>CM067844.1:597113275-598327409 GCA_034509565.1 Triticum monococcum
ATCTTCTTGATCCAATTGAATGATTCTTCTAAACTGACAGTCATATATAAATTGGTAAACTTTTACTGTAAAGGAGCGAGGTGGAACTATTTAATACTAAGCGAACTCACCACATATCACAAGATGGATATAGCTTAGTTGGTTACAGTTGTGGTTTAGTTAGGAGACGCCATAGGTTCGAATCACAGCCCTGACATTATTTTTTATATTTTAAGTAGCCCTAGAGCAGGCCCAACAACCGCACAAGCCCAGAAGCAATGGAGAGGAGGCGGCCCATACCAGCAAACACATACGGGAATAGTCCTCTATGAGCAATGGATTAATACCACCTTGCCAGCCATCGAAGCTTGAGACCATACGGAGCTGCGGGCGCGTTGAAACAAAAAAACATAGCGTAGGACCAACTAAGCGGTACGAAACCAAGAATACCTATTCCCTTTAATAGTAGGTATAGATTTGTCCCTAGGCAATCGATAACTAGACCAGTAATCATTATTGCAATTTTATATGAGGGAGAGGCATACGCTAACATACTTTCTCTACTTGGATCATATGCACTTATGATTGGAACTCTAGCAAGCATCCGCAACTACTAAAGATCATTAAGGAAAAATCCAACCATAGCATTAAAGTATCAAGTCCTCTTTATCCCATACGCAACAACCCCCTTACTCGGGTTTGTGTTTCAGTCACTCACGCAGCCCACTATAAGTGAATCATGAATGTATTGCAACACCCTACAGCGGGGATCCCTCATGCTTGCGTGGCACGGATAGCACCATAGGACAACACCAATAACAAAACATGCAACTCAAACCAATCTTGATCATCAAATACCCATAGGACAAAACAGATCTACTCAAACATCATATGATAGCCATACATCATTGTGAAATAATATATAGCGATGAGCACCATGTTTAAGTAGAGATTACAACGGTTAAGAGAGAGGTTACACCGCTGCATAGAGGGGGGAAGAGTTGGTGA
The DNA here is from genome assembly GCA_034509565.1 of Triticum monococcum. NCBI lineage: Eukaryota > Viridiplantae > Streptophyta > Magnoliopsida > Poales > Poaceae > Triticum > Triticum monococcum. The sequence goes on from CM067844.1 coordinate 597,114,263, forward strand.
CGATGGCGGTGAAGTTGTTGGTGAAGATTGCGGTGATGATGATGGCCCCGGCAGCGTTCCGGCGCCACCGGAAGAGAAGGGGAGAGGGCGGCCCTTCTTCTTCTTCTTCCTTGAACTCCTCCCTAGATGGGAGAAGGGTTTCCCCTCTGGTCCTTGGCCTCGATGGCGTGGGAGGGGCAAGAGCCCCTCCGACATTGGATCTGTCTCTCTGTCTCTCTCTGTTTCTGCGTTCTCAGATTCTTCCCTTTCACCGTTTCTTATATTCCCGGAGATCCGTAACTCCGATTGGGCTAAAAATTTAATACGATCTCTATTCGGATATTAGCTCTCTTGCGGCAAAAGAAGGGCATCAAATTCCTTACGGGGTGGCCACGAGGGCCAGGGGCGCGCCCCCTGCCTCGTGGCCCCCTCGGGCATCGTCTCGCATGGATTTTTCTTCTCAAAAATCATATATATTCCAAAAAAATCTCCATCAGTTTTTATCCGTTTGGACTCCATTTGATATGGATATTCTGCAAAACAAAAAACATGCAACAAACAGGAACTGGCACTGGGCACTGGATCAATATGTTAGTCCCAAAAATAGTATAAAAAGTTGCCAAAAGTATATGAAAGTTGTAGAATATTGGCATGGAACAATAAAAAATTATGGATACGACGGAGACGTATCAGCATCCCCAAGCTTAACTCCTGCTCGTCCTCGAGTAGGTAAATGATAAGAAAGATAATTTTTGATGTGGAATGCTACCTAGCATAATCTTGATCATGTAATCTAATCATGGCATGAATATTACGACACGAGTGATTCAAAGCAATAATCTATCATTTGACATTAAGATAATAATACTTCAAGCATACTAATAAAGCAGTCATGTATTTTCAAAATAACATGGCCAAAGAAAGTTTTCCCTACAAAATCATATAGTCTGGCTATGCTCCATCTTCACCACACAAAATATTCAAATCATGCACAACCCCGATGACAAGCGAAGCAATTGTTTCATACTCTTGATGTTCTCAAACCTTTTCAACTTTCACGCAATACATGAGCGTGAGCCATGGATATAGCACTATGGGTGAAATAGAATGGTGGTTGTGGAGAAGACAAAAAGGAGAAGATAGTCTCACATCAACTAGGCATATCAACGGGCTATGGAGATGCCCATCAATAGATATCAATGTGAGTGAGTAGGGATTGCCATGCAACGGATGCACTAGAGCTATAAGTGTATGAAAGCTCCAACTGAAACTAAGTGGGTGTGCATCCAACTTGCTTGTTCATAAGACCTCGGGCATTTGAGGAAGCCCATCATCGGAATATACAAGCCAAGTTCTATAATGAAAATTCCCACTAGTATATGAAAGTGATAACTCAATAGTCTCTCTATATGAAGAACATGGTGCTACTTTGAAGCACAAGTGTGGTAAAAGGATAGTAACATTGCCCCTTCTCTCTTTTTCTCTCATTTTTTGGGGGGCCTTCTCTTTTTTTGGTGTTTCTCTTTTTTTATTTTTTTCGTCCGGAGTCTCATCCCGACTTGTGGGGGAATCATAGTCTCCATCATTCTTTCCTCACTGGGGCAATGCTCTAATAATGATGATCATCACACTTTTATTTACTTACAACTCGATACTAGAACAAAGATATGACTCTATATGAATGCCTCCGGCGGTGTACCGAGATGTGCAATGATCTAGCGTAGCAATGACATCAAAAAACGGACAAGCCATGAAAACATCATGCTAGCTATCTTGCGATCATGCAAAGCAATATGACAATGAATGATCAAGTCATGTATATGACGATGATGGAAGTTGCATGGAAATATATCTCGGAATGGCTATGGAAATGCCATGATAGGTAGGTATGGTGGCTGTTTTGAGGAAGGTATATGGTGGGTTTATGGTACTGGCGAAAGTTGCGCGATACTAGAGTGGCTAGCAATGGTGGAAGGGTGAGAGTGCATATAATCCATGGACTCAACATTAGTCATAAAGAACTCACATACTTATTGCAAAAATCTATTAGCCATCGAAACAAAGTGCTACACGCATGCTCCTAGGGGGATAGATTGGTAGGAAAAGACCATCGCTCGTCCCCGACCGCCACACATAAGGAAGACAATCAATAAATAAATCATGCTCCGACTTTGTTACATAACGGTTCACCATACGTGCATGCTACAGGAATCAAAAACCTCAACACAAGTATTTCTACAATCCATAACTACCCACTGGCATGACTCTAATATCACCATCTTTATATCGCAAAACTATTGCAAGGAATCAAACATATCATATTCAGTGATCTACAAGTTTTATGTAGGATTTGATGACTAACCATGCGAATGACCAATTCCTGTCATCTCTCTAAATAGATATAAGTGAAGCAAGAGAGTTTAATTCATTCTACAAAAGATATGCTCGTGCTCTAACAAATATAAGTGAAGCAAAAGAGCATTCTACAAATGGCGGTTTTCTATGTAAAGAGAAAGAGGCAATCCAAACTTCAAATGATATAAGCGAAGCACATGAAGCATTCTATAAAGCCATACTCAAAAGATATAAGTGAAGTGCAATGAGAATTCTATAAATCAACCAAGGACTATCTCATACCAGCATGGTGCATAAAAGAAAAATTAAAAATAAATGCAAAAGATGCTCCAACATTGCACATATCGCATGAACGAAACGAATCCGAAAACATACCGATACTTGTTGAAGAAAGAGGGGATGCCTTTCCGGGGCATCCCCAAGCTTAGACGCTTGAGTCTCCTTGAATGTTTACTTGGGGTGCCTAGGGGATCCCCAAGCTTTAGCTCTTGGCTCTCTTCCTTCTTCTCACATCGAGACCTTCTCGATCATCGAACACTTCATCCACACAAAACTTCAAGAGAAAACTCGGTAAGATCCGTTAGTATAATAAAGCAAAACACTACTCTAAGTACTGTTGCAAACCAATTCATATTTTGTTTTTTCATTATAGCTACTGTAATATAACTTTTTCATGGCTTAATCCACTGATATTAATCGATAGTTTCATCAAAACAAGCAAACTATGCATCAAAAACAGAATCTGTCTAAAAAAGAACAGTCTGTAACAATCTGAACATTCACCATACTTCTGATACTTGAACAATTCTACAAAAATTAGGAAAAATAAAAAATTTCTATATGAATATAGTGCAAAAAGAATCATAACCGTTTGACGCTCCAACTAAAAATTTAAAATCGCGCACTACAGCCAAAGTTTCTGTCCTGCACCGTACAAACCATCAAGCAAATGTAAACATCCTAAAGGCAAACCTTGGCACATTATTTTTATAATAGTACAATTGAATTGTACAAGGGGATAATTATTTTTGTTGAGAAGTTTCTGTAATCAACATTCACAAAGTTTTCGTGAGCATGAACAAAGTTCAAGGAGCTCTCCCACTTCAACAATGTTGTCTTTCTCACTTTCACTTTCCTTTTTGAAAAAGTTTTGGGTTCTCCTCTTTATTTTTGTTGTTTTTAAACTATATAAAAGTACTCAACAGAAATAAATGACTTCCTAAAACTTCCTGGTTGTCTCCCTGGCAGCGCTTTCTTTAAAGCCATTAAGCTAGGCATATAGTGCTCAAGTAGTGGATCCACCCGGATCCCAAGGTATATCAAAGCAAATTTTAATTAACAATGATTTATAATTTAATAGTGAGCACAAAGTAACATATATCATGCAACAACGAAGTCTAACTCTCTTCCTATGCATCGGCATGTCATAAAAGAACAATTCATGCACACAAAGTAAAGGCAATGCATAGTATAAACAGTTTCTTGCAATTTTATCATGTGGGAAACATAGAGAGGTGGAGATATAGTTCCTCTCTCATAATAATTGCAAGTAGGAGCAGCAAGCACATTCATATTATATCTATCAAAATCATCATGTGTAATAGTAAAATGCAACCCATCAATGTAATCCTTAATAAGTGCAAACTTCTCCGATATAGTGTAGTCGGGAGAATTGAAAAAGATAATAGGGCTATCATGCATGGGTGCAATAGCAACAATTTCATGTTTAACATAAGGAACTACGGGAAGTTCATCTCCATAAGCATAATTCATATTGGCATCTTGGCCACAAGCATATCAAGCATCATCAAAAAGGGATATTTCAAGAGAATCAACGGGATCATAACAATCATCATAGCAATCATCCTTCGGTGAGCACAAAGGGAAATTAAACAATGTGTGAGTTGAAGAGTTACTCTCATTAGAAGGTGGGCACGGGTAGCTAATCCGCTCTTCCTCCTTTTGTTCTTCGCTCTCCTCCTCATCTTTTTCATCCAATGAGCTCATACTTTCATCAATTTCTTCTTCCATAGACTCCTGCAAAATATTAGTCTCTTCTTGGACAGCGGGGTAGTCCTCAATGTATGGTTCAACATAGGCATTAGAAGCATAATATCATAGCAATATTTAAGTATGTCAAAATTTTCAGGTTTGTAAAGAGTAGCATCATACGTTTCAATCAAAGAAGCAATTTCATAAGCACCCTTAAAAGCAACAAATTCTTGAATTTGTTGAACATCATAGTAACTATAAACATCTTTAGCATACAAAGCTACGATTCCATTATCACTAAACTCACATTGATAGGGAAGGTTTTTCTTAGGGTTTTCAGAACAACAAGCGATATTATATATTTCGTATAAATTCCAAGCATAGCATTGCAAATGATGAATTTGACCTAGTAAAATTTTCCCTTTTTCAGATAGTCGGTGTCTCACATAACAAGCATGCTCACCTAAATATTTGCCCTCAACTAAGCTAGTTGGGGTTTCAGCACGAGCACATAGGGATCGAAGATGATCCAAGTAATAAGCTTCAGCAGTGTGATAGATTTTGAGAGATTCTTCAACCATTGGTTTAGTAGGTACAACTATTTTTTTCTATTTTGCGTTTCCTACCCATAACTAAAGATAAAAAACAACTAAGAACAGCAAATAAAAATTACTTAGTGATAAAGCAAACAAGCACACACGAGAATATTCACCCCGCGCTATTGCTCCCCGGCAACGGCGCCAGAAAAAGGTCTTGATAACCCACAAGTATAGGGGATCAATTGTAGCCTCTTTTGATAAGTAAGAGTGTTGAACCCAATGAGGAGCTAAAGGCAGAAAAAATATTCCCTCAAGTTCTATCGACCACCGATACAACTCTACGCACGCTTGACGTTCGCTTTACCTAGAACAAGTATGAAACTAGAAGTACTTTGTAGGTATTGTTGGATTGGTTTGCAAGATAATAAAAAGCAAGTAAATAAAAAGTAGGGGCTGTTTAGATAAAGACACAACTAAGTTAGGTTTAGTAAAGAGCTTGTTGTTACAAGAAAGTTATTTGTCCCTAGGCAATCGATAACTAGACTGGTAATCATTATTGCAATTTTATATGAGGGAGAGGCATAAGCTAACATATTTTCTGTACTTGGATCATATGCACTTATGATTGGAACTCTAGCAAGCATCCGCAACTACTAAAGATCATTAAGGTAAAACCCAACCATAGCATTAAAGTATCAAGTCCTCTTTATCCCATACGCAATAACCCCCTTACTCGAGTTTGCGTTTCAGTCACTCACGCAACCCACTATAAGCGAATCATGAACGTATTGCAACACCCTACAGCGGGGATCCCTCACGATTGCGCGACATGGAGAGCACCATAGGACAGCACCAATAACAAAACATGCAACTCAAACCAATCTTGATCATCAAATAGCCCATAGGACAAAACAGATCTACTCTAACATCATAGGATAGCCATACATCGTTGGGAAATAATATATAGCGTTGACCACCATGTTTAAGTAGAGATTACAGCAGGTAAGAGAGAGGTTACTCCGCTGCATAGAGGGGGGAAGAGTTGGTGATGATGGCAGTGAAGTTGTTGCTGAAGATTGCGGTGATGATGATGGCCCCGGCAGCGTTCCGGCGCCACCGGAAGAGAAGGGGAGAGGGGGGCCCTTCGTCTTCTTCTTCCTTGACCTCCTTGCGACCTCTTGAGAACTGCGTTGGATTTCCCCGAAGAGCAGAGGATGATGCAGCAAAGTAGCGTAAGTATTTCCCTCAGTTTTTGAGAACCAAGGTATCAATCCAGTAGGAGGCTACACGTGAGTCCCTCGTACCTACACAAAAACAATAGCTCAACGCAACCAACGCGCTTAGGGGTTGTCAATCCCTTCACGGTCACTTACGAAAGTGAGATCTGATAAAGATGATAAATAATATTTTTGGTATTTTTGGTATAGAGATGCAAAGTAAATGGTAAAAGCAAAGTAAAAGCAAAGCAATAATAAAGTGATGGAGATTGATATGATGAGAAAGAGACCCGGGGGCCATAGGTTTCACTAGTGGCTTCCCTCAAGAGCATAAGTATTCTAAGGTGGGAGAACAAAATACTGTTGAGCAATTGACAGAATTGAGCATAGCTTTGAGAATATCTAGGTATGATCATGTATATAGGCATCACGTCTGACACAAGTAGACCGACTCCTACCTGCATCTACTACTATTACTCCACTCATCAACCGCTATCCAGCATGCATCTAGAGTATTAAGTTAAAAACAGAGTAACGCCTTAAGCAAGATGACATGATGTAGAGGGATAGTTTCATGCAATATGATAAAAACCCCATCTTGTTATCCTCGATGGCAATGATACAATACGTGCCTTGCTGCCCCTTCTGTTACTGGGAAAGGACACCGCAAGATCAAACCCAAAGCTAAGCACTTCTCCCATGGCAAGAACAACCAATCTAGTTGGCCAAACCAAACTGATAATTCGAAGGGACTTGCAAAGATAACCAATCATACAGAAAAGAATTCAGAGAAGATTCAAATATTATTCATAGATAGACTTGATCATGAACCCACAATTCATCGGTCTCAACAAACACACATCAAAAAGAAGATTACATCGAATAGATCTCCACAAGAGAGGGGGAGAACATTGTATTGAGATCCAAAAAGAGAGAAGAAGCCATCTAGCTACTAACTATGGACCCGTAGGTCTGAAGTAAAGTACTCACACTTCATTGGAGGGGCTTGGATGATGATGTAGAAGCCCTCCGTGATCGATGCACCCTCCGGCGGAGCTCCGGAACAGGCCCCAAGATGGGATCTTGTGGATACAGAAAGTTGCGGCGGTGGAATTAGGTTTTTGGCTCCATCCCCGATTGTTTGGGGGTACGTAGGTATATATAGGACGAAGAATTACGTCGGTGGAGCTTCGAGGGGCCCACGAGGCAGGGGGCGCCCTAGGGGGGTGACCTCCACCCTCGTGACCACATCGTGGCTTTCTTGACGGAGGTTCCAAGTCTCCTGGATCTTATCCGATGAGAAAATCACGTTTCCGAAGGTTTCATTCCGTTTGGACTCTGTTTGATATTCTATTTCTCCGAAACACTGAAATAGGCAAAAAAAACATCAATTCTGGGTTGGGCCTCCGGTTAATAGGTTAGTCCCAAAAATAATATAAAAGTGGAAAATAAAGCCCAATATAGTCCAAAACAATAGATAATATAGCATGGAGCAATAAAAAATTATAGATACGTTGGAGACGTATCACTCCTCCCTAGATGGGAGAAGGGTTTCCCCTCTGGTCGTTGGCCTCCATGGCGTGGGAGGGTCAGGGGTGCGCCCCTGCCTCATGGCCCCCTCGGGCATCGTCTCGCATGGATTTTTCTTCCCAAAAATCATATATATTCCCAAAAAAATCTCCATCAGTTTTTATCCCGTTTGGACTCCGTTTGATATGGATATTTTGTGGAAAAAAAACATGCAACAAACAAGAACTGGCACTGGGCACTGGATCAATATGTTAGTCCCAAAAATAGTATAAAAAGTTGCCAAAAGTATATGAAAGTTGTAGAATATTGGCATGGAACAATCAAAAATTATAGATACGATGGAGACTTATCACATATCAGGAGTTGGCAGTACATATTTGAAGTACCAAGCACATAACAAGTTATACACTTGGCACTTGGGGGCTAATGCCTATTTGCTTGATTATCAGAAATTTTTTACAAGTCCCAAGCGCAATACAAGTATTATTCTTGGCACTTGGGGGCTAATGTACATGTGCTCAAAGTAACATTGATCAAAGTCCCGGTTCAGCTTGGAAAGATAAACCAACCCTTGGGGACTACACAGGCGAAAGTTAAAAGATTACAATTCTAAAGTACCGGTTCATCTTTAAAAGATCAACCGGCCCTTGGAGGCTAAGCATGCAAAGTTGAGATATTACAAAGTCCCGGTTTAGATTGGCATCATAAATCGGCCCTTGGGGGCTACTGGAGTTGGTACTTGAAATTGTACATAAGAGAGAAACAGTTATGTAGCACCTCATATCGCTCCTTCATCAGATTCACTAAACCGGCTTCATAATCATGGCTTGTGTACAGACGGTTTAAAAAACCAGAATGATGTTCTTGGGCGTTGAGGTGGGCATAGCTTGAAAAGTCTGCGTTCCACTTGCCTTTGCCCATAGCAGAAAGCTCTTCCTTGGCACTATGTTTTGATAAAGCAACAGGATTGCCAGGAGTGGTGTGGCCAAAGCTGGTAATCATAATGTCATCTTCCTTGTCATCAGCAGCCTGCACTTGAGTTGACGATTTATCAGTAGCCTTAGCCGGACTTGATGGTTTATCATCAGTGCGGACCGGGCTTGTCGGTTTACCAGCATGGCATGTTGCATCAACTTCTACTTATTCAACAAAAAAGTCATGATCTTGAGGTGGAGGATCATCAAGCATGGCATCATCATTTCTTCCTTCCGGTTATGGAGTTCTCTCCGGTTCAATAACCACATTATCATTAGACGGTTTCTTTACCCGAGCTTTCTTACTGGGTCTGGCCTTGGCTCTGAAAGGGAAAAATATGAAGGTTAGTATAAAACGCAAGTATAAAGCGTCAAAAGATTAAGTTTAAAGTGTTTACCCAGGAACAGTCTTAAGAGGAGGGAGATGTGTGGCCATTGATTCGCCAGATGATGAATGAGGTGTTCCTTGATAATTTTAATCGGGCGGATTAATAGGTTGTTGGAAATAACCTGCCTTGGGATAAGAAGTATCAGAAGTGTGTGAAACCTCAGATTGAAATTTCCGAACCGGAGTGTTCGGTAAACCGGCTGAAGTGACTACTTGGCCGCTGTGCCGGGTTGTGCGGTGAGCTTCGTGTTGCTGCTTCTTCAAAAGAAAGTTTGGGTCCAAGTAAGCTAGGGGGTGAGAAAATCTTATTTTTCGGATTTTTGACGGATTTTCTGTGTTGGCAGAGTGTCTGAACCAGAGGAAAGAGTAATTACCTCTGCATCATCGGCTTGGCTGCCTTCAGCGTCATCCTGATAATAATCATGGTCAATGTGGTGTATGAAAAATGAACCAAGAGAGTCAAGTTCTACCTCTGAGTCCAGATTATCAAGGTCCTCATCGAGGTTCAACCCGGTGGATTCAGGCCTTCTCCTTGGCAGGTTTCTTGACAACCTTTGTCTTAGGTCGAGGGGTCTTGGCCGGTTATCTTGAGGTTTCTTCTTCCAAAATGAGTCGTTACCCTGTTAAAAGATTGACAGAGGATACAAAAAATTACACAGTTAAGAGTATCAACTATAAGCAGGAGTGAGGCAATTCTTACAGCTGGCGGTTTATTCAAAGTATAGAAGGGAATTAACCCGGTCTTGCTACAGATAGCCTCCGATTCATTCAGTATTTTCTTAACAGACTCAGGAATTCTAGACTCTGTTTGCTGAATATCAATATGTTGTTCAGACTCTGTCTGCTGAATATCAATATGTCGTTGAGGATCTTTTGAGTCCCCTGTGTACTCACACATTAAATAGGGCGACGGCTTAACGGTAAAATACTCCAAGATATCCAGCAACGAACAAAGTCAACTCCTGTCAAACCTTTGGCCATAAAAACTCTGAGCTTCGCGAGTTGTGGCGCATATGTGGCCCGTTCCTTGGCAGTCAGCAGTTGCGGAAATGGATGTGTGTTGGTAAGCCGGTGAGCACGATAACCCGGCAGAGGGTTCTCATCATTAGGGGAAGTATCCTTACAGTAGAACCAAGTCTGGTTCCAATCCTTAAGATGACTATGAAGTTTGGCATGAGGAAAGCTGATGTCCTTCCTTTTCTGAATGGAAACGCAGCCAAGTTTAGTGTTGGGCCCGTCTACAAATTCAGTACGACGGTTCAAGTAGAAAAAATACCTGAACAATTCAATGGTCAGCTCTTCTTGCTGACAGGCCTCACAAAACACTTGAAAGTTGCAAATATTGCACACAGAGTTAGGTCCAATATCTTGAGGCTGGATCTGGAAGCTGGCAAGCACATCACGAAAAAACTTGGATCCGGGCGGTTTAAAACCACAGCTCATATGATCAACAAATACCACTACCTCGCCATCCTTGGGGGTAGGAGGTTTTTCTGGACCGGGAACTCGCCAGTGGATTTCGCTTCGTGTTGATAAAGAGCCAGTTCTGACGCATCCATCTAGTTGTTCTTCAGTAACCCGGGAAGAGGCCCAGTTATAAGCATAAAATTGTTTGGCCATTTCAAATGAAGAGCTAGAAAAAGATTAATGTCGGTTTAAGGTTTATGACGGACAAGCATAAAGCGACATAAGATCAGAAGGAGAAGACAGAGGCGGATGCACATTGTTAAACCGGAGCCCGACAAGGATAAGCGAATCGGCGGTTTAAAAGGGGACTAATGGTACCTGCCAGATTATCATTTCCTAAAAAGGTTAAACCACCTACATTAGTTTGGAAGGCACAGATCTAAAATATTTAAGTAAGGGGAAAACAAGTTTCACTGATCGACATGGTAATTTCAGATCTACAGCGTATCAGTAAATCGAAACATATTCAGACTCAAAATACAAGTGATTAAGTAGTTCGTCAGGTCCAGATGAGTTTTTCTATACAGAGAAGATATTCTAAGGATGAAAAAGGGGATTACATCTACGACTGCGCAAAAAAATGTCGGAATCTGAGTTCGCTACTTACACTATGGAGATGAACAGAGAAGAACAGCTGCGAGCTTTGATAAACACCAAAACCCTAATGGCGAATCTAGAGCAAGGGAAAGGGAAAACTTACTGTTGCTGACGGAGCAGTGAAGGCACGCCGTGTTTCTCTGGTACGTCCAGGTTGATGCAGCGGCCGGAGATGAGGTCGAGGGCGGAGCTTGACGACGGTGGCCGCGCGCAAGGGTTAGGTCGGCGCAAGGAAGAAGAGGACGTGAGGAGGCACGGGGGGGGGGGGTGAGAAGGACCCCCCGGTCTTATTTATAAGGCGAAGGGATAAGTGACAGGCGTGGAAATCGAGGTGTCCAAAAATTGGATCAATGATAGAGTTGTCGCCTCGATTGTCGGAGGCTCATTAATGAAGGTGAGACATACAATTTTTAAAAATAGGTGATGACACGGCGGTTTATTACAATCTTGGAGGATGACGTCACGGCGGATTACAAGGATATGCAAAGGCGTTAAAAAGGGGAATTTTTCGAAGTGTTGAAGATTGACATGAACAGGTTCAAATCAATCTGGGGCCTAATGTTGGGAATATTACTACTGCGTATAAACCGACCAGGAGGGGCCAGGTTATGCCTGTAATCAGTTATTTATATCTGAAGCCCATGAAGATAAGGAGTATGGCGCTTTACAAAGGGGAGCTAGCACGGAGGCCCAGGGCCCAAAGGCGGTTTAGGGCCCATAGACATAAACCGCCATATGGCATGTAACTTGTATTGTAAGATAGGAAAGGGTAGAAACCAGGCCGGACACGTTTATGAGCCGGAAAAAAGATTCCATAGACTGGCGGGCATCAACCTGTGTATATAAAGGGACGACCCGGTGGCGGTTTAGGGAGACAACAACAACTCGAGAGACAGGCAAAGCGGATTCGCTCCCTGGTCATCGAAACCATAGCAATTCCATCACAACTGGAGTAGGCTTTTACCTTCATCGTAAGGGTCCGAACCAGTATAATTCCTTGTGTCCTTTGTCCGGTTTAACCCCTTTAAGCTAACCCGTCGCGATGGCTCCATGACTAAGTCCTTTCGCAAGGACATCTGCCGCGACAAAACCACGACACTATGGTTAGGTTTACCTTAATATTTCTGTTGTAGTTGTGGATGCTTGCAATGGGGGTTAATCATAAGTGGGATGCTTGTCCAAGTAAGGACTACACCGAAGCACCGGTCCACCCACATATCAAATTATCAAAGTACCGAACGCGAATCATATGAATGTGATGAAAACTAGCTTGATGATAATTCCCATGTGTCCTCGGGAGCGCTTTTCTCTATATAAGAAATTGTCCAGGATTGTCCTTTGCTACAAAAAGGATTGGGCCATCTTGCTGCACTTTATTTACACTTGTTACTTGTTACTCGTTACCAATTACCTTATCACAAAACTATCTATTACCGATAATTTCAGTGCTTGTAGAGAATACCTTATTGAAAACTGCTTATCATTTCCTTCTGCTCCTCGTTGGGTTTGACACCCTTACTTATGGAAAGGACTACGATAGATCCCCTATACTTGTGGGTCATCAAGACTATTTTATGGCGCCGTTGCCGGGGAGTGAAGCGCCTTTGGTAGGTGGAATTTGCCAAGGAAAAATTTATATAGTGTGCTGAAATTTACTGTCACTTGTTACTACGGAAAGTAATCCTTTGAGGGGCTTGTTCGGGGTATCTTCACCCCGACCGGTAGAGCAAATAGTTGCTCCTCAACCTACTGGACCTACTGAAAATGAAAATGTTTACTTCAAAATTCCTTCGGGTATGATAGAGAAACTGCTAGCTAATCCTTTTGCAGGAGATGGAACATTGCATCCCGACTTACACTTAATCTATGTGGATGAAGTTTGTGGATTATTTAAGCTTGCAGGTATGCCTGATGATGTTATCAAGAAGAAGGTCTTCCCTTTATCTTTGAAGGGAGATGCATTGACATGGTATAGGCTATGTGATGATATGGGATCATGGGACTACAAACGGTTGAAAGTGGAATTCCATCAGAATTTTTATGCTATGCATCTTGTTCATCGTGATCGTAATTATATATATAATTTTTTGCCTCGCGAAGGAGAAAGCATCGCTCAATCTTGGGGGAGGTTAAGTCAATGTTATATTCATGCCCCAATCATGAGCTCTCAATAGAAATGATTATTCAAAATTTTTATGCTCGGCTTTCTGACAACAATCGCTCATGCTCGATACTTCTTGTACTGGTTCCTTTATGATGAAGACTATTGAATTCAAATGGAATTTATTGGAGAGAATTAAACGCAACTCTAAAGATTGTGATCTCGATGAAGGTAAGGAGTCAGGTATAACACCTAGGTTTGATGGTGTTAAATCTTTTATGGATACCGATGTTTTCCGTAAATTTAGCACTAAATATGGACTTGACTCTGAGATAGTAGATTCTTTCTGTGAATCCTTTGCTACTCATGTTGATCTCCCTAAGGGGAAGTGGTTTAAATATAATCCTCCCATTGAAGTAAAAGTAGTTGCACCTATTAAAGTTGAAGAAAAGACTATCACTTATAATGATCCTGTTGTTCCTACTTCTTATGTTGAGAAACCACCTTTCCCTGTTAGAATAAAGGATCATGCTAAAGCTTCAACTGTAGTCAACAAAAGTAATATTAGGACACACAAACCCCCTGAGCAAGTTAAAGTTGAACCTAATATTGCTATGGTTAAAGATCTCTTGGCCGATAATATTGATCGGCATGTTATTTACTTCTGTGATGAAGCTGCTAGAATTGCTAGGCCTGATACTAAAAATAAACATAGACATGTTGTAGGCAGGCCTGTTATTTCTGTTAAAATAGGAGATCATTGCTATCATGGCATATGTGATATGGGTGCTAGTGCAAGTGCTATACCTCATTCCTTATACAAAGAAATTATGGATGATATTGCACCTGATGAGATAGAAGAGATTGATGTCACAATTAAGCTTGCCAATAGAGACACTATTTCACCAGTTGGGATTGTTAGAGATGTTGAAGTCTTGTGTGGGAACGATAAATATCCTGCTGATTTTCTTGTTCTAGGTTCCCCTCAAGATAGCTTTTGTCCGATTATATTTGGTAGACCCTTCTTGAATACTATTAATGCTAAGATAGATCGCAAGAAGGATATTGTTACTATTGGTTTGGATGATATGTCTCATGAGTTTGATTTTTCTAAATTTCATAGATAACCCTGTGATGAAGAATTGCCTAGTAAAGATGAAATTATTGGTCTTGCTTCTATTGATGTGCCTCCTAATGATCCTTTAGAACAATATTTGCTAGACCATGAGAATGATATGTTTATGAATGAAAGAAGGGACATAGATGGAGTATTCTTTAAACAAGGACCCATTCTGAAACACAATTTGTCTGTTGAAATCCTAGGGGATCCTCCTCCACCCAAGGGTGATCTCGTGTTTGAGCTTAAACCATTACCTGATACCCTTAAATATGCTTATCTTGATGAAAAGAAGATATATCCTGTTATTATTAGTGCTAACCTTTCAGAGAAGGAGGAAGAAAAATTATTAAAAACTCTGAAGAAGCACAGTGCTGCTATTGGATATACCCTTGATGATCTTAAGGGCATTAGTCCCGCTCTATGTCAACACAAAATAAATTTGGAAAAGATGCCAAACCAGTTATTGATCACCAACAACGGTTGAATCCTAAGATAAAAGAGGTGGTAAGAAAGGAAATATTAAAGCTCCTTGAGGCAGGTATAATTTATCTCGTTGCTGATAGTCAGTGGTTAAGTCATGTCCATTGTGTCCCTAAGAAGGAAGGTATTACTGTTGTTCCTAATGATAAAGATAAATTGATTCCGCAAAGAATTATTACAGGTTATAGGATGGTAATTGATTTCCGCAAATTAAATAAAGCTACTAAAAAGATCATTACCCTTTGCCTTTTATTGATCAAATGCAAGAAATATTATCCAACCATACACATTTTTGCTTTCTAGATGGTTACTCTGGTTTCTCTCAAATACTTGTGTCAGCTGATGATCAAGCAAAGACAACTTTTACTTGCCCTTTCGGTACTTTTGCTTATAGACGTATGCCTTTTGGTTTATGTAATGCACCTGCTACCTTTCAAAGAAGCATGATGGATATATTTTCTGACTTTTGTGAAAAGATATGTGAGGTTTTCATAGACGATTTCTCCGTTTATGGATCCTCTTTTGATGATTGCTTGAGCAACCCTGATCGAGTTTTGTAGAGATGTGAAGAAACTTATCTTGTTCTGAATTGGGAGAAATGCCAATTTATGGTTAATGAAGGTATTGTCTTGGGGCATAAAATTTCTGAAAGAGGCATTGAAGTTGATAAAGCTAAAGTTGATGCTATTGAAAAGGTGCCATGTCCCAAGGACATTAAATGTATAAGAAGCTTCCTCGGTCACGCCGGTTTTTATAGGAGGTTCATTAAGGACTTCTCAAAAATGTCTCGGCCTTTGACTAATCTATTACAAAAAGATATTCATTTTGTCTTTGATGATGATTGCGTAGAAGCATTTGAAATACTTAAGAAAGCATTAATTTTTGCACCTATTTTTCAGCCACCTGATTGGAATTTACCCTTTGAAATTATGTGTGATGCTAGTGATTATGTTGTAGGTGCTATTCTAGGGCAAAGAGTTGATAAGAAATTAAATGTTATTCAATATGCTAGTAAAACTCTAGACAATGCCCAGAGAAATTATGCTACCATTGAAAAAGATTTTTTAGCAGTTGTTTTTGCTTGCGATAAGTTCGTACCTTATATTGTTGATTCTAAAGTAACTATTCACACCAATCATGCTACTATTAAATACCTTATGGAAAAGAAAGATGCTAAACCTAGACTTATTAGATGGGTTCTCTTGCTACAAGAATTTGATTTGCATATTATTGATAGGAAGGGAGCTGAGAACCCCGTTGCAGACAACTTGTCTAGGTTAGAGAATGTTCTTGATGACCCACTACCTATTGATGATAGCTTTCTTTATGAACAATTAAATGTCATAAACGCTTCTTGTACTACTCCATGGTATGATGATTATGCTAATTACATTGTTGCTAAATTTATACCACCTAGTTTCACATACCAGCAAAAGAAAAGTTCTTCTATGATTTAAGGCATTACTTCTGGGATGACCCACATCTTTATAAAGAAGGAGTAGATGGTGTTATTAGACGTTGTGTACCTGAGCATGAACAGGAATAGATCCTACGCAAGTGTCACTCCGAAGCCTATGGAGGACACCATGCTGGAGATAGAACTGCACATAGGGTATTGCAATCCGGTTTTTATTGGCCTACTCTCTTCAAGGATGCCCGTAAGTTTGTCTTATCTTGTGATGAATGTCAAAGAATTGGTACGTAGCGCTCGTTCGTAGCGAGCGAACCGAGCATACGTGATAATCGGGCGACTAAAAACGCTTAAAAGTGTTGATCGGACGGCTACAAATGCTAATAGCCTAAGAGGGCAGGAAGGATGATCAGTTATAATATATTTAAATTAGTAGATGTCGAGAAATGCCTATGAATTATTCACTTGTTATTGAACCATTTGATGTTTGGGGCTTTGATTATATGTGACCTTTTCCTTCCTCTAATGGGTATACACATATTTTAGTTGTTGTTGATTACGTTACTAAGTGGGTAGAAGCTATTCCAACTAGTAGTGTTGATCATAACACCTCTATTAAGATGCTTAAAGAAGTTATTTTCCCGAGGTTTGGAGTCCCTAGATATTTAATGACTGATGGTGGTTCACATTTTATTCATGGTGCCTTTCGTAAAATGCTTGCTAAGTATGACGTTAATCATAGAATTACATCTCCTTATCACCCACAGTCTAGTGGTCAAGTAGAATTGAGTAACAGAGAGCTCAAATTAATTTTGCAAAATACTGTTAATAGATCTAGAAAGAATTGGTCCAAGAAACTTGATGATGCATTATGGGCTTATAGAACTGCATACAAAAATCCTATGGGTATGTCTCCATATAAAATGGTTTATGGAAAAGCTTGTCACTTACCTCTCGAACTAGAACATATGGCATATTGGGCCATTAAAGAGCTCAATTATGATTTCAAACTTGCCGGTGAAAAGAGGCTATTTGACATTAGCTCACTTGATGAATGGAGAACCCAGGCCTATGAGAATGCCAAACTGTTTAAAGAAAAAGTTAAAATATGGCATGACAAAAGGATACAAAACGTGAGTTTAATATAGGTGATTATGTATTGCTATACAACTCTCGTTTAAGATTTTTTGTAGGGAAACTTCTCTCTAAATGGGAAGGTCCTTACGTTATCGAGGAGGTCTATCGTTCCGGCGCCATAAAAATCAACAACTTCGAAGGCACAAATCCAAAGGTGGTGAACGGTCAAAGAATCAAACATTATATCTCAGGTAATCCTATAAATGTTGAAACTAATATCATTGAAACTGTAACCCCGGAGGAATATATAAGGGACACTTTCTAGAACCTTTTAGACTCCGAAAAGGAATAGGTATGTGGTACTGTAAGTAAACCGACTCCAAAACAGTTCTAATGGCAATTTTTGTCCGTTTTGGAATATTTAGAAAAATAGGAAAATAAGAAGTAGACCGGAAATGACACGAGGCTTCCAAGAGGGTGGAGGGCGCGCCCCCCTGCCTGGTGGGCACTTCGTGTGCTTTCCGGACTATGTTTTCTTGCACGATACTTCTTTTGGTCGGTAAAAATTCATTATATAATCTCACAAAGGTTTTGACCATCGTACCACGCAAATATCCTCTATTCTTGTTTCGAGCTGTTTTCGGTCAGGGTTGTCAAGGCCAGGCATCATGTCGTCCCCCTCCTCCAACAATGGTGACAACGTTGCTTGGCTAATGAAGTTAGAACTGAAGAGGGAAGAACCTATGGAGATCAACAAAGATGAAGGGATCAAGAAGGCCACGGAGGACCAAGTTCAGGCAGCAGAAGATATCCTTCAACTTGATCACAATCTTCTTACCCCAACTGAGATCGATGCTTTCAAGATGATTGAGTTAGCTCATATACAAAACAAGTATCTCACACGTGAAAATATTTTGTTGAAGGAGCATATCATCGCACTCAAGGGCATTATCCGCAAGTTGGAGGACCTCCTACGCTTGATGTGCGACTATCCATCATCACCAACACCCTCTTCACCGACAAAGAAGGGGATATAAACACATGGGTATGGGAACACCCCTTGGCAACTGCCAAGCTTGGGGGAGTGCCCCAGTATCGTATTACCATCACAACTTTTATCTTTACCATTTTTCTTAGTTCGATCCTTTTGATAATATCTTGATCTAGTAGAATAAAGTTTTAGTATGATCTAGTTGTGAGTTTTGCTTTATGATCCTTCTATGTAATCGAATCCGTGAGCTATATATGATAAAGATTAGTGTTGAGTCAAGGGCTTTATTATTTTGCTATGATCTTGAGGGAATAAAATAAAAGATAATAAATAAAAAAGAAACAAAGAGATCATGTGGATCTTATGGAGAGTAATGAGCTCACATATAAAGAGTATGATGAATAAAAGTCGTTGAGAGTTGACAAACATAGTTTTGGTCATCGTTGCAATGAATAGGAAGTAATAAAGAAAGGGAGGTTCACGTATAAATATACTATCTTGGACATCTTTCATGATTGTGAGCACTCATTAAAGTATGACATGCTAAGAGTTGACGTTGGACAAGGAAGGCAATGTAATGGGTTATGTTTTCTTACATCTGAGATAAATTATATTGTCATGGATCGTCCAACATGTTGAGCTTGCCTTTCCCTCTCATGCTAGACAATTTCTTTGCACCAAGTAGAGATACTACTTGTGCTTCCAAATATCCCTGAACCCAGTTTTGCCATGAGAGTCCACCATACCTACCTATGGATTGAGTAAGATCCGTCAAATAAGTTGTCATCGGTGCAAGCAATAAAAATTGCTCCCTAAATATGTATGACTTATTAGTGCAGAGAAAATAAGCTTTATACGATCTTGTGATATGGAAGAAATAAAAGCGACGGACTGCATAATAAAGGTCCATATCACAAGTGGCAATATAAAGTGACGTTCTTTTGCATTAAGATTTTGTGCATCCAACCGTAAAAGAGCATGACAACCTCTGCTTCCCTGTGCGAAGGGCCTATCTTTTACTTTTATCTTCTACCTTACATAAGAGTCATGGTGATCTTCACCTTTCCTTTTTACATTTTATCCTTTGGAAAGTACAATATATTGGAAAGATCCTGATATATATAGCTAATTGGATGTGAGTCTTCATGAACTATTATTGTTGACATTACCCTTGAGGTAAAACGTTGGGAGGCAAAACTATAAGCCCCTATCTTTCTTTGTGTCCGATTAAAACTTCATACCCATAAATATTGCGTGAGTGTTAGAAATTGTGAATGACTAAAAGATGGTTGAGTATGTCGACTTGCTGAAAAGCTCTTATATCGAATCTTTCCTATGTTATGATAAATTGCAATTGCCTCAATGACTGATATTAGAGTTTGTTGGTTCTCAATTAAGTTTATGATTTATACTTGAAATTGTGATTGAATTTTTACTTTAGCACAAGAGTCATATGACAATATATATATATATGTGTTGTTGTTCTAAGAATGATCATGATGCCCTCATGTCCTTATTTTATTTTTATCGACACCTCTATCTCTAAACATGTGGACATATTTTTTGATTTCGGCTTACGCTCGAGGACAAGCGAGGTCTAATCTTAGGGGAGTTGATATGTCCATTTTGCATCATGCTTTTATATCGATTTTCATTGCATTATGGGCTGTTATTACACATTGTGTCACAATACTTATGCCTATTCTCTCTTATTTTATGAGGTTTACATGAAGAGGGAGAATGCCGGCAGCTGGGATTCTGGGCTAGAAAAGGAGCAAATATTAGAGACCTATTCTGCACAGCTCCAAAAGTCCTGAAACTTCACGGAAGTTATTTCCAGAATATATAAAAAATACTGAGCGCAAGAAGTACCAGAGGGGGGCCACCCACCATCCACGAGGGTGGGGGCGCGTCCTACCCCCTAGGCGCGCCCACCTACCTCGTGGGCCCCCTGGTGGCCCTCCGATGCCCATCTTCTGCTATATGGAGTCTTTCGTGGAGGAGAAAATCATAAGCAAGCTTTCGGGACGAGACTCCGCCGCCACGAGGCGGAACCTTGGTGGAACCAATCTAGAGCTCTGGCAGAGCTGTTCTGCCGGGGACACTTCCCTCCGGGAGGGGGAAATCATCACCATCGTCATCACCAGTGATCCTCTCATCGGGAGGGGGTCAGTATCCATCAACATCTTCACCAGCACCATCTCATCTCAAACCCTAGTTCATCTCGTGTATCCAATCTTTGTATCCAAACCTCAGATTGGTACCTGTGGGTTGCTAGTAGTGTTGATTACTCCTTGTAGTTGATGCTAGTTGGTTTACTTGGTGGAAGATCATATGTTCAGATCCTTTATGCATATTAATACCCCTCTGATTATGAACATGAATATGCTTTGTGAGTAGTTACGTTTGTTCCTGAGGACATGGGAGAAGTCTTGCTATTAGTAGTCATGTGAATTTGGTATTCGTTCGATATTTTGATGAGATGTATGTTGTCATCCCTCTAGTGGTGTCATGTGAATGTCGACTACATGACACTTCACCATTGTTTCGGCCTAGAGGGAGGCATTGGGAAGTAATAAGTAGATGATGGGTTGCTAGAGTGACAGAAGCTTAAACCCTAGTTTATGTGTTGCTTCGTAAGGGGCTGATTTGGATCCATATGTTTCATGTTATGATTAGGTTTACCTTAATACTTCTATTGTAGTTGCGGATGCTTGCAATGGGCACTACTAGGAAAAGGCCTACTAGTGGCGCACCAGTTTTGCCTACTAATGGTGCACTACTGGTGCGCCACTAGTACCATGCCACTAGTATTTTTTACTAATGGCGCACCACTGGTGCACCATTAGTATCTGGTATACTAATGGTGCACCACGCCGTGCACCATTAGTATAGACCACCATGCGCCATTAGTATGCCTCCCAGGGGGCCATATTTACCCACGTGCTTTGGCATACTAATGGCGCATTGTGGGGTGATGCGCCATTAGTATCCTTTGGCATACTAATGGCCCACTGTGTAGTGATGCGCCATTAGTATCCTTTGGCATACTAATGGCGTACTTTGGGGTGATGCGCCATTAGTATGAATATTAGGTTTTTTTTTACTTTTCTGATTTTTGCACACGTTACAAAATATATTATTGGACAGAATATAGGCAGCAGCACACAGCAACAGCAGATTCATCGAATACAATAGAAGATTAGTCTCCGAATACAATTCATCATATTAGTCTCCGAATTCAAAAGACCGAACAAAGATAAAACATTACAAGTCTCGAGACCGCAAGTAGCGAGTTTGTCTTTACATTACAAGTCGATATCGATCATCTAAACTACCATCACATAGAAGAGAGCTGCGGTCATCACGATGAGCATCATCGCGATGAAACTGGTCTTCATCCGGTTCCTCCAACGCTCCCTCCTCTCTCCCGCTATATAGCGGGCGTATCTAGATTCCGCCTCCGCCCTAGTGGTGTACCCTTTGTAACGGTTACCGCTGAAACAGTGAACCTGTCTCCGACACTCCTCCCAGTCGTCGTAGACTCTGGGAACCTTACCCTTGTACACGACATACGACGGCATCTCTATGCACAAGCCAAACAACAGACAATACATAAGCAATATATAAGTATGCAACAAAAGGATCGGAAGAGAAAAGCAAGCCATTAATAGCGCGATTCATGGTCCTACTAATAATTAGCATTGATTACATCTAAGTTGAACGACTGTCCAAACCAAAGAGACATACAATTCATTGAAGTTTAATTACAACATGAGCCAATTAATGTTTCAGAACTACACATAGCATCACTACTTTCGACTCGACTCATGGGACAGAAGCGTGGATGAAGCCACCGTCTGTCGTGATGGACATGAAATCGCGGGCGTTGTCAGCCTGCATTTGTAGCGTTGTGTCTATCTCACTGTTGGACGGATGATATTTGAGGTAGAACTGCCCCGAGGTATGAAGGACATCTTGATGGATGATTTCCGCTAACTCCGACTGGATGCGAAAGAATTCTTGTCTAATGTCCGCGTCCTGGATTGCCGACAAGCTCGCGGCCCAATCTTTGAGATTATCTAGTAGCAAAAGGTGATGATGGTCCCGTACGATCGCCCGCAAGTGATGGAGGGCGTAGTAGGCCCAATCTTTCTTGAAGGAAATATGCCCTAGAGGCAATAATAAAGTTATTATTTATTTCCTTATATCATGATAAATGTTTGTTATTCATGCTAGAATTGTATTAACCGGAAACATAATACATGTGTGAATACATAGACAAACTTAGTGTCACTAGTATGCCTCTACTTGACTAGCTCGTTAATCAAAGATGGTTATGTTTCCTAACCATGAACACGGTGTTGTTATTTGATTAACGAGGTCACATCATTAGTTGAATGATCTGATTGACATGACCCATTTCATTAGCTTAGCACACGATCGTTTAGTATGTTGCTATTGCTTTCTTCAGGACTTATACATGTTCCTATGACTATGAGATTATGCAACTCCCGTTTCCCAGAGGAACACTTTGTGTGCTACCAAACGTCACAACGTAACTGGGTGATTATAAAGGAGCTCTACAGGTGTCTCCAAAGGTAGATGTTGGGTTGGCGTATTTCGAGATTAGGATTTGTCACTCCGATTGTCGGAGAGGTATCTCTGGGCCCTCTCGGTAATGCACATCACATAAGCCTTGCAAGCATTGCAGCCAATGAGTTAGTTGCGAGATGATGTATTACGGAACGAGTAAAGAGACTTGCCGGTAACGAGATTGAACTAGGTATTGGATACCGACGATCGAATCTCGGGCAAGTAACATACCGATGACAAAGGGAACAACGTATGTTGTTATGCGGTCTGACCTATAAAGATCTTCGTAGAATATGTAGGAGCTAATATGGGCATCCAGGTCCCGCTATTGGTTATTGACCGGAGACGTGTCTCGGTCATGTCTACATTGTTCTCGAACCGTAGGGTCCGCACGCTTAATGTTATGATGACAGTTATTATGAGTTTATGCATTTTGATGTACCGAAGTTAGTTCGGAGTCCCGGATGTGATCACGGACATGACGAGGAGTCTCGAAATGGTCGAGACATAAAGATTGATATATTGGAAACCTATATTTGGACATCAGAAGTGTTCCGGGTGAAATCGGGATTTTACCGGAGTACCGGGAGGTTACCAAAACCCCCCGGGAGCCATATGGGCCTTAATGGGCTTTACTGGAAAGGAGAAAGGGGCAGCCCAAGGTGGCCGCGCACCTCCCCCCTCCCCTAGTCCTATTAGGACTAGGAGAGGTGGCCGACCCCCTCTCTCTCTTTCCCCCTTGGGGAATCCTAGTCCAACTAGGATTGGGGGCGAGTCCTACTCCCGGTAGGAGTAGGACTCCTCCTGCGCCCTCCTCCTGGCCGGCAGCCCCCTCCCCCTTAGCTCCTTTATATACGGAGGCAGGGGCATCTCTAGACACACAAGTTGATCATTGAGATCGTTCCTTAGCCGTGTGCGGTGCCCCCTACCACCATATTCCACCTCGATCATATTGTAGAAGTGCTTAGGCGAAGCCCTGCGACGGTAGAACATCAAGATCGTCACCACGCCGTCGTGCTGACGGAACTCCTCCCTGACGCTTTGCTGGATTGGAGCCCGGGGATCGTCATCGAGCTGTACGTGTGCTAAGAACTCGGAGGTGCCGGAGTAACGGTGCTTGGATCGGTCGGATCGGGAAGACATACGACTACTTCCTCTACGTTGCGTCAACGCTTCCGCTGTTGATCTACAAGGGTACGTAGATCACCCTCTCCCCTCTCGTTGCTATGCATCACCATGATCTTGAGTGTGCGTAGGAAAATTTTGAAATTACTACGTTCCCCAACAGTGGTATCAGAGCCAGGTTTTATGGTTTGATGTTATATGCACGAGTAGAACACAAGTGAGTTGTGGGCGATACAAGTCATACTGCCTACCAGCATGTCATACTTTGGTTCGGTGGTATTGTTGGACGAGACGACCCGGACCAACATTACGCGTACGCTTACGCGAGACCGGTTCCCCCGACGTGCTTTGCACATAGGTGGCTTGCGGGCGACTGTCTCTCCAACTTTAGTTGAACCGAGTGTGGCTACGCCCGGTCCTTGCGAATGTTAAAACGGAGTCTATTTGACAAACTATCGTTGTGGTTTTGATGCATAGGTGAGATTGGTTCTTGCTTAAGCCCGTAGCAGCCACGTAAAACTTGCAACAACAAAGTAGAGGACGTCTAACTTGTTTTTGCAGGGCATGTTGTGATGTGATATGGTCAAGACATGATGCTAAATTTTATTGTATGAGATGATCATGTTTTGTAACCGAGTTATCGGCAACTAGTAGGAGCCATATGGTTGTCGCTTTATTGTATGCAATGCAATCGCGATGTAATGCTTTACTTTATCACTAAGCGGTAGCGATAGTCGTGGAAGCATAAGATTGGCGAGACGACAACGATGCTACGATGGAGATCAAGGTGTCGCGCCGGTGACGATGGTGATCATGACGGTGCTTTGGAGATGGAGATCACAAGCACAAGATGATGATGGCCATATCATATCACTTATATTGATTGCATGTGATGTTTATCTTTTATGCATCTTATCTTGCTTTGATTGACGGTAGCATTATAAGATGATCTCTCACTAAATTATCAAGAAGTGTTCTCCCTAAGTATGCACCGTTGAAAAAGTTCGTCGTGCCCAGACACCACGTGATGATCGGGTGTGATAAGCTCTACGTCCATCTACAACGGGTGCAAGCCAGTTTTTGCACACGCAGAATACTCAGGTTAAACTTGACGAGCCTAGCATATGCAGATATGGCCTTGGAACACAGAGACCAAAAGGTCGAGCGTGAATCATATAGTAGATATGATCAACATAACGATGTTCACCATTGAAAACTACTCCATCTCACGTGATGATCGGTTATGGTTTAGTTGATTTGGATCATGTGATCACTTAGAAGATTAGAGGGATGTCTATCTAAGTGGGAGTTCTTAAGCACTGGTAGAAAAAGAGGCTTCCGTCCAGCCCCATTAGTCGCGAAACGGTAGGAACCGCGACTAATGAAGTCTTTAGTCGCGGTTCGGCAGACGAACCGCGACCAAAGGCCTGGGCCCAGGGCGCTCGGTGGCCAGCTGGTGCACGTGAGGGGCTTTAGTCGCGGTTGGCCAGGCCAACCGCGACTAAAGGTGCCCAAAGGCCTTTAGTCGCGGTTGGCCAGGCCAACCGCGACTAAAGCTCCTCCCCTATATATACCAGTTCAGCACACTCACTTAGCCATTTGGTGCCACTTCTCTTCGCAAGCTTCACAAGGGGGTGTAGGTTTGCTTTTGGTTCCTCTTATGCACACAAGGTGTTTGATGAAATGCCCCAAGAGCGTGAAACAAATATGATATGAAGTGTTGGAGCCACACTTGAGGTTCCTCATTTATTTTTTCCTCCTCGGTCGCGGTTAGCAACTTGAACCTTTCATGCATGTGTGTCATTGATAAAATATGCATGTGTGTTGTTCATTGTTTAATTTCTATTGTTTATAGCTAGTTAGTTTAACAAATGCATGATGGTTAATTATATATTTTATATTATAATAATGCAGATGAATCGGCAATGGATGTACGGTAACCGACTCTCCCGCGAGTTCACTACGGGTTTGAAAGATTTCCTCGTAGTGGCTAATGAGAACAAGCAGAAGGGTTTTGTTATCTGTCCATGTGTTGACTGTAAGAATCAGAAGGGTTACTCTTCCTCAAGAGAAGTTCACCTGCACCTGCTTCGTCACGGTTTCATGCCAAGCTATAATTTTTGGACCAAGCATGGAGAAAGAGGGGTTATAATGGAAGAAGATGAAGAAGGGGATGATTTCATCGATGAAAGCTATCTTGCTCATTTCGGTGATACTTTCATGGAGGATGCTGAAGGTGAAGGGGAAGGTGAAGGGGAAGGTGAAGGTGAAGAAGAGGCACGTGATGAGACCGTTGATGATCTTGGTCGGACCATTGCTGATGCACGGAGACGCTGCGAAACTGAAAAGGAGAGGGAGAATTTGGATCGCATGTTAGAGGATCACAGAAAGTCGTTGTACCCCAGATGCGATGATGGTCTGAAAAAGCTGGGCTGCACACTGGATTTGCTGAAATGGAAGGCACAGGCAGGTGTAGCTGACTCGGCATTTGAAAACTTGCTGAAAATGTTGAAGAATATGTTTCCAAAGAATAACGAGTTGCCCGCCAGTACGTACGAAGCAAAGAAGGTTGTCTGCCCTCTAGGTTTAGAGGTTCTGAAGATACATGCATGCATCAACGACTGCATCCTCTACCGCGGTGAATACGAGAATTTGAATGAATGCCCGGTATGCACTGCATTGCGTTATAAGATCAGAGGCGATGACCCTGGTGACGATGTTGAGGGCGAGAAACCCAGGAAGAGGGTTCCCGCCAAGGTGATGTGGTATGCTCCTATAATACCACGGTTGAAACGTCTGTTCAGGAACAAAGAGCATGTCAAGTTGTTGCGATGGCACAAAGAGGACCGTAAGTCGGACGGGGAGTTGAGACACACCGCAGATGGAACACAATGGAGAAAGATCGACAGAGAGTTCAAAGATTTTGCAGCTGAAGCAAGGAACATAAGATTTGGTCTAAGTACAGATGGCATGAATCCTTTTGGCGAGCAGAGCTCTAGCCATAGCACCTGGCCCGTGACTCTATGCATCTACAACCTTCCTCCTTGGTTGTGCATGAAGCAAAAGTTCATTATGATGCCAGTGCTCATCCAAGGTCCGAAGCAACCCGGCAACGACATCGATGTGTACCTAAGGCCATTAGTTGATGAACTTTTACAGCTGTGGGGCAGACCTGGTGTCCGTGTGTGGGATGAGCACAAAGAAGAGGAATTTGACCTACGAGCGTTGCTTTTCGTAACCATAACGATTGGCCTGCTCTTAGTAACCTTTCGGGGCTGTCAAATAAGGGATACAATGCACGCACGCACTGCTTACATGAGACTGAAAGTGTACATTTGCCAAATTGTAAGAAGAACGTGTACCTTGGGCATCGTCGATTTCTTCCGAAAATTCATCCAGTAAGAAAGAAAGGCAAGCATTACAACGGCAAGGCAGATCACCGGCCGAAGCCTGCGGAACGCACTGGTGCTGAGGTATTTGATATGGTCAAGGATTTGAAAGTCATCTTTGGAAAGGGTCCTGGCGGACAATCAGTTCCGAAGGGAGCTGACGGGCACGCAGCCATGTGGAAGAAGAAATCTATATTCTGGGAGCTAGAATATTGGAAAGTCCTAGAAGTCCGCTCTGGAATCGACGTGATGCACGTTACGAAGAATATTTGCGTGAACCTCCTAAGCTTCTTGGGCGTGTATGGGAAGACAAATGATACAAAGGAAGCACGGCAGGACCAGCAACGTTTGAAAGACCCTGATGACCGTCATCCGGAATGGTTTCAAGGTCGTGCCAGCTACGCTCTGACCAAAGAAGAGAAGGTCATCTTTTTTGAATGCCTGAGCAGTATGAAGGTCCCGTCTGGATTCTCGTCCAATATAAAGGGAATAATAAACATGGCGGAGAAAAAGTTCCAAAACCTAAAGTCTCACGACTGCCACGTGATTATGACGCAATTGCTTCCGATTGCTTTGAGGGGGCTCCTGCCGGAAAATGTTCGAGTAGCCATTGTGAAGCTATGTGCATTCCTCAATGCAATCTCTCAGAAGGTAATCAATCCAGAAGTTCTACCACGGTTACAGAACGATGTGATCCAATGTCTTGTCAGTTTCGAGTTGGTGTTCCCGCCATCCTTCTTCAATATTATGACGCACCTCCTGGTTCACCTAGTCGAAGAGATTTTCATTCTCGGTCCTGTATTTCTACACAATATGTTCCCCTTCGAGAGGTTTATGGGAGTATTAAAGAAATATGTTCGTAACCGTGCTAGGCCAGAAGGAAGCATCGCCAAGGGCTATGGAAATGAGGAGGTAATTGAGTTTTGTGTTGACTTTGTTCCTGACCTTAAGCCGATTGGTCTTCCTTGATCGCGGCACGAGGGGAGACTAAGTGGAAAAGGCACGATCGGAAGGAAATCAACGATATGTATGGACGGCCATTCTCTGACTGAAGCACACCACACTGTACTGACCAATTCCAGCTTGGTGGCTCCGTACTTTGAGAAACACAAGAATATTTTACGCTCGGACAACCCGGGGAAGCCTGAATCCTGGATTAGGAAGGCTCACATGGAGACTTTCGGCAGTTGGTTGAGAAAACATTTAATGAATGACAATGATGTTGTAGATCAGCTGTACATGTTGGCCAAGACACCATCTTCGACTATAACGACTTTCCAAGGGTACGAGATAAATGGGAATACATTTTACACGATCGCCCAAGATAAAAAGAGCACCAACCAAAACAGTGGTGTCCGCTTTGATGCAGCAACCGAGAATGGGCAAAAGGCCACATATTATGGTTACATAGAGGAGATATGGGAACTTGACTATGGACCCTCCTCTAAGGTCCCTTTGTTCCGGTGCAAATGGTTCAAGCTAACAGGAGGTGGGGTAAAGGTGGACCAGCAATACGGAATGACAATGGTGGATTTCAACAATCTTGGTTACATTGACGAACCATTCGTCCTAGCGAAAGATGTCGCTCAGGTTTTCTATGTGAAGGACATGAGTAGCAAACCGAGGAAACGGAAAGATAAGAAAACGATCAGTACATCATGCGATGATCCAAAGCGCCACATTGTTCTTTCAGGGAAAAGAAACATCGTGGGAGTGGAGGACAAGACAGACATGTCAGAAGATTATAATATGTTCGCTGAAATTCCACCCTTCAAAGTGAACACCGACCCAAGCATTAAGTTAAATGATGAGGATGCTCCATGGATATGGCACAATCGTAAGCAAGCAGGGACACAAGGGAAGAAATGATGTGTAATAATTTATTGTACCAAACTTTGTTGAATGGATCATGTGAATTATATTACCCGTGATGTGTTTGGTGTCCATTTTCGAATGATTCGAGATACCACTGATGATACATGAAATTTGGAGTGATTTAGTCATACTCCTGCCTAGGCGTATAATATGCATACTCGTAGTCTTCATAGCCGCCGTCGTCGTCGCTGCTGTCGTCGCCTTCTAAGTTGCCGCCGTCGTCGTTGCTGCTGTCGTCGCTGTCGTCGGGCGGCGCTCGTGGCTCGAACTGAGGGTAGCGCAGGCGGGGGATATCGCCGGCCGTGATGTAGTCCATGACGATCTGCAGAGTCCGGTCGTACCACCATAGCCGACGGCCGGCCTCGTGGAAGTTCCCAGGAGGCAGACCGTCCTCCTCATACCTGGCGAGCGCCCTCTCACGCCGATTGATGAAGAAGGCGTCCCAAGTATGCTAGTTATCGGGATGCCAGCGGGGATTCATCCGCTGCTCCGGCGTGAGGTCGAGGTAGTAGTGGTTCGTGATGGCCGCCCGGCGCGCAGTACCCCGAGGGACGGGAGGGACCGGGACGCCGCCGGCGCTTAGGCTCCAGCCGGTGGGGACGCGGTAGCCCGGTGGACAAGGGTAGTTCGAGGCGCAAAGCTCCTCCACCTGCTGGTAGGTTAGAGTGGGTGCGGTGGAAGCCATGAGAGAGTGATGAGAGATTGTAGAGATGTGATAATGCTGGGCAAGCCGGGCTACATATATGTAGTGAGAAATGGCGGGAAAAATGGGAGCGGGAAGACAGGAGGCGGGAAGAAAGTGGCGGGAAGAAAGAGGCGGGAAGACAGGGAAGAAATGGCGGGAAGAAGAGGAATCCAGAGCTGGTCATCTAACCTTTAGTTCCGGCTGGTTGGTGCAACCGGGACTAAATGTGGTTTTTGTGTCATCTGAGAAAACTGTCGGTGGGATAAGGACATAGGCGGGAAAGAACTGGCGGGAAGATAGAGGCGTGAAGAAATGGCGGGAAAATAGAGGCGTGAAGAAATGGCGGGAAGACATAGGCGGGAAAGAACTGGCGGGAAGACTGGCCGGGAAGAACTTGTGGGAAGACAGAGGCGGCCGGGAAGAACTTCTCTTAATTTTTTAACATATTGAATTGAATTAGTTCTATTTTTCTAAATTTTTTGATATATTATTTGTATTTTTAAAATATTGAATTGAATTAGTTCTATTTTTCTGAATTTTTTGATATATTATTTCTATTTTTAAGATTTTGAATTGAATTAGTTTTATTTTTCTGAATTTTTTGATATAATATTTGTGTTTTTAACATATTGAATTGAATTAGTTCTATTTTTCTGAATTTTTTGATATATTATTTATATTTTTAAAATATTGAATTGAATTAGTTTTATTTTTCTTAATTTTTTGATATATTATTTGTATTTTTAGAATTTTG
Organism: Triticum monococcum; assembly: GCA_034509565.1. Lineage (NCBI taxonomy): Eukaryota > Viridiplantae > Streptophyta > Magnoliopsida > Poales > Poaceae > Triticum > Triticum monococcum. The sequence continues at coordinate 597,144,905 of CM067844.1, forward strand.
AAATGAATTAGTTTTATTTTTCTGAATTTTTTGATATAATATTTGTGTTTTTAACATATTGAATTGAATTAGTTCTATTTTTCTGAATTTTTTGATATATTATTTGTATTTTTAAAATATTGAATTGAATTAGTTTTATTTTTCTTAATTTTTTCATATATTATTTGTATTTTTAGAATATTGAAATGAATTAGTTCTATTTTTCTGAATTTTTTGATATATTATTTGTATTTTTAAGATTTTGAATTGAATTAGTTTTATTTTTCTGAATTTTTTGATATATTATTTGTATTTTTAAAATATTGAATTGAATTAGTTTTATTTTTCTTAATTTTTTGATATATTATTTGTATTTTTAGAATATTGAAATGAATTAGTTCTATTTTTCTGAATTTTTTGATATATTATTTGTATTTTTAAGATTTTGAATTGAATTAGTTTTATTTTTCTGAAAAATACCTTTAGTCGCGGTTGGTCTGGCGAGCCGCGACTAAAGGGTAACCTTTAGTCGCGGCTCGCCTCCCCAACCGCGACTAAAGGTCGTTGCGCGCGGGAAAAAAAACCTTTAGTCGTGGTTGGCGAGGCGAGCCGCGACTAAAGGTTACCCTTTAGTCGCGGGTCGCCTCCCCAACCGCGACTAAAGGGGGGGGGGCTATAAATACAATGGCCCGACGCCTCCATATCGTCTTCTCCGATTCTCTGCCGCCGTCGCCGTCGCCCTCGCCCTCGCTCGATGCCGCCCGCGTCGCCGTCGCCCTCGACGCCGCCCGCCGTCGCCGTCGCCATCGCCCTCGCTCGACGCTGCCCTCGACGCCGCCCGTCGCCGTCGTCGCCGTCGCGCCCTCGCCCTCGCTCGACGCCGCGCGCCCTCGCCGTCGACGCCCCTCCGGTTGGTGGCCTCCCTCGCCCACCGCCCACGCCGCCTCGCTCGCCCACCGCCCGCGCCGCCTCACTCGCCCGCCCAACGCCGCCGGCCCGCCACGGGAGAGGCTCACCGGAGCCCTCGCGCCCTCCGGTGAAGTGCCCCCCTGGCCCACTTTGACCAGTCAACTGGGACTGTTGACTGTTGACTGGGACTAAAATCAGAATATTAGAAAATGAACCAAAACTTTGAAAATTAATAGAAAATAAACCGTAACTCGGATGGGAAAACTCTGTACATGAAAGTTGCTCAGAACGACGAGACGAATCCGGATACGCAGCCCATTCGTCCATCACGCATCCCTAGCATAGCGAACACGCAACTTTCCCCCTCCGACCCATCTGTCTGAAAACGCGAAACACCGGGAATACTTTCCCGGATGTTTCCCCCCTTCACCGGTACCACCTCGTACCGCGTTATGGTACACCTAGCAAATAAAAAACTTGCCATGATGAATTACTAAAATTTGCCATGGTTCATACAAAAATGTGTAAACCGTCTCCCACCCCTTCCTCGCCCCCTCCTTTTGCCACCGCCCTTTCGCCACCGCCACCGCCACCGCCACCGAACAAACGGCCAACTTAGGTATTACTCTTCGTGAACTGTTAGGCCTTGATGAGGCGCCAGTGAAGGAGGTAGTAATTACATATGTGAAGAATGGGCCTCTCGTCGAGCCTGCGCAGGAAAAGGATCTACCTCCACAAATGAAAGGTCTGCTGAAATGGTACAAGGGTTACATAAAAAATAAGAACACCAAAGAATATATTTATGCGGAAGTTAGATATGAGCATCACTTCAAACATTACTATGTACAAATTCATCTGAGTGAATTGTTCCAGCTTTTCAATCTGCGCGAGCTCGACAAATCTATCATCAGTTGCTACGTTCTGTAAGTGATTTATTTCTACCCCATCTCGTTCATATTGCCTGCACTATATATATGTCCTAACTATATTGTTGTGTCCGCTATTATACATGCAGAATGAAGATTAAGGAATGCAGAGTAAGGAACATCCATGATGTTGGGTTCATTGACCCACACATCGTTAATGAATATTTGTTGGAGCATCACCCCGCCGACATGGAGGCAGACCTGTGGCAGTTTCTTACAAAGCAGGAACTCAAAAGTGATATTCTATTTCCTTACCATTTTGGGTGAGTGTTTCTGTCTTGAGCACATTCTCTTTTGTTTACTCCATGCATGGTATGTGGCCGGCTAATCGATGAGTTATGCATGACGTACTGTGCATGTATCGTGTCCGCGGGTTCCATTGGATTCTGCTAGTAATTAAAGTTGACGCCTTAGAATGTCTCGTCCACGACTCTCTGAATAAGGATCCAAAGCTTTGGGGCGGCATGAGAAGAATGCTGCAGAAGTAATTATTTTCATTCATTTGCGCTCTATATCGATCGGCATATTTCGTTCATTTCCTAATATCAAGTAACTAATAACTCTCTTGTTCATTTAATTTTCTTTGCCTCGTAGGGTTTGGAGACGGTTCGTAGATACAAAGGTCGGTGAATTCAAAAAAGAGCTAGAATTCAAAAGGTCAAAGCCTAAGAATGCTGGGGATATTCAGCCAGCGGGGACCAATCTATGTGGATATTATGTCTGTGAGATGATCCGGAGATACACCTCTGAGCGGGTTCCGAGTGATACCAATGCTGAGAGGAATAACCTCCGGATGATGCTTAGTCCAGAAGCTCGCTTCCGACCACTTCAAGAGGAACTAGCTGGATGGTTCAGCAGGGAAGTCCTCCATCGTAAAGGAGAACACCATTACGAGGACGTAGAACTTCATATGCATTAAATTATGTATGGAAACTTGTTCAAAATTGTATATGGTCATCCGATGATATTGAATATATATTGTATATTCCTCTTGAATTCTTTTTGGTTCTAATTTCAAATTTGTTTGAAATTGTACATTCATATGCATGTATGTAGTACCGTAGAATATGTGAAACTCCTTCAAAATTAAAATAAAGCACAAAAGAAATAAAACAATACAAATTAAACAGAAAACAGGTTTAGGGGGGGGCTAAAACCCTAAACCTGTGGCGGCCTTTAGTCGCGGTTGGCCAGAAGAACCGCGACTAAAGGTCCTCCGCCCCGACGGCCGCCTGGCGCCCACGTGGACGGGCCTTTAGTCGCGGTTCTTAAGCAACCGCGACTAAAGTGGGGGTCCTTTAGTCGCGCCTATTTGGTCGCGGTTGCCCAACCGCGACTAATGGCAGTTGCGAACCGCGACCAAAGGCCCTTTTTCCAGCAGTGAAGTAATTTGATTAATTGAACTTAAACTTATCATGAACTTAGTACCTGATAGTATCTTGCTTGTTTATGTTGATTGTAGATAGATGGCTCGTGCTGTTGTTCCGTTGAATTTTAATGCGTTCCTTGAGAAAGCAAAGTTGAAAGATGATGGTAGCAATTACACGGACTGGGTCCGTAACTCGAGGATTATCCTCATTGCTGCTCAAAAGAATTACGTCCTGGAAGCACCGCTGGGTGCCAGGCCTGCTGCTGGAGCAACACCAGATGTTATGAACGTCTGGCAGAGCAAAGCTGATGACTACTCGATAGTTCAGTGCGCCATGCAAATGAGATGTTCCAGGAGTTGAAGTTAATATTTCAAGCAAATGCCCGGATTGAGAGATATGAAGTCTCCAATAAGTTCTATAGCTGCAAGATGGAGGAGAATAGTTCTGTCAGTGAGCATATACTCAAAATGTCTGGGTATAATAATCACTTGATTTAGATGGGAGTTAATCTTCCAGATGATTGTGTCATTGACAGAATTCTCCAATCACTGCCACCAAGCAACAAGAGCTTCGTGATGAACTATAATATGCAAGGGATGAACAAGACTATTCCCGAGCTCTTCGCAATGCTGAAAGCTGCGGAGGTAGAAATCAAGAAGGAGCATCAAGTGTTGATGGTTAATAAGACCACTAGTTTCAAGAAAAAGGGCAAAGGGAAGAAGAAGGGGAACTTCAAGAAGAACGGCAAACAAGTTGCTGCTCAGGAGAAGAAACCCAAGTCTGGACCTAAGCCTGAAACTGAGTGCTTCTACTGCAAGCAGACTGGTCACTAGAAGCGGAACTGCCCCAAGTATTTGGTGATGAAGCTATGTACCTAGGGTAGGGGCATGGACCCGTCCTAAAAAGCCTTAACCGAGGACATCCCTAGAAGGAGTCACCTTTCAAACGACTTGAAGGTATCCCACTCGACGGGTTCAAGACACTCGACCAAAGAAACTATCACTCGACCATGAAGCCAACCACTCGACTGTCAGAAGACCTAAAGTCACTCCGCAGGCAAATGGTCGGCTATTAAGTAGTCTTTATGGTCATTATAACACTTTATTAGGGGCGTTACCAGTAACGCCCAACCTTAAATGTACCTAAAACCTTGCATTACTGAGGGCAGGAGGGAGCCGGCGAACTCTATATAAGCCACCCCCCTCCTCAGTATGAAGGGTTCGCACCCCTGTTATCTACACACACATAATCCAATCGACCGCCTCAGGGCACCGAGACGTAGGGCTGTTACTTCCTCCGAGAAGGGCCTGAACTCGTAAACATTGTGTGCTTACAACTTCCCAATAGCTAAGATCTAGCCTCTCCATACACACCCCCTTACATTACTGTCAGACTTAGAACCACGACAGTTGGCGCCCACCATGGGGCCTAGGTCTTAGCGCCTAATTGGAGAAGTTGCGATTTTTCCGATCCATTTGATCATGGTTTCCTGCGGAGTTTTCGTAGAGGGCCGCCAGATCTGTCTCGGCGCGCTCACCTTCATCGCCGACGACTCCGCCTGGCTCCAGGAGGCACCGCTCGACATCGACGCGCTCCCCGTCCGCGCTGCGACGCACTTCCGCGCATGCATTCGTGGTGTCCTCCTGCGGCAGCCGTCGACCCAATATCGGTCGGCCCCCATGTTGTCTCCCCGCCCCGTTTCCCACCAGCGCAAGCGCTCAGGTCGGTCGAGACTCCACCGGTGGGTAAGGCACGCCGTGGCCCGCCAGTCGGCGGCCCCACAAGTCACGGCAATCGAGCCCGATGAATCCCTCTGCGGCCTGTTCGACCTGTCGACTGGCTCCGCAGAGACCGCATCCGAGTGCGATAGCAGCGACCCTTTGGCCGAGGTTCTGGCGGTCGAGGGGACACACAGTCCTCCTGGATTCCCTCGCGCTGATGGGGGCGCGGGTGGAGGCGGCCCGTCGCATCCCCACGACGTGTACCTCCCCGAACCTCTCACGTCATTGCAGCGAGAGGAGCTTCACCGCCGGAACATGGACGCGCTCCACACTCCTAATGTTGGAGAAACCCCCGAGGCCCGGTCCTTGGAGGACGCGCACTTGGCTAACCTGGCCGAGCGCACTCAACTGGAGAATCTAGAGCGAATACTCGACGAGCAAGCGCGTCAGCGAGCTCCCGAGTCCAGTCGACGACAGCAAGCTCCTGAATCCAGTCGACGTCAGCTCTTCCCGCCGCCGCAGGTATACCGAACCCCAGTTCAGAATTTGGCCGCCGCGGCCCGTATAGCGGAGTCAATTCAGCCTTCCTAGTCGGAGGCTGGCAGGGGCTTGTTGTAGATCAGAGCGTTGCTCCGAGCAGCAGGAAATCAGAATTCCGCCGTTTCTCAGTCGCGGAACAGGATCCACAGTCAATCCGTTGCAACAGAAACAGTCCAGTCGGCTCACAGCCCGAGATCACCCCCGAGGCGTGAGGGACGTGGGGACCGGCATGATCAGTACAGAAGAAATGAGCAGTATGATCACCGACCCGACCGTGATGATCGACGTCGAGTGCCATCCCCTCCCCCGAGGAGTGGGTCATATGCGCCTCGACATCGAGATGACAGGCGCCCCCATAATGTTGGGCAGAGGATTCCAGTCGACCCCAGGGACCCAGGCTTTGACGCGAGATCCATCCTCATTCAAGGTTTGGTTGACAGAAACAGAGCTCATCGAGAGGGCCACAACAGAGAAGTGCCCGCCGACAGCAGGGTACATGCTTCGGGGCCAGAATGTTTCAGTCGAGCCATCAGGGCTGCGATGATTCCTCCCAACTTCAGGCTGGCGACTGGAGTCAGCAAGTTCACCAGTGAATCCAAGCCTGAGACATGGCTCGAAGATTACCGAGTGGCTGTGCAGATTGGCGGTGGCAATGATGAGGTGGCCATGAAGCATTTGCCTCTCATGTTAGAAGGCTCAGCCAGAGCGTGGCTGAATTAGTTGGCACCCAGCAGTATTTACACTTGGGAGGACCTCTCCCGAGTATTTATCACAACCTTCGAAGGAACATGCAAGCGACCTGCAGGCCTTACAGAGTTGCGGTCTTGCGTACAGAAGCCGAATGAAACACTGAGGGAATACATCCAGAGGTGGATCACACTGCACCACTCGGTTGAGAATGTGCCAGACCATCAAGCGGTTTGCGCTTTCAAGGAAGGTGTCAAATACAAAGAGTTGAATCTAAAGTTCGGTCGAACTGGAGAGATGTCTCTGAATCGGATGACGGAGATTGCCACCAAGTACGCTAATGGTGAAGACGAAGACCGACTCCGAAGTGGCAAACTCAAATTAGTCGCCCAAGAAACCGGAGGAAACTCCAGTCGGAAGCAGAAGCGGAAGGCCGAGCCAGCCGCTCCTGGGGAGGCCCTGGCCGTGGCCCAGGGAAACTTCAAGGGGAAACCCAAGGGCACCTGGAAGCCCAAGAAAGTTAAGGATCAGGATGGGAATGATGTTTTGGACCTGCCATGTCACATCCACACCAAGAAAGATGAAGAGGGTAATTTTATTTTCCCAAAACATACCACTCGACAGTGCCGGCTCCTGATCCAGCAGTTTCAGGGCAAGCAGCCCAAAGATAAGGAAAAAGAGCCAGACAGAGTTGAGGACACGGATGATAGTGACGATGGATACCCCCAAGTCACATCCACCTTGATGATTTTTGCTGATGTCGAAAGCAAAAGTCGACTGAAAGTCATTAACCGTGAGGTGAACATGGTTGCTCCGGCAACACCCAGTTACCTGAAGTGGTCTCAGACTACCATCACATTTGACCAATCTGATCACCCGACGCACATTGCCACCCCTGGGAGGCAAGCTTTGGTGGTTGACCCAGTTGTCGAAGGCACTCGACTGACCAAAGTCCTGATGGATGGTGGCAGTGGCCTGAACATACTGTACGCTGAAACTTTGAAAGGAATGGGCATTCCGATGTCCAGACTCAGTACCAGTAACATGAGCTTCCACGGAGTCATTCCTAGGAAGAAAGCCGAGTCACTCGGCTAGATTGCTCTTGATGTGGTTTTTCGTGATTCAAAGAATTACCGCAAGGAAAAGTTGACATTTGAGGTTGTGGACTTCCAGAGTGCTTATCATGCCATTTTGGGCAGGCCAGCTTACGCACGCTTCATGGCTCAACCATGTTACGTGTATCTCAAATTGAAGATGCCTGGCCCCAAGGGTGTGATCACTGTTACGGGCAACCGAAAGAAAGCAGAAGAATGTTCTCAGAAGGAATCAAAGATCGCTGGTGCTCAGATGGCAGTGGTCGAGCTGAAAGAGTACGAAAAGACTGCCGATCTGAGTGAATTGCTGCGAGCTAAGAAGCCTGCCTCAGAGTCAGCTTTTCAGTCGTCTAGTGAAACAAAGACAGTCCACATTCACCCGACCGACCCCGACGCTGCTCCGACTCACATCTCGATGACGCTCGACTCCAAATAGGAAGAAGCGCTCATCCAGCTCCTCCATGAGAACTGGGACATCTTTGGATGGAAACCCTCTGACATGCCTGGAGTTCCCAGGGGGCTGGCTGAGCACCGTCTACGAGTCGACCCAAAATTCAAGCCTGTGAAGGAACATCTTCGGCGGTCCGCCGTCCAGAAGAAGCAAGCCATTGGCGAGGAGGTGCCTCGGCTCTTAGCAGCGGAGTTCATCCGAGAGATTTACCACTCCGAGTGGCTCGCCAATGTCGTCATGGTCCCCAAGAAGGACAAGTCACTCCGCATGTGCATTGATTTCAAACATATCAATCGGTCCTGCCCGAAAGATCATTTTCCTCTCCCTCGCATCGACCAAATAGTTGACTCGACTGCGGGGTGCGAGAGATTGTCTTTTCTAGATGCCTATTCTGGGTACCATCAGATCGGTCTGTATGGGACCGACGAGATCAAAACAGCTTTCATCACTCCATTAGGATGCTTCTGTTACGTCACCATGCCGTTCGGCCACAAGAACGCTGGAGCCACATTCATGAGAATGATTCAGAAGTGTTTACTCACTCAGATCAGTCGAAATGTGGAGGCATACATGGATGATATTGTGGTCAAGTCCCGGAAAGGTTCCGACCTACGGGCTGATGCTGCTGAAACCTTTGCCAACCTCAGGAGGTACAATATCAAGCTCAATCCATCAAAGTGCACTTTCGGAGTTCCAGGTGGAAAGTTACTCGGTTTTCTCGTTTCCGAATGGGGAATCGACGCCAATCCTGAAAAAATTGGCACCATACTCCGGATGAAGCGTAATGTACACGTGCACAATGTCCAAAAGCTTACAGGCTGCTTTGCCGCTTTAAGTCGATTCATTTCTCGTCTCGGTGAAAAGGCGTTGCCTCTTTACCGACTGATGAAGAAGTCTGACAAGTTCGAGTGGACTCCAGAAGCTGATGCAGCGTTTGTAGAGCTCAAAGCTCTGCTCTCCACCCAGCCGGTGCTTGCTTCCCCAATCAGCAAAGAGCCTCTGCTGCTTTACATTGCAGCCATAGGACAAGTTGTCAGTACAGTACTTACGGTCGAGCGGGAAGAGGAAGGAAAGGCCTTCAAAGTTCAACGCCAAGTATATTATGTGTCTGAAGTTTTGACCCCTTCAAAACAAAGATACCCTCACTACCAGAAGTTTGTATATGGGATTTATATGACCACGAAGAAAGTTGCTCATTACTTCTCTGACCACTCCATTACAGTCGTCAGCGACGCCCCGCTATCAGAGATCCTGCATAACAGAGACGCAACTGGTCGAGTGGCCAAGTGGGCGATTGAACTCCTTCCCTTAGATATCAAGTTTGAAGCAAAGAAGGCTATCAAGTCCCAAGCAATCGCAGATTTCATCGCCGAGTGGATTGAACAGCAACTTCCGACTCAAGTTCACTCGGAGCACTGGACCATGTTCTTCGATGGATCTAAGATGCTGAATGGTTCCGGTGCAGGGGTAGTCCTAGTCTCCCCCCGAGGAGATAAGCTCAGATATGTTCTCCAGATTCACTTCGATTCCTCCAACAATGAAGCAGAGTATGAAGCACTTTTGTATGGGTTGCGCATGGCCATTTCACTCGGCGTCCGTTGCCTCATGGTCTATGGCGACTCAGATTTGGTGGTTAATCAAGTGATGAAGGAGTGGGACGTCAGGAGTCCGGCAATGACTGGTTATTGCAATGCAGTGCGAAAGCTAGAAAAGAAATTCGAGGGGTTAGAGCTTCATCACATCCCCCGACTGAAAAATCAGGCAGCTAACGATTTGGCAAAGATAGGCTCCAAGAGAGAAGCCATTCCCAGCAACGTGTTCCTGGAACACATTCACTCACCGTCAGTCCAAGAGGATCCTTTTACAGAAGAAGCCCCGCAGCCGAAAAGTGCCACAGATCCAACTGAAGTTGAAGTACCTGCGGTGGTCGACCTAATCATGGAAGTCTTGGCAATCACCCCTGACTGGACGATACCATACATCGCGTATATCCTAAGGAAAGAACTCCCGGAAGACGAGGAAGAGGCTCGACAGATCGTCCACCAATCCAAGGCCTTCACAGTCATAAAGGGACAGCTGTATAGAGAGAGCGCGACTGGAGTCGGTCAGAAAAGCGTAACACCAGAAGAGGGTCAGATAATCCTTAATGGTATCCACTCAGGGACCTGTGGTCACCATGCGTCCTCTCGGACTATTGTGGCTAAAGCATACCGAGCTGGATTTTACTGGCCAAGAGCAAATGAGATGGCAAAAGAGATAGTCGACAAGTGTGGAGGGTGCCAGTTCTACTCCAACATGTCACACAAGCCTGCATCAGCCCTGAAGACCATTCCACTCGTCTGGCCCTTTGCCATCTGGGGACTGGACATGGTTGGTCCACTAAGAACGGGCAGGAGTGGATTCACTCATGTGCTTGTGGCAGTCAACAAATTTACCAAATGGATCGAAGCTAAGCCCATCAATAATCTCGATGCTTGCACTGCTATCAGTTTCGTCAGAGGGTTAACATTCAGATATGGAGTCCCGCATAGCATCATCACTGACAATGGGTCAAACTTTGATTCGGACAAGTTCAGAGCTTTTTGCGCCTCTCAAGGCACACGAGTCGACTACGCATCGGTCGCCCATCCCCAGTCAAATGGACAAGCTGAGAGAGCAAATGGTCTGATTCTCAAAGGACTAAAGCCTCGACTGATGCATGATCTCAAGCACGCGGCAGGCGCTTGGGTCGACGAGCTTCCGTCAGTTCTGTGGGGATTAAGGACCACCCCTAACCGGTCGACTGGAAGAACTCCATTCTTTCTGGTTTATGGAGCCGAAGCAGTTCTGCCGAGTGACCTTCTTCATAACGCACCCCGAGTCGAACTTTACACCGAAGATGAAGCAGAACAGGCCTGGCAAGACGCAGTCGACCTCTTAGAAGAAGAGAGGGAGATGGCCATGATCAGATCGACCATTTATCAGCAAGACTTGCGCCCGTTTCACGTCCGGAATGTGAAGAGTCGAGCCTTCCAAGAAGGAGATCTGGTCCTCCGAGTGGATCAACAGAAACCACATAAGCTTGCTCCTACTTTGGAAGGCCCCTTCATAGTCACCAGAGTCCTCCACAATGGAGCGTACCACCTCTACAATGTTGATCGCCAGATCGACGAGCCACGAGCTTGGAACGCGGAACTGCTCCGCCCTTTTTAAACTTGAGTTCTCCCTTAGACGAGATGTAATAAGAAAAAAAAATTGTGGTCCATTTTTATCAAATACAAGAGTGTTCCAATAATTGATGTCACTTTGTTTGCATACAAAATCCCCCAGTGGGTGACTAGGCTGCGAATCCGTTTCGCCTAAGTTTGAAAAAATCCTACTGAGTGGAGAACAAACCTCCCACTCGGGGGCTTAGCTGCAGTCCAGTACTCGCCTAAGTTCTCCCACTCGGAAGCTTAGCTTCAGTCGAGCACTCGCCTAAGTTTTGAAAAAATCCTACCGAGTGGAGAGCAAACCTCCCACTCGGGGGCTTAGCTGTAGTCCAGTACTCGCCTAAGTTCTCCCACTCGGAAGCTTAGCTGCAGTCGAGCACTCACCTAAGTTTGAAAAAATCCTACCGAGTGGAGAGCAAACCTCCCACTCGGGGGCTTAGCTGCAGTCCAGTACTCACCTAAGTTCTCCCACTCGGAAGCTTAGCTGCAGTCGAGCACTCGCCAAAGTTTGAAAAAATCCTACCGAGTGAAGAGCAAACCTCCCACTCGGGGGCTTAGCTGCAGTCCAGTACAAGCCTAAGTTCTCCCACTCGGAAGCTTAGCTGCAGTCGAGCACTCGCCTAAGCTTGAAAAAATCCTACCGAGTGGAGAGCAAACCTCCCACTCGGGGGCTTAGCTGCAGTCCAGTACTCGCCTAAGTTCTCCCATTCGGAAGCTTAGCTGCAGTCGAGCACTCGCCTAAGTTTGAAAAAATCCTACCGAGTGGAGAGCAATCCTCCCACTCGGGGACTTAGCTGCAGTCTAGTACTCGCCTAAGTTCTTCCACAAAGAGACTTAGCTGCAGTCAGCACTCGCCTAAGTTTGGAAAAATCCTACTGAGTGGAGAGCAATCCTCCCACTCGGGGGCTTAGCTGCAGTCCAGTACTCGCCTAAGTTCTTCCACAAAGAGACTTAGCTGCAGTGAGCACTCGCCTAAGTGTTTAAGAAATCCTACCGAGCGGAGAGCAAACCTCCCACTCGGGGGCTTAGCTGCAGTCCGCTACTCGCCTAAGTTCTCCCACTCGGAAGCTTAGCTGCAGTCGAGCACTCGCCTAAGTTTGAAAAAATCCTACTGAGTGGAGAGCAAACCTCCCACTCGGGGGCTTAGCTGCAGTCCAGTACTCGCCTAAGTTCTCCCACTCGGAAGCTTAGCTGCAGTCGAGCACTCGCCTAAGTTTGAAAAAATCCTACCGAGTGGAGAGCAATCCTCCCACTCGGGGACTTAGCTGCAGTCCAGTACTCGCCTAAGTTCTTCCACAAAGAGACTTAGCTGCAGTCAGCACTCGCCTAAGTTTGGAAAAATCCTACCGAGTGGAGAGCAATCCTCCCACTCGGGGGCTTAGCTGCAGTCCAGTACTCGCCTAAGTTCTTCCACAAAGAGACTTAGCTGCAGTGAGCACTCACCTAAGTGTTTAAGAAATCCTACCGAGCAGAGAGCAAACCTCCCACTCGGGGGCTTAGCTGCAGTCCACTACTCGCCTAAGTTCTCCCACTCGGAAGCTTAGCTGCAGTCGAGCAGTCACCTAAGTTTGAAAAAATCCTACCGAGTGGAGAGCAAACCTCCCACTCGGGGGCTTAGCTGCAGTCCAGTACTCGCCTAAGTTCTCCCACTCGGAAGCTTAGCTGCAGTCGAGCACTCGCCTAAGTTTGAAAAAATCCTACCGAGTGGAGAGCAAACCTCCCACTCGGGGGCTTAGCTGCAGTCCAGTACTCGCCTAAGTTCTCCCACTCGAAAGCTTAGCTCCAGTCGAGCACTCGCCTAAGTTTGAAAAAATCCTACTGAGTGGAGAGCAAACCTCCCACTCGGGGGCTTAGCTGCAGTCCAGTACTCGCCTAAGTTCTTCCACAAAGAAGCTTAGCTGCAGTCGAGCACTCGCCTAAGTTTGAAAAAATCCTACCGAGTGGAGAGCAAACCTCCCACTCGGGGGCTTAGCTGCAGTCCAGCACTCTCTAAATACAGGACTCGACCCAATCCGCAAGAAGTTATGCCGCAAATACAAAGGGTATTCCGAGTGAAGATCAAGTTCCACACGACAGATCAAAACCGCGAAGATATTCAACAAGAACTCAAGTTCGGATAAAGCCTAAAAGGTCCCAGACCTCAGATCAAAGTACTCGAGCCCTCGGCTCGGCAGAGTTTAAACGGTTACAAATCCACTCGGCATTCCGAGGTAAATTTAAGGAGAAGCATAAAAGTTTTTCATTCCTCAGGCGGAGGACTGGCAGGGGCAATGAACTCATCCAAGTCGATCTCGTCTGCAATACGGGTGGCAGCAGCAATAAAGGTCTCCATGAAGTCTTGAAACCTGTGCCTCTTGGTATTGGCGACTTGGATGGCGGCCAGCTTCTCTTCTCGCGCCTCCTTGCAATGGACGCGGACTAGAGACAGAGCCACATCAGCGCCGCACCGAGTAGAAGACTTCTTCCACTCCTGCACTCGGTCAGGGATTCCGTTAAGTCGAGTCATCAGAGCCTCGAGATCGTTCTGGAGCGTAGACTCTGGCCAAAGTGTTGGGTCGATCCGCGACATGGCAACCTTCAGCCGAGCCAAGTAATCCACGACGCCGTCAATGCGAGATTCCAGTCGGAGCAGATTCATGGCAGCTTCATCATTCACCGGAGAGTTGATTGGATCCAAACCTGTTTCAATCCGCCCAGTCTCCTCCTTAAAGTTCTGGCAAAACTCTGCATACACGATCCAAGGACAAGTCAATTTTCATAAACTGAGTCGACACAAAAGAAAACCAGTCGGAATTGAATGTGCACCTTCAAGCTTGATGAACAACTTCTTGGTGAGGCTCCTCAAGTAGCTCTCTAGGTCGTCCCTCCTATGAACGGCGCCATTCATCTTCTTGGTCAGGGAGAGGTTCTCCTTCTTCCAATGTGTGCACTCCCTGTTGGCTTCATTCAGAGCAGTCTTCAGCTTGGTATTCTCTTCTTCTAATTGGCCGACCGAAGCCAACTTCTGTTCAGCCAGAGCGATCTTGTCATCAGCCTCCTTGTGGGCAGCAGCCAAGTCCTGATCCTTCTTCACCAGGGCCTCGCTCCGTTCTCCTGCAAAAGAAATGATGATTGGTTCGGAAACAGCAGAAGGGTACTCAAGCCTAAAAACAAAACCAGTCGCCTTACCAGCGATGCCATCTCTAACCTTTCTACAACTCTGTTCTGGCCAGCTCCAGATCAAGGTTCAGTTGAATCCACTGCTTCTCCAACTCAGTATAGCGAGATGCAAGTTCGCAGGATTTCTGCAAAAGGAAAAATCAGTCGACAGACATCCAAGATAAGTTGCTTCCGAGTAACTAAGAGAAAAAGAGGACGTTTCTAAGACCACAGCCGAATCAAAAACATTCGATAGTAGTCTCGGGGACTACACCCAGTGGGTGCACTCAGCGTGCCCCCACTGGTTCAAAAAAAAAGAAGAAAAGAGAAAGTCGATTGTCCGCAGTCGATCGGATACAGCTCCATTCGACGTGGCCTGACCAGACCAAGTAAAGAAATACAGATACAGAAACACAATGTAAAGACTACAGTCGACTGCCAGCAGTCCACCGTAGTCTCGGGGACTACACCCAGTGGGTGCACTCAGCGTGCCCCCACTCGTCCGAGAACTGGTAAACACACCCAGTGGGTGTATAGATACAAAAGATCTTCAAAAAAAAGAGAGACTCTTCAAACGATCAAGTGTCGAGTCGACTGACCTGGACGTTGCTCTGAAGAGCCGAACTTGCGTCATAGGCTGCTTGGCTGGCCTCCCGAGCATCTTCACCTGCTCCATCATGACCCCCGCCTGGCGTATAGCCTCCATTGCAGCAGCCACTTCGTCCTCAGGGACGTTGTACGCAGCAAAAAGCTAAGATGGATCCGCAGTCAACGCCGAAGGCCGCACACTCGACAGAGGGTTGGCGAAAGTCACAGAAGCCCGAGGGGTGTCGCCACCATCCCGAGCCACGGTCTCAGACGCCGGAGTAGGCTGGGGAGTCCTGTCAGCCGACGACCTCTTGTTCCTCCTCACCCTCAGCGGTTCGTTGTCATCGTCATCCGGGAGGTCGATAACATGAGGAGGGGCTGCAAGGGAAAACATTCAATCGACCAGAATTGCAAGAAATGACCAGTCAACTCAAAAACAGAATGTCAGTAATCGTAACAGGGTTGGAGGTAACAGCATCCCCCATCTCTTGGTCGTCGTCCTTAGCAGAGACCTCAGAAGTAGCAGCGCTGCAAATCTCGAAAAGTCAGTCAGTTGGCTCAATGAATCGACCAAGGATCCATCCACAGTCGACAAAGGAAAACAAGCTTTATTACCCGGAAATGGTAGGGACGGCTATCTTCATCTTGGACAGAGCCTTGGGCGGCTTGGACAGCGTCGTGCATGGGTGCTTGGGGACCTTCCCAGTCGGTCTTGGAGAAGAAGTCCGAGGGCGTTTTGACGACGGCCCAACGGAGGCAGTCGCCTTGCCGCGTTCCTGCGCCGGGTCGTGTGCGAGCTTGGATCGCCTCTCCGGGCGGGGGGGGTTCAACCTCCTCCTCCTCCTCTTCGCTGGAGAAGATGTCGTCGCCTCCCTCTCCTTCACCATCAGACTCCCACTCGCCTTGGTCATCCCCGCTCTTGCCTCCGCTCGTCTCCCCTTCCTCAGTCAACCCCTGTGCCCCGTTGGGCGTCGAGTACATCTTAGTGGTCGCCTGGAAAACAGCAGACAAAACGAAAGTCAATCGACCTACTCAAAGAAGACCAACGCAGAAAACAAGATTTCAGTCGGGAGCATAAAGACATACCTGGTCCACCTCGTACGAATTGTCGAGTGGAATGACCCTCCTGGCTCCCCGGGGGTTGTCTTTGTTCCCCGTGATGCTCGACAGCCACCCCTCCAACATCTCGTCGGTGACCTCCTCCGGGTGGATCTGAGTGGTGTCCTCGAGGCCTGAGTACAGCCACATCGGGTGGTCACGAGCCTGGAGCGGTTGGATTCGCCTGTTGAGGAAGACTTCCAGCAGATCCATTCCCGTCACACGCTCACGGACAAGCTCAACCACTCGACCCGCCAGCACATTGACCTGGGCCTTTTCTTCCGGCGTCACCTTTAGAGAAGCAGGTTTTTTTGGCTCGGTCGAGAGAGAAAGACGGGAGACCAGTCGACTGCCCTGGGGTCACCTGGTCCTGGCAGTAGAACCAAGTTGCCTGCCAACCTCGGACCGACTCCGGGAAAGTGATGGATGGAAAACAGCTCTTCCCCCTCGTTTGGATCGCCAAGCCCCCGCACAACTGGATCACTTGCGTCCTCTCATCACTCGACTTGGCCTTCTTGACCGACTGAGAGCGACAAGTAAAAATGTGCTTGAAAAGCCCCCAATGTGGACGGCAACCCAGGAACGCCTCACACATGGAAATGAAAGCAGTGAGGTAGACAATGGAGTTTGGAGTAAAGTGATGGAGCTACGCTTCGAAGAAGTTCAAGAAATTCCGAAAGAAAGGATGGGGTGGCAGAGAAAACCCTCGATCGATGTGAGTGGCCAGGAGCATGCACTCACCGTCGCGGGGTTGAGGTTCAATCTCTCCCCCCGGAAGACGCGCGGCTTTGTGGGGAATGGCTCCCCCCTCGACCATGTCGTCGAGATCCTCCTGCCGGAGCACCGACGGCATCCAGTCGCCCTGGATCCAACCTTTGGGCAGGGCGGTCCTGGAGGAAGATCTGCCGCATGCAGACCTCTTCCCTTTCCCCGCCGCCGCCGCCTTCTTCGCGTGCTCCAGAGCAGTCGTCTTGCCCTTCACCATCGTCGCCGGCAAAATCTCGAACGGGTTCGCGGCGATAGGGCAAGAGCGGAGGTAGCGGAAGAGGTTGCGAAGGAAGAGAGGAAGAAGGAGAAGAGAGAAGTACGCGCACTGTTGGGGAACTCCGAGCCGGCAACTTATAAGGGGCCGCTCCCGAGTGGCTGACCGGTAGGCCCAGGCTATCCAGTCAAATCCCGTAGTAGGCGCGCGCGCAGTACTTGGTGAAAAAGGCGACGCAGAGATCGAGGAGCCTCCGTGTTGTCACTTCCGATTACTGCGGCCGCCCCCCTCCCGCGCGCTTCCCAAAAAATCCGAATCCCGTGATATCCGCTGGCTGCAGAACAACTTGTCAAAACAGAAGACCCCGCGAGCACCGGCGCTCGGTACGTCACAGGTAAAGAAATCCACTCGACAAAAGGCCTGGAATGGATCAAGGCGACTGAAAGAGGTTGATGACGTCATCCGTGACGGTCGACCCAGAACGAGGCACTCATATAGTCCAAAGAACCAGTCGGAAAGGTCGCCAACCCTTTCTCACTCTAACCTCGATCCATTCGGGGGCTAATGATGAAGCTATGTACCTAGGGTAGGGGCACGGACCCGTCCTAAAAAGCCCTACCCGAGGACATCCCTAGAAGGAGTCACCTTTCAAACGACTTGAAGATATCCCACTCGACGGGTTCAAGACACTCGACCAAAGAAACTATCACTCGACCATGAAGCCAACCACTCGACTGTCAGAAGACCTAAAGTCACTCCGCAGGCAAACAGTCGGCTATTAAGTAGTCTTTATGGTCATTATAACACTTTATTAGGGGCGTTACTAGTAACGCCCAACCTTAAATGTACCTAAAACCTTGCATTACTGAGGGGAGGAGGGAGCCAGTGAACTCTATATAAGCCACCCCCTCCTCAGTATGAAGGGTTCGCACCCCTGTTATCTACACACAAATAATCCAATCGACCGCCTTAGGGCACCGAGACGTAGGGCTGTTACTTCCTCCGAGATGGGCCTGAACTCGTAAACATTGTGTGCTTACAACTTCCCAATAGCTAAGATCTAGCCTCTCCATACACACCCCCTTACATTACTGTCAGACTTAGAACCACAACATTTGGCAGATAAGAAGGATGGCAAGGTAAACAAAGGTATATGTGATATACATGTTATTGATGTGTACCTTACTAGAGCTCGCAGTAGCACCTGGGTATTTGATACATGTTCTGTTGCTAATATTTGCAACTCGAAACAGGGACTACGGATTAAGAGAACACTGGCGAAGGACAAGCTGACGATGCGCGTGGGAAACGGTTCCAAAGTCGATGTGATCGCGGTCGGCACGCTACCTCTACATCTACCTTCGGGATTAATATTAGACCTAAATAATTGTTATTTGGTGCCAGCGTTGAGCATGAACATTATATCAGGATCTTGTTTGATGCGAAACGGTTATTCATTTAAATCATAGAATAATGGTTGTTCTATTTATATGAGTAATATCTTTTATGGTCATGCACCTTTGAAGAGTGGTCTATTTTTGACGAATCTCGATAGTAGTAACACACATATTCATAATATTGAAGCCAAAAGATGAGAGTTGATAATGATAGTGCAACTTATTTGTGGCACTGCCGTTGAGGTCATATCGGTATAAAGCACATGAAGAAACTCCATACTGATGGACTTTTGGAACCACTTGATTATGAATCACTTGGTACTTGCGAACCGTGCCTCATGGGCAAGATGACTGAAACACCATTCTCCGGTACTATGGAGAGAGCAACAGATTTGTTGGAAATCATACATACCAATGTATGTGGTCTGATGAATATTGAGGCTCGTGGTGGATATCGTTATTTTCTCACTTCCACAGATGATTTAAGCAGATATGGGTATATCTACTTAATGAAACATAAGTCTGAAACATTTGAAAAGTTCAAAGAATTTCAGAGTGAAGTTGAAAATCATCGTAACAAGAAAATAAAGTTTCTACGATCTGATCGTGGAGGAGAATATTTGAGTTACGAGTTTGGTGTACATTTGAAAAATTGTGGAATAGTTTCGCAACTCACGCCACCCGGAACACCACAGCGTAATGGTGTGTCCGAACGTCGTAATCGTACTTTACTAGATACGGTGCGATCTATGATGTCTCTTACTGATTTACCGCTATCGTTTTGGGGTTATGCTTTAGAGACGGCCGCATTCACGTTAAATAGGGCACCATCAAAATCCATTGAGACGACGCCTTATGAACTATGGTTCGGCAAGAAACCAAAGTTGTCATTTCTTAAAGTTTGGGGCTGCGATGCTTATGTGAAAAAGCTTCAACCTGATAAGCCCGAACCCAAATCGGAGAAATGTGTCTTCATAGGATACCCAAAGGAGACTATTGGGTACACCTTCTATCACAGATCCGAAGGCAAGACATTCGTTGCTAAGAATGGATCATTTCTAGAGAAGGAATTTCTCTCGAAAGAAGTGAGTGGGAGGAAAGTAGAACTTGACGAGGTAACTGTACCTGCTCCCTTATTGGAAAATAGTACATCACAGAAAACTGTTTCTGCGACACCTATACCAATTAGTGAGGAAGCTAATGATGATGATCATGAAACTTCAGGACAAGATACTACTGAACCTCGTAGGTCAACCAGAGTGAGATCCGCACCAGAGTGGTACGGTAATCCTGTTCTGGAAATCATGCTGCTAGATCATGATGAACCTACGAACTATGAAGAAGCGATGGTGAGCCCAGATTCCGCAAAATGGCTTGAAGCCATGAAATCTGAGATGGGATCCATGTATGAGAACAAAGTATGGACTTTGGTTGACTTGCCCGTTGATCGGCAAGCAATTGAGAATAAATGGATCTTCAAGAAGAAGACTGACACTGATGGTAATGTTACTGTCTACAAAGCTCGACTTGTCGCAAAAGGTTTTCGACAAGTTCAAGGGGTTGACTACGATGAGACCTTCTCACCTGTCGCGATGCTTAAGCCTGTCCGAATCATGTTAGCAATTGCCGCATTTTATGATTATGAAATTTGGCAGATGGATGTCAAAACTGCATTCCTGAATGGATTTCTGGAAGAAGAGTTGTATATGATGCAACCAGAAGGTTTTGTCGATCCAAAGGGAGCTAACAAAGTGTGCAAGCTCCAGTGATCCATTTATGGACTGGTGCAAGCATCTCGGAGTTGGAATAAACGCTTTGATAGTGTGATCAAAGCATTTTGTTTTATACAGACTTTCGGTGAAGCCTGTATTTACAAGAAAGTGAGTGGGAGCTCTGTAGCATTTCTGATATTATATGTGGATGACATATTGCTGATTGGAAATGATATAGAATTTCTGGATAGCATAAAGGGATACTTGAATAAGAGTTTTTCAATGAAAGACCTCGGTGAAGCTGCTTACATATTAGGCATAAAGATCTATAGAGATAGATCAAGACGCTTCATTGGACTTTCACAAAGCACATACCTTGACAAGGTTTTGAAGAAGTTCAAAATGGATCAAGCAAAGAAAGGGTTCTTGCCCGTGTTACAAGGTGTGAAGTTGAGTCAGACTCAATGCCCGACCACTTCAGAAATAGAAAGCCCGCCTGGCCTAGGTTCCCTTGCACTTTAATTAGCCTTGCTGAACTACAGACACTACAAGTAGCCTGGCCCAGGCGACCGATTTCGAACGCCTGGCCGTGCCTGGTCATGCGGCCACGAGGCTAACAGCAACATGGATGGATATTAGCATTAAATAATTGATGCATGGATTGATTGATGGGACGTTGATGCTTTGCCTGGCCCAGGCATGAACCAAACGCTTCAGCACCACACAAGCCTGGCCAGGCAGAAATATTTTACATCTCACGTCCACACCAAGCAGTACTGGCCATCAAGGCATGAGGATCAGGTCACGAACCAAACTGACCAATAAAGTTTGAGAGAGATTGAGGAGCCCCGATAAGGTTGAGTGGTGCGTCAGATAGCTGAGAGGGGGAAAGAGATATGCCATCCGCTCGATAATGCAGTGCATGTAAATTTTTTAGAAGTCAAACTTTGGAAACTTTGATCAGGTTTACGCAAATGTTATTTATATCTACAATACCAAAGATACATCATACAAAACTACACCTCATGGTGAATCTAATGGTATATGTTTGCCGTACTAGATGTAATTCTTTTTCTCCACGTACATGGTCAAACTTTGTGATGTTTGACTTTTCAATAAATCTGTATGCTATGGACCGAGTAGAGTGCCTCAGTCGAGACAGATCAAGTGTGTGTGAAGGAGAATGAGTAAGTGTGCAAAAAGAGTATGCGTGTGAAAGAGAAAGTGACAACAAACGATAAATTAGAAAGAGAGAGTGTTTTTTCGTTTCTTATGCGAACATATCACGCATGCATCTCCGAGATGGAAAAGCGAGGCGAGGAGATACACGAAGATAGCTAGTGTGTGATTGTTTGCAACGGAGAGAGACACCCCTGTAGCACATGTCCAATAGAGGTGTGGCCAACAAGGAACAAAGATCGAGAGGGACACATGGATGGCATGGACGCATGGGGAGGGAGAGAGGGTGTGTTTGTGCTAGAGAGATCCCGTTGAGATTGTGAGGGGACTATATGGGTGGGAGATCGAGGGAGTGCGTGCGCGATAGAAAGATGCCCCGAGAGAAATCGAGATAGACCATGCACATGTTTGTGATGGAGACTAAGATTAGCTAGCCATATACATATAGTGGGGACTGAGTGTGCCTACAATTGAGTGAGAGACCATCATACTTGGCTAGCTGGGCATGAGATTATGTGTGTGCGCGTGTGAGATGGAGAGAGAACGAGGGGGAGAGATAGAGTTTTAGATGGGCCTATCGAGTGCGAGTGAGATATGCATGTGTATGTGTCACCCAGGTGGATGGAGAGTTTGAGAGAGGGGGGAAGAGCTCCGAGACGACATAGTGGTGCGTGAGAGAGTTACAGGCAAAGAGCCAAGGAATCTGTGTGCGTACGATGAGTGCACCCAAGATATCTAGCTTGGACTAGCTAGAGTATCATACATAGTGTGCGAGAGATACCTATAGATGGTGTATATATGCATGCGAACTAGAAAGACCCCCCCCCCCCACTCACACACAAAGAGAGAGATACCTATAGATGGTGTATATATGCATGCGAACTAGAAAGACCCCCACCCACTCACACACAAAGAGAGAGAGAGAGAGAGAGAGAGAGAGAGAGATGGTGAGAAAGGGAGAGGGACCAACAAGGTTTTTGTGTCAGATGCGTGCGACGGAATTGAAGATTGTCGGCGAGCGAGTGAGCGAGAGAGAGAGAGAGAGAGAGAGAGAGAGAGAGCGGGAGTCCGGGAGAGGGAGAGGTCGCGTTTTATGCATCAAAGACTGATATAAACCATGTTTCGATATAAACTTGCATTCAAATATTTAAACTGGAGAACATGTTGTCTGCAATCCACACATGAACGGATATATGTGTATATCAAAGAAGTTCATTAATTTGACTTTCAACATGTTCATGGAGTACTATAATAGTGTACAACATGCTACTCGATTGAGGTGTTCAATTTTGGATTTAGTTCACTATTTTGACCTACTGAACGAGCTATTTCATTGAATCGAGATATTTCATTTTGGTTTGATTCACGTTTTTGAGTGGGTCAACTATTTGTCATATAGTAAATCGCTAGCAACGAGCATGTAAAAATACATTACTCCCGAGCATCATCTCTCCATCTAAAAAAGAAGTGGGAAGCTAATATTTCAAAATTTGATCCGAATCGACTTGGTAAGGTAGACGTGGATGCTCGTTCTCCCAAAATTTGAACGAACCGTTAAACATCCTCTCTGCTCGGTGGAATTCGCCCGAGCAAATAAATGGGAGACGCGAAATTACCGTCCTATGTGGGACACGCATCAATTGGCCCGTTGTACATCGAGGGTAGGTTCGTAACTTCATCCAAGCGCGCCTTCTCCTCGGCCGAAATGACATGTGCGGAATAATTTATAAACCATGGTCGGCAAAACACGTTCTCCTTGCTCGAAATAGCTCGCGCCCACTATTTCAAAACACGCTCTCCTCGTCCGAAATCGCTCCCGCACACTATTTGTGGAGAAGCAAAGTTACTCTACTATCCCCGACCCTCAGTACACAGACCCAAGCCGAGAAGCCTATAGGCAAGGGTAGAACTGTAACTCCCCCTCACATTTCAGAAAAATGCGTCCATAATACATGGTTCCACTCCCCTCCCAATTCCCGCCCGCCCGCACCCATTCATACCTCGTGGGCGCCAAATCACCTTCTCCCCGGGAAGCTCCCTTCTCCCGAGCTGCGAAACCTCAGCCTCACCTCCATGGCGCCCCCAACGCGCCAATTTCACAGCCGCCCTCCTCCCTAATGCCAGAGACACTCTCCATTTGTCATCGTGCACTGGGCCATGTGCCTCTTACTCTGTGCTGCTGGTGCTGCCTCGACGACGGCCGCGTGAACCGTACCGGAGCCGATTCACCCCCGCCGTTGTTCACAGCGCCGGAGCGGCTCCTACTTCGGATCTGTCTAGAGTCCTGGCGCTGCTTCGGTGTAGCCATCGACCGTCGCGACATCGCTCTTTCCCTGCTGCCGGTCGCCACCGCAACTGCGCCGGCCTCATCGACTCGGCAGATGGACCTGCCTATTCACCATGCCGCCAGATAGGTCGCACCCGCATCTCAAATCACTTTCTTGAGGCATCAGTTGTCTGAATTTTTATTCTGGGCCAATCGATTTACAATGGGAAGCAGCACCCCTCGAGGCGGCGGAGATGCTAGGCTGCCGGTTGGCTGGTGTCTGACGTAAGGGTGCGGTGCCGCATGTTCGCCGCGGAAGCAGTGCTTAGATGGCTATCTTTTAGAGTTGCGTGGGTTGAAGGTACTGCCGCCGCCGGATCTGGATGACGGGGAGTCTTTGTGGATTGGCCCGGGGGCGGCGCAACCACGACAGTGCGGTGGGGCGGGGAGCGGGGTTTTGGCCGGGGCCACGAACGGCGGAGGCAGGCTGCTCTGCCGTTGGTCGCTGGCTCTTTGGGGAAGATTCCGAATAGTGTCAACCAGGAGGCACAAGACGGGCAGCCATCTGGCGTAGATCGGACAGTACCAAAATAAAATAAAATTGTGTGACCCCAATTTAGTCTTCAGTCAACAGACGTGTGACCATTCTTGTGCCTTGTTGTTGATCTCTTAGTGTATTTCTTCAGATCAAAGAGATATGTCGTTCTTAACATTATGCGTTATCTACATCTTTAGACACACCGTCTTCTGACTCACCACAGCTGCTCCAACAAGGGAAGCATACACCAGAAGGGAGCTATAGTCCCCACTCAACAGTTCCTTGCATTGAATGCGTGTGCCCGACATGGACAGCCACAACAACTGCAGGGCCATCGACAAGTCAGCACATGATGCTCACTCCTATGGATGGCAGCCAGATAGGTTGTACCCTCATATTACTTGTGTGCAACATTTATGGCTTTGTTATTCATCTAAGCATGGAAAATAGATCATCACATTTCATTGTATATTCATGCTGGTCTCTTACGGGTCTTGTTCAGGAGTTAACGTTGTTCCATAGTTCAGCTAAGATACTTGTTCTTTAGGTAACGTTGTTCCATAGTTATCATACATCAGCCAATTGTATCCCATAGGCTAGTGATTATAGTATTATACCACTTCTAGTATTACCTATGTTGTTCTTTAATACTTTTGTGTGCCATCTAGTTAATCTTGAGTACAAACGATACATATTCTGTAGCTTTCATCTGTGTTCTCCCTTTAGTTTATGAGACATGTTGCTGCTAGTTAACCCCAGTCCTACTATTTATGTCGTCTCCTACAGGCACTCATTACATAAATCTAACTACTAGTTGTCTTTCATGCATGTCAGGTATAATTGCACACACTGATATATCCACAAGAACCTCACGGGGCAATGTAAAGGCCAATAAACTTGATGTCAATGATACCCAATATCATGGAACATGTAAAGGCAGTTCTTCAGAAGACCTGCAGAAAGATGATGAATCCTCTTCACCCCACAAGGTCCTTGCTCTAACTTGGCCTGTGATATGGGTACAACATGCATATAATGTCCTGGAGTGTATCTACTCTGTTGCAATGCCATGTGCTTAGCATGCTGATCATGCATGTAAATATGTCATGCCTTCCTGTTTTTTAGTACCTATTCCATTCATGATAACATGTTTTCAAATTCAAGTACTGTCATTCTACTCTATCGCAATGCCATCTGCTTAATTTGGACATCATGCTTCAGATTATCTTATGCATTGTTATTCATCAGTATGTACTTCATCTGTCTACCATACCCATGTTTTTTACATTGAAGTGCTGTTCTAGTGCTCTGTTGCAATACCATCTTATTTTCCCAATCATACACATGTATGTTGCCTTAGTTATTTCCGTATGTATTCCGCTAGCATACAGTTTTACATTCAACTAGTGTTTTTTGTTGTGTTGTCCTGTTGTATCCCTAGCTCTTACACCATACTCCCTTCGTCCGGATTACATGTTGCCGAAATGGATAAAAAAGGATGTATCTAGAACTGAAATACGCCTAGACCCATCCATTTTTTCCGGATGGAGGGAATACATGTCAATATGTCATTCCTTTCTATTCTTCAGTACCTATTCCATCTCTCTGCTATTGCATGTTTATAATTAAAGCACCATTCTTCTATACAAGGCATGCAAGGGGAAGACGACTATGTTAGAATCTGAAGGGTTAAAAACAAGGCCTTTGCAAAAGATCCAAATGCCAGGAGATAATAAACCAACTCCAGCTTTTATAGATACTGCTCCAGCACAGAGAAACCCAACTCCTACTGATAATAAGCAGATTCCAGTGGCCAAAGAACTAGTCCGCTCCAATCTAGCAAAAATATGTCAACTCAATTCTAAGAAGCGTGTGTGTATCCTTGCATCATGAAATTTTATAGCATGCTGATCATATTTTCTACATGTTTCTTACCCATCTCTCTTTTAGAAAATAAGCTTAACAGATAGAAGAATTTCTGCAATGGTATGAGGAAAGATTCTTTCATGAATTCTCTGTGCTCCAATGTAGATGTAAGTACCTGTTGTATATCACCATATTTTTACATTAGCATGTATTTTGTTAATCGGTGTGAATCCAACCTTTATCTGATCTAAATTTAGTTGTAGCAAAATGAATGATTAAAGGCCACAATGTTGATTTTTGCAAGGAAAACTGCCTGGTAGTTTTGCATCCTGAGTTGCATGAATGTACTATCTCATATCAGTGGGTTTGAATACTTTGGTTCTGCAGTGGGTTTTCAGTGTTTTTTACTGTGTTGTCCTGTCGTATCCCTAGCTCTTACATCATAATCCCTCCGTCCGGATTAAATGTCGCAGAAATGGATAAAGCTAGATGTATCTAGAACTGAAATACGCCTAGACCCATCCATTTATTTCCAGATGGAGGGAATACATGTCAATATGTCATGCCTTTCTATTCTTTAGTACCTATTCCATCTCTGCTGTAGCATGTTTTATAACTGAATCACCATTCTTCTATATAAGACATGCAAGGGGAAGACGGCTATGTTAGAATCTGAAGGGTTACAAACCAGGTATT
This sequence comes from Triticum monococcum, assembly GCA_034509565.1. Lineage (NCBI taxonomy): Eukaryota > Viridiplantae > Streptophyta > Magnoliopsida > Poales > Poaceae > Triticum > Triticum monococcum. The sequence goes on from CM067844.1 coordinate 597,171,233, forward strand.
TCCATGTCGATCATATTTTCTACATGTTTCTTACCCATCTCTCTTTTAGAAAATAAGGTTAAACGATACAAGACTTCCCCCATTGGGATCGTATTCGAGGAAAATATCTTGCAAGAATTCTCTGTGCTCCAATGATGATGTAAGTACCTTTTGTTTATCACTATATTTTTACATCAGCATGTATTATGTTAATCGGTGTGAATCTAACCTTTATCTGATCTAAAATTAGTTGTAGCAAAATGTTAAGGCGCAAATGTTGATTTTTGTAAGGAAAAATGCCTGGTAGTTTTGCATACTGAGCTACATGAATGTACTATCTCATATCACGCACATTACTAAATTGTAGTGATTCTCTGGTTGCCCATTCATTCATTGTGTCAATGTTGCTTTCGTATTACCTTACCTGGCTGATGATAGCTATGTCATATTGTGTTAATTTGGTGTAGGCTAGTTGCCCAAATGTTCGTTGTGTCAATGTTGCTTTCCTATTATCTGACTTGGCCAATGATAGCAATGCTAGTGTGTTAATTTTGTGCAGGCTGCTGAAGATAAGAAGACAAACTCTGAAAACAGCAAGGCAACCCCATTGTTTTTTCCAGTAAATCTAGGCCAGGTAATATGGCAATAACTCATGATTAATCTGTTTGGTTCCCGTCCTAATTTATGTTATGATGCAGTGGTCGAGACACTCTCCACTATCAATAATACAAGCCTGCCAAAATCACCATCTGAATCTGTTCAGTATCCTCTGTCTCTAATGCAACAGAATAAATGTATGTTTGTGAACCAATTAATGGTTGAAGCAATGATGGAAATGGTGGATGAATCAGAGGTGCAGAGCCGTGTGACACAACAACTGATCAATGTTTTCAGAGACAGTGTAGCAAAGCAGCAAGAACTTGCCCACATGCTTATGGGCGTCATCTATGCTGAGGTTGCAGATTGTGACGTTGTGGATGGTTAGGTTCTGCTCATTTATTTGCACTGGCATCAATCTTTGATTGCCCAGTGGATGTAATTACCTGTAATATATGCTAGATGTGCAACATTATTCCCTGTATGCCGTACCTTTGCTTGATCGGTTTTGGTCCTATGCATAATTGCTCGTCGTAATGGGCTCAAATTATCTAATTTGGCCTAAAGACATGAACAAAGAACTTTAGTGGGCCCATTAAGTTAATGGGCCGTTACTAGGCCGAAAGTAAATGGTCGGCCCTCTTACCTCCCGGGTCGTTAACAGGCCGTTACTAAGTTTGGGCTACGTATGGCCCAACTATACTGTAGGCCTTTAGCAGGCTGAAAGAGACAGTGGGCTTGTACTGGACCATGAAGAGCATGGGCCGCTAAGAGGCCGAAAGTCAGGTCGTATTGTAAACGGCCCAACTGTGTTGTGGGCCTTTAGCAGGCCCAAAGAGAAACCGGGCTGGTATTGGACCATGAAGGGCATGGGCCGTTAAAAGGCCAAAACTAAGGTCCGAGTACAAATGGCCCAACTCATTTATGGTCCGTTAATAGGCCGAAAGGCACACAGGGCCGGGAATTGGCCCAACACTTAAATGGGTCGCTAAAAGTCAAAAACTCAGGTCCGACTACAAATGGCCCAACTGATTTATGGGCCGTCAACAGGCTGAAAGTGACACCGGGCCAGAAATTGGCCCAACACTTAAATGGGCCGCTAAAAGGCCGAAACTCAGGTCCGACTACAAATGGCCCATCAGATTTATGGGCCGTCAACAGGCTGAAAGACACACCGGGCCGGAAATTAGCCCAACATTTAAATGGGTCGCTAAAAGGCCGAAAGATGTACATCCTGAAAATTGGCCCATCCATTAAATGGGTCGTTAACAGGCCGAAATCTCATCGTGCCGATATTGAGCCCAAATATATAGCGGGCTATTAACGGGCTCGAACTGACGATGGGCTGCAATGGTGTCAAATCTTTAATGGGCCGAATTGGCACATCTCGTATGGGCTGTGGGCTTAAATAGACCTGACACAAGTAGGCCATATATGGGCCGGCCTGCTAATTTTTACTAGGCCGGCCTTTTTCACCGGAATGGGCCACTGTTGGGCTGTGCCACGTGTCGACATATCATAGGCGCCTATCTGACCCACTGATGAGCTGGCACGTGTTTCGTCCGGCCAATAAGAATTTTACACGTTGAAATTTCCCATTGGTCGGGGCTGTTAACGGGTTATCGGATCCAAAACTCGACCTGATAGCTTAACGGCGTTCCGTTACGATGGATGCCACGTGTCGGTCACCCTTGACGAAAGCACTTCTGTGACGCGTGATTTATCGTCATGGAAGTGGACACTTCCGTGATGATAATTTTGGTAATGTGATGGAACACTTCTACGACAACACAGGTATGACTATCTTGATTCTGTCATAAATTTGTCATGGATGTACATGCATGACAAAAAAGTGACCTACTGTGACAAACATGTATCATCACGGGAGTGTATTTTTTGTAGTGAGGTAGGGTGGTCCTGCTTCTTCTTGTGGTGTATGCTGCTACTTCATCGTCGTCGTCATGTTCGATCGCCGTACTTGTCGGAGTCTTGCTCATTGGCTACTCCATCCATTCCGATGATCTTCCTTTTGCCTCTCCTCACGACAACACGACTGGGCTTTGACGGGTCGATAATGAAGAAGCATTGGTCCACTTGGGAAGCCAGTACCCACGGCTCATTTTTCGCGGCGACATTTGCGCCCGCGGTCTTGGATTTGGCTTCGGGTATAACCATGGTGGTGAAATACCAGTCTTCTTTTAGGACGCTCTTGGCCCATCTGACACGGAACATGGGGACCTTCTCTCCAGCGTAGCTCAGCTCCCAGATCTCCTTGATCCTTCCGTAGTATTTGTCCTTGTCGTTACCGATGTAGGATTCCATCGTTACCTCGGAGTTCTGATAACCATCGCTCTCCATGTCCTTGTCCTCGGTGTAGAATGTGTAGCCGTTGATATCGTACGCCTCATAGGTCATCAGGTTGTGCTCGGCGCCCTGTGACAAGGCGAATATGAGTTGTTCTTCTGCGGAAGAATCCTCATGTAAAGGGTACGACAGAAGCTTCTGCTTGAACCAACGCGTGAAACATGAGTTGTGCTCTTTGATTATATCTCTGTCCGTCCTCTATTGGCCTCGGTCATTGTACGTCTTCTCAATAAAGGTTTTGTGCTCTACCACCCAAGGATCGACCACGTCTATGTGTTGTAGCGCGACTAGGTTTGCTCTTTCAAAGTCGGCGAGTCGACCCTCGAAGTCGACATGCATTTCGCGGCGACCCTCACGGTGACCCCATCCAGCGAGCCTGTCGAGGTGCCTGTTGACGGGCAGACCAACGGGGTTCTCGATGCCTAGATAATTCGTGCAGTAGGAGATGCACTCTTCGGTCAGAAAGCCCCTGGCTATACTTCCCTCTGGACGTGACATGTTGCGAACGTATCCTTTGATGACACCATTCATCCTTTCGAACGGCATCATGCTGTGCAGGAACATCGGCCCGAGTTGGATGATATCCTTCATGATATGGACCAGCAGATGCACCATAACGTCGAAGTACATCTCAAGCTCGCATAGTATCACCACGATCTCTTCCTGTAGCCTTCTGAGTTGCCTCACGCCAACCGACTTCCGAGAGATGATGTCGAAAAAGTTGCATAGGCCAAATAGCGTTTCATGGACGTGCGCGTCCATGATCCCACGGATTGCAACTGGAAGTATATGCGTCATCAGCACAAGACAATCGTGAGACTCCATCCCGCTGAACTTCTACTTCGCTGGGTCTAGTTATCTGCTTATCTTCCCCGCGTAACCGTAAGGAAGTTTTACTCCTACGAGGCAGGTGAAAAACTGCTCGATCTCCTCCTGACTTAGAGTGAAGCACGCGGGAGGGTAGTCATTTCCGGTCTTCTTGGCCTTTTTGCCTTTGCGACGACTTTCTGTGTCCTGATTCGCCTCATCATCATCATCATCATCATTAGCGTGAAGCTCCTGCCTGATGCCCATTGATTTCAAGCCTGCCCTTGCTTTCGGCCCATCTTTGGTCCTCGCTGGCATGTTGAGCAGGGTACCAAGCAGACTCTCGCACACGTTCTTCGTGATATGCATGACATCAAGGCTATGAGGCACACGGTGGATCTTCCAGTATGGCAAGTCCCAGAAAACAGACCTCATTTTCCATACCTTTAGCAGCGGCTCTGGCGCCTTTTGCTTCTTTCCCGGCAGTGGGCAATCTTTCCAATTTTTCAACAGCTCGTCTATTTCCTTGCCGCTCCTCGTACGCGGGCGTCTTTGGGGTTCGGTTTCACCATCGAACAGATCCTTGCATTTCCTCCACGGGTCATCGTCGCGAAGCCACCTTCGATGTCCCATGAACACGGTTTTAGAAGACCCGGGTTCTCTTTCTAGCTGGCGATACATTGTGTCATCCATGCACCTGACGCATCCAGAAAATCCATGGACCACCTGCCCCGCGAGATATCCGTAACCGAGATAGTCGTGCATCGTCGTGAGCAGTGCGGCTCTCATAGGGAAATATTCTTTCTCTGCGGCGTCCCACGTATTGGCTGGCGTTTTCCACAGCGTGTCTAGCTCCTCTTTCAGCAGCCCCAGATACAGATTGATGTCGTACCCTGGTTGTTTCGTCCCTTCAATTAGCATACTCATATGAATGTACTTCCTCTTCATGCACAACCAGGGGGAGGTTGTACATCCACACAAACACAGGCCAGGTGCTATGTGTGCTTCTCTGGCTGCCAAACGGATTGACTCCATCGGTGCTCGCGCCCAGCACGATGTTCCTTGGATCGTTCCCAAATTCTTGGTCTTCGAAGTTCAACGCTTGCCACTGGCTTGCATCCTTAGGGTGACTCAGCATCTTGTCTTTTTTATTTATCTCCGGATCATTTCCATCATCTTCCCGCTTCTTCTCCTCCCTATCCGTGTGCCAACGCAGGAGCTTTGCTACCTTAGGGTCCGCAAAATACCGCTGCAGACGAGGAGTGATCGGAAAGTACCACACCACTTTTCGAGGAGCTTTCTTCCTCTTCTTGTATCGAGTGACGCCGCACACCGGACATATGGTAGACTCCGCGTGCTCGTCCCGATAAATGATGCAATTGTTCATGCACACATGGTATTTCACGTGTGGTAAATCTAGAAAACACATGATTTTCTTCGCCTCCTCGAAACTGGTAGGGCACTTGTTCCCCTTGGGAAGACGTTCGTTCCAGAATGACATGTTCTCATCGAAGCATGCGTCGGTCATTTTGTGTTTTGCCTTCAGCTCCAGAGCCATGAGCGTTACTTTCAGGCGGGTATCCTCGGGCCTGCTTCCTTCATACAATGGAGTAACCACGTCTATCTCTAGTTGATCCAGCTTGGCTTTCTCTCGGGCGGCAGCTCTTGCGTTATCCATCTGCTTGAGAAGCAGCTCTTGAATATGAGGGTCCTGCACCCAACCTCCATCGTCGTCTGCTCCGGCATCTTCACCTTTCATGATCATGCCCTTCGTCTTGATCTTCCTCATCATCATGTCCGGCATTTTCTACATGATGACTGTGTACAGCATCACCGTCGTGATCATGTCCTGGAGATTCTTCGTCTTCTCGCCCGCCCGAGCCGCGGTGGTTGTGTTGCTGCCCTTCCTCATTTCTTGCCCGGCCCCCATGGATGACTTCATAGTCATCTTCATCACTTGGCACCGATAGCCATCCATGTAACCACGCAAAAGCAGGTGGTCCCGCACCTGCCCAAAATCCGGGTCCGCAATAAGGGTCTTCAGCTTGCATCTTCGACACGGACATCTTATCTCCGTCTCGTTCTTTTGAAGCATCTCGGCCTTCGCGGAGCTCAAAAACCTATTCATGATGCCTTCGGTCATCGTGCGGACCATGGTCGCCTGCGGGGTAGAGCAAAACGATATTTTAGAACCAAGAAAAATTTGGCATGACTTTCCCTAAAAATAGGACAAAAAAGAATGCATAGTGCCAAAATTCTCGCTGAAACGGAAATGAATCAACATTCCGGTAAAATATTGGCAACTATCGCATTTCAAATACCGGTACCTGCAAACACAAACATAGATGCAACACCACAAACATACATAGATCTAGCTAGGCCACAAAAAGTGCATGTGCATGTTGTTGGAGTGAGCTAGGGAGAAAAAAAGTAGATCTACAACATAAAGATAGCTTTCCCCTTACTTACCTCTCAAAAAAGGTAATTTAACCACTGAATTTTGATGAATCTATGGTGCAAATGAGGTGAGGAGGAGGAGGCAGCCGACAAGCTAGGAGAAGGAGGTGGAGGGAATGAAGTGGGGAAAGTGAGTGTGTAGGTGTGGCTGTCCAAAATACCTAGCTGGTCCTAGGTTACTAATGGCGCACCACCCACACATGCGCCATTAGTAACCCAACACACTAATGGCGCACCTGCTGGCCATGCGCCATTAGTAGTTTTGCAAAAAAATAATATATATATATATATATATATATACTAATGGCGCACTGTTGCGTAGTGCGCCATTAATAGTTTAAACTAGTAATGGCGCACTATGCCACGGTGCGCCATTAGTAGTTTTGCAAAAAAAGAATGAAAAAAATACAGTAGTGGCGCACTGCATGGCTGGTGCGCCATTACTAGTTAGAACTAGTAATGGCGCACTTTGCCTGGATGCGCCATTAGTATGTTTGGAAAACTAAAAAAAATTGTCACTAGTGGCGCACCATGTGTCTGGTACGCCATTAGTGTCTTCCACACTAATGGCGCATCAGCACATGGTGCGCCATTAGTATATAGTAGTGGCGCACCACTTGTCTGGTGCGCCATTAGTGTCAATTTCATCTATAGCCCTTTTCCTAGTAGTGTCGGGGGTTAATCATAAGTGGGATGCTTGTCCAAGTAAGGACAGCACCCAAGCACCGGTCCACCCACATATCAAATTATCAAAGTACCGAACGCGAATCATATGAACATGATGAAAACTAGCTTGACGATAATTCTCATGTGTCCTCGGGAGCACTTTTCTCTATATAATAAATTGTCCAGGCTTGTCCTTTGCCACAAAAAGGATTGGGCCATCTTGCTGCACTTTATTTACACTTGTTACTTGTTACTTGTTACCAATTACCTTATCACAAAACTATCGGTTACCGATAATTTCAGTGCTTGCTGAGAATACCTTACTGAAAACTGCTTATCATTTCCTTCTGCTCCTCGTTGGGTTCGACACTCTTACTTATCGTAAGGACTACGATAGATCCCCTATACTTGTGGGTCATCAGGCCCTTTTTACTCTCTTTTTTGTTTCCTCACATGGGACAATGCTCTAATAATGATGATGATCACACTTCTATTTATTTACAACTCAAATATTACAACTCGATACTTAGAACAAAAATACGACTCTGTATGCGTGCCTCCGGCGGTGTACCGGGATGTGCAATGAATCAAGAGTGACATGTATGAAAAAATTATGAATGGTGGCTTTGCCACAAATACGATGTCAACTACATGATTATGCCAGACAATATGACAATGATGGAGCATGTCATAATAAATGGAACGGTAGAAGGTTGCATGGAAATATATCTCGGAATGACTATGGAAATGCCATAATAGGTAGGTATGGTGGCTGTTTTGAGGAATGTAAATGGTTGGTTTATGGTACCAGCGAAAGTTGCGCAGTACTTAGAGAGGCTAGCAATGGTGGAAGGGTGAGAGTGCATATAATCCATGGACTCAACATTAGTCATAAAGAACTCACATGCTTATTGCAAAAGTCTACAATGCATCAAAAACCAAGCACTACGTGCATGCTCCTAGGGGGGTAGATTGGTAGGAAAAGACCATCGCTCGTCCCCAACCGCCACTCATAAGGTAGACAATCAAAGAAATACCTCATGCTTCAAATTTGTTACACAATGGTTACTGATGACCCACAAGTATAGGGGATCTATCATAGTCCTTTCGATAAGTAAGAGTGTCGAACCCAACGAGGAGCAGAAGGAAATGATAAGCGGTTTTCAGCAAGGTATTCTCTGCAAGTACTGAAATAAGTGGTAACAGATAGTTTTGTGATAAGATAAATTGTAATGAGCAACAAGTAACAAAAGTAAATAAAGTGCAGCAAGGTGGCCCAGTCCTTTTTGTAGCAAAGGACAAGCTGGAACAAATTCTTATAATAGGAAAAGCGCTCCCGAGGACACATGGGAATGTCGTCAAGCTAGTATTCATCATGCTCATATGATTCGCGTTCGGTACTTTGATAATTTGATATGTGGGTGGACCGGTGCTTGGGTGTTGTTCTTACTTGAACAAGCATCCCACTTATGATTAACCTCTATTGCAAGCATCCGCAAATACAACAAAAGTATTAAGGTAAACCTAACCATAGCATGAAACATGTGGATCCAAATCAGCCCCTTACGAAGCAACGCATAAACTAGGGTTTAAGCTTCTGTCACTCTAGCAACCCATCATCTACTTATTACTTCCCAATGCCTTCCTCTAGGCCCAAATAATGGTGAAGTGTTATGTAGTCGACATTCACATAACACCACTAGAGGCTAGACAACATACATCTTATCAAAATATCAAACGAATACCAAATTCACATGACTACTAATAACAAGACTTCTCCCTTGTCCTCGGGAACAAACGTAATTACTCACAAAGCATATTCATGTTCATAATCAGAGGGATAATAATATGCATATAGGATCTGAACATACGATCTTCCACCAAATAAACCAACTAGCATCAACTACAAGAAGTAATCAACACTACTAGCAACCTACTAGCACCAATCCCGGACTTTGAGACAAGAATTGGATACAAGAGATGAACTAGGGTTTGGAGATGAGAAGGTGCTAGTGAAGATGTTGATGGAGATTGCCCTCTCCTGGTGAGAGGAGCGTTGGTGATGATTTCCCCCTCCCGGAGGGAAGTATCCCCGGCAGAACAGTTCTGCCGGAGCTCTAGATTGGTTCCGCCAAGGTTCCGCCTCGTGGTGGCGGAGTCTCGTCTCGAAAGGTTCCCTTTGATTTTTTTCTCATCGTAAGACTTCATATAGGAGAAGATGGATGTCGGAGAGCCACCAGGGGGCCCACAAGGTAGGGGGGCGCGCCCTAGGGGGGTGCCCCCCACCCTTGTGAGCAGAGTGTGGGCCCCCTGGCCTTCATCTTTGGCGAGGATTTTTGTTTATTTATTTTATGATGTTCTGTGGAGTTTCAGGAAGTTTGGAGTTGCGCAGAATAGGTCTCTAATATTTGCTCCTTTTCCAGCCCAGCATTCCAGCTGCCGGCATTCTCCCTCCTTATGTAAACCTTGTAAAATAAGAGAGAATAGCCATAAGTATTGTGACATAAAGTGAAATAACAATCCATAATGCAATAAATATCGATATAAAAGCATGATGCAAAATGGACGCATCAGTTACCATATGTGCGTGCTACGGGACTTGCAAACCTCAAGACAAGTATTTCTCAAATTCACAATTACTTTACTTGAATGACTCTAATATCACCATCCTCATGTCTCAAAACAATCATCAAGCATCAAACTTCTCATAGTATTCAGCGCACTTTATATGTAAGTTTTTATTATACTCATCTTGGATGCCCATCATGTTAGGACTAGTTTTATAGCCAAAGAAAATTACCATGATGTTCTAAAAGATTCTCAAAATAATATAAGTGAAGCATGATAGATCAATAATTTCTATAATATAAAACCACCACCGTGCTCTAAAAAGATATAAGTGAAGTACTAGAGCAAAATTGTATAGCTCAAAAGATATAAGTGAAGAACATAGAGTATTCTAGTAAATTCTGATTCATGCGTGTCTCTCCCAAAAGGTGTGTAAAACAAGGATGATTGTGGTAAACTAAAAATAAATACTCAAATCATACAAGACGCTCGAAGCAAAATACATATCATGTGGGGAATAAAAATATAGCCTCAAGTAAAGTTACCGATAGACGAAGACGAAAAAGGGGATGCCTTCCGGGGCATCCCCAAGCTTAGGCTATTGGTTGTACTTGAATTTTACCTTGGTGTGCCTAGGGCATCCCCAAGCTTAGGCTCTTTCCACTCCTTATTCCAAAATCCATCACATCTTTACCCAAAAACTTGAAAACTTCACAACACAAAACTCAACAGAAAATCTCGTGAGCTCCGTTAGTATAAGAAAATATACCACCACCTTAAGGTACTGTAATTAACTCATTCTTTTTCTATATTGGTGTTAAACCTAATGTATTCCAACTTCTCTATGGTTCATACCCCCCGATACTAGCCATAGATTCATCAAAATAAGCAAACAACACACGAAAAACAGAATATGTCAAAAACAGAAAAAGTCTGTAGCAATCTGTAGGTTTCGAATACTTATGTAACTCAAAAAATTATGAAAAATTAGGAAGACCAGGAAATTTTGTACATTGATCTACTGCAGTTGGAATTGGTATTTTATTGCTCTCTGGTTAAAAATGAAAATTATTAGCATGAGCGCATACTTTCTGTTTTTATCAGCAAGATCAAACAACAATCACCCAAGAAGATCCTAAAGGCTATACTTCGCACAAACACTAATTAAAACATAAAAACACAATCATAACAGAGGCTAGATGAATTATTTATTACTAAACAGGAACAAAAAGTAAAGAACAAAAATAAAATTGGGTTTCCTCCCAACAAGCGCTATCGTTTAATGCCCCTAGCTAGGCATCTATAATTTTAATGATGCTCACATGAAAGAGAGCATTTGAAACACGAAGGGAGCATCATTAAGCATATTAAAATCACATCTAAGTCTAAAATACTTCTCATTCATAGGCATTATATAAGCAAAAAAATTATCAAGACAAGCAAAAACTAGCATATGCAAGGAAGGAGAAAGAAACAATAGCAATCTCAACATAACGAGAGGTAATTTAGTGACACGAAAATTTCTACAACCATATTTTCCTCTCTCATAATAATTAAATGTAGGATCATAATCAAATTCAACAATATAGCTATCACATAAAATTTTCTCTTCATGATCCACATGCATGCAAAGTTGACACTCTTCCAAAATAGTGGGATTAACATTAACTAAAGTCATGACCTCTCCAAACCCACTTTTATCAAAAACTTCATAAGATTGAACATTCTCCAAATATGTGGGATCTAAAATTGACACTCTTCCAAACCCACTTTCAATATTATTGCAAACGTTATTATCAATCTCATATTCATCATGGGGCTTAAATAAATTTTCAAGATCATAAGAAGAATCACCCCAATCATGATCATTGCAACAAATAGTAGTCATAACAAAACTAGCATCCCTAAGCTTGAGGTTTTGCATATCATTAACACAATTGACATTAATAGAATTTATAATAACATCATTGCAATCATGCTCTTCATTAAAGGAGCTATCTTGAATCACTTTGTAATTTTCTTCTTTCAACACTTCATCACAATTTTCAAATTCACGAATTTCAAGCAAAACCTCATAAAGATAATCTAGTACACTCAACTCACTAGCAATTGGTTCATCATAATTGTATCTTTTAAAAAAATTAGCCAGAGGATGAGGATCCATAACAATAGATATTTAGCAAGCGAAGATGCAAGCTAATAGAAGGCACATGGTAACACAAGATCGAATGGAAGAAGGGCGAAAGAAAAAGGCAAAGGTTTTCGAAACTCATTTTAGAAGTGGGGGAGAGGAAAACGAGAGGTGAATGACAAATAATGTAATGCGAGGGAGAAGAGTTATGATGGGTACTTGGTATGTCTTGACTTGGCGTAGATCTCCCTGGCAACGGCGCCAGAAATCCTTCTTGCTACCTCTTGAGCATGCGTTGGTTTTCCCTTGAAGAGGAAAGGGTGATGCAGCAAAGTAGTGTAATTATTTTCCTCAGTTTTTTCGAACCAAGGTATCAATCCAGTAGGAGAAAACGTACAAGTCACCTAGTTCCTGCACAAACAATCAAGAACCTCGCAACCAACGCGATAAAGGGGTTGTCAATCCCTTCACGGTCACTTGCAAAAGTGAGATCTGATAAAGATAGTAAAGTAAATATTTTTGGTATTTTTGTTGTATAGATTGGAAAGTAAAGATTGCAAAATAGTAAATGAGATGCGATGTAAATAAAAGAGATGCAATATAATAAGGAAGAGAACCGGGGGGCATAGGTTTCACTAGTGGCTTCTCTCAAGATAGCATGTATTACGGTGGGCGAACAAATTACTGCCGAGCAATTGATAGAAAAGTGCATAGTTATGAAGACCGAAACGATTCTGCATCTACTACTATTACTCCATGCATCGACCGCTATCCAGCATTCATCTAGAGTATTAAGTTCCTAAGAACAGAGTAATGCATTAAGCAAGATGACATGATGTAGAGGGATAAACTCAAGCAATATGATATAAACCCCATCTTTTTATCCTCGATGGCAACAATACAATTCGTGCCTTGCTGAGGAAAGGACACCGCAAGATTGAACCCAAAGCGAAGCACTTCTTCCATTGCAAGAAAGATCAATCTAGTAGGCCGAACTAAACCGATAATTTGAAGAGACTTGCAAAGATATCAAATCATGCATATAAGAATTCAGAGAAGAACCAAATAATATTCATAGATAATCAAGTTCATAAATCCACAATTCATCGGATCTCGGCAAACACACTGCAAAAGAGTATTACATCGAATAGATCTCCAAGAACATCGAGGAGAACTTTGTATTGAAGATCAAAGAGAGAGAAGAAGCCATCTAGCTAATAACTATGGACCCGAAGGTTTGTGGAAAACTACTCACGCTTCATCGGAGAGGCTATGGTGTTGATGTAGAAGCCCACCGTGATTGATTCCCCCTCCGGTAGATCGCCGAAAAAGGTCCCCAGATGGGATCTCACGGGTACAGAAGGTTGCGGCGGTGGAAAAGTGGTTTCGTGGCTCCCCTTGATGTTTCTAGGGTATAAGAGTATATATAGGAGAAAGAAGTACATCATTGGAGCTTCGTGGGGCCCACGAGGGTGGGGGCACGCCTACCCCCTGGGCGCGCCCTCCTACCTCGTGGCCACCTCATAGATTTCTAGACTTCAACTCCAAGTCTTCTGGTTTGCTTTCGGTCCAAGAAAGATCATCGCGAAGGTTTCATTCCGTTTGGATTCTGTTTGGTATTCCTTTTCTGCGAAACTCTAAAATAGGCAAAAAAATAGAAAGTGGCACTGGGACTCCGGTTAATAGGTTAGTCCCAAAAATAATATAAAAGAGCATATTGAAGCCCATTAAACATCCAAGATAGATAATATAATAGCATGAAACAATCAAAAATTATAGATACGTTGGAGATGTATCAGTCATCTCCTCTGATCTTATACCATAATGCACGCATACCGGGTATCCGTTCAAACCTCATACACACTGCGGTAGACGATGCAGTCATTAGGGCATGCATGTATCTTCTGCACCTCCAATCCTAGAGGACATACGACCTTCTTTTCTGCGTACGTACTGTCGGGCAATCCGTTATCCTTTGGAAGCTTCTTCTTCAATATTTTCAGTAGCTTCTGAAATCCTTTGCCAGGCACAGCATTCTCTGCCTTCCACTGCATCAATTCCAATAGGTACTGAGCTTTGTGTTGCTATCTTTGCAATTTGGGTACAACCCTTTTTGTGATCCTCTGACATGCGGGATGTCTACTACACAACTTTCTTCTTGTAGATGTTGTTGGGCCTCCAAGTGCATAGGTTTGTAGGACAGTAGCAAATTTCCCTCAAGTGGATGACCTAAGGTTTATCAATCCGTGGGAGGCGTAGGATGAAGATGGTCTCTCTCAAACAACCCTGTAACCAAATAACAAAGAGTCTCTTCTGTCCCCAACACACCCAATACAATGGTAAATTGTATAGGTGCACTAGTTCGGCGATGAGATGGTGATGCAAGTGCAATATGGATGGTAGATATAGGTTTTTGTAATCTGAAAATATAAAAACAACAAGACAACTAATGATAAAAGTGAGCACAAACGGTATTGCAATGCTTCGAAACAAGGCCTATGGTTCATATTTTCACTAGTGCAAGTTCTGTCAACAATAATAACATAATTGGATCATATAACAATCCCGAACAAATGAAGAGATTATTGTAGGGTACGAAACCACCTCAAAGTTATTCGTTCTGATCGATCTATTGGGCTATTCCTATAAGTGTCACAAACAGCCCTAGAGTTCGTACTAAAATAACACCTTAAGACACAAATCAACCAAAACCCTAATGTCACCTAGATACTCCAATGTCACCTCAAGTATCCGTGGGTATGATTATACGATATGCATCACACAATCTCAGATTCATCTATTCAACCAACACAAAGAACTTCAAGAGTGCCCCAAAGTTTCTACCGAGAGTCAAGATAAGCACATGCAAGACATACATCAAGTGTTCTCAAATCCTTAAAGACTCAATCTGATAAGATAACTTCGAAGGGAAAAATCAATTCATCACAAGGAGATAGAGGGGGAGAAACATCATAAGATCCAACTATAATAGCAGAGCTCGCGGTACATCAAGATTGTGCCATATCAAGAACACGAGAGAGAGAGAGAGAGAGAGATCAAACACATAGCTACTGGTACATACCCTCAGCCCCGAGGGTGAACTACTCCCTCCTCATCATCGAGAGCGTCGGGATGATGAAGATGGCCACCGGTGATGGATCCCCCCTCCGGCAGGGTGCCGAAACATGGTCCCTATTGGTTTTTGGTGGCTATAGAGGCTTGTGGCTGTGGAACTCCCAATCTAGGTTTATTTTCTGGGGTTTCTGTATTTATAGGAATTTTTGGTGTCAGCCTCACGTCAGGGGGGTCTCCGAGTCATCCACGAGGCAGTGGGTGCGCCCAGGGCGGTAGGGCGCGCCCCCCTCGTGGATGGCTCGGGACTCTTCTGGCCCAACTATTTTACTCATGGGGCTTCTTTTGGTCCATAAGGAATCATCAAAAATTTGCAAGTCAATTGGACTCCGTTTGATATTCCTTTTTTGTAGAACTCAAAAACAAGGAAAAAACATAAACTTGCACTGGGCTCTAGGTTAATAGGTTAGTCCCAAAAATCATATAAAATAGCATATAAATGCATATAAAACATCCAAGATAGATAATATAATAGCATGGAACAATAAAAAATTATAGATACGTTGAAGACGTATCAATGCGATCGAACTTCAGCTTCTCCTTTTCACTTTCGCAGTGTCTCCTTGCATCAACAATGACCCGGCAGAGGTCATCATCGGGCACATCGTCCGGTTCCTCTTTATCTTCAGCTTCCCCCATTGCAGCGTCACCGTATTCAGCGGGCACATAGTTGTCATCGTCCTCTTTTTCTTCTTCGTTGTCTTCCATCACAACCCCTATTTCTCCGTGCTTCGTCCAAACATTATACTGTGGCATGAAACCCTTATAAAGCAGGTGGGTGTGAAGGATTTTCCGGTCAGAGTAAGACTTCGTATTCCCACATATAGGGCAGGGACAACACATAAAACCATTCTGCTTGTTTGCCTCAGCCACTTCGAGAAAATTATGCATGCCCTTAATGTACTCAGAGGTGTGTCTGTCACCGTACATCCATTGCCGGTTCATCTGCGTGCATTATATATAATTAAGTGTGTCAAAAACCATTATAGAACATCATGAATAGATAGGTGACCAAATTAATAGAAGTTCAACATCACATTAAAACCAAAGTACGTACATAGTTCTCATTGAACAACATATAGCTCTCTAGGGCACCTAATTAAACCATACATTGAAACTATGTAAAACATTTCAATGCAACAACAAATGCGGTTATAATCGCAACCAAGGTAACAATTGGTCCAACGGCATAATGATACCAAGCCTCGGTATGAATGGTATATTTTCTAATCTTTCTAATCTTCAAGCGCATAGCATCCATCTTGATCTTGTGATCATCGACGACATCTGCAACATGCAACTCCAATATCATCTTCTCCTCCTCAATTTTTTTATTTTTTCCTTCAAGTAATTGTTTTCTTCTTCAACTAAATTTAACCTCTCGATAACAGGGTCGGTTGGAATTTCCGGTTCACATACCTCCTAGATAAATAAAATCTATGTCACGTTGGTCGGCATAATTATCATAAACAATAAATGAACCAAATAGTTATAAAATATAATCTATATATATACCAGATCTGAATCATAGACAGGACGAGGGCCGACGGGGGCGGATACCAAAACCGTCGCACTATATAATAACAAACAATAATAAAATTAAGAAAATTAGACAAGTATCTATATAATCATACAAGTAAGAAGTTTTTTCTTTTACAAAGAAGATAAGAACAAGAGGCTCACCACAGTGGTGCCGGCAACGAGATCGGCGCGGGCGATCGACGGCGGTGAAGACGGGGACGGGACGTGACGGACCACTAAACCTAGACAAATCTTGAGGAAAATGGAGCTTGGTGGTCAAGTTTGGAGAGTAGAAAGCTTAAGTAGTGTGGCTTGGGCATTTCATCGAACACCTCATGTGCATAGGAGGTGAGCTAGAGCACCAGAAAGCCCTCACCTCGCCGGCCAAGAAAAAACAAAGCAGCGGAGTGCCCTGCTCGCGGGAGAGGGGTATATATAGCCACCTCATTAGTCCCGGTTCGTGGCTGGAACCGGGACTAAAGGCCACCCTTTGGTCCCGGTTCCAACCATGAACCGGGACCAATGGATGTGGGCCAGGAGCGAGGCCCATTGGTCTTGGTTCGTGTCTGGAACCGAGACAAATGGGTCCAGACGAACCAGGACCAATGCCCCACGAGGCCCGGCCGGCCCCTTGGGCTAACGAACCGGGACGTATGCCCCCATGGGTCCCGGTTCGTGACTGAACCGGGACTAATGGGCTGGCTACACCTGGACCAAAGCCCTGCTTTCTACTAGTGTACCCACGCAGCCTACTATTTTCTATCTAGGCAAGTTCAGGATTTGTGAGCACTGTTGATTTGGGCTTCTCGTGTGCCTCACAAAGTTAAAATCATTGGAAGGCTTCACCTTCATGATCGCCTAACCACCAAATGCTACTTGCCCTCCAAGTGCCTCAACTGAATGGATATTGTACATGATGTAATCACCCCCATAGGTATATTATCATCACCTCTTCTTCATCTGCTGCAAACGCTTAGCTTCCTCTAGGCTCACCTTCAAATTGCACTCGGTGACCATGCGATCGATTCGCTTCTAGTGGCGTGCCCTCTCCCAAATGTTCATCATGCAGTATGGCCTTCCATCTTCCTGTCCATCCCATGAAAGATTTGAGACACTCCTAAACTTCACAACATATGTAATCATATCCAACAGATAATCTTACTATATGGATTGTCTAGTTGAAAAATCAGACCCAAAAGTAGCCGCCGGCCTGGCGTGAGTATGTCAATGCATGGCTGCATCCGTCGTTGTAATGAACACCGCCCCTAGCCAGGGGCGAACGCTGCCCGTGCATGTTCTCCGTCCTACACCCTTGGCGTTCAGCGGTGAGTCGGGGGCCACTTCTAGGCACTCGCCGATGACGATGCCGATGAAGCGGATGGGGAGGCGGACTCGCCGGAGTCTCTGCCGTCGCCCACGCCATCTGACTTGATTTGCGAGTTCTTCAATTCAGGCTACGACAAGGAGGAGGTGGATTCAACTATTGACAAATTGCTTCCCCTGGATGATCCGGCAAGGGTTGGACTACACGCGGAGGAGAGGAAGGAGATGATCCGGTGAGTCGTTCATCGGAGGACGGCGGCGTCGGCGATCAGGCCATGGAAGGGATCCATCCACAAGGTATGTCTACCCAATCTTACTCTCTTTGATTTGATTCGTCCGGAGTCTTGGACCTTGGTTGTGAGGAGGAAGAAAGGACGTCGGGCAAGGGCTGGGCCGGCACCAGCGGCGACCGTGGCGTCAGCGCCAGAAATCCCGGCAATCGGGATCGGAGCCGCTCGGGCGCGTCATTTGAACGAGCTTGTCGGCTGTGATGGGCCTGTGTTTCACAACAACGAGTCAGGCCTGGCTAGGAGTGGGTATGAGGCCCAGGTCCTCCGCCAGGAGACCGATCAGTGTGTCAGCGCAGTACTCGACGTGCATGGGTTTGAGTCGACAAGAGGTTCGACTAGACCTGCTACCTCGAGTCTGATCTCTCATTCGTCGGAGGCGGCTAGGGTTCGCCGCATCACCGTGCCGGGGTTCCCTAGGATCGCGCAAGGGAGAGATGCGTGGGTTCTTCCTTCGGCAGCCATGGCCGCTCGGGGAGCTAGACCTCCTCCGAAACCCGCGCCGCCGATGCCCAACGTGGCTCCACGGCATGCGTCGCCGCCCCATCAAGTCTTGCATCTGCCGCAGAACACGGCAGGGCCTACGCAGCAGGTGCCCAACCCTATGCCGTGGAATACGGGAAAGCCGCTCACGATTAGGGCTGCGCCACCAGTGTGGCGGGGAGGCGGGAGCTCGGGCCAGCATCGCTTCCCGGCGAACCGAGGCAGGGAGGTGATACGTCTCCAACATATCTATAATTTATGAAGTATTCATGCTATTATTTCATCATTCTTGGATGTTTTACCATCATTTTTATGACCCAGTGCCAAGTGCCAGTTGTTATTTTTTGCTTGTTTTTTTACATCGCAGGAAATCTATATCAAACGGAGTCCATACACCGTGATACTTTTTGGAGAATTTTTATGGACCAGAAGACACCCAATGGGCCAGAGCTGCACCTGGAGGGTGCCCCGAGGGGGGCACAACCCACTAGGGCGCGCTTGGGCCCCCAAACGCGCCCTGGTGGGTTGTGCTCACCTCGGTGGCCTCCCGTACACTTTATTTGCACTATAAATTCCCAAATATTCCGAAACCCCTCGAGGTTAACCTAGATCAGAAGTTTCGCCGCCGCAAGGCTCTGTAGGCACCGAAAACCAATCTAGACCCATTCCGGCACCCTACTGGAGGGGGGAATCATCTCCGGTGGCCATCTTCACCATCCCGGCAGGCACCACGATGTGGAGGGAGTAGTCCACCCTCGGGGCTAAGGGTCTGTACTGTAGCTATGTGTTTAATCTCTCTCTCTCTCGTGATCTATACCATTGGATTTGTTAACATAGATGGATCATATGATGTTTCTCCCCTCTATACTCTTGTTGTGATGAATTGAATCTTTACCCTTTGAAGTTTTGTCTTGTCGGATTGAATATTCAGATACAAGAACACATGATGTATGTCTTGCGGTATGAATACATGAGGTGACAATGGGGTATCATATTGATTCACTTGATGTATGCTATGGCACTCAACTTGCGGATTCCCGAGGTGACATTGGGGTAATTTATGCATAGGGGTTGATGCACGTTTTTATTATCTTTTCTCCGATAGAACCTTTGGGTTCTCCTTGTAGTTCTTTGTGTGGATTGAATATTATGATCATGAAGTTGTTTGATGCATATCGTTGAATTAACTCACGGATACTCATTGTGACATTGGAGTATCTAGGTGACATTAGAGTTGGTTGATGTGTGTCATATGGTGTTATTTTAGTATGAAATCTTGATTAGATCGATCGGAAAGAATAGCTTGCACTATTTTAGTACGGACTCTAGGATAGATTGATCGGAAAGAATAGCTTTGAGGTGGTTTCATACCCAACAAACAATTTCTATCTTTTGTTCTCTGCTAATAGGAACTCGGGAGTGATTCTTTATTGCAGTTCGAGGGATAATCATATGATCCAACTATGTTATCATTGTTGAGAGATTGCACTAGCGAAAGTACGGACCCTAGGCCTTGTTTTCAAGCATTGCAATACCGTTTTTATGCTCGTTTACTATTTGCTACCTTGATTTTTTTATTCAGATTATAAAAATATATTTCTACCATCCATACTATACTTTTATCACCATATCTTGGCCGAACTAGTACACCTATAAAATTTGCCATTGTATTGAGTGTGTTGGGGACACAAGAGATTTCTTGTATTTGGTTGCAGGGTCGTTTAAGAGAGACCATCTTCATCCTACACCTCTCACGGATTGATAAACCTTATGTCCTTCACTTGACGGAAAATTGCTACTGTCCTACAAAACTCTGCGCTTGGAGGCCCAACACTCGTCTACAGGAATAAACTTGCGTAGTAGACATCAAGCTCTTTTCTGGCGCCGTTGCCGGGGAGGTGAGTGCTTGAAGGTATATCTTGAGATCTTGTAATCAAATCTTTTCGTTTCCTGTTTATTCACTAGTTTGGTTTATAAAAGAAAACTACATTAAAAATGGAATTGAGGTTGCATCATATTATTGATCATCTTTATAATAACTTTCATGAAAATGATGGAAACGAAAATTGTGCTCAATTGATAGAAGAAGAATTTTATAAAATGTTTGACAAAAAACTTCGAATGATGAGCATGATTGCAATGTTGTTGGTATGAACTCTTTGAATATCGATGATGCTAACGATATGCAAAGCCATAAGCTTGGGGATGCTATATTTGATGAAAATGATATTTTTAGTCCCCCAAGATTTGATGTGCAAATTTTTTATAAATGATTGCATGCCTCCTATATATGATGATTGTATTGATGAAAGTGGATTGGAGAGGACATGACTTTATTTAACGATGAATCCACTATTTTGGAAGAGGTTTCAATTGACTATGATAATAAAGTTGCTATCTATGATTATTATGGTGATGACATGTATGCTATAAATAATAATGATAATCATGAAAATTGTCATCATGATTTGAATTTTCACTCTCATGATAGTTATTTTGTTGAGTTTGCTCCCAGTACTATTGATGAGAAGAAATTTGCTTATATGGAGAGTAATAAGTTTTCTATGATTTTGTGTCATGAAAAGAATGCTTTATGTGATAGTTATATTGTTGAATTTCTTCATGAAGCTACTGAAAATTATTATGAGGGAGGAACTTATGCTTGTAGGAATTGCAATAATACCAAGTTTCCTCGCTATGTGTTGAAAATCTTGAAGTTGTGCTTGTTTTTCCTTCCTATGCTAGTTGATTCTTGTTCCCATAAGTTGTTTGCTCACAAAATACCTATTCATAGCAAGTGGGTTAGACTTAAATGTGCTTGTCATGTGATTAATGATGGTCTCTTTATGTTTCAGTCCTTATCTTTTATGCGAGCATCATTGAACTCATCATGCCTAGCTAAAAGGCATTAAAGAAAAGCGCTTGTTGGGAGACAACCAAACACTTTTACCTACTGTTTTTTCATGTTCACATGATTAGGATACTTTAGTAATCATGTTTTATTGCTTTTGTTTCAATAAAGTGCCAAGTAAGACCTTTTGGGATGGCTTACGGTGATAGTTGATTTGATCTTGCTGAAAAGAAAAAACTTTTATGCTCAGAAAAACAATTCTCATTTTTAACAGAAGTGTGATAAAATGCTGATTATTTTTGCAGAAGATTAATATAGAAATTTCCCAGGATTCCTAATTTTCCAGAATTTTGGAGTACCAGAAGTATGGTTGGAGTACAGATCATTACAGACTGTTCTGCTTTTGACAGATTCTGTTTTCAATGCATAGTTTGCTTGTTTTCTAATTTCTATGGCTTATATTACTCAATATAAATTGTGGAAATGATATGATATAGTAGGCATTGTGTGATAACAATTATTAATATTGTCTTTGACAGTACCAAAAGTAAAATGGTTTGCTCTTTATCATACTAACATATCTCACAAAGTTTCGTTAAGTTTTGTGTGATTGAAGTTTTCAAGTTTTGGTTCCGATATCGATATGATGAGAATAAGGAGTGACAAAAACCTAAGCTTGGGGATGCCCAAGGCACCCCAAGGAAATATTCAAGGAAGATCCATGCAACTAAGCTTGGGGATGCCCCGGAAGGCATCCCCTCTTTCGTCTTCAACATTATCGGTAACCTCACTTGGAGCTATGTTTTCATTCGTCACATGATATGTGTTTTGCTTGGAGCGTCGATTTATTTTGTTAGGTTTTTCTTGCTGTTATTTATAATAATGTTTTGCATCTTTTATTTCAATAAAAGTGGCAATGATAGCCTTTTCCATGCTTATTTTACAAGTATACATGTTGCTGTTTGAAAACAGAAAGTTTACCACTGTTGCAAAAATTCCCTAGATAAGTCAGAATGTGATAAAATATTGAATTTTTTTGCAAAATAAGCTCTGATAATTTTTCTACAGTGTGGTAATTTTAATAATGTTTGGAGTTGAATAAGTATTGATACTCTTGCATTCTTTACATACTTTGTTGTTTTGGCAGATTGCTGTTATGTTTGTAATGTTTGCGTATGTTTGCTTGTTTAATGATCCTATTTGAGGATAGGAGTATTAAATATGCAGAGGTATTTAGTATGCAATGTTGAATAATAATTTTAGTGATTTTCTACAGTAGGTAATGATACGGTTTTTCTATTGGTTTATACTAACTTATCTCACGAGTTCTTGTTGAATTTTGTGTGGATGAAGCTTCTGAGATTTAGGGAAACCGTGATATAAAAGTAATTAAGGAGACACAAAAGCTCAATCTTGGGGATTCCCAAGGCACCCCAAAATAATATTTCAAGAAGTCTCAAGCATCTAAGCTTGGGGATGCCCCGGTAGGCATCCCACCTTTCTTCTTCAACAATTATCGGTTAGTATCGGTTGAGCCTAAGTTTTTTTCTTCTTCACATGAGTTGTGATATCCTTTGAATGTCATTTTATTTTGTTTTTCTTGCTGTTTTAATAAATTACATAGATCTGAAAGTTTTTAAATAAAATAGAGTCCACAAATAGTTACCCGGGAAGCTAGGTAAGCGGCATTCACATCCCATCAACTAAGCTCTTTACTATGGAATTGCTCTTGTGCTTCACTTATATCCTATGAGTAAATTGTTGAATAAATTGAATATCATGAAGTTGAAATCATATCATGCCTAGTGGTAGCTTCACAATGGGTTTAGAGAGTGAAATCTCTTGAGGCTTGACAATCACAATATTGGTCATACAAGCAATTCACGAATAATTAGTAGAAGGAAGAGAACTTTCACATGCAAATACACTATCTTGAAAATATTTTGTGATTGTGATCCCCCATCAAAATATTATATGCCAAAATTGTTGACGTTGGACAAGGAGGACAACGTAATGGTTAATGTTTGTACATATTCACATGGAAGTTATATTGTCACAGATCCTTCAACATGTGGTGCTTGCCTACCATCTTTGCTAGCCAAAAATTCTGCACCAAGTAGAGATACTACTTGTGCATTCAAAAACCCTTAAACCCAAATATTATTTTCAAGAGTCCACCATACCTATCTAAGGATTGAGCAAGATCCTTCAAGTAAGTTGTCATTGGTGCAAAAAGGCAATAAAAATTGCTTTTAAAAGTGTTAGATCATTTAGTGTAAGAGAAAATTGAGCATTGTACGAACTTGTGATGGCAAAGAATAAAAGCGACAGACTGCATAATAAAGGTTGCTATCATAAGGGGCAGTATAATGTGACGTTCTTTTGCACTAGGGTGTTGAGCATACAAACAAATAAGTACATGGCAACCTTTGCTTCCCTCTGCGAAGGGCCTATCTTTTACTTTTCAGTATTTACTTTTATGCAAAAAGTCAAAGTTTTTCTCTCTATTCCTTTTTATTTTTCTCCTTTGGCAAGCATCATGTGGTGAGGAAAGATCTAGGCACATATGTCCAGTTGAATATGGGTAGCATGAGTTATTATTGTTGACATCACCCTTGAGGTGAATACGTTGGGAGGCAAAACAATAAGCCCCTATCTTTCTATGTGTTCGGTTGAAATGTTTTGCTCATGTGTACGCGGTGAGTATTAGCAATCATAGAAGACTATATGATGGTTGAGTATGTGGAGCTCTTACTTCAAATTTGTTGAATAAGTTGAATTACAATTGCTTGGTGGCTGAGAACATAGGTTGTTGAGTTTCAAGAGAATTCATTGTTTGAACCTTAACATGTGAATTGGTTGCCACTTTCACATGAGAAGTGTTATAAGAAAGAATTGATGTTATGATGCTAGGAAAAGTGATTTAAATTACCATTGATCAAACTTGTGCACTTTGCTAGCATTTCACATTTCATAAATTATTTCTTTTATCATTTACCTACTCGAGGACGAGTAGGAATTAAGCTTGGGGATGCTGATATGTCTCCAACGTATCTATAATTTATGAAGTATTCATGTTGTTATTTTATCATTCTTGGATGTTTTACCATCATTTTATAGCAACTTTATATCATTTTGGGGACTAACCTATTGACCCGGTGCCAAGGTTCAGTTGCTGATTTTTGCTTGTTTTTTACATCGCATGAAATCAATATAAAACGGAGACTAAACACCGCGAATTTTTTTGGAGAGTTTTTGTGGACCAGAAGACAACCAATGATCCAGAGCTGCACCTGGGGGTGCCCCGAGGGGGGCACAAACCACCAGGGTGCACCTGGGCCCCCAGGTGCGCCCTGGTGGGTTGTGCTCACCTCGGTGGCCTCTCGTACCCCTTCTTTGCACTATAAATTCCAAATATTCCGAAACCCCTCGGGGTTAACCTATATCAAAAGTTGTGACGCCCCCGATTCAATCGTACACTAATCATACACGCAAACGTGTACGATCAAGATCAGGGACTCACGGGAAGATATCACAACACAACTCTATAAATAAAATAAGTCATACAAGCATCATATTACAAGCCGGGGGCCTCGAGGGCTCGAATACAAGAGCTCGATCATAGACGAGTCAGCGGAAGCAACAATATCTGAGTACAGACATAAGTTAAACAAGTCTGCCTTAAGAAGGCTAGCACAAACTGGGATACACATCGAAAGAGGCGCAGGCCTCCTGCCTGGGATCCTCCCAAACTACTCCTGGTCGCCGTCAGCGGGCTGCACATAGTAGTAGGCACCTCCCGAGTAGTAGTAGTCGTCGTCGACGGTGGCGTCTGGCTCCTGGACTCCAATGTCTGGTCGTAGCAATCGGGTAAAGGAAAGGGGAAAAGGGGGAGAAAAGCAACCGTGAGTACTCATCCAAAGTACTCGCAAGCAAGGAGCTACAGTACATATGTATGCATTGGTATCAAATGGAAAAGGGGGTATCATATGTGGACTGAACTGCAGAATGCCGGAATAAGAAGGGGATAGCTAGTCCTTTCGAAGACTACGCTTCTGGTAACCTCCATCTTGCAGCAGGGGAAGAGCGTAGATGGTAAGTTCACCAAGTAGCATCGCATAGCATAATCCTAACCGATGATCCTCTCCTTGTTGCCCTGTGAGAGAGTGATCGCCGGTTCTATGTAGCACATGGAAGGGTGTGTTTTATTAAGTATCCGGTTCTAGTTGTCATAAGGTCAAGGTACAACTCCAAGTCGTCCTATTACCGAAGATCACGGCTATTCGAATAGATTAACTTCCCTGCAGGGGTGCACCACATAACCCAACACGCTCGATCCCATTTGGCCGGACACACTTTTCTGGGTCATGCCCGGCCTCGGAAGATCAACACGTCGCAGCCCTACCTAGGCACAACAGAGAGGTCAGCACGTCGGTCTAAATCCAATGGCGCAGGGGTCTGGGCCCATCGCCCATTGCACACCTGCATGTTGCGAGGGCGGCCGGAAGCAGAACTAGCCCCCTTAATACAAGAGCGGGCTTACGTTCCAATCCGGCGCGCGCCGCTCAGTCGCTGACGTCACGAAGGCTTCGGCTGATACCACGATGCCGAGTGCCCATAACTGTCCCCGCGTAGATGGTTAGTGCGTATAGGCCAGTGGCCAGACTCAGATCAAATACCAAGATCTCGTTAAACGTGTTATCTTGAAATAACCGCGAAGGCTGTCTAGGGCCAGGCCCACCTCTCTCCTAGGTGGTCTCAACCCGCCCTATCGCTTCGCCACAAAGATCCACTCGCGGGTACTCTTACGAGCCGACCCGTCTCTTAGTCACCACATGTATCATATATTATGTATAGGTATATACCCGTGATCAACTCCCGAGTGATCACGGCCCGATAGTATAGCATGGCAGACGGACAAGGATGTATGGCTACTGATGATAAACTAGCATCCTATACTAAGCATTAGGATTGCATGTAAAGGTAACAACAGTAGTAGCAAGGACAGGCTATGCATCAGGATAGGATTAACGGAAAGCAGTAACATGCTACACTACTCTAATGCAAGCAGTATAGAGGAGAGTAGGCGATATCTGGTGATCAAGGGGGGGCTTGCCTGGTTGCTCTGGCAAGAGAGAGGGGTCGTCAACACCGTAGTCGTACTGGGTAGTAGCGGCGTCGGTCTCAGTATCTAGCGAGAGAAGAGGGGGAAGAAACAATAAATACAATGCAAACAAATGCATGACGATGCATGACATAGCAAAGCGTAAAGCTAGGTGTGCCCTAACGCGGTACAAGGTGGTACCGGTGAAGGGGGAAAACATCTGGGAAAGTATTCCCGGTGTTTCGCATTTTCGGACAGATGAATCGGAGGGGGAAAGTTGTGTGTTTGCTACGCTAGGGATGCATGACAGACGAACGGGCTGCGTATCCGGATTCGTCTTGTCGTTCTGAGCAACTTTCATGTTGAAAATATTTTAATCCGAGTTACGGATTCAAAGATATGATTTTCTAAAGATTTTATTAATTTTCTGGAATTTAATTAATCATTTAAATTAATTCGAAAATGGATTAGTGACATGAGCATGATGCCATGCTGACGTCAGCAGTCAACAGAGTTAACTGGTCAACCTGACCACTGGGTCCCACTGGTCAGTGACACACTTTAATTAAACAATTTAATTAATCTAATTAGTATTAATTAGGGGGTGGGCCCCACTGTCATACTAATTAATTAGCTAGTTAACTAACCAGGTTAATTAGATAACTAATGTTTAATTCGTTTAATTATCTGATTAGTTTAATTAATCAAAATTAATTTAGTTAATTAATTCTTTAATTAATTAATTAATTAATTAATTTTATTATTGTTATTGTTATTTAAAAAAATGTTTTGTGGGGGTTGGGGCCCCAGATGTCATAGGGCCAGGGGGCACTGGCCCAGTGGTCAGCGGCCCTGGCCACAACGGGCACAGGCGCTGGGGCGCTAGCGCCCGAGCGGGTGAGCCCGAGGGGCAAGTGGAGGTCGCCGGGGCGAGGCCGTGGCTTCGGCGGGACTCGCCGGCTGGCCGCGGCGGGCAAAGACGGACGCAGGGCGCGAGCAGGACTGCAAGCGGCACAGGGGGCGGTGGCGTCGGCGAGGCAATGGCAGGGCGGCGCGGGCGAGCGTAGGGGAAGAGGTGGCGGCGGCCTCAGGCATGGGGGAGGCATGGTGGGACGGGACGGACGGCAGGCGCGGTGAGGAGGGCACGGGCGGTGCGGTCACCCGCGATGGTCCGGTGACGGACCGGCCAGACGGGGGCGCGGGGGAGCGCTCGGCAAGTGGCGCGTGCACCACGAGCAGGGACGACGGGCACGGCTGGGCGACGCGTGGCCAGGACGCGGCCGGCCGCGGTGAGCGCGGCGCCGGAGCGCGTGAGGCGCGGCGACGGTCGCGGGGGAGGGAGCGCGAGGAGAGGGGGCTGGAGCCCGGGGCCTCACCGCGGGAGGTAGGGTACAGGGCAGCGGTGCGTGAGGACGGCGACGGGGACGACATGTCGGAGTGGAAGCAGGCCGTCGAGGGAGGAAGACGGGGTTGGGGAGGCGACGGGAGGCGCGGGGCGTCGACGGCCCAGACCGGATCCACGTGGGACGGAGGCTTGAGGAGGATGGCGCCAGCGACGGCGGGGGCAGCGCGGCGGCGTTCGGGCGCGCCGGGGTCGGGGGGGCAACGGGATCGGGCTGATCCCGATGGGGAAGGAGAAGGGGATCGTGAGGGAGTGGGGAAGCGAGTGGGGCGTCGGTGGGGATTAGGGTTCCACCGGGTGGGTGGATAAGGGAAGTGGCGGAGGGTGGGCTGGCCGGGTGGGTGGCCCAATGGCCTGCTGGGCCGGAGCCCAGTGGGGGGGTGTTTCCCCTTTTTTCTTTTTTCTTTTTTGTTAGTTCTTTTGTTAGTTCTTTTGTTTTTGTGTTTTCCTTTTTCTTTTATTTATTTTTCTTTTCTGTTTTAATCCATTTTAAAATTCTTAGGCACTTTATAAAAATGTGGTTATTACACCATAATTAAATATGCAATTTATGGCACTACCCGAACATTTTTGATTTAACTTTTGAAAACTTTTATTGTTTGCCATTGTTTTTGAATTGATTTTGAATCGGTTTGAACTAACGAAAGTTTAACAACAGTAATCAAAGATGACATGGCATCATTAAGAGAGTTTTACTATAGCCTAATTATCTGGGCGTTACAAATCTCCTCCACTACAAGAAATCTCATCCCGAGATTTAGGGGGTAGAAGAAAACAGTGCGGGGTATTCATCACACAGGCGGTCCTCGCATTCCCAAGTGGCTTCGTCTTCAGAGTGATTCGACCACTGGACTTTGAGGAACTTGATCGCCTTCTGACGTCTGCGGCGTTCAGCTTGGTCGAGAATGCGGACCGGATGCTCTTTATAGGAGAGGTCCTGTTGCAATTCAAGAACTTCATGATCCACTGCTCGGATTGGATCCTTGAAGCAACGGCGGAGTTGTGACACATGGAACACATCGTGAACCTGAGAAAGGTTCGGCGGAAGCTCCAGTTGATATGCCACTTTTCCACGCCTTTCGAGAATAGTGAAGGGACCGATATAGCGAGGAGCTAGCTTGCCCTTGATCCCGAAGCGGTGAGCACCCTTCATTGGTGTAACTCGAAGATAAGCCGTTTCGCCAGGTTGATAGACCATGTCTTTGTGATGACGGTCATACTGACTCTTCTGACGTGACTAAGCAGTCTTGAGATTCTCGCGAATAATGCGGACTTGCTCTTCGGCCTGTTGGATAATATCCCGACCGAAGAGTGGACGTTCCCCAGTTTCTGACCAGTTCAGAGGGGTTCGACACTTCCGTCCATATAGCACTTTGAAGGGGGACATCTTCAGACTAGCTTGATAGCTATTATTATAAGAGAACTCGGCATATGGAAGAGATTCCTCCCATTTCTTGCCGAAGGAAATTACACAAGCTCGAAGCATGTCTTTGAGAACTAGGTTGACACGTTCGACCTGTCCTTGCGACTGAGGATGAAACGCCGTACTGAACAATAGGTGAGTTCCCATAGCTTCTTGGAAACTTGCCCAGAATCTTGAAGTGAATAAGCTACCACGATCTGAACTGAAAACTAGTGGAATACCATGAAGTGAAACAATTCTGGACATGTAGAGAGTAGCAAGCTGACTAGCAGTGATTGTCTCTTTAACCGCCAGAAAATGTGCAACTTTAGAAAGCCGGTCAATGACGACAAGAATAGCATCATTACCTTTCTGCGATTTTGGAAATCCAGTGACGAAGTCCATTTCAACATGGTCCCATTTCCATTCAGGAATAGAGATAGGTTGTAGAGTTCCAGCAGGCCTTTGATGCTCTGCTTTGATACGGCGGCAAACGTCACACTCAGCAACATAACGAGCAATGTCCTGCTTCATATTAGACCACCATAATCTTTGGTGGATGTCTTGGTACATCTTTGTACTACCAGGATGAATAGACAAAGGCGTATCATGAGCTTCTTTCATAACCCCTTTAGTCTGATCCAGGTTTTTCCTCGAACGTGGTACCACTAGGCGGCCTTTGAAGTACAAGGCGCCATCATCGGCGATAGAGAAGAAGGAGGGCTTTCCTTCTGCTAGATGACGTTTAATCTTATGGACTTCAGAGTCACAACCTTGAATAGTCTTTATACCAGCTACAAGATCTGGTACGACAGCCAGGGTATTTAGAGAACCCTTAGTAACAACACGAAGATTCATCTTCTGAAACTCTAGGGGAGGGGGAGCGAGTGCTCCAGGAGGAACAATATGAAAGTTCAACTTTCTAAATTCTTCGACAAGCGAGGGCTGAACTTTGTGAACCTAGAGGTGGTTGCAGTAAGACTTGCGGCTCTCGTGTCGTCGGGGTTCGAGATCATTGATGGTGGCCCACGGCGGCTGCCGCACACTTTTTTCTCTCATGCCGTGACTCTGGATCGGCAGCATGAGGAATACGCCATTGCCATCGTCGAACCAGCTCCTCTGCCTGAAGAAGTTGCTATCTTCAGAAACATGGTTAGTGATTTTGTCGTTAACAATCTTGGTCGCGCTGTTCTTGATGCTCAACCATGGATCCAAGGTGTGGGTCTCCTCCGTTTCCGCAGTCCTGTTGCTAGGCAGGCCCTAGTTGATCACCCCCCGTTTGAGATGGATAATAACAGATTTGTTAGATTTATGCCGCATGATGAAGGAATCAATTTTAGAGCTATTCAGGGTTTTCATAGGGGTTGGGTTATGATTGTTGGGATTCCTCTGGATTATCGGCGCACTCAGTACATTGCCGATGCAATCAATACCTTTGGCCGTTTCCATCACTGGCATCAGGATGACCCGTTACTTGTTCGTACCCTGGCATACATTTCTTTTCCGGCAACGACATTGGTGCCGCGTGATGTGGTCTATCGGGAGTTTGCTGATTTTGGTGGTTCTCGCATTTCTTGGTCTGCTCCGATTTACATCTTCTCTGCTGATTTTGCCGATATCTTACCATTGGACGAGGACCCGATGCCCTTTGATGGCAACCCCCATCCACTCCCTGGGCATCTGCAGTTTAATAACCATAATTGGGTTATGCCTGAATTTCCTGAGATCGGTTGGGATGAGCTGCCACCTCCTCCACAGGAGCATGAGCCACATCACCAGGAGGTTCATCAAGATAACCTTAATATGCAGCAGGAGATTGTAGAGGACAGCCAAGTGGATGGGAATCAGTCACAGGAATCTATTATTCTGGAGGTGTCAAATGATTCTGTTAATGATCAGCAGCCTGAGGAGAACTTAGCGATTTTGCAGCATCCTGGTGCCCCGATACAACGTCCTCTCCATGTTGGGCAAGTCCTCACTGTTTTTGGCCCAGTGATTCCGCCAGAGATGCAGTGGCAGCGCTCGTTCTGCAAGTTCATGCCAGCTATCTTTTCTGCTGAGATTCCAAAGTATGTGTTCAAGATTAATCTGTGTTCTCTGCTTCTGTCCAAGAGCTCATGGGATATCTGCTTTGATGGGAACGATGTCAGCTTCTCTTTGCTACATGCACCTGATCCAACTCCATGCTTTCCTCGTCAGGTGGTTCTAGTTAAAGGGCCTGTTGCTCGGGCGTTATGCTTTGATGGCTTCGATGACCTCTCCGAGCCTGTCAATGAGTCCTTTGAGTTCTCTGCAATGCCAGAGGTCAGTACCAAACGTGGCCATAAGCCAAAAGCTGCTAAGGTTACTAAGGTTGTGGTTGACTCTGAGGTGCGCCGCAGTGCACGTCTAAGTGCATTACGAGATGGCTATCATAAATCTCCAAGCAGAGGCCTCAAGCAAGACAACAATCAGTCCTCCCACAAGAAGCGTCGAACAAGCTCAGCCCAGCCGGAGGAGAGAATGTCAGTGCCTCAGCCAACGCCAATTTCTGATCTTCAGCGTATTGGAGCACGTCTGCGAATCGCGCCTGAGAAGATCTCCAAGGACAAGCTTGAGGCTGATCCTGCTACATCCACCAGCAGCAAGGATTTTGATGTTTAGCTCCACTGGATGGCACAATGGTTTATGGCGTACCTATTTAAACGCAATCTATCTGTTCTTCTGTTTCCTATTTAGGATATTTCCTTCCTGTTTAGTGGGTCGGTGTAGGTCATTGCATGATCTACTTTTGCTTCTGCTTTCTATTTTGGTTTGTAATGAATCAGACAGGGTTTAGAGATTGGAAGGTGTTATGTTGGAACGTGCGTGGTCTTAATTCTGAAGCACGGCAATTAGCAGTTAAGCAGAAGATTGACGAAAGTGGTTGTTCGGTTGTCTGTCTGCAAGAAACGAAATGCATGCATATTGATCATAGGTTCATTAGGAAATTCTGTCCACGGCATTTCGATAACTTTTCCTATGTACCTTCGGAGGGTACTTCGGCTGGCATGATCGTTATCTGGAATTCTACCTTCTTTGAAGGAAAGTTAATTGAGGCAAGGCATTTTGGCATCATTATGGAATTCCAATCTAAGCACACTTCTGAAATTTGGACTCTCGTGTTAGTTTATGGTCCGTGCCAGGGCCCAACCCGGGATGATTTCGTGCAATGGTTATATAATCTTGATATTAACTGAGATGATAATTGGTTGATGTTGGGTGATTTCAATTTCATGCGTTCGTTGGAGAACAGAAACCTGCCTGGGGGTAATGTCAGTGACATTTTTCTGTTTAATGAAGTAATTGGACACCTGGGTCTCATTGAGCTACCAATTAAAGGCCGACAGTTTACCTGGTCGAATATGCAATCTAATCCATTACTGGAACAGATCGACTGGTTTTTTACATCAGTTGCATGGACCATTGATCATCCTAACACGCTTGTTCTGCCACTGGCTCGCACGGCTTCTGATCATGTCCCATGCGTCGTCTCGATTGCTACTATCATTCCTAAAGCTACAATTTTTCGCTTTGAGAATTATTGGATTGACTTGCCTGGTTTCTTTGACTGTGTGGCTCATGTTTGGAACAAACCTGTGGCAAGACAATCGGCTGCCCTAAATATTTCCTCTAAATTCAAAGCGCTAAGGTATGCACTCAAGAAATGGCACATGAGTTTGTCGACAATTAAGGCATTAATTGCTGATTGCAACAAGGTCATTCTCTATTTTGATGGGCTGGAGGAGATCAGGTCTTTATCAAGGCTTGAGTTTAATTTTAGGCGAATTGTGAAATTGCATTTGGAAGATATTCTTCATTGGCAGTATGTTTATTGGAAACAGCGTTGTACCATACATAACATTAAAGTTGGCGAGGAAAACTCCAAAAAAATTCATGCCATGGCCACGGAAAGGTATAGGAGAAACACTATCTCATCACTCAGGAATTCTGATGGTGATGTGGTTTTGGATCACCAACAACTTGCCAGCATGTTTTGGTCAGATTTTAATCAAAGAATGGGCAATGCAAAAGGAATCCGCATGGTTTCGATTTGGGCACATTAATTGCAAGAGTTGATGGCCGTCAGGATATGTCTCAGCCCTTCACTGATTCCGAGGTTGATGCTGTCATTAAGAACATGCCACCTGACCATGCCCCTGGCCCCGACGGCTTCTCTGGGCTGTTCTTAAAGAGGTGTTGGTTAATTCTCAAGGAGGATTTCATGCAACTTGTCAAGGAATTCTATGAGGGGAAATGTAATTTGGAATGTCTAAACAACTCATTAATTACTCTTATACCAAAGAAGTTAAGCCCTGAAGTTGTCGGAGACTTCCGGCCAATCTCTTTGACCAACACATGCTTGAAGTTTTTGACAAAGCTGCTTGCTAACCGTCTTCAGAAAGTGATTCTAAGATGCATTCACCGCAATCAATATGGTTTTCTTCGGTGCCGTTCAATCCAAGATTGCTTAGCCTGGTGTTTCGAGTATATACATCAATGCAAAGCTTCCAAGCGTCCCATCGTTCTACTCAAGCTGGATTTCACGAAAGCCTTTGATACAATTGAGAATGGTCTAATTCTCAACATTTTGCAATGCAAGGGTTTTGATTCCAGGTGGACTGGGTGGATCATTTCTATTTTGTCCACGGGATCTTCTTCTGTACTTCTCAATGGCGTGCTAGGGAAGCATTTTTTTGTAGAATGGGAGTGCGCCAAGGTGACCCTCTATCACCATTGCTCTTTGTGATTGCAGTAGATTTATTGCAGTCTGTTGTCAATGATATGTGCACTAGGAACATCCTTTCTCTGCCAATCCCAACCAACTCTAATGATTACCCAATAGTGCAGTATGCTGACGACACATTAATTGTACTGCCTGCGGTTGATGATCAGCTCATTGCTTTCAAGGAGATGCTAGTAACTTTTGCGGAGTCAACTGGCTTGCGAGTTAATTTTAGCAAATCTTCACTCATTCCCATAAACATGAGTGATGAAGAAGGTGCCAGAGTGGCCTCTTTGCTGGGTTGTGACGTTGGCACGATGCCTTTCACATATCTTGGTTTGCCCATGGGAAATTCTAGGCCCACCATTTATGAGCTGATGCCTCTGGTGGATCGCATCGAGCGCCGTTTATCTGCCTCTTCATGCTTGCTTAATCAAGGATGCGGACTGCAACTTGTTCAGTCCGTGTTGTGCTCCATGCCAATATATTTTTTGTGCACTTTATCTCTTCCAAAGGGCATTATTCAGCAGCTAGAGAGGATCATGAGGCAGTGCCTGTGGAGGGGTAACACGGATAACCCATGCCAATCTTTGGCGGCTTGGGATCTAGTCTGCCGTCCTAAGGGTTTTGGAGGTTTGGGTGTTCTCAACTTGACCATCCAAAATGAAGCTTTGCTTATTAAGCACCTATTCAAGTTTTTCAACAAAGTGGACGTGCCTTGGGTTTCTCTAATATGGGACACCTATTATGCATCATCACCACCCCAAAGCACCAGGGTCTGTGGTTCATTTTGGTGGCGTGATATTATGCGTTTATTCCCAAAATTCTCCAATCTAGCGGTTCCTCAAGTTCATGCTGGTGATACGGTACTCTTTTGGCTTGATCGTTGGCAACTGGGAAATCATGTTGTCTTGTTGCAGGACTCTTTCCCAAGACTCCACTCCTTTGCTGTGGACAATGTAATCACAGTCAAAGAGTTTTTTGTGCGGCCTGACATCTTGGATCACTTTCATCTGCCACTATCGCAGGAAGCATTTTCAGAGCTCACGCAATTACAAACCCTCCCGCCTTTGGTCAATTTGAATGGTGATATCAAGGACGTTTGGAAGTGGCCTTCCAAATCTGGTGATTACATGGCAAAGATATACTATGATTTTTGCTTCTCACATCTAGTGGTGGATCCTATTTTCAAGTGGATTTGGAAGAGTTCATGCATGCTAAAGATAAAAGTTTTTGGTTGGCTTCTGTTAATGGATCGTTTGAACACCAGAGATATGATGCAACGAAGGCAATGGATCATCCAGGATGACACTTGTGTGCTTTGCAATCTTGCTCAACATGAGGATCGGGCTCATCTTTTCTTTGCTTGCAATTATAGCCAAAGGGTTTGGAACTATCTTGGGATTTCTTGGACTGCGCAACCAAACCAAACCACATATGAATATGATATGGCTCAAGCAGCTAGGAAGGATTTTGGACACCCTTTCTTCTCTGAGGTGGTTTTCACTGCTACTTGGAATATTTGGACACAAAGGAATGGGAAAATTTTCAGGAATGAGCAACCTCAATTTAGAGCTTGGAGATGAAACTTTATACATGACATCTCTCTTCTGTCTCACAGGATTAGATGTAAATATAAGGATAGTTTAGTTTCTTGGATAGCTAACCTTACATAGTTTCTTTTGTAAGTATTTCTCCTTTCTTGTAATTTTTTAAGGTTCTAACTAATACTCTGTTATTTACTAATAAAGGACTGTGAGGCTGTTTCCTTGCAGTAAATAGTCAAAAAAAAGACTTGCGGCTCAAGGCATCAGCCATTACATTAGCCTTGCCGGGGATATAAGATATACCCACGTCAAAGTCTGCAACAGTCTCCATCCATCTCTGCTGACGGAGGTTCAGATCTGGCTGAGTAAACAAATACTTTAGACTTTGGTGGTCGGTGAAGATCTCGAATCTCGCAACGATTACCGAGAAGGTAATGTCGCCACTGCTTCAGTGCATGAATGACAGCAGCAAGCTCGAGGTCGTGAACTGGGTAGTTTTCTTCGTGAGGGCGTAGTTTACGAGAGGCATAAGCAATCACTCTGCGCTCTTGCATTAGGACACAGCCTAATCCTTGACGAGAAGCGTTGCAGTAAATGATGAAGTCCTTCTTAGTATCAGGTGGAGCAAGCACTGGGGCAGAAGTCAACTTGTCTTTGAGTGCCTGGAAACTTTCCTGACACTTGTCTGTCCATTCGAACTTGACACCCTTATGCAATAGATTAGTTAGGGGCCTGGCAATCTTGGAGATGTTCTTGACGAGTCGACGGCAATAGCTGGCGAGACCGAGAAAACTTCGGACTTGCTTGACATTCTTCGGAGGAGTCCAATCGAGAATAGCCTGAACTCGTTCAGGGTTGACAGCAATACCATCCTTGGAGATGACATGCCCAAGATAGGTTACTTCGGGGAGCCAGAATTCACACTTGGAATACTTAGCATACAGTTGATGCTCTCGAAGCTTTTCCAGCACAAGACGAAGGTGCTCAGCATGTTCTTCCTTGTTCTTGGAAAATACAAGGATATCGTCCAAATAAACCACGACGAACTTGTCGAGGTAATCCATGAATATATAGTTCATCATATGAGAGAAGGTGGCGGGAGCATTCGTTAAGCCGAATGACATGACGGTGTACTCGTATGATCCATACCGAGTCACGAAGCCGGTTTTTGGGATGTCCTCTTCACGAACACGGATCTGATGGTAACCCAGCCTCAAGTCGAGTTTGGAGAACACAGATGAGCCAGCCAGTTGATCATAAAGATCATTGATCCGAGGAAGAGGGTATTTATTCTGAATGGTAGCTTGGTTTATAGGACGGTAGTCTTTGACTAATCGGTTTGTCCCATCCTTCTTCTTAACAAAGAGAGAAGGTGCTCCCCAAGGAGAGCAACTTGGGCGAATGAAACCTTTGACAAGAGATTTGTCGATTTCCTCCTTAAGCTCAATGAGTTCATGTGGAGGCATCTTGTAGGGTCGTTTGGCTATAGGGGTGGTGCCGGGTTTCAAGTCGATGATGAATTCGACAGCTCTAGCAAGGGGAATCCCTGGAAGTTCTTCTGGGAAGACGTCTTGGAATTCACAAACAACAGGAATGTTTTCAATGCCCTCGAGTGGTGCAGCGTTCAACGCATTCAAGGCATAAAGACGTGCCTCGGCGTTCTGAACTAGATGAGCTTGGTAAGCAATTATTTCATCAGAAGGGTGTAGCCGATGGACGAACTTAGTGGCGCAAACTCTAGAAGCAGTATGCGCTTTCAACCAATCCATTCCCAGAATGAGGTTGATGCTACAAGACTTCGGTACGATGGGAGAGGCAAGGAATTCTAGTCCTTCGATTTCAACGGGGACGTCGTTGCAAATCATGGAGGTCCGACATTGGCCCGCGGGATGTGTACTAATAGTGAAGTGTTCAGGTCCTCGCTTTTAATGTCATGCATGAATGCAAAATCCTCTGACATGAATGAATGTGGTGCACCTGTATCAAATAAAACAGATGCTGGTGCTGAATTTACGAGGAGTGTACCCATCACGGTAGCGGGCTGGTCTAGAACTTCATTGAGATCAACGTGGTTGGCATGAACACGGCCATAAGACTTGGCATTGTTGTTGCGGGGCTGGTTGTTTCCATGGCCAGTTGCTGGGAGGGCCAGTTGATTCTGGTTCTGATTGCAATCCCTAGCAAGGTGACCTGGTTGACCACACTTGTAGCACAGACCGCTATTGGGAGTGGGAACAGGAGCTTGTGGTGGTGGAGCTAGAAGTCTTGGCTGCCTAGTTGGAGGAGCAGGCAAACGAGGTGCAGCATAGGTCTGCCTTGGGGCAGGTGCATTTGGCTGGTACATGTTGTTGGGAATCCATATCTTGCGCTTCTGCGAGGACGGGCCCGAAGATGAGCCCGTGTCACGG
The DNA here is from genome assembly GCA_034509565.1 of Triticum monococcum. Classification (NCBI taxonomy): domain Eukaryota; kingdom Viridiplantae; phylum Streptophyta; class Magnoliopsida; order Poales; family Poaceae; genus Triticum; species Triticum monococcum. The sequence continues at coordinate 597,209,006 of CM067844.1, forward strand.
TTGCGCCTATGAGAACTCTGGTATTCCTGCAGAACAGTTTCGACATTGATGGCCTTGTTCACCAGGGTGGCGAAATCAGCAAAGTCATGCACTAGAAGTGCGAGCTTGATGTCAGCTTGAAGGCCATCACGGAACTTCTCCTATTTGCGTGCATCAGTTGCAATGTCTTCTTCAGCATAGCGGGACAAGTCAAGAAACTCCCGTTGATAAGCTTCAACAGTCTTGTTGCCTTGGGTGAGGTTGCGAAACTCGCGCTTCTTACGGTCCATGACTCCCTAAGGAATGAAGCGAGCACGGAAGGCAGCTTGGAAGTCTGGCCAGGTGATGATTGTTCCAACTGGTAGAGTACGCCTGTGGCTGTCCCACCATTGAGCTGCGGGTCCCTTCAGGAAGAAGGAAGCAAAGGTGACATAGCTGGCAGGGGCTACATCAGCAGACTCCATCTCATAGGTGATGTCACGGAGCCAGTCATCAGCATCCAGAGGCTGAGTTGAGCTGCGGTACACAGTTGGGTTCAGGCGCATGAAATCCTGCAGAGTTACTAGGGTTGGCTGCTGGTTCATATTAGGGCGAGGAAACTGAGCCATCATATTCTCCATGAACTGGCGATTCATCTCAAGCTGTTGGATCATACCAGCCATGTACTCAGGCGGTGGTGGGAGGTTGCCACCACGTCCACGACCACCTGGTCTAACCATCCTGCTAATATATAACAGGGGTAGTTCAGCATTGAGAAATTTGCAAAGACAAGAATCATTCATGATGAAACATGCACAATGAAAGCAGCACGATAGATACTACATAGTAGTCGGCATATCTTACAAAAGAGATCATGCATAGAGTTCGGTACACAGAGTTCAGTACATAGACTAATACACCCTAGGCGGCACGCATGCTCACGATGAATGCATCTAACACTAACAAGCAAGCCTACATCAGTCCTAGGAGGAACTGTGGAGGTTGGTGTAGCCTGACAGCTGGTAGTGACGCGAAGGGAAGACCTCCACGCGAGTAGCCTGGGGTCCGCGGATACTCTGGTGCGGATCCCGATGCATAGGTGGCAGGAGGGGACCAAGTGCAGGAGATTAGCCTCCCACATCTGGCCAGCCGACGCCCTGGGGCATCATGGTCCTGATAGGGTAGATCGCAGAACGCGACAGATCACCAGAGCGGACAGAGGGGTGCAACAGCGTCAGAGCATGATACAGGTGCTGACGGGTGGTGTACAGCTCGTGGCGAAGAGCTCGGTTAGCTCTATCCAGCCCATCAACATGCAGAACCAGGTTCTGATGGTAGAAGGGATCTCGGGTGATAGTGGAGTAGGTATCAGTGTAGTATCCCTCCGCACCAACATCGGATGCGATAGCAATGTGCCTGAAGGGGGAGGTGTCCAACTCCTGATACTCTCCACGAAGACGTGTCAGAGCAGCATAAGCAGCATCGTGGACCGCCATATCGATAGTCACTCCAACACCATGAGCAGTGTGCTGCACGGTAGTGGAGTCATACTCCCGAGAGTAGAAGTGGACGATGGCACGGCACTACTCCTGGTTGAAGTCCTGATACTCCTCATAGACGGTGTACTCAGGGTGCCAGCGATAACCTAGATAGGTCATCATCTCAACCAACACAGCAGGTGATCCTGAGGCACCAATGGCCGTCGTGTGGCGCACGACCTGTCTCGTGGGTTCCATCTGAAAACAAAGATGTTTCAAAGGAGTCAACTGACAGTGTGGATAATGTTCAATATACTAGTCTAATGAATAGCTAGGGCTTATCTAACTTTGGGGTGAACGTGGTCACGTGATCCTAACTTTAGAGTTAGTAACATCGTTTAACCCGAGTAGGAGAGAGTTCAGAGTCCCAGAGTAAGGAGCGAGGAGTAAAAGATCCTAATACCACCCAGATGGCGACGTGGGCCCGTAAGGCACACAACCATGTTAGTAAAAGTTTTAGTAATGTCTAGACTCAACTTCGGCCAAGGAGTGTGGAAGGGGGATTCCTACAGGCAGTCGGCTCTGATACCAACTTGTGATGCCCCCGATTCAATCGTACACTAATCATACACGCAAACGTGTACGATCAAGATCAGGGACTCGCGGGAAGATATCACAACACAACTCTATAAATAAAATAAGTCATACAAGCATCATATTACAAGCCAGGGGCCTTGGGGGCTCGAATACAAGAGCTCAATCATAGACGAGTCAGCGGAAGCAACAATATCTGAGTACAGACATAAGTTAAACAAGTCTGCCTTAAGAAGGCTAGCACAACACTACTAGGAAAAGGCCTACTAATGGCGCACCTAATTTGGCCATTAATGGCGCATTAGTGGTGCGCCATTAGTAGAACGCCATTAGTATATTTTACTAATGGCGCACCACTGGTGCGCCATTAGTATCTGGTATACTAATGGCGCACCACGCGGTGCGCCATTAGTATAGTCCACGGTGCGCCATTAGTATGCCTCCCAGGGGGCCATGTATACCCAGGTGCTTTGGCATACTAATGGCGCACAACAACAGGATGCGCCATTAGTAACTTCGGCATACTAATGGCGCACTGTTTAATGATGCGCCATTAGTATCCTTTGGCACACTAATGGCGCACTATGATGTGATGCGCCATTAGTATGAATATTAGGTTTTTTTTGTTTTTTAATTTTCTGTTTTTTGCACAGGTTACAAAATGTATAATTGGACAAAATATAGACAGCACACATCAACAACAGATTCATCGAATAAAATAGAAGATTAGTCTCTGAATACAATTCATCATTTTAGTCTCCGAATACAATTCGTCATATTAGTCTCCGAATTGAAAAGACCGAACAAAGATAGAACATTATATTACAAGTCTCGAGACCGCGAGTTTGTCTTCACATTACAAGTTGATATCGATCATCTAAACTACCATCACATAGAAGAGAGCTGCGGTCATCATGATGAGCATCATCACGATGAAACTCGTCTTCATCCGGTTCCTCCAACGCTCCCTCCCGTCTCCCGCTAGATAGCGGGCGTATCTAGATTCGGCCTCGGCCCTAGTGGTGTATCCTTTGTAACTGTTACCGCTGAATCGGTGAACCTGTCTCCGACACTCATCCCAGTCGTTGTAGACTCCGGGAACCTTACCCTTGTACACGACATACCACGACATCGCTATGCAGTAGCCAAACGAAACGTTAGTACCAATTCACAGACAATACATAAGCAACATATAAGTATGCAACAGAACGATCGGAAGAGAAAAGAAAAACATTAATAGCATCGATTACATCTAAGTTGAACGACTCTCGAAACCAAAGAGACATACTACAAGTTCATTAAAGTTTAATTACAACATATGAGCCAATCGATGTTTCAGAACTAGACACAACATCACTGTTTTTGACTCGACTCAAGGGACCGGAGCGTGGATGAAGCCGCCGTCTATCGTGGGAGTCATGAAACAACGGGCGTTGTCAGCCTGCATTTGTAGGATCGTGTCGATGTCACTGTTGGACGGTTGATTTCTGAGGTAGAACTGCCCCGAGGTACGAAGGACATCTTGATGGATGATTTCCGCAAACTCCGACTGGATGCGAAAGAATTCTTGTTTGATGTTCGCGTCCTGGATTGCCGACACGCTCGCGGCCCAATCTTTGAGTCTACTCGGTAGCAGAAGTTGATGATGGTCCCGTACAATCGCCCGCATGTGATGGATGGCATAGTAGGCACCCTTCTTACCGCCAGTTGGCTGCTTGACGCAGCAGAACGTCGTATTGTGGGAGAACACATGCTTGCCGTACTTACGAATAGGCCTGGTGAAGGTGCCTCCAGATTTGACGTAGCCGGGGAGAACATCATCAAGAACCTTCTTGACATTTGTGTAGTCTACGTTCGACTGACGGTCCGGGTCGAAATATGTGGCCATGGAATATTTGGGGCTTAGGAGGATGAGCGTGCAACGTGTGTCACTGCAGAAAACACGGAATGTTAAAAGAAAAACGATCGAAATCTAAGAATTCATATGTTACGGGGCGGTTGAGGGGAGGACTTACTCGGGAAAGTAAGGCACGAGGAAGTTATCCTTATCTTGGTTTGCCAGAATGACGCCTTCGAGGTAAGAACTCGCGACTTGCCGGTCCCCAGCGCTGCCCAAGATCTTGGCACGCATGTAGAAGGGGTCGACTATCACGATGTCCGGGGTCTTGTCGCGAATGATCCGCATCTCCATACTCAGCGAAAATAGCCAAACGAAGGTGTAGTGCAGCGGATGAAGGTTCAACATAGCGTGGATGTCATCAAACCGCAGGACGATCGTACCCCCGATGGAATTATCCACAAAGCCCTTGCCCTCTGGCACCTTGGCCGCGAAAACCGGGTATGCCACATCCTTCTCTCCGAGACGCTGCTTCTCCAAAGAAAGACCACTGTCATGCAGACTCCGCATAGCACCGGTTGCAGCATCGAGCATATTTCTCGGTAGCATCGGCCTACCCGCCACATGCACCCTCCTCGAGATATCCTCAGGTGCAGGTGGCCCGTACTGAGCACGGATCGTACTCGGTGCCAGCTGGCCCGCACCCTTGTTAGTCTTTCTTTTGCGTGCCTTCTTCTCTCCTGTAATGGGACCGAGTTCTACTCACAGACCGCCTTCTTGAGTGTGTTGGGGCTGATAATATTTCGCTCCTTGCCTATCTGAGGCTCAGTGAAGTCGGCAACTGGAGGCGTCTCTTGAGAGCTGAATGCTAGACGACGCCTGTTGCAACTTGGCTTCTCCGCAGTACCAGCTAGATCGCGCACGTCTTTTGTTGGGTTGGGTTCTTGAGAAGGAGGCCCCATGAAGTCGCCACCGTACCCATGATCGGCAAAGTACTGATCGACGTTGGCAAATGTATCGTCGTCGTCGTCGTTCCGATCCTGTGCCATATGCATGTTTGGATCCAGTGGCATAGGGATGTCCGGCACCATTGCGGCGGTCTTGCCATGGGGCCGACTTCGCGCCGGCACGACTGGCGGTGTTGTCTTTGGGGTGGTGTCCCCCGCCCCCAAACGAATCTGGCTCTTCGGCCAAAGCAGGGGCCAGCTCAGGCAGGCGCTGAGGGTCATCACGTCATCATCGTCGGCCCCGACGGGTCGAATCGGAGGTAACAACTCATCGCAGCCTGGCAGCACCCGAACCAGTTGAACCCTAAACAAGTTGGGTGGCATCTGGGTACCGTGGAACAAGGGGTTGCCCGGTTGAACAATGTTGCCCTTGGCGACATCGACCAACTCGTTGTTCACGAAGTGCAGGAGAGTGCACGGAATGTCGGCGGCGCCCTGCGAAAACATGTAGGCGTCAGGGATGCCCAGTCAAAGGCAAGGAGATGAAGTCCTCGGCCGAGAGAGGCTTAATTAGTTACCGTGATGATGGCGTCGAGCTCGGCTAATGTCGAGGCACCGCCAATGGCGGGCGTGCAGTTGACGGAGGGGCTGCTTGCTGCAAAGGTGCCGGCCGGCGTACACCCGGGTGCATTAAGCTCCCGTGCCGGCGTCGGAGACACCAATGCCGCCTCCGTCGGAGACACCAATGGCCCCGCCATCGCGTTCTGCGAGTTGCTGGACGTGAAGCTAGGAATCGGGGGCGGCCCCTGTTGGCCGCCCGCCATCCACGCACTAATCCCCTAGATCAAGGTAGGCACAATGGCGGTGATCGTCCTTCCGAGTTGTTGTTCCACTTGCTCTTGGACCATCTCCGGAATCCGCGCCACCTGTGCCCTGAGTTCTTGAACCTCGCGCGCCTGGCTTTTCGAGCTGGTCTTTTTCTCCTTTCGCCCACCAGTGTTATAGTATGATGACCATTTTGTCGACAAGCCTTTGCCGGCCACACGACCAGCTGACGTCGGCTTACTGAGCTTATCCTTGTTCTTCATTACATTCAACGCCCTATTTAGAGTGGTGTCCCAAGGGGTGCTCTTAGTCGACCCCGCGCTACTGCTTTCAGTCGCCTGCGGAAGGAATGTGAACCATTTAGAAATTTGGCTTCATTAATTAGAATGCAACCATATGAAGCTAATTACGCGGGGGTGTATTCCTTACCAGAACAAGCTCAAGCTCCCTGGTCTTCGGATCCGTGGTAAGCTCCTTTGTTTTCGGGTCCTTCTTGTACTGGGCCCTGACAAAGTTCCTAGTCTGCTTGTCACCGTATTTATCGAAGAGGGGCGGTAGGCCTTGCTCGGCACGGTCCGCATCCTCCTTGTCCCATATAGGCTCCGCCACTCTGTAACCGCCGGGACCGAGTGTGTGTTCCCCTAAGTTTAGCTCCCGCATTTCTTTCCCCCACTTACTTGAATCGGAGCTTGCGGTGCTCGAGCAATTGATCTTGAAGTCGTTGTAGTCATCTTCGGTGATCGAAGGATTTTTCTCCTTGATCTTCTCATAACTCTCACCTTTCTGGATCATTCTCTTCACATTGCTTTTCCAAGTAGAGAGGGTCGTGCTCATCTTCGTGAGGGCAGCATTGTTCACTTTATTCCCTTTGAGGCTTGTGTTTTCAAATTCAGGGGGGAACTTGTATCGTTCGTGCAGCTTCGTGAAGAGGAGGTTGCGCAAATTCCCTCGGTCAGGATGCCTGAGGTTCTCGGTGTTGATCGAGACGGTGCTACGGAGAATGCACCCGAGCTGAAGCGAGTACCCCTTGACTATTCGTTCGGGCGCCGTTGGATTCCCGCCGGAGTCCACTTCAGTAACTTCCTCCTTGAGGGTGCGGAGCACGGTCGGGCGCTGGTCCTTCCGTTGCCTCTTCGGTTGGCTGCCATCTGTGCGTGCGCCGCCATCATCAGTGGTGGGATCCTCGGCGGCACCATCAGTGGGGTCATCCTCGGTGGTACCATCAGTGGTCTCAGGATCGGTGGGGAAGACGGCGGCCTCATACAAGTGAGGTTGTTCCTCCATCTCCTGGGACAGCTCCCAGAATGCCTTGACGCCCGAACCCCCGGCCTCATCGTTGTTGGCCATGTTTCTCTCTAAATAGGAACAAAGTTTGGTCAAAAAGTTGGTTATTGTCAAAAAGTTTGTCGACACCGAGGACAATTCTAAGTTGGGCCTAATCACTTGGCTCTATTGCCGCCTATGGTTTAATGCAGCTAGAATAAAGGGGCACTTGATCCTACTTAATTAACTACTAAGATACCCCGGCCCATGCATTAGTCACAAGTACCCCATATGTCCTATTTTTAGCAAAGTCATGCTAAAATTCACGGAAAATTTCAGCATGACCTTTGCTGAAAATAGGACATATGGAGTACCCGAATTTGCCGGAACAGAAGTTAATCGACATTCCAGCAAACTCAAGGGCCTCTCGGGTGGACAAGGCAAAAAAGGCCTTCATCACAACATGGAAAATACATTGGCATGTGAAGAGGTGAAACAATATATGCATCTCCAAGCAGTATCATATGGTCAGCAGCTGTTGACTGACAGATGCACCAAATACAACAATTCCAATTGCAATCTCCAAACAAAAACTACCCCAAAAAAAGGTGACCTCCAACTAATGTCATACTAGCAGTCATGTGGCAGTTCATCTACAGTACAACAGAATTTTTGCAAACAAAGATTCAATCAGAAGGCATGTGGCAGTTCAATTTCAGATTTGTAGGCAGGATGCAATTTCAACTTAGATTGACAAACACACGGTGCAGGATGCAATTTCACTTGAAGAATTTTAAAGGAATGTAGACGAAGGTCAGATAGACAATTCATGGAACCCATATTCTATTATATAAAAAAGGGCAGCAACCTTTAAAAATAAAACAGCCAAGTGGGTATGAAATCACCACACCACATAGCACCAAGCAGGTCTGAGTTCACCACACCACATAGCAGCAAGGGGAAAAGACAAATTTAGGAGACAATGTAAAATGCCAAATCAACACTAGCACTATCAGAATAAAGTGGTTGCATCAAGAAGCTAGTTTATCCGGACATGTAGATACAGGGATACAAGGATGCACTACTCTGTATTTATAATTAGTTCTCCTTTTATATGCTGCATACTTTAGTTCAGGTGTTTATGTTCATCTGATTATGACACCATACAGCGATCAAGAGCATCTAGTTTTATTCATTATAGCAGGGTACAACCATCAGATGGTTAACATATAATTTTCTTCTGAATGCAAGAGTAGCCATACAAGCACATGGAAGCAAAACAAATCTCCCAGCTAATTAAGGCCACACATCTCATACCTAACTGAACTTTTCCATAACGGCTAATAGTGCTACGGTAGCATATATTTAGGTTCATCCCTTTTGACAATAGCAGGCTATAACAAATGCAAAACCATGGTCACTATTGCGGTTTTGCACACAGACCTATTAATAGGATATCAAGTAAAGTTATCCAACAGGAGGTTTAGGCTTTTTACCATCGCAGGCTGTAGCAAATCCTAATTGCAGAGAAGGGCGGGATGAGTAGTACTAGTATGCATGAACCCTAATCCTTGAACACACAGACCTATTAAAAATTTCTTCAGCAAGCAGCAAGCAGCATTGTAACAAAAATTAAAAATTTCTTCAGCAAGCAGCAAGCAGCATTAGTGAACTACAAGCAAGCAGCAAGCAGCAAGCAACAGAGGGGGAGAGGGGGAGAGGAGGAGGGGGAGCTCACGGGGGCGGTGGTGTGGACGGGGCGACGAGGTGGGGCGATGAGGTCCGGGTGGTGGTGGTGCGATGAGGTCCGGGAGGCGACGAGGTCCGGGTGGTGGTGGTGCGACGAGGTCCGGGAGGCGACGAGGTCCGGGTGGTGGTGGTGCTCCGGCGACGGTGGTGTGGACGGGGCGGCGTCCGGGCCACCGGCGACGAGGGCGGCGGGGCGATGGCGTCCAACGTGACGGGGAGAGTGGCGCTGAGGAGACGAGGACGACGGGGCGGCGAGGAGACAAGGACGACGGGGCGCCGGGGCGGCGGCGTCGGGAGAGGAGAGGGCAGCGACGGGAGAGGAGAGGGGAAGGGGATCGAGGGCGAGGGCGAGGGAGAGAGAGGGGATAGGGAGGGGCCGGGAGGAAATATGGATGGGGGCGGCACAATACTAATGGCGCACCACCCCTTGGTGCGCCATAAGTACATCCATACTAATGGCGGACCTCACCGTGGTGCGCCATTAGTAGTTTTTTTCTTATAGCAATGGCACAATACTAATGGCGCACCACCCATCGGTGCGCCATAAGTACATCCATACTAATGGCGCACCTCACCGTGGTGCGCCATTAGTACTTTTTTTAACTTATTTAAATCATAACAGTAATATTTTTTAAAACTTGTTTAAATTATAAGACAGTAATAATTTTTTAAACTTGTTTAAATCATAACAGTAATATTTTTTATAAGACAGTAACAGTAATATTTTTTTTATAAGACAGTCGGCGGCGGCGGTTGAGTAGGGGAGGGGTGCGGGGGGTCGGCGGCGGCGGTTGAGTAGGGGAGGGTGCGCGGGGTGCGGGGGGTCGGCGGCGGCGGTTGAGTAGGGGAGGGGTGCGGGGGGTCAGCGGCGGCGGTTGAGTAGGGGAATCGAGGGTGCGGGGGGTCGGCAGCGGCGGCCGGTGGACCGGGGGGTGCTCGGCGGTGGGGGGGGGCCGGATCGGGCAAGGTGGGATAGCGATCGAGATGGAGGGGGATGGAGATCGAGTGTCCATGAAATTTAAAAATATTCATGATAGTTCAAAAAGTGCCCATGAAATACAATCGAGAAATGAAGGCTACGATTTAAATACAATCGATCTTAGCTAGCTATCTGTTCACAATCTTCTTGCCCTTCTTTTTCACAAATGGAGTTCTTCTATGGAATGGACGTCCTTTAGGTAGGGTGGTCCTTCTTCTTCTTGTGGTGTATGCTGCTACTTCATCATCGTCGTCATGTTCGATCCTCGGGTCGCCGTACTTGTCGAAGTCTTGCTCATTGGCTACTCCATCCATTCCGATGATCTTCCTTTTGCCTCTCCTCACGACAACACGACTGGGCTTTGACGGGTCGGTAATGAAGAAGCATTGGTCCACTTGGGAAGCCAGTACCCATGGCTCATTTTTTGCGGTGACATTTGCGCCCGCGGTCTTGGATTTGGCTTCGGGTATAACCATGGTGGTGAAATACCGGTCTTCTTTTAGGACGCTCTTGGCCCATCTGACACGGAACATCGGGACCTTCTCTCCAGCGTAGCTCAGCTCCCAGATCTCCTCGATCCTTCCGTAGTATCTGTCCTTGTCGTTACCGGTGTAGGATTCCATCGTTACCCCGGAGTTCTGATAACCATCGCTCTTCATGTCCTTGGCCTCGGTGTAGAATGTGTAGCTGTTGATATCGTATGCCTCATAGGTCATCAGGTTGTGCTCGGCGCCCTGTGACAAGGCGAATATGAGTTGTTCTTCCGCGGAAGAATCCTCATTTAAAGGGTACAACAGAAGCTTCTGCTTGAACCAACGCGTGAAACATGAGTTGTGCTCTTTGAGTATATCTCCATCCGTCCTCTGTTGGCCTCGGTCATTATACGTCTTCTTAATAAAGGTTTTGTGCTGTACCACCCAAGGATCGACCACGTCTATGTGTTGTAGCGCGACTAGGTTTTCTCTTTCAAAGTCGGCGAGTCGACCCTCGAAGTCGACATGCATTTCGCGACGACCCTCACGGTGACCCCATCCAGCGAGCCTGCCGAGGTGCCTGTTGACGGGCAGACCAACGGGGTTCTCGATGCCTAGATAATTCGTGCAGTAGGAGATGCACTCTTCGGTCAGAAAGCCCCTGGCTATGCTTCCCTCTGGACGTGACATGTTGCGAACGTATCCTTTGATGACACCATTCATCCTTTCGAACGGCATCATGCTGTGCAGGAACGTCGGCCCGAGTTGGATGATATCGTCCACGATATGGACCAGCAGATGCACCATAACATCGAAGAATGCGGGCGGGAAGTACATCTCAAGCTCGCATAGTATCACCACGATCTCTTCCTGTAGCCTTCTGAGTTGTCTCACGCCAACAGACTTCCGAGAGATGACGTCGAAAAAGTTGCATAGGCCAAATAGGGTTTCATGGACGTGCGCGTCCATGATCCCACGGATTGCAACTGGAAGTATCTGCGTCATCAGCACATGACAGTCGTGAGACTTCATCCCGCTGAACTTCTGCTTCACTGGGTCTAGGTATCTGCTTATCTTCCCCGCGTAACCGTAAGGAAGTTTTACTCCTACGAGGCAGGTGAAAAACTGCTCGATCTCCTCCTAATTTAGAGTGAAGCACGCGGGAGGGTAGTCATTTCCGGTCTTCTTGGCCATCTTGCCTTCGCGACGACTTTCCGTGTCCTGCTTCGCCTCATCATCATCATCATCATCATCATCATCATCATCATCATCATCATCATCATATATAGTGTGAAGCTCCTGCCTGATGCCCATTGATTTCAAGTTTGCCCTTGCTTTCGGCCCATCTTTGGTCCTCTCTGGCATGTTGAGCAGGGTACCAAGCAGACTCTCGCACACGTTCTTCGTGATATGCATGACATCAAGGCTGTGAGGCACGCGGTGGATCTTCCAGTACGGCAAGTCCCAGAAAACAGACCTCGTTTTTCGTACCTTCAGCAGCGGCTCTGGCGCCTTTCGCTTCTTTCCCGGCTCTGACGTCTTTTGCTTCTTTCCCGGTACTGGGCAGTCTTTCCAATTTTTCAACAGCTCGTCTATTTCCTCGCCGCTCCTCGTACGCGGGCGTCCTCGGGGTTCGGTTTCACCATCAAACAGATCCTTGCGTTTTCTCCACGGGTCATCTTCGCGAAGCCACCTTCGATGTCCCATGAACACGGTTTTCGAAGACCCAGGATCTCTATCTAGCTGGCGATACATTGTGTCATCCATGCACCTGGCGCAACCAGAAAATCCGTGGACCACCTGCCCCGCGACATATCCGTAACCGAGATAGTCGTGCACCGTCGTGAGCAGCGCGACTCTCATAGGGAAATATTCTTTCTCTGCGGCATCCCATGTATTGGCTGGAGTTTTCCACAGCGTGTCAAGCTCCTCTTTTAGCAGCCCCAGATACAGATTGATGTTGTTCCCTGGTTGTTTCGGTCCTTCAATTAGCATACTCATGTGAATGTACTTCCTCTTCATGCACAACCAGGGGAGAAGGTTGTACATCCAGACAAACACAGGCCAGGTGCTATGTGTGCTTCTCTGGCTGCCAAACGGATTGACTCCATCGGTGCTCGCGCCCAGCACGATGTTCCTTGGATCGTTCCCAAATTTTGGGTCTTCGAAGTTCAACGCTTGCCACTGGCTTGCATCCTTAGGGTGACTCGGCATCTTGTCTTTTTTATCTATCTCCAGATCATTTGCGTCATCTTCTCGCTTCTTCTCCTCCCTATCCGCGTGCCAACGCAGGAGCTTTGCTACCTTAGGGTCCGCAAAATACCGCTGCAGACGAGGAGTGATCGGAAAGTACCACACCACTTTTCGAGGAGCTTTCTTCCTCTTCTTGTATCGAGTGACGCCGCACACCGGACATATGGTAGACTCCGCATGCTTGTCCCGATAAATGATGCAATTGTTCATGCACACATGGTATTTCACGTGCGGTAAATCCAGAGGACACACGATTTTCTTCGCCTCCTCCAAACTGGTCGGGCACTTGTTCCCCTTGGGAAGACGTTCGTGCCAGAATGACATGTTCTCGTCGAAGCATGCGTCGGTCAATTTGTGTTTTACCTTCATCTCCAGAGCCATGAGCGTTACTTTCAGGCGGGTATCCTCGGGCCTGCATCCTTCATACAATGGAGTGACCGCGTCTAACTCAAGTTGATCCATCTTGGCTTTCTCTCGGGCAGCAGCTCTTGCGTTATCCGTCTGCTTGAGAAGCAGCTCTTGATTATGACGGTCTTGCACCCAGCCCATCGATGGTCCAGCGTCGTCTGCTCCGGCATCTTCCTCATCATCATGTCCTGCATCTTCTACATGATGACTGTGTACAGCATCACCGTCGTGATCATCTCCTGGGGATTCTTCGTCTTCTCGCCCGCCCGAGCCGCGGTGGTTGTCTTGCTGCCCTTCCTCATTTCTTGCCCGGCCCCCATGAACAACTTCGTAGTCATCTTCATCACCTTGCCACCGATAGCCATCCATGAAACCACGCAAGAGCAGGTGGTCCCGCACCTGCCCGGATTCCGGGTCCGCAATAAGGCTCTTCAGCTTGCATCTTCGACACGGACATCTTATCTCCGTCTCGTTCTTTTGAAGCATCTCGGCCTTCGCGGACCTCAAAAACCTATTCATGATGCCTTCGGTCATCATGCGGACCATGGTCGCCTGCGGGGTAGAGCAAAACGATATTTTAGAACCAAGAAAAAATTTGGCATGACTTCCCCTAAAAATAGGACCAAAAAGAATGCTTAATGCCAAAATTCTCGCCGAAACGGAAATGAATCAACATTCCGGCAAAATATTGGCAACTATCGCATTTCAAATACTGGTACACCTCCAAACACAAACACATATGTAACACCACAAACATATGCAACACCACGAACATACATAGATCTAGCTAGGCCATAAAAAGTGCATGTGCACATTGTTGTAGGGAGAAATACATAAATATAGCTTCCCCCATTACTTACCTATCAAAACAAGGTAATTTAACCACTTAAATTGAATGAATCTATGGTGGAAATGAGGTGAAAAAGAGGAGGCACCCGAGACAAGGAGGAGGTGGAGAGAATGAAGTGGGGAGAAAGTGAGTGTGGGTAGGAGAGGCTCCCCAAAATATCTTGTTGCTGCCCACTTACTAATGGTGCACCAATACCAAATGCGCCATTAGTAATCCAGGTTACTAATGGCGCACCATCTGGTGGTGCGCCATTACTAGTTTTGCAAAAAAATACTAATGGCGCACTGTCCCGCAGTGCGCCATTACTAGTTTTAACTATTAATGGCGCATGGTGCAACAGTGCGCCATTAGTAGTTTTGCAAAAAAGGGAATAAAAAATATAATAAAAGAATAAAATTAGTGGCGCACTTTCCGACACGTGCGCCATTACTAGTTACAACTAGTAATGGCGCACTTTGTCTGGATGCACCATTGGTATGTTTGGACAGGCGCACTAGTTCCAAAAAAAATTGATACTAATGGCGCACCCTGTGCCAGGTGCGCCATTAGTAGTTTCAACTCTAATGGCGTACCAGATGGTGGTGCGCCATTAGTATATACTAATGGCGCACCGCTTGTCAGGTGTGCCATTAGTGTCAATCCCATCTATAGCCCTTTTTCTAGTAGTGCAAACTGGGATACAGATCGAAAGAGGCGTAGGCCTCCTGCCTGGGATCCTCCCAAACTACTCCTAGTCGCCGTCAGTGGGCTGCATGTAGTAGTAGGCACCTCCCGAGTAGTAGCAGTCGTCGTCGACGGTGGCGTCTGGCTCCTGGACTCCAACGTCTGGTCGCAGCAATCGGGTAAAGGAAAGGGGAAAAGGGGGAGAAAAACAACCGTGAGTACTCATCCAAAGTACTCGCAAGCAAGGCGCTACACTACATATGTATGCATTGGTATCAAATGGAAAAGGGGGGTATCATATGTGGACTGAACTGCAGAATGCCGGAATAAGAGGGGGATAGCTAGTACTTTCAAAGACTGCGCTTCTGGTAACCTCCATCTTGCAGCAGGGGAAGAGAGTAGATGGTAAGTTCACTAAGTAGCATCGCATAGCATAATCCTAACCGATGATCCTCTCCTCGTCGCCCTGTGAGAGAGCGATCACCGGTTGTATCTGGCACTTGGAAGGGTGTGTTTTATTAAGTATCCGGTTCTAGTTGTCATAAGGTCAAGGTACAACTCCAAGTCGTCCTATTACCGAAGATCACGCCTATTCGAATAGATTAACTTCCCTGCAGGGGTGCACCACATAACCCAACACGCTCGATCCCATTTGGCCGGACACACTTTTCTGGGTCATGCCCGGCCTCGGAAGATCAACACGTCGCAGCCCTACCTAGGCACAACAGAGAGGTCAGCACGCCGGTCTAAATCCTATGGCACAGATGTGAGACAAAGCCAAATGTAGAGGAATAAGAAGAGGCAGAACGTACCGGCATCATAATCTTCAGCGTAGCGCATGCGACACATAGTCGCATTGAACACCTTCACGATGAGCATGGTGGCATCATCGTCGTACATGAAGAGAAGGATGTACCCCAGTCGCAGGTCGTAGGCACGGTAGAACTTCTCCCACCCACGAGACAAGTACATGTGGCCCTCCTTGATCACCAACTCCACATCCCACAGCCTGCGAAACTCGCTGCCGGCTTGTCGCACCTTCACATTATTTGGCGGATCTTCACCCATCAGCATGTTCATAAAACTGTCAGACAGCCTCTGCAGTTTGGGACAATGAGTGATGTAGGCAAACAACAGATATCATAATGAGATGGGTGAAGGGGAGATCTCTCGTTTTATATACTTGCGTCATGGATGATACTGAAGTCCCAAGTATGATACTGAAGAACTCGGAAGCATCCAACTCGTATTGCGGTGTCGCAGAGCGGCGGTGGCTGCTTCCCGCCATCTCTGATAAGCAGCAGAAGAGACCAATTAGTACCCTTACAACAGATCATAAAACATATGGAGTACCCTGTCTATTTCTTCTATGCTATCAAACCTAACAAACCTACTGGACAACATACATGTATAACCGATAAAACCAAACAAGGCAAGGTATTATATAGATAACATTTAGATTTCTTTACTTGAAAAGGACAGACAAAATATACCATAGACCTTTCTGTAGTGGAAGCACAAAATATCAATTGACCATAGACCTTTATGCACTAGAACTGAACAAGGCAAGGCAAGGTATTAAGACAGATGTGAACACATGAGATAAAATCTAGAGACGTGAACACAGAAGATAATAAGAACTACTCGTCATCATCACCAATATTGTGACCAGTGTGATCTTCATCATCACTACCATATTGCATCATAGTTTCATCGTGGTCACCCTCCTCCTCGCTTTCATCCAATAATTCAATATGTTGTTTGACAAGTTTTGCTGCTACAACAGGATCAAAAAAGTGTTCTAAAAAATACCGCTAACTACACGGATGAAGATCGTGGCCCCTAAAGTGGCCTGTGTTTGAAACGGGCTCATGGCCCCTAACTACGCGGCACCATCGATCGTGGCGCTCGTGCCATCCCACGAGCGATCAGAGGGTGCGCCAGACTCGCTCTTGGCACTAACTAACTCGAGCTAAACTCATTGACAGAAAACAATCTCAAACTACTACTGACGAAACTGATGAAACTGATGAAACTGAAGAAATAAACACTAGCTACTGTTGGCTTTATTCAACAGATATGACCAAACAAGGAAGAGTAGATTTCTCACATTACAATTGATAATGTAATATCAGTACATTACAATTAATAACAGTAATCAGGACACGACATCAAGATAGTCATTTACTTCAAAATATGATAGTCAATTAATAACTAAATTCATAAATATTGCTCATATCTGCGAAAGTGCCCTTCTGCTCCCAGATGCAAATGCACCTAGGTTGACAGTAAATTCCCAAAAATGACCAAAAAACAATCCGAAATTTCCAAATTTTTCTGGAGTTGTAATTTGGAGCAAATCCACTACTAGCAGCAACAAAGAGTTAAACTTTCAGCGAGCAGAGGATAAAAACATTGCACAGAGACCGCATCAATCAGACCAGCATGTACTTAAGCAGCATAGGAGTTCACATAGCTTATTCATATGGGTGAAGAAAGTGGAGATGACATCTACTAGTATGACCAAGCCGAGAGGAGCACAATACATGCTACGTCTACTACTAAACAAATGAAACTGGCAAATTCAATCCAACATGCCACTCCTAGAATTTATGGGGTTCTCTCTTGCTCAAAGCCTGTACCATCATCAACCCAATCATATGATAAATACTTGCTTCGATGCATATGTGGTGACCAAACCAAACAGGCGCAGAGCTGCACCATGGTAATAACTTAATAGAGGTGAATCGATGATAATTATATGTATTAACCGCATGGTACAGATAGCTGAATGGAAGTGCATAGATGAGAATGACATCCGAGAAACCGCACATAGCAGACAGAGCATATATAGCAGCAACATGAGCACGCCCACGCTCATCGTGCATAGTTAAGCTGAATACTAATCTTATTTATGGGGTTCTATCTTGCTGAAAGCCTGTACCATCATCCACCCAAACATATGATAAATACTTGCTTGGATGCATATATGGTGACCAAACCAAACCAAAGCAAAGAGGCGCAGAGCCGCGCCATGGCAATGCAGATGCAGAGCACACAAAAACTAATCAAGCAGCCATAGAAATTTAGCAAGCAAAGCTTGAGGTGTTGAGCTAGTACAGATTGATGCATTGAGCTCCATCGTGCAACAGAGTGGTACATTTTCAGGTAGAGGCATATCCTCTGATATTTCCATTTTATCTTTATCTTTTGGAAGGGATGGATTGATTACCAGAGGATGACGAGGTCGCAGAGGATGACAACACACCAAACATAAGCATCGGAGGTAAGCAAGAGTATGCGAGGAACTGTACCTAGGGCGGCCTGGTAGCGGACGTCGGGGTGGGGGCAGGGGGGTGGAAGGTGTCGTACTGGTACTGGGCGGGGTCCTGGCCCCGCAGGTGCGGCGGCTCCGACGGCGGGAGCGGGCCGGAGGAGGAGGGGTGGGCCATCTTCTTCTCGCCGTCGTCGCCGGCGCCGGCCTCCAGGTCCTGGCCGGCTCCCATGGTCGACAGACGGAGATCGGTGGGGACAGGGCGGCGGCGGCAGGGGACGGCAGGGGACGGAGGGGGCGTGGGGGCGCGGGGGTCGGGGGTTGGGGCGGCGGCGGCAGGGGACGGAGGGGGCGTAGGGGCGCGGGGGCGGGGGTTGGGGCGGCGGCGGCAGGGGACGGAGGGGACGGAGGGGGCGGAGGGGGCGTGCAGGCGCGGCGGCGGCGTACGGTTGGGGCGGAGGGGGCGTACGGTTAGGTCGAGTGGGGAGGAAGGGAGGGAGGGGAATAGGTGGAGTGTGGGGGAAGCTTACTAATGGCACACCCAGCAGCGGTGCGCCATTAGAATGTTTTTTGCCAAAAAGTAAAAAAAATACTGGCGCACTTTGTCGCCGGTGCGCCATTAGTAGTTCTAACTACTAATGGCGCACTTTGCCAGGATGCGCCATTAGTATATTTGAAAAATGAAAAAAAATGTTTTACTAGTGGCGCACCTTTTGCCTGGTGCGCCATTAGTGTCTTCCACACTAATAGCGTATCTCCACCAGGTGCGCCATTAGTATATAGTAGTGGCGCACCACTTCTCTGGTGTGCCATTAGTGTCAATCCTATCTTTAGCCCTTTTCCTAGTAGTGCTACGAGCCGACCCATCTTTTAGTCATCACATGTATCATATATTATGTATAGGTATATACCCGTGATCAACTCCCGAGTGATCACGGCCTGATAGTATAGCATGGCAGACGGACAAGAATGTATGGCTACTGATGATAAACTAGCATCATATACTAAGCATTAGGATTGCATGTAAAGGTAACAACAGTAGTAGCAAGGACAGGCTATGCATCAGGATAGGATTAACGGAAAGTAGTAACATGCTACACTACTCTAATGCAAGCAGTATAGAGGAGAGTAGGCGATATCTGGTGATCAAGGGGGGGCTTGCCTGGTTGCTCTGGCAAGAGAGAGGGGTCGTCAACACCGTAGTCTTACTAGGTAGCAGCGGCATCGGTCTCGGTGTCTAGCGAGAGAAGAGGGGGAAGAAACAATAAATACAATGCAAACAAATGCATGACGATGCATGACATGGCAAAGCGTAAAGCTAGGTGTGCCCTAACGCGGTACGAGGTGGTACCGGTGAAGGGGGAAAACATCCGGGAAAGTATTCCCGGTGTTTCGCGTTTTCGGACAGATGAACCGGAGGGGGAAAGTTGTGTGTTTGCTATGCTAGGGATGCGTGGCGGACGAACGGGCTGCATATCCGGATTCGTCTCGTCATTCTGAGCAACTTTCATGTTGAAAATATTTTAATCCGAGTTACGGATTAAAAGATATGATTTTCTAAAGATTTTATTAATTTTTTGGAATTTAATTAATCATTTAAATTAATTCGAAAATGGATTAATGACATCAGCATGATGTCATGCTGACGTCAGCAGTCAACAGAGTTGACTGGTCAACCTGACCACTGGGTCCCACTGGTCAGTGACACACTTTAATTAAACAATTTAATTAATCTAATTAGTATTAATTAGGGGGTGGGCCCCACTGTCATACTAATTAATTAGCTAATTAACTAACCAGGTTAATTAGATAACTAATGTTTAATTAGTTTAATTATCTGATTAGTTTAATTAATCAAAATTAATTCAGTAATTAATTATTTTTATTTTTATTATTGTTATTTAAAAAACGTTCTGTGGGGGTTGGGGCCCCACATGTCATAGGGCCAGGGGGCACTGGCCCAGTGGTCAGCGGCCCTGGCCACAACGGGCACAGGCGCTGGGGCGCTAGCGCCCGAGCGGGTGAGCCCGAGGGGCAAGTGGAGGTCGCCGGCGCGAGGCCATGGCTTCGGGGGACTCGCCGACCGGCCGCGGCGGGCAAAGACGGACGCAGGGCGGCGAGCAGGACTGCAAGCGGCACAGGGGGTAATCATCTCCGGTGGCCATCTTCATCATCCTGACGGCCACCACGATGAGGAGGGAGTAGTCCACCCTCGGGGCTG
This sequence comes from Triticum monococcum, assembly GCA_034509565.1. Taxonomy (NCBI): domain Eukaryota; kingdom Viridiplantae; phylum Streptophyta; class Magnoliopsida; order Poales; family Poaceae; genus Triticum; species Triticum monococcum. The sequence continues at coordinate 597,228,778 of CM067844.1, forward strand.
AGGGTTTGTACCAGTAGCTATGTGTTTAATCTCTCTCTCCCGTGATCTATATCATGGGCTTTGTTAACTTAGATGGATCATATGATGTTTCTCCCCTCTATTCTATTGTTGTGATGAATTGAATCTTTACCCTTTGAAGTTTTGTCTTGTCGGATTGAATATTCAAATATGAGAACACATGATGTATGTCTTGCGGTATGAATACTTGAAGTAACAATGGGGTATCATATTGATTCACTTGATGTACGTTATGGCACTCAACTTGCGGATTCCTGAGGTGACATTGGGGTAATTTATGCATAGGGATTGATGCATGTTTTTATTATCTTTTCTCTGATAGAAACTTTGGGGTCTCCTTGTAGTTCTTTTGTGTGGATTGAATATTCTGATCATGAAGTTGTTTGATGCATATCGTAGAATTAGCTCACGGATACTCGTGGTGACATTGGAGTATCTAGGTGACATTAGAGTTGGTTGATGTGTGTCATATGGTGTTATTTTAGTACGAACTCTTGATTAGATCGATCTGAAAGAATAGATTAATCGGAAAGAATAGCTTTGAGGTGGTTTCGTACCCTACAAACAATTTCTATCTTTTGTTCTCCGCTAATAGGAACTCGTGAGTGATTCTTTATTGCACATTGAGGGATAATCATATGATCCAACTATGTTAGCATTGTCTAGAAATTTCACTAGCGAAAGTACAGACCCTAGGCCTTATTTTCAAGCATTGCAAATACCGTTTTTGTGTCCGTTTACTATTTGCTACCTTGCTGTTTTTATTTATTCAGATTATAAAAATATATTTCTACCATCCATATTACACTTTTATCACCATCTCTTTGCCGAACTAGTGCACCTATACAATTTTCCATTGTATTGGGTGTGTTGGGGACATAAGTGCTTCCCTGTATTTGGTTGCAGGGTCGTTTGAGAGAGACCATCTTCATCCTACACCTCTCACGGATTGATAAACCTTAGGTTATCCACTTGAGGGAAAATTGCTTCTGTCCTTCAAAACTCTGCACTTGGAGGCCCAACATGTGTCTACAAGAATAAAGTTGCATAGTAGACATTAGGAGGCAATGTATGCCGGCTGTGGTCCTCCCGTGGCCAATGGGGAGACGACGGGTATGACGCATATGGTGAAGGCTAACATCGTAGTTCGTCATCGACAGGTGGCAGACGCGGGTATGTGTGGCAGAGTGACGGGTTGACGGAATGCCCGTTTTACGACCCTCCGGGCGGTTTCATTGAGGGGGATTCTGGCCCGGATTACCTGTAGAGAGGTGGCTTCCGTGGTCATCGTGGTGGGCGTGGAGGCAGGAACCGCCATCGTCAACCTCCACCGCCTACAACTACTATTACCGATGTCGTGGAGCCGACCCGTTCTGCGGATGTGGTGGTGACTGTGCAGACGCCGGCGTTGTCTGGTCAGGTCATGGCCGCGGTGACAGCGCTGGCAATTGTGGCGATGCCATAGGCAGAGCCCAGTGTGCCGGGTACTATCAGAGGTGCTGAGAAATTAGATGGTGATAGAGCTACCAAGTGGCTCTGGAAGAAGGAGAAGATGTTGTGTTATCGTTGTGGTGAGCAGGGGCACTTTATTGCTGAGTGCGTTACTAAGCTCTATGACACTTGCCTCAAACCGGTGCATGAGACAGGGGACTGCCCGTTACTGCGTGAACCGATGTCGGGTGTTACCATATATGGAGTGTGCTGAGTTGATGTTCTTTGGGTCCCCATGTGCGAGGGAGATCCCTGAGACGCCACAGAGCACGACCACGGGGTGGTCAAAGTGACAAAAGGTGCCCCGACCAAGGCACAAATCTTACAGAGACTGAATGAGCTGGCTCCAGGTAACTTTCAGTGGGAGCTTATTAGACTCGAGGCTAACATGTACAAGGTTAAGTTTCCAACTACAGAGGACCTGCAGAGGCTTCTGAGTTTTGGGTTGTGCAGAGTCCCTGGCACTGAGTGTATCCTTGAGTTTCATGAGTGGAAGAAGGTAGAGCCAAAGGGCAAGCATCTTACGTAGGTTTGGTTACGGTTCTTGGGGGCACCGTCCAAGCCTCTGAATGATGTTTGGGTAGCAGCTAGCTTGGGGAATCTTGTTGGGGAGACTGAGCGGGTGGACATGGCCTTTACCCGAGCTAACGGGGTGGCGAGGTTGCTAGTTAGTGTTCTAGACATTGAGTTTGTACTGGATGTGGTTAAGTGGATGCATGCCGACATGATTTTTAACCTCGAGATTGCGTTTGAGGACACTGATTTATTTACTGAGGCTTTGGCTGGGAATGATGTTGATATGCTTGATAAGGATGACTGTTATGGCAACAAGGAGTTGAGCGAGGATGATCATGGACGAGATAACCCGGGCTCTAACCGCACTTCAGCGGCGCCCGGGAAGGGGATCCCAGCACCTACTTTGGCAGCTATGAACTCGCTGAGATTTGGCTCGTTTGAGCCCGCTTCGGCCCCTCCTAGACTGTGAATGAGCGGGTGGAGTGTGATGATTTGCTTGAACACTTGCTTCCCCCGCTTGATTTTGAGGCTCTTGGTACTTCTGTTGGTGGAAGCTCGGATGTTTCTGGTACTTCGGTTGGTGCTGCTATCTCTGTGGCTCCTGAGACAGTGCTCGGGCAAGTCGAGGGGGGAGGATGTTGGGTGCTACCTCTTGAGCACTGCATTTGTTTTCCCTTGAAGAGGAAAGGGTGATGCAGCAAAGTAGCGTAAGTATTTCCCTATGTTTTTGAGAACCAAGTTATCAATCCAGTAGGAGGCTACGCGCGAGTCCCTCGCACCTGCACAAAACAAATAAAGCCTCGCAACCAACGCGATAAGGGGCTGTCAATCCCTACACTGTCACTTACGAGAGTGCGATCTGATAGATATGATAAGATAATAATTTTGGTATTTTTATGATAAAGATGCAAAGTAAAATAAAAGGCAATGAAAATAACGAAGTGTTGGAAGATTAATATGATGAAGATAGACCCATGGGCCATAGGTTTCACTAGTGGCTTCTCTCAAGAGCATACGTATTTTACGGTGGGTGAACAAATTACTGTTGAGCAATTGACAGAATTGAGCATAGTTATGAGAATATCTAGGTATGATCATGTATATAGGCATCACGTCCGAGACAAGTAGACCGACTCCTGCCTGCATCTACTGCTATTACTCCACACATCGACCGCTATCCAGCATGAATCTAGAGTATTAAGTTCATAAGAACAGAGTAACGCCTTAAGCAAGATGATATGATGTAGAGGGATAAATTCATGCAATATGATAAAAAAACATCTTGTTATCCTCGATGGCAACAATACAATATGTGCCTTGCTGCCCCTACTGTTACTGGGAAAGGACACCGCAAGATTGAACCCAAAGCTAAGCACTTCTCCCATTGCAAGAAAGATCAATCTAGTAGGCCAAACCAAACTGATAATTCGAAGAGACTTGCAAATATAACCAATCATACGTAAAAAATTAAGAGAAGATTCAAATATTGTTCATAGATAAACTTGATCATAAACCCACAATTCATCGGTCTCAACAAACACACCGCAAAAGAAGATTGCATCGAATAGATCTCCACAAGAGAGGGGGAGAACTTTGTATTGAGATCCAAAAAGAGAGAAGAATCCATCTAGCTAATAACTATGGCCCCGTAGGTCTGAGATAAACTACTCACACTTCATCAGAAGGGCTATGGTGTTGATGTAGAAGCCCTCCGTGATCGATGCCCCCTCCGGCGGAGCTCCGGAATAGGCCCCAAGATGGGATCTCATGGATACAGAAAGTTACGGCGGTGTAATTAGGGTTTTGGCTCCACATCTGGTCATTTGGGGGTACGTAGGTATATATAGGAGGAAGAAGTATGTCGGTGGAGCAACAAGGGGCCCACGAGGGTGGAGGGCGCGCCTGGGGGGGTAGGCGCGCCCCCTACCTCGTGGCCTCCCTGTTGGTTGCTTGAGGTAGGGTCCAAGTCTCCTGGATCTTGTTCGTTCCAAAAATCACATTTCCGAAGGTTTCATTTCGTTTGGACTCCGTTTGATATTCCTTTTCTTCGAAACCCTAAAATAGGCAAAAAAACAGCAATTCTCGGTTGGGCCTCCGGTTAATAGGTTAGTCCCAAAAATAATATAAAAGTGTATAATAAAGCCCAATAATGTCCAAAGCAGTAGATAATATAGCATGGAGCAATCAAAAAATATAGATACGTTGGAGACGTATCATTGGGCAGGTGGCCCCTGGTTCTCCCGCCACTCGCCTTCAATGTGCTGCTTCGCTGGAGCCGCGAAGTTCGGTGATGTCCTGTGCGGCTAAGGTCATGTCGTGCGTCGGGCTTGGTGCCGGGCCGGGAGGGAGGCATTGGCAGGTGGCCTCCGCCCCTACCTCCCCATGGAGCCCCTAGAGGGGCCGGCCACTACTACGACACCTGGAGCTGGGACGGCCTGCCTGGGCACGCAGGGTCCTGGGAAGGTGGCGACTTGAGGAGCGTCACCATCGGCACGGGGCAACGCCTCGGTTCTTTCAGCTCAGTCTAGCCCGGTTGGGGGTACGGTAGGTGGCCTTACCTCCAACGGAGCCACGCGGGACGAAATCATCACTTTTGGAGGGATATCGGATCCTGTGTTCGAAGGTCGAGGATGAGCTGTCGCCTCCAGGAACAGTCGGGTGTTGATGACATGCAGCTAAGGTGCGCCATGCGAGCGGCGAAGCTTCGTGATATTGAGGTCACTACGGGTATGTCAGTCAACACCTCCAATTCTGTTCTGCATTTTTCTAGCGAAGATATTATTCATAATGCAACTCAGTTGGGTGTTTCACTAGGTCGTAATGATAGTGAAATTTCTAAATGTGTTAATGACATCCTGGATCTTGAAGCAGAGCGGGCCTTAGAAATGATTCGGAACTTAGCGGCGGTTAAACCCATGAATGATTCGGAGATAGATGCATTGGGAGTTTGGGTCCTTGGTAGCTTTTGTGCGGATCTTGCACCCTCACTTCTTGACACCAAGGAAGATGACCTTTCTTGTTCCCTGAGGGATTCTATTCTTACTGATTCTCATGTGGCTAGGTCCACTGAGCTTGGTTATGAGGACGGAGCTGAGGATCAAAACAAGCCTAAACGCAAATGGAAGCGAAAGATTTATCCAGCTTCGTCTGTGCGTAGAAGTGCTAGGATCCGTACAACTAAAAAAATTCATGATGAAATATGAAAGGAATTTTTTGGAATAGCAGAGGTCTTAAGGACTTGGCTAAGAGAAGGTTTCTAGTTGATGCTTCTATAGAACACAAGTTGGATTTTATCACCCTTTCTGAGACTAGAAGGGACAACTTTACTCCCAGTTTCTTAGTACTTCATCAGGAGGGGTTGATTTTGATTGGCACTGCCTGCCACCAAGAGGGAGATCCGGTGGGATTTTACTTGGGGTTAAGTGTGATACGTTGGAAGTCTGGAATGTGGTTTTGGGTGATTTTGCGGTCAAGTTTCGGGTCAGATCGAAAGCCGATGGCTTTAATTGGGCTTTGGTGGCGGTATATGGTGCCGCGTAGCCTGAACTCAAACCAAATTTTTTGGCGGATTTAGTCCATATTTGCGGTAGCGAGCAGCCCCCAATTCTGGTTGGGGGTGATTTTAACATTATCCAAAGACGGGATGAAAAAAACAATGATAACTTTGGCTGTAGATGGTCATTTACGTTTAATACTATCATCAAAAGCTTGGATCTTAGAGAGATAGAGCTGTCCGGTAGAAAATTCACTTGGGTCAATTCATTACCAACCCCGACGTTCGAGAAACTGGATCATGTCCTCGCTAGCGTCGAATGGGAACCGAAATTTCCCCTGGTAACGGTCCATGCGTTATCCCGCACGATTTCCGATCATACACCATTGCGTGTTGACTCTGAAGAGGCAACGCATATGGGAAACAAGAACATCTTTTCTCTCGAACTAGCGTGGTTTGAAAGAGAAGGGTTCCTGGATTTGATAGCCAGAGAATGGGCTAAGGATTCAGGAGGGAGGTTGAATGTTGAGAGATGGCAAAACAAGATAAGGCACCTAACACTACTAGGGAAAACCTTATACACAGAATCTTAGCAGCAGTGTGGTTTAAAAACAAACGCTACTACTAATTAGCAGTAGCGAGCTCCAGGAAACCGCGCTACTAACATCCCGATAGCAGTAGCACTCTAGGTGAAACAAGCGCTACTACTATAATTGCCACGGCATTGCCTCTAGGCTAGATATAGTAGTAGCACCCTTCTCCTGGACGCGCTACTGCTAAAGTACTCCGTAGCAACGTTTTTCTTCCAAACTCGCTGCTGCTAAGTATCACCGCAACTAATTAAGTTTAGTCCCATACTGCTAAGCAAACAAGGTGTTTACCACCTTAAATATGTTACTTCTCAAACTATCTCGAGCACTTGGTCTTCATTGAACTATATGTGTAGGATTTGTGGCTGCAATATGAATCTTCGCTTGTGCCTATACAGGTACGATGAAGATTCATGTTGACTATTTAGATTCTACACAAAAAGGTCAATGATGACCAATGTATATTTTTGATGTTTTTACATGCTTAGACTTATAGCGTTTTTCTAGGACAAAGCGCTACTGATATTGGGATAAACAAAAGAAATAACTGCTTCCTTTAGCAGTAGCGTTTTTTTCTAAAACGCGCTATAGCTAAATTAGCTATAGTGCATTTCCTTAAGAGCTCTACTGCTAGTTCGACTTAACCACCTGTGGGCTCAAAATTTTGCTAAGTCCTCCTTTCCCCCATGTTCCCCTACTCGCGTGTCGCCGCCGCCCGAGCCCGAGCCTGCCCTCACCGCCGCCGCTCGAGGCCATCCTCAACCTCACCGCTGCCGCCCGCCGCCGCTCTCGACCTCACCGCCGCCGCCCGAGTCCGCCCAGGACCGCCGCCTCCTGATCCTGCCCTCGCCGTCCCTACCTCCGTCGCCGAGCACCTCTCCGCCACCGTCTCTCCCCTCTCTGTAATCCCCCACCCCTCCCCCACCCCCTCTCTCTATGCTTAGTTAGTAGATGTTTTTAGTAGTAGTAGATGTTAATTTAGGGTTCATAGATAATGATTTTTAGTAGTAGTAGATGTTAATTAGTAGTAGTGAGGGTACTAGTTAACTAGGGCAGTATGGTTAATAGTAGATGTTTTTACTATTGTATATAATGTAGTCTTTTTACTGTTTTTAGTAAGTGTTTAAAATAAACTAGTTGAACTAGTTTAGTAAGTAAATTAATAAACTAGTTGAACTAGTTGAATTAATAGAACTAATGTATTTTTACTAAGAAAATTAATATAACTAGTTGAACTAGTTTATTTTTAGTTTATTTCTATTTATAGTAAGTTTATATTTAGTAAGAACTATTTAAATTAATAGAACTAGTTGAACATGTCACATTTGTTATTATTTTTTTAGTTTAAGCAATTATTCCCGCATCGATGTCGTTCGCTAGGGTTTTATTTATAGGGTTTTTGTTTTTGCAGAAATCAAGGAGCCCCTCCATCATCCCCGTCATCGTCCCTGTCACCGACCCCCTCCGACCTCGAGGTGAGACCAGCCAAATCTCCATGTCAATATGAGTCCTATAAGATATGATGTAGATAAAAACATGTATATCTTGTGTTGCTCATATAGGATATGTGGTCGCCCAAGTGGCCATTCATGTTCAGGTTACACCTCCGAGTGGCCTATATTTTGCCGGAGTGTTGATTAATTTCCGTTCCGGCAAATTTCAGGCGCTCGATATGTCCTATTTTAGCAAAAGGTCATGCCAGAATTTTCCATGAATTTTGGCATGACTTGTGCTAGAATATGTAGTAAATATCGAGTGGCCTGGATTTTCTAGAAAAATAATTGAGCGAAATTTCGGGTTGACATTAAGCCTGCCGAGGCTCCATCATCGAAGGTCAAAAAATCAGTGAGGGAGTGTATCCACCATATATGAGAGAGGACGAAGAATCCCGACTATTGTCGTGGGGGTCGTTTCTCCTTATTTTCCTTGTGCTAGACCTTTGTTATGCACTAGGGAAAGAACGAGTAACAACCATCACAAACGGTCGCAAATTCAAAGAGGAATCAGTGAGGGAGAGTCCCCACCATATAGACTCGGTAGATCGATAGTCAACCTGTGATGAATAATAATGATCTAATTTAATTTTTATAGTACATATATTTAAGTGTACAAGTTTAATATTTGAATTATGAACATAGGAAATGTCGTACTCGGACGATGAAAGTCTTCCGGGGGAGTGCGAATGGTGCCACGGCGACCGGGGTTTCTGCGACATGCCTCACCTGGACGAAGGTCGGCGCTTCAGCATTAAGCTCGAGGAGGCCTTCGATTTTGATACGGTAAGCTATGATGCAAAGTGCTTTTTCGTAATTAAGCTCGATTTTACTACTTCAACGTGTAATTTTCGTCTTTTACAATTCGAGTGGCTTATCCCATGCCATGCAAGACGCTATTTCTTGGAGAGGATGGGTTTTGAAGATCATGAGAGGAATGAAACAAAGAAAATTAACCTAAGGACCCATCATGGTATGGATTTTGAGGTAAATCTATACAATTCTGAGAGCGTATCCCATTTTGGTTGCTCGGGTTGGGAAGCACTTTGCAAGATGTATGATTTTCAAGAGGGTATGTTTGTCACCATGGATCTTGGAGATCTTGACATCGACCAAGACAATTTGGACATTTGGGTCCTTGTTGATACGCTTCCAATTCTACCGCTATGTGAGTTTCTCAAACATAGTTATTAACTAATTTATATTGTTCATTTCAAAATAGTTGACAGCTTATTTCCATTGACAACTTATTTTTATTGTTCAAATAATGTGCGGAACATGGTAGACATAACCTACTACACCGATGGCTCTGAGTTAACTTATTAGGAGAAAAATCATCTGGTCGCATTTGTACTGATCTTGAGAATTACAATATCTATAATAAAACTCCTCCACACTATGGTCAATACGTGCCACTAGTGCACGTGTTGAACTACGGTAACATCCATGGAGATGCCATGGTAAGATTTTTTACTATTACGACATCTGTGCATCTTTTGCATAAATTCTTTTAAAACTTAACTACATTGCTAACTACGAAGGTATTACTATGTTTTTCAATAGGAAATCCCGGATGATTGTGTGCCTCATTTGATGTATCAGAAAGGTCGCCTTAATGTTTTGAACATACAGCCAGGTTGTCCTATGAATCTCACCTGTCCATATCGGATTTCTAAAAGAGGTGGAGACATGAAAGTCACAGAATGGAAAAAATGTATGGACAGTCATAAGGTGGTACTTGGAAGCAACATTGTGCGAAAGGCAAGAATTGGAGACAGGATAATCTCCATTCTCCATAATGGAGAGTCAGGGGCTGTCTTGTTTTATGCTATTTTACCTAAGAGAATATAGTAGGTCCTAAGAGAATGTAGTAGGTCCTATGAGGTACAATATTTATTATGTGGTACAATGTGTTAGAGTTGATGATGAGGAGTAGTTGTGATTATGACTAGTGACCAACTTGCTATGTGATGTCTCATTGATGAAAACAATGATCATGAGGAGGTGTTATATGACAATGATGTGTTATGATGATAAGTTGTTAATGATATGATGATGATGATGATGACGACGATGATATTTATTATATCATTGGGTGAAAGAACCGTGGATTAATTTCAAGTGGATGTCCATCCACTTGAAACTAGTCCACGGTTCTTTCACCTAGTGATGTAATAACTCATTATGGTGTAAAAACAATCTCTAAATTGCTGTTGTATGAAAACTTGTGTAAAGGAGTTTGAATAAAACATGAAATAAAATACGGAATAATAGTAGTAGCGCGTGCCGGGAGAAGCGCTACTAGTAATTACCAGTAGCGCTTGATACGTCTCCAACTTATCTATAATTTTTTATTGCTCCATGCTATATTATCTACTGTTTTAGACATTATTGGGCTTTATTTTCCACTTTTATATTATTTTTGGGACTAACCTATTAACCGAAGGCCCAGCCCAGAATTGCTGTTTTTTGCCTGCTTTAGGGTTTCGGAGAAAAGGAATATCAAACGGAGTCCAAACGAAATGAAACATTCGGAAATGTGATTTTCTGATCAGATAAGATCCAGGAGACTTGGACCCTCCGTCAAGAAAGCGACGAGGTGGTTACGAGGGTGGAGGGCGCCCCCCTTAGGTCGCGCCCCCTGCCTCGTGGGCCCCTCAAAGCTCCACCGACGTACTTCTTCCTCCTATATATATCCACGTACCCCCAAACGATCGGGGACGAAGCCAAAAACCTAATTCCACTGCCGCAACTTTCTGTATCCACAAGATCCCATCTTGGGGCCTGTTCCGGAGCTCCGCCGGAGGGGGCAACGATCACGGAGGGCTTCTACATCATCATCCAAGCCCCTCCGATGAAGTGTGAGTAGTTTACTTCAGACCTACGGGTCCATAGCTAGTAGCTAGATGGCTTCTTCTCTCTTTTTGGATCTCAATACAATGTTCTCCCCCTCTCTCGTGGAGATCTATGAGATGCAACCTTCTTTTTGCGGTGTGTTTGTTGAGACCGATGAATTGTGGCTTTATGATCAAGTCTATCTATGAATAATATTTGAATCTTCTCTGAATTCTTTTATGTACGATTAGTTATCTTTGCAAGTCTCGTCGAATTATCAGTTTGGTTTGGCCTACTAGATTGGTTTTTCTTGTCATGGGAGAAGTGCTTAGCTTTGGGTTCAATATTGGTCCTTTCCCAGTGACAGAAGGGGCAGCAAGGCACGTATTGTATTGTTGCCATCGAGGATAACAAGATGGGGTTTTTATCATATTGCATGAAACTATCCCTCTACATCATGTCATCTTGCTTAAGGCGTTACTCTGTTTTAACTTAATACTCTAGATGCATGCTGGATAGCGGTCGATGAGTGGAGTAATAGTAGTAGATGCAGAATCGTTTCGGTCTACTTGTCTCGGACGTGATGCCTATATACATGATCATACCTAGATATTCTCATAACTATGCTCAATTCTGTCAATTGCTCAACAGTAATTTATTCACCCACCGTAGAATACTTATGCTCTTGAGAGAAGCCACTAGTGAAACCTATGCCCCCCCGGTCTCTTTCCCATTATATCAATCTCCATCACTTTATTATTGCTTTGCTTTTACTTTGCTTTTACTTTTTACTTTGCATCTCTATACCAAAAATACCAAAAATATTATTTATCATCTTTATCAGATCTCACTTTCGTAAGTGACCGTGAAGGGATTGACAACCCCTAAGCGCGTTGGTTGCGTTGAGCTATTGTTTTTGTGTAGGTACGAGGGACTCGAGCATAGCCTCCTACTAGATTGATACCTTGATTCTCAAAAACTAAGGGAAATACTTACGCTACTTTGCTGCATCATCCCTTCCTCTTCGGGGAAATCCAATGTTGTGCTCAAGAGGTAGCAAGAAGAATTTCTGGCGCCGTTGCCTGGAAGTCTGCGCAAAAGTCAATATACCAAGTACCCATCACAATCACTATCTCCCGCATTACATTATTTGCCATTTGCCTCGTTTTCCTCTCCCCCACTTCACCCTTGCCGTTTTATTCGCCCTCTCTCTCTCTATCCTCCCTCTCTCTCTCTATTTGCCTCTTTTGCCCGTTTGCTTTTTGTTTGCTCGTGTGTTAGTTTGTTTGCTTGTCGTTATGGCTAGTCCCTTATCTTCTCCGTTGACGCATGAGTTTGAAATATTTCACTTTAAACAAAGGTTAGGAGAAAACCTAAAAGATGCCTGGTTGACGATAATGGAATCTCATCATAATTGTACCTCTGAAATAAATCTGAGAATTTTGCTTCGCAATTTTTATGTTGGATTAAATATGTCTCATAGACAACTCTTGGATTGCGTTGCCAAGGGCAATTTTATTGAAATTGATCCCCATATTGCACTTGAAATTATAGAAGGTATAGTGGGAACACTACCTCAACAGAAGGGGCCTCATCCTACTCAGGAAGAGACACAAGTTTTTGAAAAAAATTGTCAAGTTACTCAAATCTTGCAGAAATCTCTTGAACCTCTTAAGAACATTAGTGGAAATATTCACCGCATGAATATGTTCATTACCCTTTGCAATAGGCGGTTGGATTCTTTAGATCTAAAAATTTCAGAATATGCAGGGAAACATAAAGAACCTCCCGGATTTGAGCTTGATTCCGCTAAAAAATTGAAAACCAAAGATGGCAATACCTAGATCTATTCTTGCTTGTTATGCCTAGCTAGGGGCGTTAAACGATAGCGCTTGTTGGGAGGCAACCCAATTTTATTTTTATTCCTTGCTTTTTGCTCCTGTTTAGTAATAGATAAATTATTCTGCCTCTGTTTTGGTTGTGTTTTTGTGTTTAATTAGTGTTTGTGCCAAGTAGAACCGTTGGGAAGACTTGGGGAAAGTCTTCTTGAACTTGCTGTAAAAAACAGAAACTTTAGCGCTCACGAGAACTGCTGTCATTTTTATTTGGAAATTGTAGTTAATTCTCTTTACATATGATTAATAGATAAATTCCTCACGTCCAGCAATTTATTTTAGAATTTTTGGGGTTCCAGATCTTGCGCTAGCTACAGATTACTATAGACTGTTTTGTTTTTCACAGATTCTGTTTTTCGTGTGTTGTTTGCTTATTTTGATGAATCTATGGCTAGTAAAATAATTTATGAACCATAGAGAAGTTGGAATACAGTAGGTATAACACCCATATAAATAAAGAATGAGTTCATTACAGTACCTTGAAGTGATCTTTTGTTTTCTTTCGCTAACGGAGCTCACGAGTTTTTCTACTTTAAGTTTTCTGTTGTGAAGTTTTCAAGTTTAGGGTAAAGATTTGATGGATTATGGAACAAGAAGTGGCAAGAGACTAAGCTTGGGGATGCCCATGGCACCCCCAAGATAATATAAGGACACCTAAAAGCCAAAGCTTGGGGATGCCCCGGAAGGCATCCCCTCTTTCATCTACTTCTATCGGTAACTTTACTTGGAGCTATATTTTTATTCACCACATGATATGTGTTTTGCTTGGAGCATCTTTTATGATTTGAGTCCTTGCTTATTAGTTTACCACAATCATCCTTGCTGTACACACCTTTTGATAGAGCCATACATGATTTGGAATTTGATAGAATACTCTATGTGCTTCACTTATATCTTTTGAGCTTTATAATTTTGCTCTAGTGCTTCACTTATATATTTTAGAGCACGGTGGTGGATTTATTTTATAAAAACTATTGATATCTCATGCTTCACTTAGATTATTTTGAGAGTCTTAATAGCATGGTAATTTGCTTAAAATCCTAATATGCTTGGTATGCAAGATTAATAATAAAACTTTTGTATGAGTGTGTTGAATACTAAGAAAAGTTTGATGCTTGATGATTGTTTTGAGATATGGAGGTAACAATATCAAAGTCATGCTAGTTGAGTAATTGTGAAATTAAGAAGTACTTGTGTTGAAGTTTGCAAGTCCTGTAGAATGCACGCATGGTAAACATTATGCAACAATTTTGAAGCATGAGGTGTTATTTGGTTGTCTTCCTTATGAGTGGCGGTCGGGGACGAGCGATGGTCTTTTCCTACCAATATATCCCCCTAGAAGCATGCGTGTAGTGCCGAGGTTTTTGATGACTTGTAGATTTTTGCAATAAGTATGTGAGTTCTTTATGACTAATGTTGAGTCCATGGATTATACGCACTCTCACCCTTCCATCCTTGCTAGCCTCTTCGGTACCATGCATTGCCCTTTCTCACATTGAGAGTTGGCGCAAACTTCGCCGGTGCATCCAAAACCCGTGATATGATATGCTCTTTCACACATAAACCTCCTTATATCTTCCTCAAAACAGCCACCATACCTACCTATTATGGCATTTCCATAGCCATTCTGAGATATATTGCCATGCAACTTTCCATCATTTCGTTCATCATGACACATTCATCATTGTCATATTGCTTAGCATGATCATGTAGTTGACATAGTATTTGTGGCAAAGCCACCGTTCATAATTCTTTCATACATGTCACTCTCGGTTCATTGCATATCCCGGTACACCGCCGGAGGCATTCATATAGAGTCATCTTTGTTCTAGTATCGAGTTGTAAATTAATAGAAGTGTGATGATCATCATTATTAGAGCATTGTCCCAAGTGAGGTATAAAAAAAGAAAGGCCATAAAAAAGAGAAGGCCCAAAAAAAAGAAATGCCATAAAAAGAGAAGACCCAAAAAAATGAGAGAAAAAGAGAGAAGGGACAATGTTACTATCCTTTTACCACACTTGTGCTTCAAAGTAGCACCATGATCTTCATAGTAGAGAGTATCTCATATTATCACTTTCATATACTAGCGGGAATTTTTCATTATAGAACTTGGCTTGTATATTCCAACAATGGTCCTCCTCAAGTGCCATAGGTCTTCGTGAGCAAGCAAGTTGGATGCACACCCACTAGTTTCTTTTGTTGAGCTTTCATACATTTATAGCTCTAGTGCATCCGTTGCATGGCAATCCCTACTCCTTGCATTAACATCAATCGGTGGGCATCTCCATAGCCCATTGATTAGCCTCGTTGATGTGAGACCTTCTCCTTTTTTGTCTTCTCCACATAACCCCCCTCATTATATTCTATTCCACCCATAGTGCTATGTCCATGGCTCGCGCTCATAGATTGCGTGAAAGTTTATAGGTTTGAGATTACTAAAGTATGAAACAATTGCTTGGCTTGTTATCGAGGTTGTGCATGATGAAAGCATTCTTGTGTGATGAAAATGAAACATGACTAAACTATATGATATTGTAGGGATGAACTTTCTTTGGCCATGTTATTTTGAGAAGACATAATTGCTTAGTTAGTATGCTTGAAGTATTATCATTTTTATGTCAATATGAACTTTTGTCTTGAATCTTTCGGATCCGAATATTCATACCACAATTAAGAATAATTACATTAAAATTATGCCAAGTAGCACTCCGCATCACAAATTCTGTTTTTATCATTTACCTACTCGAGGACGAGCAGGAATTAAGCTTGGGGATGCTTGATACGTCTCCAACGTATCTATAATTTTTGATTGCTCCATGCTATATTATCTACTGTTTTAGAGATTACTGGGCTTTATTTTCCACTTTTATATTATTTTTGGGACTAACCTATTAGCCGGAGACCCAGCCCAGAATTGTTGTTTTTTTGCCTGTTTTAGGGTTTCCAAGAAAAGGAATATCAAACGGAGTCCAAATGGAATGAAACCTTCAGAAACGTGATTTTCTCATCAGATAAGATCCAGTAGACTTGGACCCTTCGTCAAGAAGGCCATGAGGTGGTCACAAGGGTGGAGGGCGCCCCCCTAGGGCGCGCCCCTGCCTCGTGGGCCCCTCGAAGCTCCACCGACGTACTTCTTTGAAAGTGCAAATATCCCTAGGTGGTTTTGGTAATTCATAACAACATATAGCTCATTGAGCTAATGCTATTTCAAGATGATTATTTCAGGAAAGCTCAATGATTGGCATGGCATGGATGTGAAAGTGGAACCCTCAAAATGCTCAGGACAAAGAATTGGCTCAAGCTCAAAAGTTCAAGACTCTTCATTTTATATTTTAGTGATCCAAGATCACATTGAGTCTTTAGGAAAAGCCAATACTATCAAGGAGGGATGAGGTGTTGCTTAATGAGCCTCTTGCTTTATGTGCTTAATGATATGCTCCAAAATCCTCAGCTACTTTCCCATATCCACAAATGACCTAAACCCTAAGCCAAACTCGGTCATACCGATTCTTTCAATCCGGCACCACCGAGTTTCACTTGTCATTTGCCACTGCCAAACCCTAGCAATTCAGTCCTACCGATAAGGATCTCGGTCTCACCGAGATGGGATTGCAAACTCTATGTTTCCCTTTCGTAACTTTTCGGTCTCACCGAAAGAGCGAATCGGTCCCACCGAGATTGCAATGTAAACACTATGTTTCCTTCTTGTAACTTTTCGGTCTCACCGAAAGAGCGAGTCGGTCCCACCGAGTTTGCCTGACCAACTCTCTGGTTAGCCTATTGCCAAACTCGGTCTCACCGAGTTTGTGCAATCGGTCTCACCGCGATTACGTTATGCCCAAACCCTAACCGAATCGGTCCTACCGAGTTGCATGTCAGTCCCACCGAAATTCCTAACGGTCACTAGGTTTACTATTTCGGTCCGACCGAGTTTGTTTATTCGGTCCCACCGAGATTGGTGAATGTGTGTAACGGTTCGATTTTGTGTGGAGGCTATATATACCCCTCCACCTCCTCTTCACTCGTGGAGAGAGCCATCAGAACACATACACCATTCCAACTCATATGTTCTGAGAGAGAACCACCTACTCATGTGTTGAGGCCAAGATATTCTATTCCTACCATATGAATCTTGATCTCTAGCCTTCCCCAAGTTGCTTTCCACTCAAATCTTCTTTCCATCAGATCCAAATCCTATGAGAGAGAGTTGAGTGTTGGGGAAACTATCATTTGAAGCACAAGAGCAAGGAGTTCATCATCAACACATCGTTTGTTACTTCTTGGAGAGTGGTGTCTCCTAGATTGGCTAGGTGTCACTTGGGAGCCTCCGACAAGATTGTGGAGTTGAACCAAGGAGTTTGTAAGGGCAAGGAGATCGCCTACTTCGTGAAGATCTACCGCTAGTGAGGCAAGTCCTTCGTGGGCGATGGCCATGGTGGGATAGACAAGGTTGCTTCTTCGTGGACCCTTCGTGGGTGGAGCCCTCCGTGGACTCGCGCAACCGTTACCCTTCGTGGGTTGAAGTCTCCATCAACGTGGATGTAGGATAGCACCACCTATCCGAACCACGGGAAAAACATCCGTGTCCCCGATTGCGTTTGAATCCTCAAAATCGTTCCCTTTATATTCTTGCAAGTTGCATGCTTTACTTTCCGCTGCCAATATACTCTTTGCATGCTTGCTTGAATTGTGTGATGATTGCTTGACTTGTCCTAAGATAGCTAAAATCTGCCAAGAACTAAAATTGGGAAAAGGTTAAGTTTTTATTTGGTCAAGTAGTCTAATCACCCCCCTCTAGACATACTTTCGATCCTACAAGTGGTATCAGAGCTTTGGTCTCCATTTTCCTTGATCTCCATAGCTTTTGGTGGTCATAGCCTTGGTTTCACAACCTAGGAGAGTATGGCGTCAAGCGAGGGAAATTATCACCATAGAGGTCCTTACTTTGATGGTACTAATTTTGCTAGTTGGAAGCATAAAATGAAAATGCATATTCTTGGACATAACCCCGCCGTATGGGCTATTGTTTGCGTTGGTTTGCAAGGTGAGTTATTTGATGGGAGAGAACCAAACCGTGAAGCTACCGCGGATGAGTTGAAGATGTTGCAATACAATGCTCAAGCTTGTGATATTCTCTTCAACGGATTGTGCCCTGAAGAATTCAACAAAATCAGCCGTCTTGAGAATGCAAAGGAAATTTGGGACACTTTGATTGATATGCACGAAGGTACCGACTCCGTCAAGGAATCCAAGTTGGATGTGCTCCAAAGTCAACTTGACAAGTTCAAGATGAAGGATGGTGAAGGTGTCGCTGAAATGTACTCTAGGCTTGCTCTCATCACAAATGAGATTGTCGGCTTAGGAAGTGAAGAGATGACCGATAGATTCATCATCAAGAAGATCCTAAGAGCCTTGGATGGGAAATATGATACCGTGTGCACATTGATTCAAATGATGCCCAATTACAAAGATCTCAAACCAACGGAAGTGATTGGAAGGATTGTTGCTCATGAGATGTCACTCAAGGATAAAGAGGAACTTCACAACAAATCAAGTGGTGCCTACAAAGCCTCATGTGAAGTCCCCACATCATCAAGCGAGAAACAAAATTTCAATGAAGAATTGAGCTTAATGGTGAAGAACTTCAACAAGTTCTACCAGAGTAGAAGCAAAGATAGAAGCTTCAAGTCAAGGTCCTACAATGACAAAAGATCTTCTAGTCGAGAACGAAACTGCTATAATTGTGGAAGACCCGGACACTATTCCAATGAGTGTACGGCTCCCTACAAGAGAAGAGAAGATTCTCCAAAAGGAAGAAGCAAAGAATCACCACCAAGAGAGAGAAGGAGTAGAGATGATCGTTATGAACGGAGATACTCACGGAGAAGCAAGGATTCGGAAAGGAAGGAAAAATCATCAAGGAGCTACACAAAACAAAGACATCAAGCTCATGTTGGTGAATGGGTATCCGGCTCCGACTCTGACAGCCACTCTGAGAGAAGTTATCACTCCGACTCCGTAGATACTCAAGATGAAGGTGTTGCCGGTCTAGCACTTGCGTCAACCAACTCCTATGACATATTTGACTCACCAAATTAAGGAATTGGAAGATGCTTCATGGCCAAAGGTCCTAAGGTAACACACCCCGAGTATGTTGATTTTAATAGTGATGAAGATGACTTGTTAGGTGATGATGACTTGCTTGTTGACAATTCTAGTGATGAGTACTATGATGAAACATCAATTAATCATGCTAATCAAGATAAAATGAATGACAATGATAAGGAGAAGATTGAGGCTCTAACTAAAGAACTAAACACTCTTAAGTTAGCTCATGAAACTATCTTTGAAGATCGTCGAGAACTTTTAAGAGCTCATGAGAAATTATGCTTTGAAAAGCTCAATCTTGAGCAAGAACATGAGTTCTTAAAAGAAATCAATGATGATCTCCGCAAGAAAAGTTCTTCTTACATTGCCAAGCGATTACTATTATCCACTTACATGCCTCAAGTCAAGTCTAGTAACAAGAACAAGAAAGATTCTTCCTCTAGTAGTAACAATGATCATGCTAAATCCAATATTGTTGCTTCTAGTAGTTCTCTTGATTCCACTAATGATTCTCTTAGCCAAGTTACACTTGAGCAAGAAAATAGCTTATTGAAGGGGATTATGGAGAAAGGAGTGTACAAAAGCCTTGCCGGGAGTAAGCAATTCGAGGAAATTGTGCGCAAGCAAGGAATGCACCGGAAGAATCAAGGTGTTGGTTTTGAACGGAAGTTCAATGTCAATGGAGTTGAGTGGGAAGAAGATCAATACCCCAAGACAAAGTTTGTTCCTCAACAAGAGAAGTATGACACTTATTTCAAGGGGACACAAGCTCAAGATGATCTTCCACCACAAGACTACAAGCAAAAAGGCAAGGACAAGCTTCAAGAGGAGATTGATGCATTTGAAGAAGCTCCTAAGACCTTAGTCAAGTGGATTCCCAAGACCACGTCAAGTTCCACTTCATCAAGTACGACTACAACTCCAAGGATTCCCATCAAGATGGTGTGGATCCAAAAGAAGAAGAACTAGAGAGTTCTTGAGGGTGACTCCGCCAACATATTTCACTCTCATCATTTTGGCAAGAACAAGTGCAATCAACTTCCACATCATGCACTAGTTCAAGGAGTCACAAACCCTCTTGTTGGTAAGACAAGGGACAAGGTAACCTAAAGTTTTCATGGACATCATCTTGTGTATGCATCACTCTATGTCTATGGATATCCTTGTTTGTTCCTTGTGGGACTAACCCATGTAGGTATTGAAAGTGCAATTCACTCAAATGGATAGCTCCAGGTGATCTACATCAACATTGAGCATCCACATCTTCAACATCTACATGAAGTCATCATCGACAAAACCCAAGGTTAGTTCATCCCTCTTAGGGGGGATATCACATCTAGGGGGAGCTTTACTCTAAAACTTGAGCTAAAGCAACTCTAAAGATGTGAATACAACAATGCTTTATGTAAAAGTGGTAACCCCACTTGAGCTTAAACAATGAGTATGACCTACGATCAAGTGTTCTCACTTGACTCCTAAGTCAATATACTCATATATAGATGACCTAGTCATCACTAATTGCTTGATAGATGCTAGAATTGGTTGTGCATGCTTTGCCACATATTTCATTTGCCATCTTATTGTGTGAGCATGTTGGTTGCATATTTTACTCATTCGAGGACATCCACTTGTTGTTTCGATTGTTTGGCTTTATCTTCTTTTGCCAAGTGGATGGACAAGAATGCCTAAGAACCTCCGCTAGCTATCTATGCTTTTCTCATCTCAAACTCTATTCATGCTGCATCACAAAATTTGATCAAGTCAGATTCGAACCACTCTGTGTGAGGAGCGCTCGGAGTCCCCGATTCGTCATAGACTTAAACTTCCAAAACCTCTTTGTGATTCTCGGTCTGACTGATACCATACTTTCGGTCCTACTGAGATCATTAAGTTGATCTAGGTTTTCGATCTCGGTGCCACCGATTTGAACCACTCGGTCACACCGAGTTGCAATAACTGTATACAGTTTTGCATCTCGGTGCCACCGAGTTGTTCCACTCGGTCACACCGACAGGGTCGGGCTATATATAGTGACGGGCAAAATTTTGGAAATTTCTCCGAAACCTCTTCGCCCGCGCATAGCTCGCTCTGCCTCCTGGGTCTCCGGATCATCCTCCTCGCCGCCAACCGCCTCCATTCGCTGGTCTCCGTCGCTGTCAACAGGAATTCTGCCCCGCCGTTGCCGCCGTAGCGAGTCTTCGCCGAACTAGGGTATGGACTCGATCTTTGTGCTATTCTCCAATCCGATTCCTAGCACATTGTGATCATCATGATTCTTGCCACGTTTGATAAACTCCTATCCAGTCAATGAACTCATAGATTAGGTTTAATTCGAAAATTTAGGGTTAGGTTTCCGCCGAAACCATCTCGGACCCACCGAGTTGAAAAACTCGGTCCCACCGATTTGGCTTATGCCATTGCACAAGTAAAACTCGGTCTGGCCGAGAATTACTTATCGATGTGACCAATTTTGGAACTCTGTGAAACCCTAGCAGTCTTGGTGCCACCGAACTGTGACTCGATCTGACCGAGTTCACTAGTTCTGGTGCCAAAACTGCTTCGGTGTCACCGAGTTTGAAAATCGGTAGATCCGAGATGATTTCAGTGGGAAACTAAAACTAAGTTTTTGAATTACTCTTTTGCAAAATCTCTGCACTTTGTGATGCTCATCCACTCTATCTCATCTATAATCTATTCACAGGGTCAGCAGTCAGAGTTTGCATCATGTCAGACCAAAGTGACAGCCAGAACCTCTCAGAGCAGCAAGTGGTGATGAGTGAGGGCACTAGTCCCTCCAGCTCTTCAGATGATGGCAGCAGGAGCACCCCCAGCAATCTACCTAAAGCTGCCACTAGACAAAGGAAGAAGAGAACATCTGATTCTGAAGATGAAGATTATGTGGCAGAGGAAGAGGCCACATCAAGGAGAGTTGAGCCAGCTCAAGGCACAAAGCCAGGGCTGAAAATCAAAAGGCCAGCAGGCAGGCAGCCCATGTCTAAGGTTAGAGCTTCAACTATGAAGCATGCACCCACAGAGCCAGTTGTTGCTGAGGGCAAAAAGAGGAAGGAAAGGGTCAAGAAGACTGTAGCCAGAGTGCTTGGCAAGACCTCCATCATGGAAGATGAGGAGGAAGAAGAAGAGGTTGCTGCACCAGCACCCAAGGCACCCAAACTTATGGGAGATGCCATAAGGTCAGGGGCAACTGCATCCAAGCCCAAGGAAGCACCCAAGGCTGCATCTAAGCCAAAGAGTGCACCAAAGAGAAACACAAGAAGCATCCCAGCCACTGAAAAGAACAAGGCCCCAGTGCCTGAAGCTGCAGAGGAAGAGGAAGAGAATGTCCTTAGAAAGCTCAAGCCCAAGATCCCAGACCACAACGATGCTCATCCTGTGGCTGAGGATATGAAGCTCAGGAGAGATTCAGGGCTGAGGAAGTGGAGAGAAGCAGATCCGTATGCTTCTAGGAGAAGGACTGCAGTGGACTACAGGTTTCACACCAAGGAGCAGCAAGATTTCTATGAGACAGTTTTGCTTGACAAGAAGCCAATAGTATGTGACATGAGATGGGTCGACTGGACCTACATGAAGGAAAATGAGGAACACTATCCTGGAGTGTATGACAGCTTTAGTGCGTGTGGAGTTGCAGACTTTGTTGGGCAGAAGCTCACAAAGTGGAACGAGGAGCTAATCATGCAATTCTACTCCACAGCACATTTCTATCCAGATGGCAGGATTGTATGGATGTCAGAGGGTACGAGGTACCAGTCCACAGTTGCTGAATGGGCTCAGCTAATTCATGTCCTAGAGGAGCAAGCAGATGACTTGGATATTTATGCCAAGAAGAAGATGGACCACAACTCAATGTCCAACATGTACAAGGAGATTCCGAATGAAGCACTTGACACGTTCAAATTTGGCTCAGTGCATTATCTTCTATCAGGACTGCCCACTATCAATTGGATACTGAGGCACACCCTATTGCCCAAGTCTGGAGATCACAAGATGATCAGAGGTCACGCGATCAATCTGCTTCATGCCTTTGATGTGCCTCAAAAATTCAAAGTCATGAGCCTCGTAGTGGAAACAATCAAAAGGACTGGAGCAGATCAGAAGAGGAGTTGTGGGTATGCCCCACAGATTCAGGAGCTCATCAACTCCAAGATGGGCACGGGCATATACCTCTTGGACAAGGAACACCTGCCTATCCGTCCGGACTTTGAAGATAACCAAGTGGTCATGACTGAGAATGAGCCATCATCTGCCCAAGCACAAGCCAAGAAGGAGAAGGCGAAGAAGGAGAAGGCTGCCAGGATGCCTACTCAAGAGGAGGCATCTGAATATTTTCTGAAAACCAAACAAGAGCAGCTTGGTTACGTGATTACGTCCACCCTGCGGATTGAGCAAGGACTAGCCACCCTAACTCAGAACCAGGCAAGCTTAGAGAGGATCATGGAACAGAGGTTCTATGATTTGGACATCAAGGTGATAGAGATACAGACTGCCGTGGAGCAGCTCCAGGATGACATGAATGAGAGGAGAGGCAGGACTACGACCGATGCTTTTGCCAGGGTGCCACGAGGTCCGAGGTCGTCTGCAATGCCAGTTGCTGACACCAGAGCTACCACATCTGCGCCAGCCACAGCCTCAGTTCCACCAGCTCCAGCATCCACTTCAGCCTCAACTCCGACCACGTCTACCGAAGGCTTCGTCCTTGGAGTGCTCTGGACTCCACCACCACCTGAAGATCAAGCCTCAGCGTCGACTTAGCACTATGCATTTTTTAGGAACTTTTTGGTAACTTGCTGCCAAAGGGGGAGAAAATGTATAGATCATAGGCTTCGAGAGAGAATGTTGCTTTTATTATCTCTTGTTTTATTTGCTGGTTTTTCGAACTTTATTTGCTTGTGTGTGAGATACTATGTCTTTTTGCCTGTGATACATCGATGATCATGTGTTTGATCATAAGCTACACTTAATGTTTGCTTAATATTATCATTGTATCTATCTTATGTGATCACTCACTATTCTTGGTGATGAGTGCATGTATTTCAATCTTATCATTTTTTAGCGCTCCACCAAGATGTATGTGACATGGAAGAGTAACCCATGACTCTAACTCCTTGTGCATTTGCAGTCCAAAGCAAATTTTAAATATGCACAAATTTAGGGGGAGCTCTTATTTGTCACATACTTCTCAAATCGACGATATATTTCATGCTTATTATCATTTGTCGAAGCTTTGATCTATATGTTGTCATCAATTACCAAAAAGGGGGAGATTGAAAGTGCAACTATCCCTAGGTGGTTTTGGTAATTCATAACAACATATAGCTCATTGAGCTAATGCTATTTCAAGATGATTGTTTCAGGAAAGCTCAATGATTGGCATGGCATGGATGTGAAAGTGGAACCCTCAAAATGCTAAGGACAAAGAATTGGCTCAAGCTCAAAAGTTCAAGACTCTTCATTTTATATTTTAGTGATCCAAGATCACATTGAGTCTTTAGGAAAAGCCAATACTATCAAGGAGGGATGAGGTGTTGCTTAATGAGCCTCTTGCTTTATGTGCTTAATGATATGCTCCAAAATCCTCAGCTACTTTCCCATATCCACAAATGACCTAAACCCTAAGCCAAACTCGGTCATACCGATTCTTTCAATCCGGAGCCACCGAGTTTCACTTGTCATTTGCCACTGCCAAACCCTAGCAATTCGGTCCTACCGATAAGGATCTCGGTCTCACCGAGATGGGATTGCAAACTCTCTGTTTCCCTTTCGTAACTTTTCGGTCTCACCGAAAGAGCGAATCGGTCCCACCAAGATTGCAATGTAAACTCTATGTTTCCTTCTTGTAACTTTTCGGTCTCACCGAAAGAGCGAGTCAGTCCCACCGAGTTTGCCTGACCAACTCTCTGGTTAACCTATTGCCAAACTCGGTCTCACCGAGTTTGTGCAATCGGTCTCACCGAGATTACGTTATGCCCAAACCCTAACCGAATCGGTCCTATCGAGTTGCATGTCAGTCCCACCGAAATTCCTAACGGTCACTAGGTTCACTATTTCGGTCCGACCGAGTTTGTTTATTCGGTCCCACCGAGATTGGTGAATGTGTGTAACAGTTGGATTTTGTGTGGAGGCTATATATACCCCTCCACCTCCTCTTCACTCGTGGAGAGAGCCATCAGAACACATACACCATTCCAACTCATATGTTCTGAGAGAGAACCACCTACTCATGTGTTGAGGCCAATATATTCCATTCCTACCATATGAATCTTGATCTCTAGCCTTCCCCAAGTTGCTTTCCACTCAAATCTTCTTTCCATCAGATCCAAATCCTATGAGAGAGAGTTGAGTGTTGGGGAAACTATCATTTGAAGCACAAGAGCAAGGAGTTCATCATCAACACACCGTTTGTTACTTCTTGGAGAGTGGTGTCTCCTAGATTGGCTAGGTGTCACTTGGGAGCCTCCGACAAGATTGTGGAGTTGAACCAAGGAGTTTTTAAGGGCAAGGAGATCGCCTACTTCGTGAAGATCTACTGCTAGTGAGGCAAGTCCTTCATGGGCGATGGCCATGGTGGGATAGACAAGGTTGCTTCTTCGTGGACCCTTCGTGGGTGGAGCCCTCCGTGGACTCGCGCAACCATTACCCTTCGTGGGTTGAAGTCTCCATCAACGTGGATGTAGGATAGCACCACCTATCCGAACCACGGTAAAAACATCCGTGTCTCCGATTGCGTTTGAATCCTCAAAACCCTTCCCTTTATATTCTTGCAAGTTGCATGCTTTACTTTCCGCTGCCAATATACTCTTTGCATGCTTGCTTGAATTGTGTGATGATTGCTTGACTTTTCCTAAGATAGCTAAAATCTGCCAAGAACTAAAATTGGGAAAAGGTTAAGTTTTTATTTGGTCAAGTAGTCTAATCACCCCCCCTCTAGACATACTTTCTGTCCTACATTCTTCCTCCTATATATATATCCACGTACCCCCAAACGATCGAGGACGGAGCCAAAAACCTAATTCCACCGCCGCAACTTTCTATATCCACGAGATCCCATCTTGGGGCTTGCTCTGGAGCTCCGCTGGAGGGGGCATCGATCATGGAGGGCTTCTACATCATCATCCAAGCCCCTCCGATGAAGTGTGAGTAGTTTACTTCAGACCTACGGGTCCATAGCTAGTAGCTAGATGGCTTCTTCTCTCTTTTTGGATCTCAATACAACGTTCTCCCCCTCTCTCGTGGAGATCTATTCGATGTAACCTTGTTTTTGCGTGTGTTTGTTGAGACCGATGAATTGTGGGTTTATGATCAAGTCTATCTATGAATAATATTTGAATCTTCTCTGAATTCTTTTGTGTATGATTAGTTATCTTTGCAAGTCTCTTCGAATTATCAGTTTGGTTTGGCCTATTAGATTGGTTTTTCTTGCCATGGGAGAAGTGCTTAGCTTTGGGTTCAATCTTGTGGTGTCCTTTCCCAGTGACAGAAGGGGCAGCAAGGCACGTATTGTATTGTTGCCATCAAGGATAACAAGATGGGGTTTTTTATCATATTGCATGAAACTATCCCTCTACATCATGTCATCTTGCTTAAGGCGTTACTCTGTTTTTAACTTAATACCCTAGATGCATGCTGGATAGCGGTCGATGAGTGGAGTAATAGTAGTAGATGCAGAATCGTTTCGGTCTACTTGTCTCAGACGTGATGCCTATATACATGATCATACCTAGATATTCTCATAACTATGCTCAATTCCGTCAATTGCTCAACAGTAATTTGTTCACCCACCGTAGAATACTTATGCTCTTGTGAGAAGCCACTAGTGAAACCTATGGCCCCCGGGTCTCTTTCTCATTATATCAATCTCCATCACTTTATTATTGCTTTGCTTTTGCTTTTTTTTACTTTGCATCTCTATACCAAAAATACCAAAAATATTATTTATCATCTCTATCAGATCTCACTTTCGTAAGTAACCGTGAAGGGATTGACAACACCTAAGCGCGTTGGTTGCGTTGAGCTATTGTTTTTGTGTAGGTACGAGGGACTCGAGCGTAGCCTCCTACTGGATTGATACCTTGGTTCTCAAAAACTGAGGGAAATACTTACACAACTTTGCTGCATCATCCCTTCCTCTTCGGGGAAATCCGAACGCAGTGCTCAAGAGGTAGCAGCGCTATTTGGAGAAAACGCTACTACTAAGTCGATATAGCAGTAGCGTGGGTTAACCCACGCTACTGCTAACCTTTAGCTGTAGCGCCGTACCAGTAGCACTCTAGCCCGTGCTACTGATAGGCCTAAAACCCGCGTTGCTGCTAGGCTTTTCTCTAGTAGTGTAAGGAAGTTCTTACGTGGATGGGCCAAACATTTAAGTGGGATATATAAGGTTGAAAAGGAAAGGATCCTTGTACTTATTTAATCCCTTGATTTAAAGGCCGAGTCCTCCATTCTAGATACCAGGGAGTTGGAAACTAAAATGGAGGCGGAGATGCGACTCAAAGAACTTCTTCAAGAGGAGGAATTGAAGTGGGCACTGTGAGCGAAAGTCCGCAAAATCGTCCAAGGGGACGATAACACTCAATTCTTCCACATGATTGCGAATGGCAAACATTGGAAGAAGAGAATTTTTCAGCTTGACCAAGATGAGGGGACGATTTTAGGATAGGAAAACTTAAAATTATACATCACGAATTACTATAAGCAGCTGTTTGGGCCTCCAGAGGATAATTTTGTATCCTTGGATGAGGTAAGGATAGAGGATGTGCCTCAGATTGCCGTGTATGAGAACGATATTTTGACTGCCCCATTTTCGTATAAAGAGGTGTTTGAGGCTATTTCACAAATGAAGAATAATAAAGCTCCAGGGCCAGATGGTTTTCCGCCGGAGTTTTATAAGAAGTGCTGGCACATTATCAAAGGGGACTTGCTCCCGATGTTCTGATACGTCTCCAATGTATCTATAATTTTTTAATGTTCCATGTTGTTTTATTATCAATCTTGGATGTTTTATAATCATTTTATAGTCATTTAATATCATTTTTTGGTACTAACCTATTGACATAGTGGCAAGTGCCAGTTGCTGTTTTTTCAATGTTTTTTACATCGCAGAAAATCAATTTCAGATGGAGTCCAAATGCCTCGAAACTTTATGAACAATTTTTATGGGCGAGAAGGAACACAACGGCCCCTGGTTGCACCTGGGGGAGTCCCGAGGAGGGGACAACCCACCAGGGCGCGCCAGGAGGCCCAGGCGCGCCCTGGTGGGTTGTGCCACCTCGGGTGCCCTCCGGACCGCCTCTTTGCTCTATAAATACCACAATATTCCAGAAACCCTAGGGGAGTCGATGAAATATTCATCCAGCCACTGCAGAGTCCAGAACCACCAGATCCAATCTAGACACCATCATGGAGGGGTTCACCACTTCCATTGGTGCCTCTCCTATGATGCACGAGTAGTTCTTTGTAGACCCCCGGGTCTGTAGTTAGTAGCTAGATGGCTTCACCTCTCTCTCTCTCGCGCGATTCTCAATTCAATGGTCTCTTGGAGATCCATATGGTGTAACTCTTTTGCGGTGTGCTTGTTGGGATCGATGAACTTTGAGTTTATGATCACATCTATCTTTTTATATCCATGAAAGTATTTGAGTTTCTTTGATCTCTTTTATGCATGATCTCTTATAGCCTCATATTTCTTCTCCGATATTTGGTTTTTGTCTGGCCAACTTGATCTTTTTATCTTGCAATGGGAAGAGGTGCCCGGTTGTGGGTTCGATCTTACGGTGCTTGATCCCAGTGATAGAAAGGGAACCGACACGTATGTATCGTTGCCACTAAGGATAAAAAGATGGGATCTATATCTATCGCCACAGATAAACGGATCTCGTCTACATCATGTCATCATTCTTATTGCATTACTCCATTTTTCCATGAACTTAATACACTAGATGCATGATGGATAGCGGTCGATGTGTGGAGTAACAGTAGTAGATGCAGGCAGGAGTTGGTCTACTAATCTTGGACGTGATGCCTATGTAATGATCATTGCCTGGATATTGTCATAATTATTTGAGGTTCTATCAATTTCCCAACAGTAATTTGTTCACCCACCGCTTTGCTATTTTCTGAAGAGAAGCCACTAGTGAAACCTACGGCCCCCGGGTCTCCTTCTCATATTATTTGCCTTCATGATCTATTTTTATTTGCATTTATTTTCAGATCTATTAAACCAAAAACCCCAAAATACCTTGCTGCAATTTATTTATTTGGCGTTCGATCTATCAATATTTACAACTCTCTCCCGTCCACACGCCGTTTCTGGTGCCGTCCACACGTCGGGTTGCGAGTGGTTGTTATTCGTGTGCAGGGGTTGTTTACGTTGTGTTGCTTGGTTCTCCTACTGGTTCGATAACCTTGGTTTCATATCTGAGGGAAATACCTACCGCCGCTTCCTAAGAAACTGACGTAGCTTCAAGTGACATCATGTGCCATGATTTATTCCATGGACAGTTATAGTTGTCTCACTTTAACTATGGAACTATCACTTTGCTTCCTAAGAAAACAGAGGCTGTGCGGATTGAACAGTTCAAGCCAATCTGTCTTCTTAATGTCAGTTTTGAAATTTTCACCAAGGTGGGGACTAATAGGCTTACGCAGATTGCGCATACTGTGGTGCCGCCTTCCCAAAGTGCTTTCATGCCGGACAAAAACATCCTAGAAGGGGTTGTAGTTCTGCATGAAATGCTCCATGAGATCCACACATAAAAACTTGATGGGGTAGTTTTCAAAGTGGATTTTGAGAAAGCGTATGATAAAGTAAAATGGCCATTCCTTTAGCAGGCATTGTGTATGAAAGGATTTGATTAGGCCTGGAGACAATAGGTAGATTCTTTCACGCAAAAAGGGAGTCTTGAATCAAAGTGAATGACGACATAGGTCATTACTTTCAGACACACAAGGGCCTGAGGCAAGGTGACCCGATGTCACCGATTCTTTTCAACATAGTGGTCGACATGTTGACAATCCTAATAGGAAGGGCTAAGGATGAAAGCCAAGTAGGTGGCCTCGTTCCACATTTAGTGGGTGGTGGGGTGTCGATCCTTCAGTACCCTGATGATACTATCATCTTCATGGACCATGATTTCGAAAAAGCAAGAAACTTGAAGCTTGTGTTATGTTTGTTCGAACAATTATCGGGGTTAAAGATTAACTTCCATAAGAGCGAATTGTTCTACTTTGGAAGAGCTAAAGATGAACAAGAATCTTACAAACAATTGTTCGGCTGCGAATTGGGGTCCTTACCCTTCACGTATTTGGCTATCACTAGTATGCGTCGGTGCTATACAAACGGTTTTTAACCCCTTTCCGCGATGGCATTTGGAACCGTCACCAAGTGAGTGTGGGCGATAGGGGGGTCCTTCCCACACGACCGAGAAATCATCGGGGATAGGCCCTCTTGGGACACCAAATGAGCTCATGTGCGATCGGGCGAGGCATCGAAACCCAATCATTTCCGTAGGTATGTACATCCCACACGGTGAATCCCAGAAAAACATTTTCGTAGGTATGTACATCCCTGATACGTCTTGAATGTATCTACTTTTTCTCATGCTTTTCCTCTTGTTTTGGACCCTAATTTGCATGATTTGAATGAAACTAACCCCGGACTGATGTTGTTTTCAGCAGAACTACCATGGTGTTGTTTTTGTGCAAAAATAAACGTTCTCGGAATGGAACGAAACTTTGCGAGGAATTTTTATATAATATATAAGAATTTCTGGAGCCAAGACCTACCGACAAGGTGCCCCTGGGTGGGTACAATCCACCAGGGCGCGCCTCCTCTCCTGGCATGCCCAGGTGGGTTGTACCCACCTGGTGGCCCCGCAGACCTCAACCCTGACACTATAAATTCCTATTTTCGGAGGAAAAAAATAAGGGAGAAAGAATTATCGCGATCCACGAGACGAAGCCGCTGCCAAGCCCTGTTCTTCCTCGAGAAGGCAGATCTGGAGTCCGTTTGGGGCTCCGGAGAGGGGGATATTCGTTCTTCATCATCACCAACCCTTCTCCATTGCCAATTCCATGATGCTCCCCACCGGGAGTGAGTAATTCCTTCGTAGGGTTGCTGGTCAGTGAGGAGTTGGATGAGACTCATTATGTAATCGAGTTAGTTTTGTTAGGGCCTGATCCCTAGTATCCACTATGTTGTTAGATTGATGTTGCTATGACTTTGCCATGCTTAATGATTGTCACTTTGGGCCTTGGTGCCATGATTTCATATCTGAACCTTTTATGTTATCATCATTATATCCATGTTCTAGATCCAATTTTGCAAGTTATAGTCACCTACTACGTGTTATGATACGACAACACCGGAGTGACAACAACCGGGCCCACTCCCGGTGATGACCGTAGTTTGAGGAGTTCATGTATTCACTATGTGTTAATGCTTTGTTCCGGTTCTCTATTAAAAGGAGGCCTTAATATCCCTTAGTTTTCAATATGGACCCCGCTGCCACGAGAGGGTAGGGCAAAAGATGTCATGCAAGTTCTTTTAATAAAGCACGTATGACTATTTACGAAATACATGCCTACATTATATCGATGAACTAGAGCTAGTGCCGTATCGCCCTAGGTTATAACTGTCACATGATGAATATCATCCAACAAGTCACCGATCCAATGCCTATGAATTTATTCCATATTGTTTCTGCTAAGTTACTACTGCTATCATCACTGTTACACTTGCTACAAAATTACTGATATCACCATTACTGTTACTATTGTTGTTGTCACTACTATCAAAACTATCAAACTACTTTGCTACTGATCACTTTGCTGCAGATAATTAATCTCCAGGTGTGGTTGAATTGACAACACAGCTGCTAATACCTTCAAATATTCTTTGGCTCCCCTTGTGTCAAATCTATAAATTTGGGTTGAATACTTTACCCTCGAAAATTGTTGTGATCCCCTATACTTGTGGGTTATCAATCCCACATGGTGAATCCCAGGAAATCATTTCCGTAGGTATGTACATCCCATGCGGTAAATCTCAGAAAAACATTTCCATAGGTATGTACATCCCACACGGTGAATCCCAGAAAAACATTTCCGTAGGTATGTATATCACACATAGTCAATCCAAGGAATATGTTTCCATTCTTACGTACATCCACAAAGTCAATCCAAGGAAAACATTTTTGTTCATATGTACATCCCACACAGTTTTATGTGTAGGCTCGTGTGTGAAATATGTAACTATCACACACGCTCTGCCCTGGTTAACCGTTTGCTTTTATCGACTACATCACACACGATTTGATGAAGAAAACTGTGTGGCATTGGGCTATCCATCACATGCGCTTTTACTGCTAGAACCGTTTGCAAAGTTTGATGGCACATTTAGCAGGTTTATTAGTTTACAATTAATAATTCCAGTATTACGCAAATTCACATTTCATATCGAAAAGTTGGTTGCCAATTTCATACCAGGCACATAAATATATTATAACATCACAGTACGATAGCTACATGAAAATAGCACAGTACAACATATAGCTAGTTCAACTTCATAAGAACAATAGTAGAACAATATATTCAATTCCCTAATCGAGATCATCCATGCTCGTCTTATCCACCTCTGCTTTCAGTTCAGTAAGAACCTGGTTTGCACTGGCCAACTGGGAAAGTGCCTCCTCCTTCGCCAACACCGTCTTAGCAAAGTATGATTTAAAAATCTGAGCTCATTCTCCACCTTCCTCTTTTTATCCCGCATCTTCAAATATTCTTTAGCGTTGACAACACTTTCTCCAAACCTACGTGTGTTCTCTTCCTCATACATGCTCCAGAGCTTCGCTAGGCACATCTTCAAAGACTGTGGCCACTCTTGATCAACCCACTCCAAGTAAGAACACTTCCGTTCATCCTATAATATTTAAAACTAGATCCGTAACAATTGTAGGGGAAATGGATTTATAGCAACATAGAAAATCACCAGTGCTTATTTTGAAAAACTGAAGAAACATGTTAATTATGGCATATCTTCTCAAAAAGATCAATGTGCAAATGAATTAATTGCTACTAAGACAACAACTAAGCTATAATTAACTACAACAATGCTACAAGTTCTTACTCATGTACAATAAATAACAAATTGAACATTTTATGAGGAAGGTAAATATAACTGCAATAGCATAGCGACAGTGTTTGGATGACAACAAATTGATACTAACAAGTGTGTACATGCACAAATTTAGTAACATGGAACTAATAGCACTAAGGCCGTCCACTATGTATGCCAAAACTGGGGTAAAGAAAACTGTTGCTACATCTCGCACCGGTGCCCTGCCCTGGCGAGCCGATGCAGCGGAAAAAAATCAGGGACCCAAACTCCGGAGCATGTAGTTGCTCTGATGCCCAGTTCCTTCGTTCCATAAAGATTTAGTATTTTACTACTTGGCTGCTCAGATGTGTGGACCAAAGTTGGCTGCACAAACTACTGAAGCGGTGCCAAATAATTTTCTAATAGCACCGCTGATGAGATGGCAACAATTTTAGATACTAGGTAAAAATTGTAACACTGTCTTAGGATGCGTTTGGTTGAAGGTGTGGTATGAATGGGTTGGGACCGTGACAGTGTCTGAATCACATCTAACAAATGATTTGTAACAACGAAAAAGGGTCTAACCTTCTCTGCACATGCCAGAAACTTCCTCCCACTGTCCACAGATTCAAACGCAACTAGCTTCACGCATGGAGATTGGTGGTGACAATGAGCAGATAGATCTTCAGCCACCCTGCTCCATTCATTGCCACTGATGGTCCTAGTGAGCTACAAGAGGAAGAAATGACTCAAATTAACCGTCGGGTAAAAATCCTTCATTCCAAGTCATAGCCCGAGAGAGAGAAGAGAGGCATACCCGGGTGGTGAACGAGTCGTCGCCGGAGGAGGAACCGCTGGAGAGGTCTTTGAAGAAGACCATGGCAACCCCGGCGGTAGGATGCGAGACAGCGAGAGCGAGGAAGCGGCTATAGCTTAGGAAGGAAGGAGGAAATAGGGGAAATTTAACTTGTGGTCGGGGAGAAAAGGGGTGGGGAAGGGGGGAGGGGGCGGGGGTAGATATATTGGCGGTAGGCCAAAATTTTGGAAATGTGGAGGGAAACTTTGCGTGCGGTGCTGATACATCTCCAACGTATCTATAATTTTTGATTGCTCCATGCTATATTATCTACCGTTTTGGGCAATATTGGGCTTTATTATCCACTTTTATATTATTTTTGGGACTAACCCATTAACCGGAGGCCCAGCCCAGATTTGCTGTTTTATGCCTATTTCAGAGTTTTGAAGAAAAGGAATATAGACGGAGTCGAAACGGAACGAAATCAACTGGAGAAGTTATTTTTGGAACGAAAGCCACCCGATGGACTTGGACCCCATGTCAAGGAAGGAAGGAGGAGCTCACGAGGGTAGGGGCGCGCCCACCCCCCTGGGGCGCGCCCCCTGCCTCATGGGGCCCCCGTGGCTCCCCTGACGTGCTTCTTCTGCCTATATAACTCCATATGCCCTAAAACTTCCAAAACGCACAATAGATCGGGAGTTCCGCCGCCAGAAGCCTCCGTAGCCACCGAAAACCAATCTAGACCCGTTCCGGCACCCTGCTGGAGGGGGGATGCTTCTCCGGTGGCCATCTTCATCATCCTGGTGCTCTCCATGACGAGGAGGGAGTAGTTCTCCCTCGAGGCTGAGGGTATGTACTAGTAGCTATGTGTTTGATCTCTCTCTCTCTCTCTCTCTCTCTCTCTCGTGTTCTTGATTTGGCACGATCTTGATGTATCGTGAGCTTTGCTATTATAGTTGGATCTTATGTTTCTCCTCCCCCTCTTCTCTCTTGTAATGAATTGAGTTTCCCCTTTGGAGTTATCTTATCGGATTGAGTCTTTAAAGACTTGAGAACATTTCATGTATGTCTTGCCGTGGATATCTGTGGTGATAATGGGATACCACGTGCCACTTGATGTATGTTTGGTTCACCAACTTGCGGGTTCCACCCATGAACCTAGGCATAGGGGTTGGCACACGTTTTCGCCGTGATTCTCCGGTAGGAACTTTGGGGCACTCTTCGAGGTCCTTTGTATTGGTTGAATAGATGAATCTGAGATTATGTGACGCATATCATATAATCATACCCACGG
Organism: Triticum monococcum; assembly: GCA_034509565.1. Classification (NCBI taxonomy): domain Eukaryota; kingdom Viridiplantae; phylum Streptophyta; class Magnoliopsida; order Poales; family Poaceae; genus Triticum; species Triticum monococcum. The sequence goes on from CM067844.1 coordinate 597,263,415, forward strand.
ATACTTGAGGTGACATTGGAGTATCTAGGTGACATTAGGGTTTTGGTTGATTTGTGTCTTAAGGTGTTATTCTAGTACGAACTCTAGGGCTGTTTGTGACACTTATAGGAATAGCCCAACGGATTGATTGGAAATAATAACTTTGAGGTGGTTTCATACCCTACCATAATCTCTTCGTTCGTTCTCCGCTATTAGTGACTTTGGACTGACTCTTTGTTGCATGTTGAGGGATAGTTATGTGATCCAATTATGTTAGTATTGTTGAGGGAACTTAAACTAGTGAAAGTATGAACCCTAGGCCTTGTTTCCTATCATTGCAATAGCGTTTACGATCACTTTTATCACTTGTTACCTTTCTGTTTTTATAATTTTTATATTACAAATACTCATATCTACTATCCATATACCACTTGTATCACCATCTCTTCGCCGAACTAGTGCGCCTATACAATTTACCATTGTATTGGGTGTGTTGGGGACACCGGAGACTCTTTGTTATTTGGTTGCAGGGTTGCTTGAGAGAGACCATCTTCATCCTACGCCTCCTACGGATTGATAAACCTTAGGTCATCCACTTGAGGGAAATTTGCTACTGTCCTACAAACCTCTACACTTGGAGGCCCAACAACGTCTACAAGAAGAAGGTCGTGTAGTAGACATCAAGCTCTTTTCTGGCGCGATTGCCGGGGAGGTTAGCGCTTGAAGGTATATCTTTAGATCTTGCAACCGAGTCTTTTAGTTTCTTGTTTTATCACTAGTTTAGTTTATAAAATAAAACTATAAAAAATGGAATTGAGTTTGTCTCATACGCTTCACCTTTTTAATATCTTTCGTGAGTATGATGGAAAGGATAATTGTGCTCAAGTGCTAGAAGAAGAAATCTATAAAATGTTTGGCACTAAATATTTGAATGATGAGCATGATTGCAATGTTGTTAGTATGAATTCCTTGAATATCCATGATGCTAATGATATGCAAAGCCGCAAGCTTGGGGAATCTATGTTTGATGAAGATGATATTTTTTATCCCCGAAGTTTTGATGTGCAAATTTATTATGATGAAAGCATGCCTACTATATATGATGATTATTGTGATGACATGTATGCTTTAAAGAATAATAATAACAATGAACCTTGTCATCTCGATCTTAACTTTCAATCACATGATAGTTATTTTGTTGAGTTTGCTCCCACTATTATTCATGAGAAGAATTTTGCTTATGTGGAGAGTAGTAAATTTTCTATGCTTGTAGATCATGAAAAGGATGCTTTAGGTGCTGGTTATATTGTTGAATTCATTCATGATGCTACTGAAAAATTATTATGAAGGAGGAACATATTCTTGTAGGAATTGCAATAATATCAAGTTTCCTCTCTATGTGCTTAAAGTTTTGAAGTTATGCTTGTTTTAGCTTCCTATGCAAGTTGATTATTGCTCCCATAATTTGTTTGCTCAAAAAATCCCTATGCATAGGAAGCATCTTATACTTAAATGTGCTAGTCATATTCTTCATGATGCTCTCTTTATGTTTCTATTGTTATCCTTTATGTGGACATCATTGACATCATCATGCCTAGCTAGGGGCGTTAAACGATAGCGCTTGTTGGGAGGCAACCCAATTTTATTTTTATTCCTTGCTTTTTGTTCCTGTTTAGTAATAAATAATTCATCTAGCCTATGTTTAGATGTGGTTTTATGCTTTTTAATTAGTGTTTGTGTCAAGTAGAACCTTTGGGAAGACTTGGGGAAAGTCTTGTTGATCATGCTGTAAAAAACAGAAACTTTAGCACTCACGAGAATTGCTTCCATGTGTTATTTGGAGAGTGCTATTTAGTTAATTATTTTTTCAGATGATTAATAGATAAATTTCTCAGGTCCAGCAATTTATTTGAGAATTTTATGAGTTCCAGAAGTATACGTTTGATCCAGATTACTACAGACTATTCTGTTTTTGACAGATTCTGTTTTTCATGTGTTGTTTACTTATTTTGATGAATCTATGGCTAGTAAAATAGTTTATAAACCATACAGAAGTTGAATACAGTAGGTTTAACACCAATATAAATAAAGACAGTACCTTGAAGTAGTGTTTTGTTTTCTTTCGCTAACGGAGCTTGCGAGTTTTCTGTTAAGTTTTGTGTTGTGAAGTTTTCAAGTTTTGCGTAAGGATTCAATGGACTATGGAATAAGGAGTGGCAAGAGCCTAAGCTTGGGGATGCCCAAGGCGCCCCAAGGTAATATTCAAGGATAGCTAAGAGCCTAAGCTTGGGGATGCCCGGAAGTCATCCCCTCTTTCGTCTTCGTTCATCGGTAACTTTACTTGGAGCTATATTTTTATTCGCCACATGATATGTGTTTTGCTTGGAGCGTCAATTTATTTTGTTAGGATTTGCTTGATGTTATTTAGAACAATGTTTTGCATCTTTTATTTGAATAAAAGTGGCATTGATAGCCTTTACTATGCCTATGTTACAAGTCTTCATGTTGCTGTTTGAAAACAGAAAGTTTACCGCTGTTGCAATAATTACCTAGAAAAGTCAGAATGTGATAAAATATTGAAACCTTTTGCATATTAAGATCTGATAAATTTACTACAGTGGGAATTTTATTTCATAATTTTTGGAGCTAGGGAAGTATGGATGTTGCAGCATTCTTTACAGACTATCCTGTTTAGGCAGATTGCTGTTATATTTGCATTGTTTGCATATGTTTGCTTCTTTAATGATTCTATTTGAGGATAGGACTATTAAATATGCAGAGGAATTTAGTATGCAATGTTGAATAATAATTTTAGTGATTTGCTACAGTATAGTATGCTAAGGTTTTTCCAATGGTTTATACTAACTTATCTCACGAGTCCTTGTTGAGTTTTGTGTGGATGAAGCTTTTGAGATTTAGGGAGACTGTGGTATGAGAGGAATTAAGGAGACACAAAATCTCAAGCTTGGGGATTCCCAAGGCACCCCAAGATAATATTTCAAGAAGTCTCAAGCATCTAAGCTTGGGGATGCCCCGGTTAGCATCCCACCTTTCTTCTTCAACAACTATCGGTTAGTTTCGGTTGTTTTTGCTTCTTCACATGATGTTTGCCATTCTTAGAATGTCATTTTATTTTGCTTTGCTTGCTGTTTGAATAGAATAACAAGATCTGAAATTATTAAATGTTAGAGAGTCTTCACATAGTTGCATAATTATTTGACTACTCATTGATCTTCACTTATATCTTTTAGAGCATGGTGGTAGTTTTATTTTGAAGAAATAGATGAACTCTCATGCTTCACTTATATCATTCAGAGAGTCTTAAATAGCATGGTAATTTTCTTAAAATCCTAATATGCTAGGTATTCAAGAATAATAAAACTTTCTTACGAGTGTGTTGAATACTATGAGAAGTTTGATGCTTGATAATTGTTTTGAGATATGAGGATGGTGATATTAGAGTCATGCTAGTTGAGTGGTTATGAATTTGAGAAATACTTGTGTTGAAGCTTGTGATTCCCGTAGCATGCACGTATGATGAACCGTTATGTGATGAAGTCGGAGCATGATTTATTCATTCATTGTCTTCCTTATGAGTGGCGGTCGGGGACGAGCGATGGTCTTTTCCTACCAATCTATCCCCCTAGGAGCATGCGCGTAATACTTTGCTTTGATAACTTCTAAATTTTTGCAATAAGTATATGAGTTCTTTATGACTAATGTTGAGTCCATGGATTATGCGCACTCTCACCCTTCCACCTTTTCTGGCCTCTCTAGTACCGCGCAACTTTCGCCGGTACCATATACCCACCATATACCTTCCTCAAAATAGCCACCGTACCTACCTATTATGGCATTTTCATAGCCATTCCGAGATATATTGCCATGCAACTTTCCACCATTCCGTTCATCATGGCACATTCATCATTGTCATATTGCTTAGCATGATCATGTAGTTGACATAGTATTTGTGGCAAAGCCACTGTTCATTATTCTTTCATACTTGTCACTCTTGATTCATTGCATATCTCGGTCAACAGCCGGAGGCATTCATATAGAGTCATACTTTGTTCTAGTATCGAGTTGTATCATTGAGTTGTAAATAAACAGAAGTGTGATGATCATCATTCAATAGAGCATTGTCCCAAAAAAGAGAGAAATGCCATAAAAAGAGAAAGGCCAAATAAAAAAAGAAAGGCCAAATAAAAAATAAAAAAATAAAAGGGACAATGCTACTATCCTTTTACCACACTTGTGCTTCAAAGTAGCACCATGATCTTCATGATAGAGAGTCTCCTATGTTGTCACTTTCATATACTAGTGGGAATATTTCATTATAGAACTTGGCTTGTATATTCCAATGATGGGCTTCCTCAAAATGCCCTAGGTCTTCGTGAGCAAGCGAGTTGGATGCACACCCACTAGTTTCTTTTGTTGAGCTTTCATATACTTATAACTCTAGTGCATCCGTTGCATGGCAATCCCTACTCACTCACATTGATATCTATTGATAGGCATCTCCATAGCCCATTGATATGCCTAGTCGATGTGAGACTATCTTCTCCCTTTTTGTCTTCTCCACAACCACCACTCTATTCCACCTATAGTGCTATATCCATGGCTCACGCTCATGTATTGTGTGAAGATTGAAAAAGTTTGAGAACATCAAAAGTATGAAACAATTGCTTGGCTTGTCATCGGGGTTGTGCATGATTTAAATATTTTATGTGGTGAAGATGGAGCATAGCCAGACTATATGATTTTGTAGGGATAGCTTTCTTTGGCCATGTTATATTGAGAAAACATAATTGCTTAGTTAGTATGCTTGAAGTATTATTGTTTTTATGTCAATATGAACTTTTGTCTTGAATCTTTCGGATCTGAATATTCATATCACAAGTAAGAAGAATAACATTGAAATTATGCCAACTAGCATTCCACATTAAAAATTATCTTTTTATCATTTACCTACTCGAGGACGAGCATGAAATTAAGCTTGGGATGCTTGATACGTCTCCAACGTATCTGTAACATCCCAAATTTTCAATTTGGAATGTTATACATTAGATCATCATGCATATCATATTTTATTTTGCTTTTGGTTTTGATCCTAGAAAATCCTAAGCAATTCAAGGACCCACGGAGAGAGTTGGGGATTTCGTTATTTACGTATTTGAGTTTTCTCAAATTATGTAAACAAGGTCGTTTGATTTTATTTATTTTATCATCAATTATTTCTATTTTAAAAATATGAGAGAGGGAATAAAATGACTTTCCCAAAATATAGAAATATTGAGGATTAATAAAAAAATCAAATAAGATTTATTTCGGAGTTTTTTGGTATTTTTATTTGAATTTAGGAAAATTGCGCATTTTTCAAATTGGTAGTTTGGGCCCAAATAAATGTTCACTTTATCGGGCTTGATTCTAGGAACCCGGCAAAATTTATTTCGTGATTTTTGGAGTCCGTTCAGTATTTCTTTTTATTTTTCTTCCAAGCGGAATTATTTAAAAAAACGGAACCGACTTTGGGCCGCACCCGAGCGGGACTCCGCCCGGGATTCCTTTATAAGCCGCCACCCGGGGGCCCGAGAGCCACAGCCGCCCCAAACCCTAGCCCAGCCCCGCCGCCGCCGGAGCGCGCCTTTCGAGGTTCGCCGCCGCTGCCTCGTTTTCCGTGCAGTTTTTTTGAAAAAAAAATCGGAAAAAAGAAATTTCTTTCCCCTGTTCGTCGTTTCTCGTTTTCGTCGGATTTTCCGCGGTTATTTTCTTATCTCGATTTCTGATCCGATTCTCGTTTTAGTATAACTTTTCGCTCGTTTATCGGAATCAGGCGATTCAAGCGCCTGGAGTTTCGTCTCGAAACCCTCTTTCCGAATAATCAACTTAAACAAGTTTTTGCTACAGTAAAATTTGACCTAGATCCAGATTACTAGAACGAAGTTGATTTCTTTTGTCGTTTGATTTCTTTTGCTTCGTTCTATTTGATTCTTTTTGCAAACCAGGGTTCTTAAGTTGAACTTTCTGGTTAGATCTTCTATTTGAGTTTTATCTGTGCATTAGATGAGTACTTATTGTATGCTTGTTTGTTTGTCTGTGATAGAATACCCGGAGTGCGCCGCCTGTTACTTCAAATCTCTAGGTTTCGCGGATCATCAGCAAGGCAAGTAACACTTTGATCATACCTTTTCTACAACCCAGTTTTATTGCATTAGATCAATCCTCACACATTGCATGATTGGGATCTAATTAAATTGTGGGATGGGAAGTAGATGAGGTAGTACATATTACCTGTTTATTATGAAACCTTTGGGAGTTACTTCTACGTTTGCTTATTACGCCATGCTATGCTAGTAGACGTGGATTGGATGAGTGATATCCATGACAGATGTGAGTTTGTTAATTTCAATGGTTTATCTAAGGTGGCAACTTAAACACACATCTAGGTGGACTGAGGCACCTGGTTTCTATCAGGACTTGCCTGTTTTTCTTTTGGACCGCCACCCAGGCTCAAAGGGATCATAAGATTATTCATACTAGAAACTTCCATTTGCAGCCACAAGCCATTATGGGCTCTGGCATAGTTGATTAAGTCGTGCGAACTCTTACAGAGTAGACTAGCAGATGTAGGGGAAAGTAGGTGTACCGGTCTATCCAACGTAAGGTGCTAGCGCTTCTGAAAGACTGTGTCTCGGTCATCCGTTTCTCAAACACCATGTAGTGCGAGAAATCCAACGGAGGCGATCGAGTCTTCTGGGGAAAGTGCGCAAACCTCTCCAGAGTGTAATAAACTAATCATGGTTAGCCGTGTCCCCGGTTATGGACATCTTGAGTATCTAGTACCTGGATTATCATGTGAATCTCAACATGTTACTATAAAGATAATTTTGATGGGTTTGTTTAATGATGATGCTTAATTGGGATTGAGAATGCTGCCAACCATTCTCAATGTTTAACAACCACCTTGATAGTAATTAATTTATTCCTTTGAAGTAGGGAAAAATTGGCTTTACGCAAAACTGTAACCATAGAGCTTTCCACCAGCCAAATATGCATATAGTATAGTTGTTTCATTTCATTACTCTCTATGTGTTACCTTGCCAGCATATTCCATGTGCTGACCCGTTCTCGGGCTGCAACGTTAATGTTGCAGACTTTTCAGACGACGATTAAGGAGTTTTAGGGTCGTGGTTCTATACTTAGTGATGCCGTTGGAGTTGATGGACTCACTTATCTTCCAAGCCTTCCGCTGTTATCCTTATTAGATGGCCTTAAGCCATATTTATTGTAATAAGCTCTCTTTTGAGACACTCGATGTAATAAGTGTGTGATTGCTACTCTGCTATAAATCCTTCGAGTACTGTGTGGTGTCAGCATTACTGATCCAGGGATGACACCGGAGCATAGAGATCAGACTGTTTGAGGTCTGGTCGCTACAGAGATGGTATCAGAGCACATGCTGACTGTAGGACACGACCACTAAGCTAAAAGACCTAGATCACTACTCACTCTCTTCTCTTCTGACTTCTCATCTTTTCTACTCTTTAGGATGGCGGATGCGAGGAACAAGTTCACACAACCAGACAAAGATACACCCTTTGGACGCCACTTGAAGGAAGTCACTAGATACCTGAACATAGGAGTACCAAGCTACACGGGAACCTTCAACACCACTTTACCTGAAGAAGAGCGCTGGATGATTCAAGTTCGAGTTCCAGGAAGGACATTCATGCCAGTCACTGAGCCCATAGAGTTTTCTTTTGACGCACCAACTTGGAGTCTAGGAAAGAGTATGGCAGCTCACATTGCCATGGGACGCATTGGAGAAGTCTACCGCAAGGATCTTAAGGATACTATCTACCAGATTTGCGGACGCCGAGATGAACACTGGGAGATGATCAGCACCAGGAAGGATAGATCAATTGCAGCTTTTATATAGGAGTTAAACCAGCACATTCGACGACAGGAGAATCAGATGTGCGCCGACATGATAGAACTGAAGAAGGCTAAGACTAGAATCAAGGAACTGGAGGAAGAACTCAAGGCTACACATGAAGATTATGAAGAAGAAATTGAAGTATTGGTGGAGAAGAATGACGACCTGATCAAGAAGATTGGGATATTTATGGGAGACCCGACACTAGTAGATGAAGACGAAGAACCCAAGGAGATTAGTCCGGAAGACTACATCATCATCGACGGCACCGGCTCGGAAGCAGATAGTAGCGATGATAACTATGTTGATGAAGCTGGAGCCGATATCATGGAGTCTACAACCGTAGAATATTTCTAGTAGACCACCTCACCAGTAGTAGAAGTCCACCATGTAAATTTAGTAGTCCGAGCAGTTTTTGCGATAGCTAGATCGATTGTATGCCTTTGTTTGATTGAATGAGTGAATTGTGTGCTTTGCCTCATGTGCATATGGGTAGTGTTTTCTCTTTAGACCCCCTCTATTCTTATATCTCATCTTTTCTAAACCCTTAAATGCCTCCGAGACGTGACCCCAGGTTACCATTAAGGATTGGTAACTATGTTTTTCCCTCAGACCTAATAGTATTGGAATCTCAAGGATTGGATGTGATATTAGGCATGGATTGGTTATCAAAGTATGAAGGGAATATTGAGTGTGCTAGTAAGTCAATTTTGCTTACCACACCAGAAGGAAGGAGGATCAAGTATGTATCCCGGCATATGCCAAACAAGACACAAGTAAATTCGTTATCAGGAGTTGTGCAAGAGGAAGTACCAGTGGTAAAGGATTTTCCTGACGTATTTCTAGAAGAGTTGCCAGGCATGCCACCGGATAGAGATATTGAGTTTTTGATTGAGCTATTGCCAGGCACTGGGCCAATATCAAAGAGACCGTATAGGATGCCAGCTAAGGATTTGGTGGAGATTAAGAAGCAGATTAAGGAGTTACTGGATAAAGGTTACATTCGCCCAAGTTCTTCGCCTTGGGGATCACCAGTACTTCTAGTGGAGAAGAAGGATGGATCGTTAAGAATGGTTGTTGATTATCGAGGATTGAACGAAGTAACAATCAAAAACAAGTACCCACTACCAATGATCAATGACCTGTTTGATCGATTGCACGGGGCTAAAGTGTTTTCCAAGATCGATTTGCGATCAGGGTACAATCAGTTGAAGATTCGAGAGCAGGACATACCTAAGACAACATTCACCACAAGATATGGATTGTATGAGTATACCGTTATGTCATTTGGACTGACTAACGCACCTGCCTATTTTATGAACATGATGAACAAAGTGTTTATGGAATTTTGGATAAGTTCGTCGTGGTTTTCATTGATGATATTCTGGTATTCTCAAAGAATGAAGAGGAGCATAAGGAGCATTTGCGTTTGGTACTTGGAAAGCCCAAAGAACATCAATTATATGCCAAGTTTAGCAAATGTGAGTTTTGGTTGAAGGAAGTAGGATTCCTCGAACACGTTATATCTGGAGAAGGTATAGTAGTAGATCCCGCTAAAGTTGATACCGTGACCAAGTGGGAAGCACCAACAATAGTTGGAGAGATCCGGAGTTTTCTTGGACTCGCAGGGTACTACCGGAGATTTATTGAGAACTTTTCAAAGATTGCGAAGCCTATGACGGAGTTGTTGAAGAAGGATACTAAGTTCAAATGGACTGAGGAGTGTGAGGCTAGTTTCCAGGAGTTGAAGCAATGCTTGGTTACCTCACCGGTGTTGATTTTGCCAGATCAGACCAAGGATTATGAGGTGTATTGTGACGCTTCACGTCGAGGACTTGGAGCAGTGCTTATGCGGGAAGGGAGAGTTGTTTCGTATGCTTCACGACAACTGAAGCCTCACGAATTGAATTATGCCACGCATGATTTGGAGTTAGCAGCCGTGGTGCATGCATTGAAGACATGGAGACATTTCCTCATTGGAAATCATTGTGAGGTGTACACGGATCACAAGAGTTTGAAGTACATTTTCACACAGAAGGAGTTGAACCTCAGACAAAGGAGATGGTTGGAGCTCATCAAGGATTATGATATGAGATTGCATTACCATGCCGGAAAAGCTAATGTAGTAGCTGACGCATTAAGCCGTAAGAGCCATGTCAATACGTTAATGACGGAAGAAATACCCAAGGAGTTAGCAGAAAACCTTCGTGAACTAAGTTTGGAGATAGTTCCGAGAGGCTATGTGGCAGCATTGGAGATTCAGTCAACATTGATGGATAAAATCAGAGAGGCTCAGAAATCTGACAAGGAGATGGCTTCTATAAAGGAGAAACTGAGCAAAGGAAAAGCTAAGGGATTTCGCGAGGATGAGCAGGACACCCTATGGTTTGAAGACCGTGTTTATGTGCCCAATGACCCGGAGATCAGAAAGTTGATTCTGCAAGAGGCACATGATTCACCGTATTCGATTCACCCAGGAAATACCAAGATGTATTTGGATTTGAAGGATATTTTCTGGTGGACCGGAATGAAGAAGGATATTGCGAAGTATGTAGCAGTTTGTGACGTATGTCAGAGAGTAAAAGCAGAGCATCAGAAGCCAGCAGGATTGTTGCAACCATTGCCAATACCCGAATGGAAGTGGGATAAGATAGGCATGGATTTTATCACGGGATTACCAAGGACTTGTTCAGGCTATGACTCGATTTGGGTTGTAGTTGATCGATTGACGAAAGTAGCTCATTTCATCCCAGTAAAGACCACTTACACCAGTGCTAAGTTGGCAAAGATATACATGACCAGGATCGTATGTTTGCATGGAGTTCCGAGGAGTATCGTATCAGATAGAGGAACCCAGTTTACCTCGAAGTTCTGGAAGCAGTTGCATGAGACTTTGGGTACTAGGCTAGAATTTAGTACAGCTTTTCATCCGCAAACAGATGGACAGACCGAGAGAGTCAATCAGATTTTGGAGGATATGCTGAGAGCTTGTGCGCTAGATTATGGATCTAGTTGGGACGAAAATTTTCCATATGCAGAGTTCTCTTACAATAATAGCTATCAGACCAGTTTGAAGATGGCCCCTTTCGAAGCTTTGTACGGAAGGAGGTGCAGGACACCGTTGTCATGGGATGAAGTTGGAGACCGCTAGTTGTTTGGACCAGATCTGATTAAAGAGTCTAAACAGAAGGTGAAGTTGATTCGCGATAGGCTCAAGGTAGCCCAGTCTAGGCAGAAGAGCTACGCAGATTCTAAACGCAAGGAGACAGTTTACGAAGTCGGAGACAGAGCTTATCTTCGAGTGTCCCCACTTCGAGGGATTAAGCGCTTTGGAGTTAAGGGAAAGTTAGCCACGATTTGTAGGGCCATATCGAGTTTTGGAGCGTATGGGAGAAGTGGCCTACAAGTTGGAATTGCTAGAAGGATTGTCAGGAGTTCATGATGTATTCCACGTTTCTCAGTTGAATAAGTGCCACGCGGAGATGGCTGACGTACCATTAAGGGATACAGTGCCATTGGAAGCAATTCAGTTGGATAACGATTTGACCTATGAGGAGAAACCAGTCAAAATTCTCGAGTTTGCCAGCCGAGTCACTCGCAGTAAGGTTATCAAGTTTTGTAAAGTTCAGTGGAGTCACCACACGGAAGATGAAGCCACCTGGGAGCGAGAGGAAGATTTGCTCAAAGACCACCCTCACCTATTTTCTAGCCAACCCGAATCTCGAGGGCGAGATTCATCTTAAGGGGGGTAGGTTTGTAACATCCCAAATTTTCAATTTGGAATGTTATACATTAGATCATCATGCATATCATATTTTATTTTGCTTTTGGTTTTGATCCTAGAAAATCCTAAGCAACTCAAGGACCCACGGAGAGAGTTGGGGATTTCGTTATTTACGTATTTGAGTTTTCTCAAATTATGTAAACAGGATCGTTTGATTTTATTTATTTTATCATCAATTATTTCTATTTCAACAATATGAGAGAGGGAATAAAATGACTTTCTCAAAATATAGAAATATTGAGGATTTAATAAAAAAATCAAATAAGATTTATTTCAGAGTTTTTCGGTATTTTTATTTGAATTTAGGAAAAATGCGCCTTTTTCAAAGTTGTAGTTTGGGCCCAAATAAATGTTCACTTTATCGGGCTTGATTTTAGGAACCCGGCAAAATTTATTTCATGATTTTTGGAGTCTGTTTAGTATTTATTTTTATTTTTCTTCCGAGCGGAATTATTTAAAAAAAACCGGAACCGACTTTGGGCCGTATCAGAGCGGAACTCCACCCGGGATGCCTTTGTAAGCCGCCACCCGGGGGCCCGAGAACCACAGCCGCCCCAAACCCTAGCCCAGCCCCGCCGCCGCCGGAGCGCGCCTTTTGAGGTTCGCCGCCGCCGCCTCATTTTCCGTGCAGTTTTTTTTGAAAAAAAATATATTTTTTTCTTTCCCCTGTTCGTCGTTTCTTGTTTTCGTCGGATTTTCCGCGGTTATTTTCTGATCGCGATTTCTGATCCGATTTTCGTTTTAGTATAACTTTTCGCTCGTTTATCGGAATCAGGCGATTCAAGCGCCAGGAGTTTCGTCTCGAAACCCTCTTTCCGAATAATCAACTTAAACAAGTTTTTGCTACAGTAAAATTTGACGTAGATCCAAATTACTAGAACGAAGTTGATTTCTTTCGCCGTTTGATTTCTTTTGCTTCGTTCGATTTGATTCTTTTTGCAAACCAAGGTTCTTAAGTTGAACTTTCTGGTTAGATCTTCTATTTGAGTTTTGTCTGTGCATTAGATGAGTACTTATTGTATGCTTGTTTGTTTGTCTGCGATAGAATACCCGGAGTGCGCCGCCTGTTACTTCGAATCTCTAGGTTTCACGGATCATCAGCAAGGCAAGTAACACTTTGATCATACCTTTTCTACAACCCAGTTTTATTGCATTAGATCAATCCTCACACATTGCATGATTAGGATCTAATTAAATTGTGGGATGGGAAGTAGATGAGGTAGTACCTATTACCTGTTTATTATGAAACCTTTGGGAGTTACTTCTACCTTTGCTTATTACGCCATGCTATGCTAGTAGACGTGGATTGGGTGAGTGATATCCATGACAGATGTGAGTTTGTTAATTTTAATGGTTTATCTAAGGTGGCAACTTAAACACACATCTGGGTGAATTGGGGCACTTGGTTTCTATCAGGACTTGCCTGTTTTTCTTTTGGACCGCCACCCAGGCTCAAAGGGATCATAAGATTATTCATACTAGAAACTTCCGTGTGCAGCCACAAGCCATTATGGGCTCTAGCATAGTTGATTAAGTCGTGCGAACTCTTACAGGGTAGACTAGCAGATGTAGGGGAAAGTAGGTGTACCGGTCTATCCAACGTAAGGTGCTAGCGCTTCTGAAAGACTATGTCTCGGTCATCCGTTTCTCAAACACCATGTAGTGCGAGAAATCCAATGGAGGCGATCGAGTCTTGTGGCGAAAAGTGCGCAAACCTCTCCAGAGTGTAATAAACTAATCATGGTTAGCCGTGTCCCCGGTTATGGACATCTTGAGTTCTAGTACCTGGATTATCATGTGAATCTCAACATGTTACTATAAAGATAATTTTGATGGGTTTGTTTAATGATGATGCTTAATTGGGATTGAGAATGTTGTCAACCATTCTCAATGTTTAACAACCACCTTGATAGTAATTAATTTATTCCTTTGAAGTAGGGAAAAATTGGCTTTACGCAAAACTATAACCATAGAGCTTTCCACCAGCCAAATATGCATATAGTATAGTTGTTTCATTTCATTACTCTCTATGTGTTACCTTGCCAGCATATTCCATGTGCTGACCCATTCTCGGGCTGCAACGTTAATGTTGCAGACTTTTCAGACGATGATTAAGGAGTTTTAGGGTCGTGGTTCTATACTCAGTGATGCCGTTGGAGTTGATGGACTCCCTTATCTTCCAAGCCTTCCGCTGTTTTCGTTATTAGATGGCCTTAAGCCATATTTATTGTGATAAGCTCTCTTTTGAGACACTCGATGTAATAAGTGTGTGATTGCTACTCTGCTATAAATCCTTCGAGTACTGTGTGGTGTCAGCATTACTGATCCAGGGATGACACCGGAGCACAGAGATCAGACTGTTTGAGGTCTGGTCGCTACAGTATCTATAATTTTTTATTGCTCCATGCTATATTATCTACTATTTTGGGCAATATTGGGCTTTATTATCCACTTTTATATTATTTTTGGGACTAACCTATTAACCGGAGGCCCAGCCCAGATTTGCTGTTTTATGCCTATTTCAGCGTTTTGAAGAAATGGTATATCATACGGAGTCGAAACGGAATGAAATCAACTGGAGAAGTTATTTTTGGAACGAAAGCCACCCGATGGACTTGGACCCCATGTCAAGGAAGGAAGGAGGAGCTCACGAGGGTAGGGGCGCGCCCACCCCCCTGGGGCGCGCCCCTACCTCGTGGGGCCCCCGTGGCTCCCTTGACGTGCTTCTTCTGCCAATATAACTCCATATACCCTAAAACTTCCAAAACGCACAATAGATCGGGAGTTTCGCCGCCAGAATCCTCCGTAGCCACCGAAAACCAATCTAGACCCGTTCCGGCACCCTGCTGGAGGGGGAATCCTTCTCCGGTGGCCATCTTCATCATCCTGGTGCTCTCCATGACGAGGAGGGAGTAGTTCTCCCTCGTGGCTGAGATTATGTACCAGTAGCTATGTGTTTGATCTCTCTCTCTCTCTAGTGTTCTTGATTTGGCACGATCTTGATGTATCGCGAGCTTTGCTATTATAGTTGGATCTTATGTTTCTCCTCCCCCTCTTCTCTCTTGTAATGAATTGAGTTTCCCCTTTGGAGTTATCTTATCGAATTGAGTCTTTAAAGACTTGAGAACACTTGATGTATGTCTTGCCATGGATATCTGTGGTGACAATGGGATACCACGTGCCACTTGATGTATGTTTTGGTGACCAACTTGCGGGTTCCACCCATGAACCTAGGCATAGGGGTTGCCACACGTTTTCGTCGTGATTCTTCGGTAGGAACTTTGGGGCACTCTTCGAGGTCCTTTGTGTTGGTTGAATAGATGAATCTGAGATTGTGTGATGCATATCGTATAATCATACCCACGGATACTTGAGGTGACGTTGGAGTATCTAGGTGACATTAGGGTTTTGGTTGATTTGTGTCTTAAGGTGTTATTCTAGTTCGAACTCTAGGGCTGTTTGTGACACTTATAGTAATAGCCCAACGGATTGATTGGAAATAATAACTTTGAGGTGGTTTCGTACCCTACCATAATCTCTTCGTTCGTTCTCCGCTATTAGTGACTTTGGAGTGACTCTTTGTAGCATGTTGAGGGATAGTTATGTGATCCAATTATGTTAGTATTGTTGAGGGAACTTACACTAGCGAAAGTATGAACCCTAGGCCTTGTTTCCTATCATTGCAATAGCGTTTACGCTCACTTTTATCACTTGTTACCTTGCTGTTTTTATAATTTTAGATTACAAATAATCATATCTACTATCCATATACCACTTGTATCACCATGTCTACGCCGGACTAGTGCACCTATACAATTTACCATTGTATTGGGTGTGTTGGGGACACAAGAGACTCTTTGTTATTTGGTTGCAGGGTTGCTTGAGAGAGATCATCTTCATCCTACGCCTCCTACGAATTGATAAACCTTAGGTCATCCACTTGAGGGAAATTTGCTACTGTCCTACAAACCTCTACACTTGGAGGCCCAACAACGTCTACAAGAAGAAGGTTTTGTTGTAGACATCAAGCTCTTTTCTGGCGCCGTTGCCGGAGGGGTTAGCGCTTGAAGGTATATCTTTAGATCTTGCAACCGAGTCTTTTAGTTTCTTGTTTTATCACTAGTTTAGTTTATAAAATAAAACTATAGAAAATGGAATTGAGTTTGTCTCATACGCTTCACCTTTTTAATATCTTTCGTGAGTATGATGGAAAGGATAATTGTGCTCAAGTGCTAGAAGAAGAAATCTATAAAATGTTTGGCACTAAATATTTGAATGATGAGGATGATTGCAATGTTGTTAGTAAGAATTCCTTGAATATCCATGATGCTAATGATATGCAAAGCCACAAGCTTGGGGAATCTATGTTTGATGAAGATGATATTTTTTGTCCCCGAAGTTTTGATGTGCAAATTTATTTTGATGAAAGCATGCCTACTATATATGATGATTATTGTGATGACACGAATGCTTTAAAGAAAAATAATAACAACGAACCTTGTCATATCGATCTTAACTTTCAATCACATGATAGTTATTTTGTTGAGTTTGCTCCCACTATTATTCATGAGAAGAATTTTGCTTATGTGGAGAGTAGTAAATTTTCTATGCTTGTAGATCATGAAAAGAATGCTTTAGGTGCTGGTTATATTGTTGAATTCATTCATGATTCTACTGAAAAATTATTATGATGGAGGAACATATGCTTGTAGGAATTGCAATAATATCAAGTTTCCTCTCTATGTGCGTAAAGTTTTGAAGTTATGCTTGTTTTACCTTCCTATGCAAGTTGATTATTGCTCCCATAAGTTGTTTGCTCAAAAAATCCCTATGCATAGGAAGCATGTTATAATTAAATGTTCTAGTCATATTCTTCATGATGCTCTCTTTATGTTTCAATTCTTATCCTTTATGTGAACATCATTGACATCATCATGCCTAGCTAGGGGCGTTAAACGATAGCGCTTGTTGGGAGGCAACCCAATTTTATTTTTATTCCTTGCTTTTTGTTCCTGTTTAGTAATAAATAATTCATATAGCCTCTGTTTAGATGTGGTTTATGCTTTTTAATTAGTGTTTGTGCCAAGTAGAACCTTTGGGAAGACTTGGGGAAAGTCTTGTTGATCATGCTGTAAAAAACAGAAACTTTAGCGCTCACGAGAATTGCTGCCATGTGTTATTTGGAGAGTGCTATTTAGTTAATTATTTTTTCAGATGATTAACAGATAAATTCCTCAGGTCCAGCAATTTATTTGAGAATTTTATGAGTTCCAGAAGTATACGTTTGATCCAGATTACTACAGACTATTCTGATTTTGACAGATTCTGTTTTTCATGTGTTGTTTACTTATTTTGATGAATCTATGGCTAGTAAAATAGTTTATAAACCATAGAGAAGTAGGAATACAGTAGGTTTAACACCAATATAAATAAAGAATGAGTTCATCACAGTACCTTGAAGTAGTATTTTGTTTTCTTTCGCTAACGGAGCTTACGAGTTTTCTGTTAAGTTTTGTGTTGTGAAGTTTTCAAGTTTTGGGTAAGGATTCGATGGACTATGGAATAAGGAGTTGCAAGAGCCTAAGCTTGGGGATTCCCAAGGCGCCCCAAGGTAGTATTCAAGGATAGCCAAGAGCCTAAGCTTGGGGAAGCCCCGGAAGGCATCCCCTCTTTCATCTTCGTTCATCGGTAACTTTACTTGGAGCTATATTTTTATTCACCACATGATATGTGTTTTGCTTGGAGCATCAATTTATTTTGTTAGGATTTGCTTGATGTTATTTAGAACAATGTTTTGCATCTTTTATTTGAATAAAAGTGGCATTGATAGCCTTTACTATGCCTATGTTACAAGTCTTCATGTTGCTGTTTGAAAACAGAAAGTTACCGCTGTTGCAATAATTACCTAGAAAAGTCAGAATGTGATAAAATATTGAAACCTTTTGCATATTAAGATCTGATAAATGTACTACAGTGGGAATTTTATTTCATAATTTTTGGAGCTAGGGAAGTATGGATGTTGCAGCATTCTTTACAGACTATCCTGTTTAGGCAGATTGCTGTTATGTTTGCATTGTTTGCATATGTTTGCTTCTTTAATGATTCTATTTGAGGATAGGACTATTAAATATGCAGAGGCATTTAGTATGCAATGTTGAATTATAATTTTAGTGATTTGCTACAGTATAGTATGATAAGGTTTTTCCAATGGTTTATACTAACTTATCTCACGAGTCCTTGTTGAGTTTTGTGTGGATGAAGCTTTTGAGATTTAGGGAGACCGTGGTATGAGAGGAATTAAGGAGACACAAAATCTCAAGCTTGGGGATGCCACCCAAGATAATATTTCAAGAAGTCTCAAGCATCCAAGCTTGGGGATGCCCCGGTTGGCATCCCACCTTTCTTCTTCAACAACTATCGGTTAGTTTCGGTTGATCCTAAGTTTTTGCTTCTTCACATGATGTTTGCCATTCTTAGAATGTCATTTTATTTTGCTTTGCTTGCTGTTTGAATAGAATACCAAGATCTGAAATTATTAAATGTTAGAGAGTCTTCACATAGTTGCATAATTATTTGACTACTCATTGATCTTCACTTATATCTTTTAGAGCATGGTGGTAGTTTTATTTTGAAGAAATCGATGAACTCTCATGCTTCACTTATATCATTCTGAGATTCTTAAATAGCATGGTAATTTGCTTAAAATCCTAATATGCTAGGTATTCAAGAATAATAAAACTTTCTTACGAGTGTGTTGAATACTATGAGAAGTTTGATGCTTGATAATTGTTTTGAGATATGAGGATGGTGATATTAGAGTCATGCTAGTTGAGTGGTTATGAATTTGAGAAATACTTGTGTTGAAGCTTGTGATTCCCGTAGCATGCACGTATGGTGAACCGTTATGTGATGAAGTCGGAGCATGATTTATTCATTGATTGTCTTCCTTATGAGTGGCGGTCGGGGACGAGCGATGGTCTTTTCCTACCAATCTATCCCCCTAGGAGCATGCGCATAATACTTTGCTTTGATAACATCTAAATTTTTGCAATAAGTATATGAGTTCTTTATGACTAATGTTGAGTCCATGGATTATACGCACTCTCACCCTTCCACCTTTGCTAGCCTCTCTAGTACCGCGCAACTTTCGCCGGTACCATATACCCACCATATACCTTCCTCAAAATAGCCACCATACCTACCTATTATGGCATTTCCATAGCCATTCCGAGATATATTGCCATGCAACTTTCCACCATTCCGTTCATCATGGCACATTCATCATTGTCATATTGCTTAGCATGATCATGTAGTTGACATAGTATTTGTAGCAAAGCCACTGTTCATTATTCTTTCATACTTGTCACTCTTGATTCATTGCATATCTCGGTCAAGCACCGAAGGCATTCATATAGAGTCATACTTTGTTCTAGTATCGAGTTGTATCATTGAGTTGTAAATAAACAGAAGTGTGATGATCATCATTCAATAGAGCATTGTCCCAAAAAAAGAGAAAGGCCATAAAAAAGAGAAAGGCCAAATAAAAAAAGAAAGGCCAAATAAAAAAAGAAAGGCCAAATAAAAAAATAAAAGGGACAATGCTACTATCGTTTTACCACACTTGTGCTTCAAAGTAGCACCATGATCTTCATGATAGAGAGTCTCCTATGTTGTCACTTTCATATACTAGTGGGAATCTTTCATTATAGAACTTGGCTTGTATATTCCAATGATGGGCTTCCTCAAAATGCCCTAGGTCTTCGTGCGCAAGCGAGTTGGATGCACACTCACTAGTTTCTTTTGTTGAGCTTTCATATACTTATAGCTCTAGTGCATCCGTTGCATGGCAATCCCTACTCCCTCACATTGATATCTATTGATGGGCATCTCCATAGCCCGTTGATATGCCTAGTCGATGTGAGACTATCTTCTCCCTTTTTTTCTTCTCCACAACCACCACTCTATTCCACCTATAGTGTTATATCCATGGCTCACGCTCATGTATTGTGTGAAGATTGAAAAAGTTTGAGAACATCAGAAGTATGAAACAATTGCTTGGCTTGTCATCGGGGTTGTGCATGATTTAAATATTTTGTGTGGTGAAGATGGAGCATAGCCAGACTATATGATTTTGTAGGGATAGCTTTCTTTGGCCATGTTATATTGATAAAACATAATTGCTTAGTTAGTATGCTTGAAGTATTATTGTTTTTATGTCAATATGAACTTTTGTCTTGAATCTTTCGGATCTGAATATTCATATCACAAGTAAGAAGAATAACATTGAAATTATGCCAACTAGAATTCCACATCAAAAATTATCTTTTTATCATTTACCTACTCGAGGACAAGCAGGAATTAAGCTTGGGGATGCTTGATACGTCTCCAACGTATCTATAATTTTTGATTGCTCCATGCTATATTATCTACTGTTTTGGGAAATATTGTGCTTTATTATCCACTTATATATTATTTTTGGGACTAACCTATTAACCGGAGGCCCAGCCCAGATTTGTTGTTTTATGCCTATTTCAGTGTTTTGAAGAAAAGGAATATCAGACGGAGTCGAAACGGAACGAAATCAACTGGAGAAGTTATTTTTGGAACGAAAGCCACCCGATGGACTTGGACCCCACGTCAAAGAAGGAAGGAGGAGCTCAAGAGGGTAGGGGCGCGCCCACCCCCTCGTGCGGCCCCCGTGGCTCCCCTGACGTGCTTCTTCTGCCTATATAACTCCATATACCCTAAAACTTCCAAAACGCACAATAGATCGGGAGTTCCGCCGCCAGAAGCCTTCGTAGCCACCGAAAACCAATCTAGACCCATTTCGGCACCCTGCCGGAGGGGGAATCCTTCTCCGGTGGCCATCTTCATCATCCTGGTGCTCTCCATGATGAGGAGTGAGTAGTTCACCCTCGGGGCTGAGGGTATGTACCAGTAGCTATGTGTTTGATCTCTCTCTCTCTCGTGTGTACGATCTGGATGTATCGCGAGCTTTGCTATTATAGTTGGATCTTATGTTTCTCCTCCCCCTCTTCTCTCTTGTAATGAATTGAGTTTCCCCTTTGGAGTTATCTTATCGGATTGAGTCTTTAAAGACTTGAGAACACTTGATGTATGTCTTGCCGTGGATATCTGTGGTGACAATGGGATACCACTTGCCACTTGATGTATGTTTTGGTGACCAACTTGCGGGTTCCACCCATGAACCTAGGCATAGGGGTTGGCACACGTTTTCTTTGTGATTCTCCGGTGGGAACTTTGGGGCACTCTTCGAGGTCCTTTGTGTTGGTTGAATAGATGAATCTAAGATTGTGTGATGCATATCGTATAATCATACCCACGAATACTTGAGGTGACATTGGAGTATCTAGGTGACATTAGGGTTTTGGTTGATTTGTGTCTTAAGGTGTTATTCTAGTACGAACTCTAGGGCTATTTGTGACACTTATAGGAATAGCCCAACGGATTGATTGGAAAGAATAACTTTGAGGTGGTTTCATACCCTACCATAATCTCTTCGTTCGTTCTCCGCTATTAGTGACTTTGGAGTGACTCTTTGTTGCATGTTGAGGGATAGTTATGTGATCCAATTATGTTAGTATTGTTGAGGGAACTTACACTAGCGAAAGTATGAACCCTAGGCCTTGTTTCCTATCATTGCAATACCATTTATGCTCACTTTTATCACTTGTTACCTTGCTGTTTTTATAATTTCAGATTACAAATACTCATATCTACTATCCATATACCACTTGTATCACCATCTCTTCATCGAACTAGTGCACCTATACAATTTACCATTGTATTGGGTGTGTTGGGGACACAAGAGACTCTTTGTTATTTGGTTGCAGGGTTGCTTGAGAGAGACCATCTTCATCCTACGCCTCGTACGGATTGATAAACCTTAGGTCATCCACTTGAGGGAAATTTTCCACTGTCATACAAACCTCTGCACTTGGAAGCCCAACAACGTCTACAAGAAGAAGGTTGTGTAGTAGACATCAGGTGCCACTGGACCATTCACTTTGAACGATTGTGTGCATCGCAAATGATTCTTCTGCTTTACGCGCATCGGATGAGTTTGATAATTCAAATTTTGGTGGAAATTTCCTAGGGTACGTTATTACAAAATTTAACATCACTTACTAATTTGGGCCCACAAAAGAGCGTACTGTAGACAGACCACACTTACTGAATCGAGCAATTTTAGTAATTAAACAGAGCTAGTTGACCTAAACATTGCTCTAACAAAAGACCAGCATTAAAAACAAAGTCTAAGTACACATAATTTTAACAAATTCGCTGCTGCACCGCCCTATGCATTGCCCATGTGAGATGAGATGTTGTTGACTTGTCCTGGCGACATGCTGCTGTTGGTGGACTCCGCGCCCCCCTGCTGAAGTCGACCGCGTCCTCATCCTCGTCCTCGGCGCCGTCGTCAAGGTTGTAGTACTCGTAGTAGTGGTCACGCCAGAGCTTGCGTTGGTACTCCATCGCTGATTCATTAACGGGCAAACTCTTCTCTACCTCCACCTCGGCCACGCGCAACTCCTCCTCCCAACGCTCCTCGATCTCCGCCGCCTCCTGCATCTCCAGCTCCCGCTCGGTGACCTCATGAGGAAGCAGGTGATCCATGGCCACCGCCGCCTTTTCGAACATGAGTTTCATGCTGGAGTCCGAGGTGGCCTAGAATATCTTGGCATGTGCATCCTCGATCTTGGCGTGGATGGCCTCAACCCGGGCCAGGGCGAGATCGGCGGCACAGACGACAGTTCGAGCACTCTTGGCATTTGCAGCCACCGTCGCAGCAGCAGCTCTAGCCATTTAATTGAAGGAAATATGCCCTAGATGCAATAATAAAGTTATTATTGATTTCCTTATTTTCATGATAAATGTTTATTATTCATGCTAAAATTGTATTAACCGGAAACATAATACATGTGCAAATAAATAGACAAACAGAGTGTCACTAGTATGCCTCTACTTGACTAGATCGTTGATCAAAGATGGTTATGTTTCCAAACCATAGACATGAGTTGTCATTTGATAAACGGGATCACATCATTAGGAGAATTATGTGATTGACTTGACCCATTCCATTATCTTAGCACTTGATCGTTTTAGTTTACTGCTATTGCTTTCTTCATGACTTATACATGTTCCTATGACTATGTGATTATGCAACTCCCGATTACCGGAGGAACACTTTGTGTGCTACCAAATGTCACAACGTAACTGGGTGATTATAAAGGTGCTTTACAGGTGTCTCCGATGGTACTTGTTGAGTTAGCATAGATCGAGATTAGGATTTGTCACTCCAATTGTCGGAGAGGTATCTCTGGGCCCTCTCGGTAATGCACATCACTATAAGCCTGGCAAGCAATGCAACTAATGAGTTAGTTGTGTGATGATGCATTACGGAACGAGTAAAGAGACTTGCTGGTAACGAGATTGAGCTAGGTATTGAGATACCGACGATCGAATCCCGGGCAAGTAACATACCGATGACAAAGGGAACAATGTATGTTGTTATACGGTTTGACCGATAAAGATATTCGTAGAATATGTGGGAGCCAATATGAGCATCCAGGTTTCGCTATTGGTTATTGACCGGAGATGTGTCTCGGTCATGTCTACATAGTTCTCAAACCCGTACGGTCCGCACGCTGAAACATTCGTTGACGATCGGTATTATGAGTTTATGTTATTTGATGTACCGAAGGTAGTTTGGAGTCCCGGATGTGATCACGGACATGATGAGGAGTCTTGAAATGGTCGAGACATAAAGATTGATATATTGGACGACTATATTCGGATACCGGGAGTGTTTCGGGTGATTTCAGAGAAAACCGGAGTGCCGGAGGGTTACCGGAACACCCCCTGGAGAAGTAATGGGCCACATGGGCCTTAGTGGAGAGAGAGAGAGAGGGCCGGCTAGGGCAGGTCGCGCGCCCCCTCCCCCTCTGGTCCGAATTGGACTAGGGAAGGGGGGCGGCGCCCCCTTTCCTTCTCCCTCTCCTCCTTCCTTTCCCCCTCCTAGTAGGAGTAGGAAAGGGGAGTCCTACTCCTACTAGGAGGAGGACTCCTCCTCCTGGCGCACCCGGCAAGGGCCGGCCAGCCTCCCCCCTTGCTCCTTTATATACGGGGGCAGGGGCACCCTAGGACACACAAGTTGATTGTTCCAAGCCATGTGCGGTGCCCCCCTCCACCATAATTCACCTCGATCGTATCATAGCGGTGCTTAGGCGAAGCCCTGCGTCGGTAGCAACATCATCACCGTCATCACGCCGTCATGCTGACGGAACTCTCCTATGAAGCTCTGCTGGATCGGAGTTCGTGGGACGTCATCGAGCTGAACGTGCGCTGAACTCAGAGGTGTCGTACATTCAGTACTTGGATCGGTCGGATCATGAAGACGTACGACTACATCAACCGTGTTCTCATAACGCTTCCGCTTACGGTCTACGAGGGTACGTGGATGATACTCTTCCCTCTCGTTGCTATGCATCACCATGATCTTGCGTGTGCGTAGGAATTTTTTTTGAAATTACTACGTTCCCCAACAGTGGCATCCGAGCCAGGTTTATGCGTAGATGTTATATGCACGAGTAGAACACAAGTGAGTTGTGGGTGATACAAGTCATATTGCTTACCAGCATGTCATACTTTGGTTCGGCGGTATTGTTGGATGAAGCGGCCCTGACCGACATTACGCGTACGCTTATGCGAGACTGGTTCTACCAACGTGCTTTGCACATAGGTGGCTAGCGGGTGTCAGTTTCTCCAACTTTAGTTGAACCGAGTGTGACTACGCCCGGTCCTTGTTAAAGGTTAAAACAGCACTAACTTGACGAAATATCGTTGTGGTTTTGATGCGTAGGTAAGAACGGTTCTTGCTCAGCCCATAGCAGCCACGTAAAACTTGCAACAACAAAGTAGAGGACGTCTAACTTGTTTTTGCAGGGCATGTTGTGATGTGATATGGTCAAGGCATGATGCTATATTTTATTGTATGAGATGATCATGTTTTGTAACAGAGTTATCGGCAACTCGTAGGAGCCATATGGTTGTCGCTTTATTATATGCAATGCAATCGCCCTGTAATTGCTTTACTTTATCACTAAATAGTAGCAATAGTCGTAGAAGCAATATTTGGCGAGATGAAAATGATGCTACGATGGAGATCAAGGTGTCGCGCCGGTGACGATGGTGATCATGACGGTGCTTTGGAGATGGAGATCAAAGGCACAAGATGATGATGGTCATATCATATCACTTATATTGATTGCATGTGATGTTTATCCTTTATGCATCTTATTCTGCTTGATTGACGATAGCATTATAAGATGATCTCTCACTAAATTTCAAGGTACAAGTGCTCTCCCTGAGTATGCACCGTTGCCAAAGTTCGTCGTGCCGAGACACCACGTGATGATCGGGTGTGATAAGCTCTACGTTCACATACAACGGGTGCAAGCCAGTTTTGCACACGCAAAAATACTCGGATTAAACTTGACGAGCCTAGCATATGCAGATATGGCCTCGGAACACCAAAACCGAAAGGTCGAGCGTGAATCATATAGTAGATATGATCAACATAGTGATGTTCACCATTGAAAACTACTCCATTTCACGTGATGATCGGTCATGGTTTAGTTGATTTGGATCACGTGATCACTTAGATGATTAGAGGGATGTCTATCTAAGTGGGAGTTCTTAAATATGATTAATTGAACTTTAATTTATCATGAACTTAGTACCTGATAGTATTTTTCTTGTCTATGTTGTTGTAGATAGATGGCCCGTGCTGTTGTTTCATTGAATTTTAATGCGTTCCTTGAGAAAGAGAAGTTCAAAGATGATGGTAGCAATTACACGGACTGGGTCCATAACTTGAGGATTATCCTCATTGCTGCACAGAATAATTATGTCCTGGAAGCACCGCTAGGTGCCAAACCCGTTGCAGGAGCAACACCAGATGTTATGAATGTCTGGCAGAGCAAAGCTGATGACTACTCGATAGTTCAGTGTGCCATGCTTTACGGCTTAGAACCGGGACTTCAACGATGTTTTGAACGTCATGGAGCATATGAGATGTTCCAGGAGTTGAAGTTAATATTTCAAGCAAATGCCCAGATTGAGAGATATGATATCTCCAATAAATTCTACAGCTGCAAGATGGTGGAGAATAGTTCTGTCAGTGAACATATACTCAGAATGTTTGGGTACCATAACCACTTGACTCAACTAGGAGTTAATCTTCATGTTGATAGTGTCATTGGCAGAGTTCTTCAATCACTACCACCAAGCTACAAGAGCATCGTGATGAACTATAATATCCAAGGGATGGATAAGACGATTCCCGAGCTCTTCGTAATGCTAAAAGCTGCGGAGGTAGAAATCAAGAAGGAGCATCAAGTGTTGATGGTCAACAAGACCACCATTTTCAAGAAAAATGGTAAAGGGAAGAAGAAAGGGAACTTCAAGAAGAACGGAAACAAGTTGTTGCTCAAGAGAAGAAACCCAAGTCTGGACCTAAGCCTGGGACTGAGTGCTTCTAATGCAAAGGGACTGGTCACTAGAAGCGGAACTGTCCCAAGTATTTGGCAGATCAGAAGGATGGCAAGGTGAACAAAGGTATATGTGATATACATGTTATTGATGTGTACCTTACTAAAGCTCGCAGTAGCACCTGGGTATTTGATACTGGTTCTGTTGCTAATATTCGCAACTCGAAACAGGGACTACAGATTAAGCGAAGATTGGCTAAGGACGAGGTGACGATGCGCGTGGGAAATGGTTCCAAAGTCGATGTGATCGCCGTGGGCACGCTACCTCTACATCTACCTTCGGGATTAGTTTTAGACATGAATAGTTGTTATTTGGTGCCAGCATTGAGCATGAACATTATATCTGGATCTTGTTTGATGCGAGACGATTATTCATTTAAATCAGAGAATAATGGTTGTTCTATTTATATGAGTAATATATTTTATGGTCATGCACCCTTGAAGAGTGGTCTATTTTTAATGAATCTCGATAGTAGTGATACACATATTCATAATGTTCAAGCCAAAAGATGCAGAGTTGATAATGATAGTGCAACTTATTTCTGGCACTGCCGTTTAGGTCATATTGGTGTAAAGCGCATGAAGAAACTCCATTCTGATGGACTTTTGGAATCACTTGATTATGAATCATTTGGTACTTGCGAACCATGCCTCATGGGCAAGATGACTAAAAAGCCGTTCTCTGGAACTATGGAGCGAGCAACATATTTGTTGGAAATCATACATACTGATGTATGTGGTCCGATGAATGTTGAGGCTCGGGGCGGGTATCGTTATTTTCTCACCTTCACAGATGATTTGAGCAGATATGGGTATATCTACTTGATGAAACATAAGTCTGAAACATTTGAAAAGTTTAAAGAATTTCAGAGTGAAGTGGAAAATCATCGTAACAAGAAAATAAAGTTTCTACGATCTGATCGTGGAGGATAATATTTGAGTTACGAGTTTGATCTTCATTTGAAACAACGCGGAATAGTTTCGCAACTCACGCCACCCGGAACACCACAGCGTAATGGTGTGTCCGAACATTGTAATCGTACTTTACTAGATATGGTACGATCTATGATGTCTCTTGCTGATTTACCGCTATTGTTTTGGGGTTATGCTTTAGAGACAGCTGCATTCACGTCAAATAGGGCACCATCTAAATCCGTCGAGATGATTCCTTATGAACTATGGTTTGGCAAGAAACCAAAGTTGTCGTTTCTTAAAGTTTGGGGCTGCGATGCTTATGTGAAAAAGCTTCAACCTAATAAGCTCGAACCTAAATCGGAGAAATGTGTCTTCATAGGATATCCAAAAGAGACTATTGGGTACACCTTCTATCACAAATCCGAAGGCAAGACATTTGTTGCTAAGAATGGATCATTTCTAGAGAGGGAGTTTCTCTCGAAAGAAGTGAGTGGGAGGAAAGTAGAACTTGATGAGGTAACTATACCTGCTCCCTTATTGGAAAGTAGTCCATCACAGAAACCGGTTCCTGTGACACCTACACCAATTAGTGAGGAAGCTAATGATGATGATCATGAAACTTCAGATCAAGTTACTACCGAACCTCGTAGGTCAACCAGAGTAAGATCTGCACCAGAGTGGTACGGTAATCCTGTTCTGGAGGTCATGTTACTTAACCATGACGAACCTACGAACTATGAGGAAGCGATGATGAGCCCAGATTCCGCAAAATGGCTTGAGGCCATAAAATCTGACATGGGATCCATGTATGAGAACAAAGTGTGGACTTTGGTTGACTTGCCTGATGATCGGCAACCCATCGAGAATTAATGGATCTTCGAGAAGAAGACTGACACTGACGATAATGTTACTGTCTTCAAAGCTCGACTTGTTGCGAAAGGTTTTCAACAAGTTCAAGGAGTTTACTACGATGAGACCTTCTCACACGTAGTGATGCTTAAGTCCGTTCGAATCATGTTAGCAATTGCCGCATTTTATGATTATGAAATTTGGCAAATGGATGTGAAGATTGCAGTCCTGAATGGATTTCTGGAAGAAGAGTTGTATATGATGCAGCCTGAAGGTTTTATCGATCCAAAGGGTGCTAACAAAGTGTGAAAGCTCCAGCGTTCCATTTATGGACTGGTGCAAGCCTCTCGGAGTTGGAATAAACATTTTGATAGTGTGATCAAAGCATATGGTTTTATACAGACTTTTGGATAAGCCTGTATTTACAAGAAAGTGAGTGGGAGCTCTGTATCATTTCTAATATTATATGTGGATGACATATTGTTGATTGGAAATGATATAGAATTCCTGGATAGCATAAAAGGATACTTGAATAAGAGTTTTTCAATGTAAGACCTCGGTGAAGCTGCTTATATATTGGGCATCAAGATCTATAGAGATAGATCAAGACGCTTAATTGGAATTTCACAAAGCGCATACCTTGATAAAGTTTTGAAGAAGTTCAAAATGGATCAATCTAAGAAAGGGTTCTTGCCTGTGTTACAAGGTGTGAAGTTGAGTAAGACTCAATGCCCGACCACTGCAAAAGATAGAGAGAAAATGAAAAGTGTTCCCTATGCTTCAGCCATAGGCTCTATCATGTATGCAATGCTGTGTACCACACCTGATGTGTGCCTTGCTATTATTTTAGCGGGGAGGTACCAAAGTAATCCAGGAGTGGATCACTGGACATCGGTCAAGAACATCCTGAAATACCTAAAAAGGACTAAGGATATGTTTCTCGTTTATGGAGGTGACAAAGAGCTCGTTGTAAATGGTTACGTCGATGCAAGCTTTGACACTGATCCAGACGATTCTAAATTGCAAACCGGATACGTGTTTATATTGAATGGTGGAGCTATCAGTTGGAGCAGTTCTAAACAAAGCATCGTGGCGGGATCTACGTGTGAAGCGGAGTACATAGCTGCTTCGAAAGCAGCAAATGAAGGAGTCTGGATGAAGGAGTTCATATCCGATCTAGGTGTCATACCTAGTGCATCGGGTCCAATGAAAATCTTTTGTGACAATACTGGTGCAATTGCTTTGGCAAAGGAATCTAGATTTCACAAGAGAACCAAACACATCAAGAGACGCTTCAATTCCATCTGCGATCAAGTCTAGGTGGGAGACATAGATATTTCCAAGATACACACAGATCTGAATGTTGCAAACCCGTTGACTAAGCCTCTCTCATGAGCAAAACATGATCAGCAACTAGGCTCCATGGGTGTTAGAATCATTATTGTGTAATCTAGATTATTGACTCTAGTGCAAGTGGGAGACTGAAGAAAATATGCCCTAGAGGCAATAATAAAGTTACTAATTATTTCCTTATTTCATCATAAATGTTTATTATTCATGCTAGAATTGTATTAACCAGAAACATAATACATGTGCGAACACATAGACAAACAGAGTGTCACTAGTATGCCTCTACTTGACTAGCTCGTTGATCAAAGATGGTTATGTTTCCTAACCATAGACATGAGTTGTAATTTGATAAACGGGATCACATCATTAGGAGAATGATGTGATTGACTTGACGCGTTCCGTTATCTTAGCACTTGATCATTTTAGTTTACAGCTATTGCTTTCTTCATGACTTATACATGTTCCTATGACTATGAGATTATACGACTCCTGATTACCGGAGGAACACTTTGTGTGCTACCAAACGTCACAACGTAACTGGGTAATTATAAAGGTGCACTATAGGTGCCTCCGATGGTACTTGTTGAGTTGGCATAGATCGAGATTAGGATTTGTCACTCCGATTGTCGGAGAGGTATCTCCGGGCCCTCTCGGTAATGCACATCACTATAAGCCTTGCAAGCAATGCAACTAATGAGTTAGTTGCATGATGATGCATTATGGAACGAGTAAAGAGACTTGCCGGTAACAAGATTGAGCTAGGTATTGAGATACCAACGATCAAATCTCGGGCAAGTAACATACCGATGACAAAGAGAACAACGTATGTTGTTATGCGGTTTGACCGATAAAGATCTTTGTAGAATATGTAGGAGCCAATATGAGCATCCAGGTTCCGCTATTGGTTATTGATCGGAGATGTGTCTCGATCATGTCTACATAGTTGTCGAACCCGTACGGTCCGCATGCTTAAACGTTCGATGACGATCGGTATTATGAGTTTATGTTATTTGATGTACTGAAGGTAGTTTGGAGTCCCGGATGTGATCACGGACATGATGAGGAGTCTCGAAATGGTCGAGACATAAAGATTGATATATTGGACGACTATATTCAGATACCAGAAGTGTTCCGGGTGATTTCGGAGAAAACCGAAGTGCCAGAGGGTTACCGGAACCCCCCCCCCCCCTTGGAGAAGTAATGGGCCACACGGGCCTTAGTGGAGAGAGAGAGAGTGCTGGCCAGGGCAGGCCGCACGCCCCCTCCCCCTCTGGTCCGAATTGGACTAGGGAAGGGGGGTGGCGCCCCCCTTTCCTTCTCCCTCTCCTCCTTCCTTCCCCCTCCTAGTAGGAGTAGGAAAGGGGAGTCCTACTCCTACTAGGCGGAGGACTCCTCCTCCTGGCGCGCCCTGCAAGGGCCGGCCGGCCTCCCCCCTTGCTCCTTTATATACGGGGGCAAGGGCACCCTAGGACACACAAGTTGATTGTTCCAAGCCATGTGCGGTGCCCCCCTCCACCATAATTCACCTCGATCATATCGTTGCGGTGCTTAGGCGAAGCCCTGCGTCGGTAGCAACATCATCATCGTCATCACGCCGTCGTGCTGACAGAGCTCTCCTGTGAAGTTCTGCTGGATCGGAGTTCATGGGACGTCATCGAGCTGAATGTGTGCTGAACTCGAAGGTATCATACATTCGGTACTTGGATCGGTCGGACCGTGAAGACGGACAACTATATCAACCGCGTTCTCATAATGCTTCCGCTTCCGGTCTACGAGGGTATGTGGACGATACTCTTCCCTCTCGTTGCTATGCATCACCATGATCTTGCGTGTGCATAGGATTTTTTTTTAAATTACTACGTTCCCCAACATTAATGACCATAATTGAAATTTGAACTACATGTACATGCAACAGCTAACCATAACGGTTTGAAAACTCATATTTTGTGTACTTGTGTGCGATTTAATTCCATGTGCAGTAAATTGGAAGGAATTTTTAAACATATTGGTCTAACGGCAATGACACAATTAAGCATGGAGTGACATAGCACTTAATTCCAAAAAATAAAAAAAACAGAAACACATGAAACCTTGGTTGATGTAATGTCATGCCACCAAGATGATGTGGTAAAAGTTTGGCATATTTGACGAAAGTTTGGACACACACCCCTCATAAACCGGAGCAACTCACTAAAAGGCTCGTGGTTCCGAAAGGGAACAATGCATGTTTGATGACAAACGGGAGATAGCTTCCTCTTACAGCCTTTAATTTTTTTCTACGTTTAACATGCACTACTACAACTTTAATGTGAAATTTTGAAAAATTCTAGGGGTCATTTGACCTTTTAAAGTCATTTAAGTGATTTTATAACCATTTAATGACTGTAATTCAAACTTGAACTACATACATGCAACGGCTAATCATAACGGTTTGAAAAATCATATTTGTGTACTTGTGTGCGAGTTAATTCCATGTGCAGTAAATGAGAAGGAATTTTCAAACATATTTGTCTCACGACATGGACACATGAATATGTATGCATGGAGTGACATGGCATTTTAATTCCAAAAAAATTAAAAAATATCAGAAACACATGAAACCTTGGTTCATGTAATGTTATGCCACCGAGATGTTGTGGTAAATTTTTTGGCATGTTTGACGAAAGTTTGGACACACACCCCTCACAAACCAGAGCAACTCACTAGAAGGCTCGTGGTTCCGAAAGAGAATAATGCATGTTTGATGACAAACGGGAGATACCTTTCTCTTACGGCCTTCAATTTTTTTCTATGTTTAATGTGCACTACTACAACTGTAATGTGAAATTTTGGAAAATTATAGGGGTTATTTGACCTTTTAAAGACATTTAAGTGATTTTCTAGCCATTTAATGACCGTAATTCAAACTTGAACTACATCTACATGCAACGGCTAACCATAACGGTTTGAAAAATCATATTAGTGTACTTGTGTGCGAGTTAATTCCATGTGCAGTAAATTAGAAGGAAATTTCAAACATATTTGTCTCACGACATGGACACATGTGCATGGAGTGACATGGCATTTTAATTCCAAAAAATTAAAAAAATCAGAAACACATGAAACCTTGGTTGATGTAATGTTATGCCACCAAGATGATGCGGTAAAAAAATTGGCATGTTTGATGAAAGTTTGGACACACATCCCTCACAAACCGGAGCAACTCACTGGAAGGCTCGTGGTTCCGAAAGGGAACAATGCATGTTTGATGACGAACGGGAGATAGCTTCCTTTTACGGCCTTCAAATTTTTTCTATGTTTAACATGCACTACTACGACTGTAATGTGAAATTTTGGAAATTTCTAGGGGTCATTTGACCTTATAAAGACATTTAAGTGATTTTATAGCCATTTAATGATTGTAATTCAAATTTGAACTACATCTACATGCAACGGCTAACCATAATGGTTTGAAAAATCATATTTGTGCACTTGTGTGCGAGTTAATTCCATGTGCAGTAAATTAGAAGGAATTTTCAAACATATTTGTCTCACGACATGGACACATGCATATGTATGCATGGAGTGACTTGACATTTTCATTCCAAAAAATAAAAAAATATTAGAAACACAAGAAACCTTGGTTGATGTAATATCATGTCACCAAGATGATGTGGTAAAAAATTTGGCATGCTTGACGAAAGTGTGGACACACACCCCTGGCAAACCGGAGCAACTCACTAGAAGGCTCGTGGTTACGAGAGGGAACAATGCATGTTTGATGACGAACACGAGATAGCTTCCTCTTACGGCCTTCAATTTTTTTCTACCTTTAACGTGCACTACTACAACTGTAATGTGAAATTTTTGAAAATTCCAGGGGTCATTTGACCTTTTAAAGACATTTAAGTGACTTTCTAGCCATTTAATGACCGTAATTCAAATTTGAACTACATCTACATGCAATGGCTAACCATAACAGTTTGAAAAATCATATTTGTGTACTTCTGTGCGAGTTAGTTCCATGTGCAATAAATTAGAAGGAATTTTCAAACATATTTGTCTCACGACGTGGACACATGCATATGTATGCATGGAGTGACATGGCATTTTAATTCCAAAAAAATAAAAAAATATCAGAAACAGATGAAACGTTGGTTGATGTAATGTCATGCCACCAAGATGGTGTGGTAAAAAAATTTGCATGTTTGACGAAAGTTTGGACACACACCCCTCACAAACTGGAGAAACTCACTAGAAGGCTCGTGGTTCCGAGAGGGAACATTGCATGTTTGATGACGAACGGGAGATAGCTACCTCTTATGGACTTCAATTTTTTTCTATGTCTAGCGTGCACTACTACAACTATAATGTGAAATTTTAAAAAATTATAGGGGTCATTTGACCTTTTAAAGACATTTAAGTGATTTTCTAGCCATTTAATGACCGTAATTCAAATTTGAACTACATCTACATGCAACGCCTAACCATAACGGTTTGAAAAATCATATTAGTGTACTTGTGTGCGAGTTAATTCCATGTGCAGTAAATTAGAAGGAATTTTCAAACATATTGGTCTCACGGCATGGGCACATGCATGGAATGTCATGGCATTTTAATTTCAAAAAATTAAAAAATGATCAAAAAAAACATGAAAGCTTGCTTGATTTAATGCCATGCCACCAAGATGATGTGGTAAAAAAATTGGCATGTGTGACGAATGTTTGGACACACACTCCTCACAAACCGAAGCAACTCACTAGAAGGTTCGTGGTTCCGAGAGGGAACAATGCGTGTTTGATGAAGAACGGGAGATAGCTTCCTCTTATGGCCTTTAATTTTTTTTCTAGTTTAACGTGCACTAAACTGTCATGTGAAAAATTGGAGAAATTCAGGGGTCATTTGACCTTTTAAAGACATTTAAGTGATTTTCTAGCCATTTAATGACCATAATTCAAACTTGAACTACATCTAAAAGCAACGCCTAACCATAACGGTTTGAAAAAATAATATTTTTGTGTACTTGTGTGCGAGTTAAAAAATCACCAGAGGATGTAAATATCTGGTTTTCAAAAAAGAAAATGTAAAGATCTGGCAACACAACTGCCCCCCACACGATTGACACTCTATCTCGCGACTCGAAGTTTGGTAGGTGAGTGGCGGGGATCATTAATCAGACACGGTTCTGTATTGGAAACCGTCAGCTATTCTGTTCACACACGGATTTTGGCTATTATTGTCACACACGGATTTTGATGCGGGAATCATGTGTAATTTAAACTACATTACTCATAAATTCGGCGACCAGCGTGTGTACTGTCCTCGTCGATCTAGATTTCGGCCGCCAATAAATACAACCTTGCTCACGTCGTCCCTCCTGCATTCCCATCTACATCCTCCCCTAGCTCGCCCTCTCTCTCTCAAATGTCTGCCATGGCGCCGCCGGTCTGCCCACGCGCCGACGAGGAGTTGCCGCCCCTCGAGGACGCTCACTCGAATAGCAGCGACGAGGACCCTAAGCGTCGCTGGACGAGGTTGTGCCGGACCCCCCAACTTTGGATTGGTTTTAGGGCCAATACAAACTTTGTTTGTGCACTACAGGAATCAGGCACTTTGCAATCTGAATAAACTACGGTAAAGGCTTCTTTGCCATCTAAATAAACTACGATAAAGGCTTCTTTGCCGTCTACTGGCAGATGGCAAAGAGCCTGTGCCCTTTGCCATCAGCTGGCAGATGACAAAGCCTTTGGACGGCAGAGGAACGGGGTTAGCCACGTTAGGAGGCTAACGGCGTGCTTTGACATCTGCCAGCAAGGATGTAGGCTCTTTGCCATCTCCCAGCTGATGGCAAAGGCTACATGCTCTTTGCCATCCGCGAGCTGATGGCGAAGGCTGCAGGCTCTTTGCCATCCGCCAGCCGATGGCAAAGGATGCAGGCTCTTTGCCATCTTCTGGCAGACGACAAAGAGACCAAATAGGCCAGACGAGCGCTTCCCAGGTTGGCCTCTTTGCCATCTGATGGCAAAGTGCCTATATTGCCCCATTTAATTTTGTTTTTTTTTCTTATATCAATTCATTTTCACAGAAAATCAAACATATATATGATCAATATAGCATATTCAACACATATTACCAATAGTCATGAACACATATATATATCCAACACATATCCATGAACACATATCCAACACATGTTACCAATAGTAGCAAGTTTCATCGATACATATACATAGTTTCATCAATATTACACAATTTCATCATAGGTAGCAAGTTTCACAAAGTCAAAACAAAAACTAAAGGCGAGCACTCCATCAACCCAAGCTTCCGTGATCAAAAGAAAATCTGCAAAGTGGGAAAGAAGAAAGTTAGAAGAAGAAGACTAGAAGAAGAAGATTATTATGATGCAACTAAAATGTGAAGATTATTATGATGCAACTTATATGTGTAAAATAGGTCATTTTGGATCTAAGTATGGTTATTATGTCATTTTTGAGCTAGCTAAGCATACTAAGTCATTTTGGTGTAAAAATGCTAAGTAAGGTAATTTTGGAGCCAATAAGTTTATTATGTCATTATGGAGCTAGCTAAGCATATGAAGTCATTTCGGAGATAAAATATGTCATTTCGTAAGCATATTATGTCATTTTAGAGCTAGCTAAGCATCTTAAGTCATTTTAGTGCTAGTTTGGTCACGCATACTAATGATTCAATCTACCTACAGCTAGCATGTTTCATTGGCATGGAGACCGGAACATAGCAAATGATTGGGGGAGGAGGAGATGTCATTTGTGCTCACCCACGAACGCCGGGGCTGAGCTCATTGAACGCATGGGGAGGTCGTCGAACACCAGACCCTCGCAGCGACAAAACAACTGCACATTTAAGTCCACCCGATCAACAAAAATATATATGATGTTTTTCATAACAAAATCGGAAGATATATGACCTAACTCATAATTCATAAATATATGACCCCATCGGCCTCTAGAAGGTCGAAAAGCACATTTTCAGTCAACAGGAAGCCAAAGAGGTGTCGGGGGTGTCGTGTCTGGGTGTCATGGTGTCAAAGGGACAAAGATAAATTCTATCCGGCAAAAGTGGACTATAAAGAAAAGCCTGCTACATGATCCTCAAAACATCTATAAGCATATCCTAAATCTTGGTTCCATGCATGTGTTTTTTCGAAGTCTAAGAAGAATAAAACTAACATGCCTTTTAGTGTGCAGTTAAATAGTTTGTCCGCTGTACAATGTGATTTTTTCAGTAGGGGTATAAGCGAGAACTCATAGACATCTTACCTTGGGCAAGAAGTGCTCAAGCGAGGAAACAATAGTGACCAAGGCTGGATCAAGCCCAATCTCTTCCTTTGCCTCCCTTAATGTTGTTGCTGCATCATCATCATCACCCTCCTTTGACTTTCCTCCGGGCAATGCAACCTCCCATGCAAATCTCAAGTGGAGAAAACAAAATCTGATAGGGTTTATCCAGCTCGTGTCTAGGTTGGTATCTATTTGTGAACCTGATTGTTCAAATATAAAAGCTAAGGCAAGCCA
The DNA here is from genome assembly GCA_034509565.1 of Triticum monococcum. Taxonomy (NCBI): domain Eukaryota; kingdom Viridiplantae; phylum Streptophyta; class Magnoliopsida; order Poales; family Poaceae; genus Triticum; species Triticum monococcum. The sequence continues at coordinate 597,300,333 of CM067844.1, forward strand.
AACTAGCACTAAACAGAAAAGCTAGGTTAAAAATCCTCTTAAAATTAATAGGCCAGCCTCTTAAAATTTCTTTCTCGGATAGATTGCTTCTTCACATGGGATAGTGCAACAAGCTGGACAATAATTAGCGGGCGGCACATAAGACTGGGTATTATCGTGGGATGTGTTTGCACATGCATGTCTCGATCATTGTATTACCTTCACTAAGCATGACTTGAGTAATTGAAAAGTATGTACTTTTGAGTTATTTCTCTACCTAAAACAGTAGATATTGCAATCAATCAATCATGTAAAGTGGATCTTATGAACTCTGTTTATTTCAATAAAAAATATAAATTTCCTATAGTGTTTTCCAAGACATATCCAGCGGAACTTTACTGAATCTTCTAAGCTTGATGGCAGTGTGTATAAGATATTGCATATAAGATCACTTTCTGGTAATGATCGGACATGTAGAAAAACTTTAAAAGATAGCCAAATAAAATTACAAGCAGTAGCTAAAAGAGAAATAATTGAATATACAACTTTGTTGAAGCAAGTTTCATTTGTGCTCTCCAGATGGACGGCTCAAACGATAAGATATGTTATTCATGATATCCCCTTTTTTGCAAAATTATATTCCTTCTTTTATACAACTTAGCATTGCCGACTCGCAGTTGTACACCAATAGGTTTGACCGTCATGTAAGTCAGATGGCATGAATTTTTGTTCATTTCATTAGAAAAAACTAAAGTTTATGAAAGTGCATTGCAAGAGACCCAGTAGAACAACATTGAATCTTTGAAACTTGACTACAAAGTATATAGTATTTGCCTTATAAAGTTCTCGGACTTGGTACTTTAGTTACCTTCAGCCAATGAAGAAACTGAGTTGGAAATTGAAAATATTATGCATCTCAACATAGATTAAGGTACATACTATTGATAACCCACAAGTATAGGGGATCGCAACAGCTTTCGAGGGTAGAGTATTCAACCCAAATTTACTGATTCGACATAAGGGGAGCCAAAGAATATTCTCAAGTATTAGCAGCTGAGTTGTCAATTCAACCACACCTGGAAACTTAGTATCTGCAGCAAAGTGTTTAGTAGCAAAGTAATATAATAGTTGTGGTAGCGGCAACAAAAGTAAAGACAGCAAAAGTAATGTTTTTGGTATTTTGTAGTGATTGTAACAGTAACAGCGGGAAAGTAAATAAGCGAGAACCAGTATATGGAAAACTCGTAGGCACCGGATCAGTGATGGATAATTATGCCGGATGCGGTTCATCATGTAATAGTCATAACATATCGTGACATAGAACTAGCTCCAATTCATCAATGTAATGTAGGCATGTATTTCGTATATAGTCATACGTGCTTATGGAAAAGAACTTGCATGACATATTTTGTCCTACCCTCCCGTGGCAGCGGGGTCCTATTGGAAACTAAGGGATATTAAGGCCTCCTTTTAATAGAGAACCAGAACAAAGCATTAGCACATAGTGAATACATGAACTCCTCAAACTATGGTCATCACCAGGAGTGGTCCTGATTATTGTCACTTCGGGGTTGCCGGTCATAACACATAGTAGGTGACTATATACATGCAAGATAGGATCAAGAACTCACATATATTCATGAAAACATAATAGGTTCAGATCTGAAATCATGGCACTCGGGCCCTAGTGATAAGCATTAAGCATAGCAAAGTCATAGCAACATCAATCTCAGAACATAATGGACACTAGGGATCAAACCCTAACAAAACTAACTCGATTACATGATAAATCTCATCCAACCCATCATCGTCCAGCAAGCCTACGATGGAATTACTCATGCACGGTGGTGAGCATCATGAAATTGGTGATGGAGGATGGTTGATGATGACGACAACGACGAATCCCCCTCTCCGGAGCCCCGAATGGACTCCAGATCAGCCCTCCCGAGTGGTTTTAGGGCTTGGTGGCGGCTCCATATCGTAAAACGCGATGATTTCTTCTCTCTGATTTTTTCTCATCAAAACTCAATATATGCAGGTGGAGTTGGAGTCGGAGACGCAACAGGGGGCCCACGAGGTAGGGGCGCGCCCTAGGGGCTCGCGCCCCCCACCCTCGTGAGAAGGGTGTGGGCCCCCTAGTCTTCATATTTGGCGAGGATTTTATTTTTATTTTTTCTAAGACCTCCCGTGGAGTTTCAGGTCATTCCGAGAATATTTGTTTTCTACACATAAAACAACACCATGGTAATTCTGCTGAAAACAGCGTCAGTCCGGGTTAGTTCCATTCAAATCATACAAGTTAGAGTCCAAAACAAGGGCAAAAGTGTTCGTAAAAGTAGATACGATGGAGATGTATCAACTCCCCCAAGCTTAAACCCTTGCTTGTCCTCAAGCAATTCAGTTGACAAACTGAAAGAAAGAAAGAAAAACTTTTACAAACTCTGTTTGCTCTTGTTGTTGTAACTATGTCAAGCCAGCATTCAAGTTTTCAGCATAGATCATAACTAACCACATTTGCAATAATTCTCAGGTCTCATCATTACTCATATCAATAGCATAATCAACTAGCAAGTCATAATAATAAATCTCGGATGACAACACTTTCTCAAAACAATCATAATATGATATAACAAGACGGTATCTCGCTAGCCCTTTGTGAGACCGCAAAACATAAATGCAGAGCACCTTTAAACATCAAGGACTGACTAGACAATGTAATTCATGGTAAAAGAGATCCAATCATAGTCACACCCAATATAAATTAACATAAAAGTGCTTTTTAATAAGAGGTTGCGCTCTCCAGCTAGTGCTTTTTAATAAGAGGGTGATGACTCAACATAAAAGTAAATGGATAGGCCCTTCGCAGAGGGAGGCAGAGATTTGTAGAGGTGCCAGAGCTCGGTTTTGAAATAGAGATAAATTGTATTTGTTGTTGTCTAGCCTACTCACTGAACCACGGCGATCACCGAAGAGAAGGAAGAAACAAGAGAGAGAGAGAGAGAGAGAGAGGACACGAGGTTTCCCGGCGCACAAACGCCTCCGGCCGCACGAACATCCCGTTGTATTTCCGGCGAGCTCGAACTCTGCCACACACAACACCCCACCGTGAGCGCACATACACTTCCAGAGGCTACATCATCTCTCTCTAGCTCTTCTGGCTATACCACCTACATCTGTTTAAGTAGCACACGTGCACACACGCTACCAGGGCAACAGACTGCCCGGCTCCTATACCACTCACGCAAAGACTAGGCCAACATGCACAGACACACCACGCTAGCTAACAACCACTAAGCGCATGCACTTGACTCGGCTACACACCAACTAACCACGTGCTGACTCCATGATCTACACGACGCCGCCGACTATGCCACTAACTAACCTATGCATGTCAAGATTAATGTTATCAATTTCCTTCCTAATCTTGACATGCCTTACCGTCGACCGTTGTCTTGAACACCTTCGCTCGATATCATCATGCGTCTCCGCGCCCGCTGCGACGTGCCGTGTGCCTGTCGTGGCCGGAGTTGATGCAGCTTGTGTCGTTGTCATCGTCACAGCTATGAGCCAGCCCGTGGACCCGACTTGGCGCACCGACGCCGGTCGCACCATGTTCCGTCATGACTCCGGCGACACACGCCGAGCTCCTTCTCTGCCGGCGACACACGCCTGGCGTCCCTCTGCGTCCCGCACGTCCCGCGCGCATCCGACGCGCCCGACGAGCCCGACCACACCAGACGCTCACTGTGTGCCACCTCCGCGTCCGCCATGGTAGCCGCCAGTGACAAACCCCGAAAGGATGTAGCCGAACTCGAGCATGGACTCGAGCACAACGGGGACATACGCCTCCTCCCAACATCAACCGCACGCTCGTACGCGCACCCGCGGTCCCGACGCGCCCGACGCATCCCGTGCGCACCCATAACACGCACCGGTCGCGCCTAGCTCGCCGCCACGGCTTATTGCCCTGCACCGCTGCAGCGTCAACCACAGGGCAGCACCTCCATGCCGCCATGCCGTTGTGTGTCGTTGAAGCCACCACCATGCAGGTCCTCCGTGGCCTCCTCACCGTGCCGCCGCAGCCACCGCGGCCTCCTTGCCGCGCCGCGCACCTCCATAGACCGACACACGGCCCGTAGTATCACGCAGCCGCCAGCGAACTCCGCCACCACCGGCATGCCTCCGGCAAGGAGAACGACGCCCAAGATGAACCAGCTCATGATACCAAATGTTGTTGTCTAGCCTACTCACTGAACCACGGCGATCACCGAAGAGAAGGAAGAAACAAGAGAGAGAGAGGACACAAGGTTTCCCGGCGCACAAACGCCTCCGGCCGCACGAACAACCCGTTGTATTTCCTGCGAGCTCGAACTCTGCCACACACAACACCCCACCGTGAGCGCACATACACTTCCAGAGGCTAAATCATCTCTTGCTAGCTCTTCTGGCTCTACCACCTACATCTGTTTAAGTAGCACACGCGCACACACGCTACCAGGGCAACAGACAGCCCGGCTCCTATACCACTCATGCAAAGACTAGGCCAACATGCACAGACACACCACGCTAGCTAACAACCACTAAGCGCATGCACTTGACTCGGCTACACACCAACTAACCACGTGCTGACTCCACGATCTACACGACGCCGCCGACTATGCCACTAACTAACCTATGCATGTCAAGATTAATGCTATCAATTTCCTTCCTAATCTTGACATGCCTTACCGTCGACCGTCGTCTTGAACACCTTCGCTCGATATCATCATGCGTCTCCGCGCCCGCTGCGATGTGCCATGTGCCTGTCGTCGCCGGAGTTGATGCAGCTCGTGTCGTTGTCATTGTCACAACTGTGAGCTAGCCCGTGGACCCGACTTGGCGCACCGACGCCGGTCGCACCGTGTTCCGTCACGACTCCGGCGACACACACCGAGCTCCTTCTCTACCGGTGACACACGCCTGGCGTCCCTTTGCATCCCGCACGTCCCGCGCGCATCCGACGCGCCCGACGAGCCCGACCGCACCAGACGCTCACCGTGTGCCGCCTCCGCGTCCGCCATGGTAGCCGCCAGTGACAAACGCCGGAAGGATGTAGCCGAACTCGAGCATGGACTCGAGCATAACGGCGACATACGCCTCCTCCCAACGTCAACCGCACGCTCGTACGCGCACCCGCGGTCCCGACGCGCCCGACGCATCCCGTGCGCACCCATAACACGCACCGGCCGCGCCCGGCTCGCCGCCACGGCTTATTGCCCTGCACCGCTGCGGTGTCAACCGCAGGGCAGCACCTCCATGCCGCCATGCCGTTGTGTGTCGTTGAAGCCACCACCACGTAGGTCCTCCGCGGCCTCCTCACCGTGCCGCCGCAGCCACCACGGCCTCCTCGCCGCGCCGCGCACCTCCATAGACCGACACACGGCCCGGAGTATCGCGCAGCCGCCGGCGAACTCCGCCACCACCGGCACGCCTCCGGCAAGGAGAACGACGCCCAAGATGAACCAGCTCATGATACCAAATGTTGTTGTCTAGCCTACTCACTGAACCACAGCGATCACCGAAGAGAAGGAAGAAACAAGAGAGAGAGAGAGAGAGGACACGAGGTTTCCGGCGCACAAACGCCTCCGGCCGCACGAACAGCCCGTTGTATTTCTGGCGAGCTCGAACTCTGCCACACACAACACCCCACCGTGAGCGCACATACACTTCCAGAGGCTAAATCATGTCTCTCTCTAGCTCTTCTGGCTCTACCACCTACATCTGTTTAAGTAGCACACGCGCACACACGCTACCAGGGCAACAGACTGCCCGGCTCCTATACCACTCACGCAAAGACTAGGCCAACATGCACAGACACACCACGCTAGCTAACAACCATGAAGCGCATGCACTTGACTCGGCTACACACCAACTAACCACGTGCTGACTCCACGATCTACACGACGCCGCCGACTATGCCACTAACTAACCTATGCATGTCAAGATTAATGCTATCAGTATTTTGAGCGGCATACTTTCATTGTCAACGTAACAACTAAGAGATGGCGATATCTTCCATGATAAACACATTATAGGCGGTTCCCAAACAGAATGGTAAAGTTTATACTCCCCCTCCACCAACAAGCATCAATCCATGGCTTGCTCAAAACAACGAGTGCCTCCAACATACATCAGGTCCCAGGGGGAGTTTTGTTTGCAATTAGTTTTGATTTAGTTTGCATAAAGCATGGGACTGGGCATCCCAGTGACCAGCCATTTTCTTGTGAGTGAGGAGCGGAGTCCACTCCTCTTGAGAATAGCCCGCCTAACACGGAAGATAAGGACAACCTTTGTTGATACATGAGCTATTCGAGCATACAAAACAGAATGTTTATTTGAAGGTTTAGAGTTTGACACATACAAATTTACTTGGAACGGAAGGTAGATACCGCATATAGGAAGGTATAGTGGACTCATCTGGAATAACTTTGGGGTTTAAGGGATTGGATGCACAAGCAGTATTCCCACTCAGTACAAGTGAAGGCTAGCAAAAGACTGGGAAGCGACCAACTAGAGAGCGACAACGGCCATGTACATGCATTAAAACTAATAAACATTGGATGCAAGCATGAGTAGGATATAATCCACCATGAACATAAATATCGTGAAGGCTATGTTGATTTGTTTCAACTACATGCATGAACATGTGCCAAGTCAAGTCACTTAAATCATTCAAAGGAGGATACCACCCTATCATACCACATCATAATCATCTCAATAGCATGTTGGCATACAAGGTAAATCATTATAACTCATCGTTAATCAAGCATGGCACAAGCAACTCTGATCTCTAATTGTTATTGCAAACATGTTTATTCATAATAAGCTGAATCAAGAATGAGGGACTCATCATATTTACAAAAACAAAAGAGGTTGAGTTCATACCAGCTTTTCTCATCTCAGTCAGTCCATCATATATCATCATAATTGCCTTTCACTTGCACGACCGAACGGTGTGAATAATAATAAGAGTGTAGGTGCATTGGACTAAGCTGGAATATGCGAGCATTCAATAAACAGGAGAAGACAAGGCAATATGGGCTCTGGGTTAATTCAACAATAATGCATATAAGAGCCACTTCAACAATTTAATTATGGTCTTCTCCTACTAACCCCCAAATAAAAGAAAAGAAATAAACTATTTACACAGGAAAGCTCCCAACAAGCAAAAGAAGGACGGGAAATATTTTTGGATTTTCTTTTTAATTATTACTACTACAGCAGAAAAATAAACTACTACTAATTTTTTTGGTTTTTCTTAAGGTTTAACAAACACACAAGAAGAAAGCAGGAAAAGGAAAATAAACTAGCATGGATATTACAGTGAAAAAGTATGAGCACCGGCATCTAGCAATAAGTGTGTGTGAACATAAATGTAATGTCGGTGAGAAATACGTACTCCCCCAAGCTTAGGCTTTTGGCCTAAGTTGGTCTATGGCCATGGCTGGCCTGGCGGATATCCATAATAATAGTTGTTGGGGTCGTACTGTGATGAGGAAGGATAGTTGGGATCATACTGATGTGTGGCGGTTATCGCCTGCTGAGCTGCAACATGGAGTCGGGCTGCCTCCGCTCTCCTCTCGTACTCTTCTGCCTCCTCTCTGGTAATAACATATCTTCCTTTTATCTGTGAATCAAAGAAGGCAGGAGCAGGGAGAGTAATACGGAAAGCACGTCATTTATCAAAAATTAAGCGATATAAGAGAGGTGATTCAGGCCTCTCGACAAACTGGTGCGAAGCCATAGAGTTATAATCTAAATATGCAGGAGGCAACTCCATATCACCCTCACCAATGTCTATTTCAAGAAAATGAGCTAAGCGGGTTGCATAAATTCCTCCAAAGAAATCTCCATTATGTCTATTATGATGCAACCTACGAGCTACAGTGGCTCCCATATGATAAGATTGGTCTCCTAACACAGCACTCCTAAGAATGCTGAGATCAGGAACACACATGTGACATGCTTCATCCTTAGAATTTATGCATCTATCGATGAAAAGGGAAAAATAATGTATAGCAGGAAAGTGAATGCTCCCTATGGTAGCCTGCGTTCTATCTCTGGATTCCCCCACAGTTATACTAGCACGAAAGTTTCTAAATTCAGATTTAGGGGGATCCCTAATATTGCCCCATGATGGAAGTTCGCAAGCAGAAGTCAAATCCTCTAAGTCCATGGTATAAGATTTGTCATAAAGATCAAACATGACTGAAGGAGAATTACGCAAAGATGAATACTCAAACCTCCTCACAAATGAACTTGTGAGATCATGATACTGGGGGCATTTGTTAGCCTCAAAATCCTCAAGACCGGCATTGCGCAAATATGATTTGAATTCTTCTTTAATACCCGCACTGTCCATAAAATTTTCTGACGGCCATTCGCAAGGCCGTACTGGAGCGTCTCTTGGTGGATCCTCGTCAGCATCGCACATAGCAATTCTGGGTCCTTGCTTCTTAGAGGAACCACCTTGGAACATCTTCCTAAACATATTGTTTTTCTCTGAAAAATTCTGAATTTTTTAGGAACTTCAAAATAAAAGTCAACCAGACTCAATAAAACTGATAGCAACTACTCCTACAAGTGCATAGAGCTTATATCAAGCATTAGAACTACTTGGAACCATATAAATTTGGCATGCAAGCTCAAGAACATGGTCACCTATGCAGCCCAAATTTGCAAAGAATAAAGCACTAGAACAAAAACTAATTGGACCAACGGAGGAGTCACATACCAAGGAACAATCTCCCCAAGCAGTTTTGCGAGAGGTGCTTTGAGCAAGGAGATCAAAAATCACAACAAAAGTGGCTAGAACTCGTGCTTGAGTTCGTTTTTTGGGTTTGTGTGAGATAGAGGAAGAAGATGGATGCTGGGATAAGTGGAGGAGGGCCACCGTGGGCCCACGAGGCAGGGGGCGCGCCCACCACCCTCGTGGCCAGGTGGCAGCTCCTCCCGCGGTAATTTTTGCACAGTAAATCCTCAAATATTCCCGAAAAAGTCATATTAAATTGGCATGGCATTCTGAGGACTTTTGTTTTCGGGATATTTTTATGTTGCATGGATAAGTCAGGAAACAGACAGAAAATACTATTTTTACTTTATTTAATATAAATAACAGAAAATATAGAGAGGGTACAGAAGTTTGTGCTTCTAGTTTCATCCATCTCATGTTCATCAAAAAGAATCCACTACAAGGTTGATCAAGTCTTGTTAACAAACTCATTCCGATAATCATGGAACCGGAGAAATTTCGAATAACACTAAATTACCTCAACGGGGATATGCACATCCCCAATAATAAGAATATCATATTTCTTCTTGACAGTCGGAAGAGGAAACTCAAAACCTCCAAATATAATCGATGGAATTTTTCCAATAGAGTTGATACTATGAACTTGAGGTTGTTTCCTCGGAGAGTGTACCGTATGCTCATTACCATTAACATGAAAAGTGACATTGCCTTTGTTGCAATCAATAACAGCCCCTGCCATATTAAGAAAAGGTCTTCCAAGAATAATAGACATACTATCATCCTCGGGAATATCAAGTATAACAAAGTCCGTTAAAATAGTAACGTTTGCAACCACAACAGGCACATCCTCATAGATACCGACAGGTATAGCAATTGATTTATCAGCCATTTGCAAAGATATTTCAGTAGGTGTCAGCTTATTCAAGTCAAGTCTACGATATAAAGAGAGAGGCATGACACAACACCGGCTCCAAGATCACATAAAGCAGTTTTAATATAATTCTTTTTAATGGAGCAAGGTATAGTAGGTACTCCGGGGTCTCCAAGTTTCTTTGGTATTCCACCCTTAAAAGTGTAATTAGCAAGCATGGTGGAAATCTCAGCTTCCGGTATCTTTCTTTTATTAGTAATGATATCCTTCATATATTTAGCATAAGGATTTGTTTTGAGCACATCAGTTAATCTCATACGCAAAAAGATAGGCCTAATCATTTCAGCAAAGCGCTCAAAATACTCATCATCCTTTTTCTTGGATGGTTTCGAAGGAAAAGGCATGGGTTTCTGAACCCAAGGTTCCCTTTCTTTACCATGTTTCCTAGCAACAAAGTCTCTTTTATCATAACGTTGATTCTTTGATTGTGGGTTATCAAGATCAATAGCAGGTTCAATTTCTACATCATTATCATTACTAGGTTGAGCATCATCATGAACATCATCATTAATATTTTTACTAGGTTCATGTTCATTACTAGATTGTGTTTCAGCATCAGACATAAAAATATCATTTGGATTATCAGGTGGTTCAGCAATAGGTTCACTAGAAGTTTGCATAGTTCTATCATTTTGCTTCTTCTTCTTTTTAGAAGAACTAGGAACATCAATATTATTTCTTTGAGAATCTTGCTCAATTCTCTTAGGGTGGCCTTCAGGATACAAAGGTTCCTGAGTCATTCTACTAGTTCTAGTAGCCACTCTAATAGCATAATCATCTTTCTTACTATTCATTTCATTAAGCACTTCTTTTTGAGCTTTAAGTACTTGTTCTACTTGAGTGGTAACCATAGAAGCATGTTTGCTAACAAGTTTAAGTTCACCTTTAATATCAGCCATATAATCACCCAAGCATCTAATCATATAAGCATTTTCTTTTAATTGTCTACCAAAATAAGCATTGAAGTCATCTTGCTTATACATAAAGTTATCAAACTCATCCAAGCACTAACTAGCAATTTTAGTAGGAGGGACTTCAGCTTTATCATATCTATAGAGAGAATTTACCTTTACTACCTGTGTTGGGATATCGGGATCAGGAGGTTCTTCAGTAAATAAATAATTGAGATCATAAGTTTCTTCAACAGGCGATGAATTAAGACCATGTATTTCTTCAATAGGAGGTAAATTCTTATCGTCTTCAGCTTTAATACCTTTTTCTTTCATAGATTTCTTTGCCTCTTGCATATCTTCGGGACTGAGAAATAAAACACCTCTCTTCTTCGGAGTTGGTTTAGGAGTAGGCTCAGTAATTGGAGCAGGAGATGGCTCAGGAGCTGGCTCAGGAGGTACCCAATTATTTTCATTTGTCAACATATTATTCAATAGAATTTCAGCTTCATCCGGTGTTCTTTCCCTGAAAAGAGAACCAACACAACTATCCAGGTAATCTCTGGAAGCATCGGTTAGTCCATTATAAAAGATATCAAGTATTTAAGGTTTCTTAAGAGGATGATCAGGCAAAGCATTAAGTAACTTGAGAAGCCTCCCCCAAGCTTGTGGGAGACTCTCTTCTTTAATTTGCACAAAGTTGTATATTTCCCTCAAAGCAACTTGTTTCTTATGAGCAGGGAAATATTTAGCAGAGAAGTAATAAATCATATCCTGGGGGCTACGCACACAACCAGGATCAAGAGAATTAAACCATATCTTAGCATCACCCTTTAATGAGAACAGAAATATTTTGAGTATATAGAGGTAACGCGATCTCTCGTCATTAGTGAACAGGGCAGCTATATCATTTAACTTAGTAAGATGTGCCACAAGAGTTTCAGATTCATAGCCATAAAACAGATCAGATTCAACCAAAGTAATTATATCAGGATCAACAGAGAATTCATAATCTTTATCAGGAACACATATAGGTGAAGTAGCAAAAGCAGTGTCGGGTTTCATTCTATCTCTAAGTGATTCTTTGTTCCATTTAATTAATAACCTCTTAAGCTCATATCTATCTTTGCAAGCAAAAATAGCGGCAGAAGATTCCATATCAAAAAGATAACCTTTGGGAATAACAGGCATATTTTCATCATCACTATCATCATCGTATTCAGATTCAATAATTTCTTTTTCTCTAGCCCTAGCAATTTGTTCATCAAGAAATTCACTAAGGGGCACAGTAGTATCAGGCATAGAAGCAGTTTCATCATAAGTATCATGCATAGCAGAAGTGGCATCATCAATAACATGCGACATATCAGAACGAATAGCAGAAGCAGATGTAGGTGTCGCAAACTTACTCATAACAGAAGGTGAATCAAGTGCAGAGCTAGATGGCAGTTCCTTACCTCCCCTCGTAGTTGAGGGATAGATCTTGGTTTTTGGATCTCTCAAGTTCTTCATAATGATAAGCAGATATAAATCCCAAGTGACTCAAAGAATAGAGCTATGCTCCCCGGCAATGGTGCCAGAAATTAGTCTTGATAACCCACAAGTATAGGGGATCGCAACAACTTTCGAGGGTAGAGTATTCAACCCAAATTTATTGATTCGACACAAGGGGAGCCAAAGAATATTCTCAAGTATTAGCAGTTGAGTTGTCAATTCAACCACACCTGGAAACTTAGTATCTGCGGCAAAGTTTTTAGTAGCAAAGTAATATAATAGTGGTGGTAGCAGCAACAAAAGTAAAGACAGCAAAAGTAATGTTTTTGGTATTTTGTAGTGATTGTAACAGTAACAGCGAGAAAGTAAATAAGCAAGAACCAGTATATGGAAAACTCGTAGGCACCAGATCAGTGATGGATAATTATGCTGGATGCGGTTCATCATGTAACAGTCATAACATAGGGTGACATAGAACTAGCTCCAATTCATCAATGTAATGTAGGCATGTATTCCGTATATAGTCATACGTGTTTATGGAAAAGAACTTGCATGACATCTTTTGTCCTACCCTCCCGTGGCAGCGGGGTCCTATTGGAAACTAAGGGATATTAAGGCCTCCTTTTAATAGAGAACCGGAACAAAGCATTAGCACATGGTGAATACATGAACTCCTCAAACTATGGTCACCACCGGGAGTGGTCCCGATTATTGTCACTTCGGGGTTGCCGGATCATAACACATAGTAGGTGACTATAGACTTGCAAGATAGGATCAAGAACTCACATATATTCATGAAAACATAATAGGTTCAGATCTGAACTCATGGCACTCGGGCCCTAGTGAAAAGCATTAAGCATAGCAAAGTCATAGCAACATCAATCTCAGAACATAATGGACACTTGGGATCAAATCCTAACAAAACTAACTCGATTACATGATAAATCTCATCCAACCCATCACCGTCCAGCAAGCCTATGATGGAATTACTCACGCACGGCGGTGAGCATCTTGAAATTGGTGATGGAGGATGGTTGATGATGATGACGGCGACGAATCCCCCTCTCCGGAGCCCCGAACGGACTCCAGATCAGCCCTCCCGAGAGGTTTTAGGGCTTGGCGGCGGCTCCGTATCGTAAAACATGATGATTTCTTCTCTCTGATTTTTCTCTCATCGAAACTCAATATATGGAGGTGGAGTTGGAGTCGGAGACGCAACAGGGGGCCCACGAAGTAGGGGGCACGCCCTAGGGGGGCGCGCCCCCCACCCTCGTGAGAAGGGTGTGGGCCCCCTGGTCTTCATATTTGGCGAGGATTTTTATTTTATTTTTTCTAAGACCTCCCGTGGAGTTTCAGGTAATTCCGAGAATATTTGTTTTCTGCACATAAAACAACACCATGGTAATTCTGCTGAAAACAGCGTCAGTCCGGGTTAGTTCCATTCAAATCATACAAGTTAGAATCCAAAACAAGGGCAAAAGTGTTTGGAAAAGTAGATACGATGGAGACATATCAACTATCTCTAATTGATTTTTTCAACGTAATTAATTCTAATATAGGCTTCCAAAGTATTAATATTCTAGAAACATAATTTTGACTTCAAATACAACATTATCTTAATTAAGTCTACTCATTGGTTTGATTCATTATTCACAACTGGTCCCTTTTGTTGCTCAATGTTTAGTGCAGAAACGTCCAGCTGTGGCACATATGAATTGTAGAGAGTTCTTCCTAAATCAGGTTGAGGTTTCTTTCTGCTACAATTATACGCTAACAAGATTATAATCATCACATGTCGGTAGATGTAAGAACCAAACATCATTTTCATTTTGTTTTGCCAGCACATTACCGAGTCATTCTATTTTCAGGTTGTGGAGATGTTCGTGTTAGGAAACGTAGTAATTTCAAAAAAATTCCTACGCACACGCAAGATCATGGTGATGCATAGCAACGATGGGGAGAGTCTGATCTACGTACCCTTGTAGATCGCAACGGAAGCGTTGACACAACGTAGAGGAAGTAGTCGTACGTCTTCACGATCCGACCGATCCAAGCACCGTTACTCCGGCACCTCTGAGTTCTTAGCACACGTTCAGCTCGATGACGATCCTCGGGCTCCGATCCAGCAAAGCGTCGAGGAAGAGTTCCATCAGCACGACGGCGTGGTGACGATCTTGATGTATTACCGACGCAGGGCTTCGCCTAAGCACTGCAACAATATGATCGAGGTGGAATTTGGTGGCAGGGGGCACCGCACACGGCTAAGGAACGATCACCAAGGATCAACTTGTGTGTGATGGGGTGCCCACCTGCCTCCGTATATAAAGGAGCAAGGGGGAGGGGGCGGCCGGCCTAGGAGGAGGCGCGCCAAGGGGAGTCCTACTCCCACCGGGAGTAGGACTCCCACCTTCCTTGTTGGAGTAGGAGAAGGGGAAAGAGGAGGAGATGAATAAGGAAAAGGGGGCTGCGCCCCTTGTCCAATTCGGACCAGAGGGGGGCGCAGGCCTCTTCCTTTTGGACTCTTTCCTCTATTCCCGTATGGCCCAATAAGGCCCATATACTCCCCGGCGAATTCCCATAACTCTCCGGTACTCCGAAAAATACCCGAATCACTCGGAACCTTTCCGAAGTCCGAATATAGTCGTCCAATATATCGATCTTTACGTCTCGACCATTTCGAGACTCCTCGTCATGTCCCCGATCTCATCCGGGACTCCGAACTCCTTCGTTACATCAAAACTCATAAACTCATAATATAACTGTCATCGAAACCTTAAGCGTGCGGACCCTACGGTTCGAGAACAATGTAGACATGACCGAGACACGTCTCCGGTCAATAACCAATAGCGGGACCTTGATGCCCATATTGGCTCCTACATATTCTACGAAGATCTTTATCGGTCAGACCGCATAACAACATACGTTGTTCCCTTTGTCATCGGTATGTTACTTGCCCGAGATTCGATCGTCAGTATCCAATACCTAGTTCAATCTCGTTACCGGCAAGTCTCTTTACTCGTTCTGTAATACATCATCTCACAACTAACATCTTAGTTATAATGCTTGCAAGGCTTATGTGATGTGTATTACCGAGAGGGCCCAGAGATACCTCTCCGACAATCGGAGTGACAAATCCTATTCTCGAAATACGCCAACCCAACATCTACCATTGGAAATACCTGTAGTACTCCTTTATAATCACCCAGTTACGTTGTGACGTTTGGTAGCACCCAAAGTGTTCCTCCGGCAAACGGGAGTTGCATAATCTCATAGTCATAGGAACATGTATAAGTCATGAAGAAAGCAATAGCAACATACTAAATGATCGGGTGCTAAGCTAATGGAATGGGTCATGTCAATCAGATCATTCATCTAATGATGTGATCCCGTTAATCAAATAACAACTCTTTGTCCATGGTTAGGAAACATAACCATCTTTGATTAACGAGCTAGTCAAGTAGAGGCATACTAGTGACACTCTGTTTGTCTATGTATTCACACATGTATTATGTTTCCGGTTAATACAATTCTAGCATGAATAATAAACATTTATCATGATATAAGGAAATAAATAATAACTTTATTATTGCCGCTAGGGCATATTTCCTTCAGTCTCCCACTTGCACTAGAGTCAATAATCTAGATCACATCACCATGTGATTAACATCGATAGTTCACATCATCATGTGATTAACACCCATAGTTCACATCGCCATGTGACCAACACCCAAAGGGTTTACTAGATTCAGTAATCTAGTTCACATCGCTATGTGATTAATACCCAAAGAGTACTAAGGTGTGATCATGTTTTGCTTGCGAGAGAATCTTAGTCAACGGGTCTGCTACATTCAGATCCACATGTATTTTGCAAATTTCTATGTTAACAATGCTCTGCATGGAGCTACTCTAGCTAATTGCTCCCACTTTCAATATGTATCTAGACCGAGACTTAGAGTCATCTAGATTAGTGTCAAAACTTGCATCGGCGTAACCCTTTACGACGAACCTTTTTATCACGTCCATAATCGAGAAACATATCCTTATTTCACTAAGGATAATTCTGACCGCTGTCCAGTGATCTACTCCTACATCACTATTGTACTCCCTTGCCAAATCAGTGCAGGGTATACAATAGATCTGGTATACAGCATGACATACTTTATAGAACCTATGGCCAAGGCATAGGGAATGACTTTCATTCTCTTTCTATCTTCTGCCGTGGTCGGGCTTTGAGTCTTACTCAACTTCACACCTTATAATACAGGCAAGAACTCTTTCTTTGACTGCTCCATTTTGAACTACTTCAAAATCTTGTCAAGGTATGTACTCATTGAAAAAACTTATCAAGCGTCTTGATCTATCTCTATAGATCTTGAAGCTCAATATGTAAGCAGCTTCACCGAAGTCTTTCTTTGAAAAACTCCTTTCAAACACTCCTTTATGCTTTACAGAATAATTCTACATTATTTCCGATCAACAATATGTCATTCACATATACTTATCAGAAATGTTGTAGTGCTCCCACTCACTTTCTTGTAAATACAGGCTTCGCCGCAAGTCTGTATAAAACTATATGCTTTGATCAACTCATCAAAGCGTATATTCCAACTCTAAGATGCTTGCACCAGTCCACAGATGGATCGCTGGAGCTTGCACATTTTGTTAGCACCTTTCGGATTGACAAAACCTTCTGGTTGCATCATATACAACTCTTCTTTAATAAATCCATTAAGGAATGCAGTTTTGTTTATCCGTTTGCCAGATTTCATAAAATGCGGCAATTACTAACATGATTCAGACAGACTCAAGCATAGATACGAGTGAGAAGCTCTCATCGTAGTCAACACCTTGAACTTGTCGAAAAACCTTTTGCGACAATTCTAGCTTTGTAGATAGTAACACTACTACCAGCGTCCGTCTTCCTCTTGAAGATCCATTTATTCTCAATTGCTTGCCGATCATCGGGCAAGTCAACCAAAGTCCAAACTTTGTTCTCATACATGGATCATATCTCAGATTTTATGGCCTCAAACCATTTCGCGGAATCTGGGCTCATCATCGCTTCCTCATAGTTCGCAAGTTCGTCATGGTCTAGTAACATGACTTCTAGAACAGGATTACTGTACCACTCTGGTGCGGTTCTCACTTTGGTCTACCTACGAGATTCGGTAGTAACTTGATCTGAAGTTACATGATCATCATCATTAGCTTCCTCACTAATTGGTGTAGTAGTCACAAGAACAGATTTTTGTGATGAACTACTTTCCAATAAGGGAGAAGGTACAATTACCTTATCAAGTTTTCTACTTTCCTCCCACTCACTTCTTTCGAGAGAAACTCCTTCTCTACAAATGATCCATTATAAGCAACGAATGTCTTGCCTTAGGATCTGTGATAGAAGGTGTACCCAACAGTCTCCTTTGGGTATCCTATGAAGACTTATTTCTCCGATTTGGTTTTGAGCTTATCAGGATGAAACTTTATCACATAAGCATCACAACCCCAAACTTTAAGAAACGACAACTTTGGTTTCTTGCCAAACCATAGTTCATACAGTGTCGTCTCAACGGATTTAGATGGTGCCCTATTTAACGTGAATGCAACTGTCTCTAATGCATAACCCCAAAAACGATAGTGGTAAATCGGTAGGAAACATCATAGATTGCACTATATCCAATAAAGTACGGTTATGACGTTCGGACACACCATTACACTGTGGTGTTCCATATGGCGTGAGTAGTGAAACTATTTCACATTGTTTTTAACTGAAGGCCAAACTCGTAACTAAAATACTCTTCTCTACGATCAGATCATAGAAACTTTATTTTCCTGTTACGATGATTTTTCACTTCACTCTGAAATTCTTTGAACTTTCCAAATGTTTCAGACTTATGTTTCATCAAGTAGATATACTCATATCTGCTCAAATCATCTGTGAAGATCAGAAAATAATGATACCTGTCGCGAGCCTCAATATTCATCAGACCACATACATCAGTATGTATGATCTTCAACAAATCTGTTGCTTGCTTCATTGTTCCGGAGAACGGCGTTTTAGTCATCTTGCCCAAAAGGCACGGTTCGCAAGCATCAAGTGATTCATAATCAAGTGATTCCAAAATCCCATCAGCATGGAGTTTCTTCATGCGCTTTACACCAATATGACCTAAACGGCAGTGCTACAAATAAGTTGCACTATCATTATTAACTTTGCATCTTTTGGTTTCAATATTATGATTATGTGTATCACCATGATCGAGATCCAACGAACTATTTTCATTGGGTGTGTAACCATATAAGGTTTTATTCATGTAAACAGAACAACAATTTATTCTCTTACTTTAATGAATACCCGTATTGCAATAAACATGATCAAATCATATTCATGCTCAACGCAAAAAACAAATAACACTTATTTAAGTTCAACACTAATCCCGAAAGTATAGGGGAGTATGCGATGATGATCATATCAATCTTGGAACTACTTCCAACACACATCGTCACTTTACCCTTAACTAGTCTCTGTTTATTCTGCAACTCCTGTTTCGAGTTACTAATCTTAGCAACTGAACTAGTATCAAATACTGAGGGTTTGCTATAAACACTAGTAAAGTACACATCAATAACATGTATATCAAATATACTTATGTTCACTTTGCCATCCTTCTTATCCGCCAATCACTTGGGGTAGTTCCGCTTCCAGTGACCAGTCCCTTTGCAGTAGAAGCACTCAGTCTCAGGCTTAGGTCCAGACTTGGGCTTCTTCACTTGAGCAGCAACTTGCTTGCTGTTCTTTTTGAAGTTCCCCTTCTTCCCTCTGCCCTTTTCTTGAAACTAGTGGTCTTGTCTACCATCAACACTTGATGTTTTTCTTGATTTCTACCTTCATCGATTTCATCATCATGAAAAACTCGGGAGTCATTTTAGTCATCCCTTGCATACTATAGTTCATCACGAAGTTCTACTAACTTGGTCATGGTGACTAGAGAATTCTGTCAATCACTATCTTATCTGGAAGATTAACTCCCACTTGATTCAAGCGATTGTAGTACCCAGACAATCTGAGCACATGCTCACTAGTTGAGCGATTCTCCTCCATCTTTTAGCTATAGAACTTGTTGGAGACTTCATATCTCTCAACTCGGGTATTTGCTTGAAATATTATCTTCAACTCCTGGAACATCTCATATGGTCCATGACGTTCAAAACGTCTTTGAAGTCCCGATTCTAAGCCATTAAGCATGGTGCACTAAACTATCAAGTAGTCATCATATTGAGCTAGCCAAACGTTCATAACGTCTTTATCTGCTCCTGCAATAGGTCTGTCACCTAGCGGTGCATCAAGAACATAATTCTTCTGTGCAGCAATGAGGATAAACCTCAGATCACGGATCCAATCCGCATCATTGCTACTAACATCTTTCAACACAATTTTCTCTAGGAACATATCAAAAATAAACACAGGGAAGCAACAACGCGAGCTATTCATCTACAACATACTTTGCAAAATACTACTAGGACTAATTTCATGATAAATTTAAGTTCAATTAATCATATTACTTAAGAACTCCCACTTAGATAGACATCCCTCTAATCTTCTAAGTGATCACGTGATCCAAATCAACTAAACCATGTCCGATCATCACGTGAGATGGAGTAGTTTCATCGGTGAACATCATTATATTGATCATATCTACTATATGATTCACGCTCGACCTTTTGGTCTCCGTGTTCCGAGGCCATATCTGTATATGCTTGGCTCGTCAAGTATAACCTGAG
Source organism: Triticum monococcum (assembly GCA_034509565.1). Taxonomy (NCBI): domain Eukaryota; kingdom Viridiplantae; phylum Streptophyta; class Magnoliopsida; order Poales; family Poaceae; genus Triticum; species Triticum monococcum. Next base: position 597,320,197 of record CM067844.1, read on the forward strand.
TATTCCGCGTGTGCAACTGTTTTGCACCCGTTGTATTTGAACGTAGAGCCTATCACACCCGATCATCACGTGGTGTCTCAGCACGAAGAACTTTCGCAACGGTGCATACTCAGGGAGAACACTTCTTGATAATTTAGTGAGAGATCATCTTATGATGCTACCGTCAATCAAAGCAAGATAAGATGCATAAAAGATAAACATCACATGCAATCAATATAAGTGATATGATATGGCCATCACCATCTTCTGCTTGTGATATCCATCTCCGAAGCACCGTCATGATCGCCATCGTCACCGGCGCGACACCTTGATCTCCATCGTAGCATCGTTGTCGTCTCGCCAATCTTATGCTTCCACGACTATCACTACCGCTTAGCAATAAAGTAAAGCATTACATCGCGATTGCATTGCATACAATAAAGCGACAACCATATGGCTCCTGCCAGTTGCCGATAACTTGGTTACAAAACATGATCATCTCATACAATAAAATTTAGCATCATGCCTTGACCATATCACATCACAACATGCCCTGCAAAAACAAGTTAGACGTCCTCTACTTTGTTGTTGCAAGTTTTACGTGGCTGCTACGGGCTTTAAGTAAGAACCAATCTCACCTACGCATCAAAACCACAACGATAGTTTGTCAAATAGACTCCGTTTTAACCTTCTCAAGGACCGGGCGTAGCCACACTCGGTTCAACTAAAGTTGGAGAGACAGTCGCCCGCAAGCCATCTATGTGCAAAGCACGTCGAGGGAACCGGTCTCGCGTAAGCGTACGCGTAAGGTTGGTCCGGGTCGTCTCGTCCAACAATACCGCCGAACCAAAGTATGACATGCTGGTAGGCAGTATGACTTGTATCGCCACAACTCACTTGTGTTCTACTCGTGCATATAACATCAAACCATAAAACCTAGGCTCGGATGCCACTGTTGGGGAACGTAGTAATTTCAAAAAAATTCCTACGCACACGCAAGATCATGGTGATGCATAGCAACGAGGGGGAGAGTCTGATCTACGTACCCTTGTAGATCGCAACGGAAGCGTTGACACAACGTAGAGGAAGTAGTCGTACGTCTTCACGATCCGACCGATCCAAGCACCGTTACTCCGGCACCTCCGAGTTCTTAGCACACGTTCAGCTCGATGACGATCCTCGGGCTCCGATCCAGCAAAGCGTCGAGGAAGAGTTCCATCAGCACGACGGCGTGGTGACGATCTTGATGTATTACCGACGCAGGGCTTCGCCTAAGCACTGCAACAATATGATCGAGGTGGAATTTGGTGGCAGGGGGCACCGCACACGGCTAAGGAACGATCACCAAGGATCAACTTGTGTGTGATGGGGTGCCCACCTGCCTCCGTATATAAAGGAGCAAGGGGGAGGGGGCGGCCGGCCTAGGAGGAGGCGCGCCAAGGGGAGTCCTACTCCCACCGGGAGTAGGACTCCCACCTTCCTTGTTGGAATAGGAGAAGGGGAAAGAGGAGGAGATGAATAAGGAAAAGGGGGCTGCGCCCCTTGTCCAATTCGGACCAGAGGGGGGCGCAGGCCTCTTCCTTTTGGACTCTTTCCTCTATTCCCGTATGGCCCAATAAGGCCCATATACTCCCCGGCGAATTCCCATAACTCTCCGGTACTCCGAAAAATACCCGAATCACTCGGAACCTTTCCGAAGTCCGAATATAGTCGTCCAATATATCGATCTTTACGTCTCGACCATTTCAAGACTCCTCGTCATGTCCCCGATCTCATCTGGGACTCCGAACTCCTTCGTTACATCAAAACTCATAAACTCATAATATAACTGTCATCGAAACCTTAAGCGTGCGGACCCTACGGTTCGAGAACAATGTAGACATGACCGAGACACGTCTCCGGTCAATAACCAATAGCGGGACCTTGATGCCCATATTGGCTCCTACATATTCTACGAAGATCTTTATCGGTCAGACCGCATAACAACATACGTTGTTCCCTTTGTCATCGGTATGTTACTTGCCCGAGATTCGATCGTCGGTATCCAATACCTAGTTCAATCTCGTTACCGGCAAGTCTCTTTACTCGTTCTGTAATACATCATCTCACAACTAACATCTTAGTTATAATGCTTGCAAGGCTTATGTGATGTGTATTACCGAGAGGGCCCAGAGATACCTCTCCGACAATCGGAGTGACAAATCCTATTCTCGAAATACGCCAACCCAACATCTACCATTGGAAATACCTGTAGTACTCCTTTATAATCACCCAGTTACGTTGTGACGTTTGGTAGCACCCAAAGTGTTCCTCCGGCAAACGGGAGTTGCATAATCTCATAGTCATAGGAACATGTATAAGTCATGAAGAAAGCAATAGCAACATACTAAATGATCGGGTGCTAAGCTAATGGAATGGGTCATGTCAATCAGATCATTCATCTAATGATGTGATCCCGTTAATCAAATAACAACTCTTTGTCCATGGTTAGGAAACATAACCATCTTTGATTAACGAGCTAGTCAAGTAGAGGCATACTAGTGACACTCTGTTTGTCTATGTATTCACACATGTATTATGTTTCCGGTTAATACAATTCTAGCATGAATAATAAACATTTATCATGATATAAGGAAATAAATAATAACTTTATTATTGCCGCTAGGGCATATTTCCTTCAGTTCGTTGCGTTACCTTTGGCCTGGCTCCGGCGGTGGTTGAGGAGGGCCGGCGCAGGGAGGAAGGTCGGAGCGGGGCATGTCGTGGATGGCGCAAGAGCACGCTGCGGTGGCGGGGAGGGCCGCGGGGCATGCCGCGGTGGTAGGAAGGGCCGCGGGAGGGGGCGGCGCCGCGGCCTGGCTCGGTGGAGGGGCGGGCTACGGTGGCGGGGAGGACCGTCGGGCAAGCCGCGGTGACCGGGAGGGCCGCAGGAAGGGGGTGGCATCGTGGCCTGGAACGATGGAGGGGCGGGCTGCGGTGGCGGGGAGGGGCGAATTGCGGTGGCGGGGAGGGGTGGGCCAGTGGTGGTGCTGGGCGCCGTCGAGAACACGGGGCTGGGCGCTGGTGGGGCCGGGCTGGGGGAGAGAGGGGAGAGAGAGGGGTGGGGCCGGGCTGGGAGAGAGAGGAGAGAGAGAGAGAGAGAGAGAGAGAGGGGGGGGGGTGGGGCCGGGCTGGGAGAGAGGGGAGGAGATAGTCCCACCTCTTTGCCATCAGCCAGCGGATGGCAAAGGCCCACATCTTTGCCATTAGCCAGCGGATGGCAAAGCCCCACCTCTTTGCCATCAGCCAGCAGCTAGCAAAGAATCTTTGCCGTCTGTTGGCAGATGGCAAAGAGGTGGGGCTAGTGGGCCGTTACAGCGCCATCATCCATTGGGCCCCACCCACTTCTTTGCCATCTGCTGGCAGACGGCAAAGAGGTGGGTTGATAGGCCGTTACAGCACCGGCGTCCATAGGACCCCACCCACCTCTTTGCCGTCTGCCAGCGGACAACAAAGATTCTTTGCCATCGGTTGGCAGATGGCAAAGAACTGGCTGATGGCAACCAGGTTCTTTGCCGTCTGTTTTTTGTAAGCAGATGGCAAAGACGTTCTTTGCCATCCGCTGGCAGACGGCAAAGAGCTGACTGATGGCAAATTCCCTATTTCCTATAGTGGTGGAAGTCGCTGCCGCCGGCTGAGAAAGCCAGGCAAGTGGCATTCAAGAAGGAGATGGCGGAGGAGGAAGCCAGGTACCAGCCAGGTACCAGGTGGCCTGTGAAGCCCGTGATGCCGCCTGGAAACAGGAGGCGCCGGAGCTTTGGGGGCGGGTGCGTCGTCGTGCCGAGGAGGTGTACGAAGACGGGTACTTCGCGAGGAAGGTCAGGGCGCCTCGTCGCTGCGTGGAGGTGGGCCGATAAGCTCTAGCGTGCCACCGGCGAGGAGCTCCGGACGGCGCCCAATGAAATGGCTAGATCGTTTGCGCGTCCGCCAGTAAGAGGCAGATCGGTACGTCAAGCGCTGCAAGGCGGAGGAGGCGGAGTACTGCCTGCGCATTGGGAAGACACCGCGCACCAGGGAGCTGCTAGCGAGGGGCTGCCGCCTGCCGGAATACTGGCCCCAGGAGGGATTATTTGTTTTAGTATTGTTCATTTTCAATTTTATGCAATGTACCTAGTAGTTAGGTATCATCACGTATATGTGATGATATTATATATATATATATATATATTCCGTGATGAACTAATGAACAATTAATATATATATATATATATATTATGAATTCCATTTTCTATATGTTTTATACTAATTTGAATCTAGCTGTTATCATCCACATATACAAAATGGAAAGCGTATACACACACGTTGATACGGAACATATAAGAACGGAAAACAAAGTACACACATTGAAACAGAGGAATAAACAGAGCAATACTATGATTGTTGTCAATACATAGCTATCCACGTCGAAATGACTCAACAAAATAAAACGCTTCCATGAGACCATGACCAGTAGCCCTTGCCTACGGTAGCTCTTGGCTCTGCCTGAACTCGTGCAGGAGTTTTTTCAAGCGGTCGACACGCTCGCGGTACATCTGGAGCGCGATCTCGAGCTCCAAGTTAGCTATTTCATCGGAGATCGCCAGCTCAAGGATGCGACTGCCATGTTCCTCTACTGCGCTCAGGTGGACACCTAGGCCAAGGAGGCGGTCGAGTCTGCAGACCAGCGCGTTGGCATCCAGCCGGCCGCGGACAAGGCGAACGGCGCGGCGGTCGTCTGGTGCAAGCACAGCCCGGCTGACCTCTGGTGCAAGTACGGCAAGGCATCTTCCCACTCCTGGCAAGCAATGGGGGTACTGACGGGACGTGTCCCCTGCTGCGACACCGTGTCGACAGCAAGCAAGCGTCGATGGATCCGCTCTTGCTGTGTGGAGCGCCGCGCCTCTCGCTCCGCGGCGCTCCAACGGTCTCGCCGTGCGGCGAGCCGCAGCCTATTGGCGCGGACGCGCCTAGCTTGCTCTGCGGCGCGCCATCGATCATGTTGTGCGGTGAGCTGCAGCCTGTCGGTGCTGACATGCGTATCATGATCCGTGACGCTCAAGCGCCATGCGCCAAAGGTCTGCTCAACCCTGGCGATGACGCGCATCACGAGGTTGTCCATCACGTTGCCGGGTAGCGCCTCGGTCTCGACGGGCCGTGGCGCCTGCTCGTTTTCCTCATTGATGAGGTTGATGGCAGAGGCGATGCTTTGGTGGGTTGGCGTGCTTGGAAAAGGTGGATGTGCTACAAGCTGCGCTTGTCGCATCCGTGCGTCGCGCGTCACCTAGGTTTATGCGGAATGTCACTCGGTGGCGGGAAACAGGTGAGAAAATGGCGGGAAATGGTGGCATGTTCTAAAACGCCATCAATTAATGGAAACTTAGCATATAATGAACATCAAGCTAGCACAAGAAGTAGATGATGATCACATGAACACGGACCACACTAGGAAACCCGTCGGTGATGAATTCATCAATCGCAAATGGTTGAATATTAGCAAGCATTTGCCCACAACACACACGGCTTATTCCATCACAAACAGGTCAGATGGATCAACTGTATGCCACATATCGCACATTGTCAAAAAGTAACACGGCAGACCTTCTTTAACATGTGTTAAAAAAATAAAAAATAAAAAAAAACAAGGACCTCGAGGTTAATTAACTCATGGGATGGGTTGTATCGGTCATTTAATTTGACAAATACGACCCATCCTATCAGTTAATTTAACATCAACACAACTTCCCATCCAGTCACCCATATAATGGTTGCTCCAGCCTGAGCACACTTAACTTGAGAGTTCTATAACATGAGCTACTGGTGGAACAGCTAGCCCTTGCTGATATAGGATGCCTCTTCGCGTCCTTATGGCGTATCCGAATGACCGCCCATCCCCTAATGGTCAATAGATGTTGTGTAGACAGAGCATATCACATACATCTTATTAGAAGCAATCGTCTATGTTATTATCGGTCTTCGCACACATTTCTGATTACAGACTTGTTTGTCGCGTATCACACACATCTTGTTATATTGAACCATTTCTGTTCTCTGTCTCAACGCAAACAGTTCATCCGAGTGAACCGAATGTCGTATATAGCACACACCTTGATCTGGCCGGCCGTTTCTTTTGTGTTGCATAATCACAAACAGTTTATCCGAGTGAACCGTATGCTGTATATCGCACACACCTTCATCTGGTTGCCCATTTCTTTTGTTCCTCCTCATCACAAACAGTTAATTGAACTGAACCATATGCCCTGCATCGCACACGCAACTAAAATCTGAACCATGTTTGATGCATCCTCCATCACAAACGTTTTGCACCTTTTTGATGGGTTCTTTACACCACCGTTTGCGATTATTGCATCGCACATATTTTCGTCGAAGGGTCTCTGATCGTAGTGTCGCATTAGTAGCATCCTGCAGTAGTGTATACAAATTCACCATTGTAAGCTTTCTAACAAAGAATGGAAGTGCATTGAGGATCGATTTGAAAAGAAGCTAAGCTGCTGGAAGGGCAAGCTTATGTCATATGGACGCTGATTAATTCTCATTAATTCGGTTCTTACGAGTATGTCTATGTTTCTCTTGTCCTTTTTTGAGGTGCCAGTTCGAGTCTGAAAAAGGCTAGACTTCTATCGATCGCACTTCTTCTGGCAGAGTGATGAATTAAAACGAAAATACAGACTCGCTAAGTGGGATTTCATTTGTAGACCAAAAGACCAAGGGGGTCTCGGCATTGAAAACCTAGAGGTGAAGAACAGATGTTTACTCAGCAAGTGGTTGTATAAGCTATCTATAGAGACGGATTCCACGTGGCCCCAAATCCTGTGGAACAAGTAACTTCATTCCAAAACACTATCCTAGATGACGGTGAGGCGACTGATTCGCCTTTTTGGAATGGACTGATGAAAGTGAAATCTGCCTTTTTCAACAGGACAAAATTTGTAGTTCAAAATGGTACTACCACGAGGTTCTGGGAGGACACATAGCTAGGGGAGATGCCCCTTGCACTCCAATATCCTTCTCTCTATAATATTGTGCAGCGAAGAGAAGCTTACGTTGCAACAGTATTACAGTCAAATCCTCTAAATATTCAATTCAGGAGGACTCTAGTGGGAAATCGTTGGGAAGCTTGGATCCACCTTGTGGGAAGATTGATGGAGGTCCACCTTTCTCAACAACCCGATCAGTTGAGCTGGAAACTAACAAAGAACGGAGAGTTTTCGGTTAAATCCATGTATTTGGATGTTATCAACTCTAGCGCCATTCCTCATTCGAAACATGTGTGGAAAGTCAAAGTGCCTTTAAAAATCAAAGTGTTTATGTGGTTTGTCCATAAACAGGTCATTCTAACTAAGGAAAATTTGGCAAAACGCAATTGGATAGGATCTATAAGATGTAGTTTCTGTGATACAAATGAATCCATCAAAAACCTCTTTCTCGACTGTCCCTTGGTAAAACTTTTGTGGCGGACAGTACACCTAGCTTTTAATATTACTCCTCTGAATACCATCAAACGTTATTTGGGATGTGGTTAGATGGGTTAGAGTCCAAAACTGCGAGGCATATTCCTGTAGGAGTATGTGCCTTATTGTGGGCAGTCTGGAACTGCAGAAATGATTTGGTTTTTAACAGAACAACAAAGATTCATTTCTTGCAGGTTATCTTCCGGGCCACTACACTCATCCATATGTGGTCGCTACTCACTCCGATGAAGGCCAGTGAGCATTTGGTTACTGGATCTATCCGATGGGAGACGGTAGCTCGGGATATCTTCAACCGGTTTGGATGGTGGTCATGTAATAGGATAGGTGTTTAGTTTCCTATCTTATATTTTTGCTTGCCAGTTGTGGCTATCCTGTCATGTTGCTTTTGCTCTTTGTGAGCTTCTTTATTTTTGAGATCCGAAGACTTTTGTTGAACATTTTGCTTATTATTAATAATATGTCCGTATGCATCTTTCTGATGCAGAGGCCGGGGCCTGGATCCTTTTCGAAAAAGAAAAAGAAAATGATCACCGCACCTTCTGAAAAGTCAGATGGGGAACCCCTCCGCCCCTAATATATTAATCTTTGGGATCCCCTCCGCTCTTTGTCACTTTTTTGAGCAACCGGCAAGAGTGATGCCTTTTCAATAAGGGGAAAATATGTGCATGTTGTCATGTTTAAAGGGGGACATGTCGTAACCTCAAGTAGACTAAAATGACATGCGGACTACTTGAGGATTTGCATAGCTCTCGACCGAAAGGCCCAATCTCTCTGCGCAATCTCCTTGTAGATGAGATGGGCCACGTCGATGTAGTTAATTTCATGCCATTGAAAATTCGTCTGTTCCTCTTCTTCCATGTGTTCCACATTATATTGATGATGATGTCGCTACGAAGGCTCCTTTGAGGGTTGTCGATATATTTGAGCCCTCCCTCCCACCATACATCAATCAAAGGAAAAGTGGTAGTAGGGCCGACGGCAAGGTTGTCATTTTTCTAGGACAACACCAGGCTGTGGGCTATAATAGTAAGAGGATGGTCCTTGCAGAGATGTGCGGTGGTTTTATGGACACTAAGGCAAATTTGGCAAACATGATCATGCGGCTAGCCTCTTGAGGCCTTTCTAGAGCGTGTTTGGTTGCCTGCATGAGGCCCGGCCTGGCTCGCGCGAGACGCAAACAGGCCGATTGGTTGCTTGCTTTTACTGTTCGGCCCGCATGGCACGAACCTTAAAGCACTCATGGCCCTGGCTCCCTGGGAACGCTCGAATCGGCAGTTTCTCCAGGGCCAGTCCCGAGCGGTGCACGTGGGTGGCAGCGGCTGCACATGCGCAGCCACGCCCAAGAAACTGCATTGCTTCTTGAAGCACCGGCAGTTATTAGCCTCATCGCCCTCACCGCTCCCTCTCCCCACTCTCCCCCACTCTCCAACTCTCACCGGCGGCAGCGGATCGGAGGAGAGCAAGAAGACCACCAGACTCCATCACCGGCGAGTGGATCATCACCTGGCCCGCGGCAATGGCGGTAAGCACTTCTTTGTTCGTCATGCACTACTTTTTTCCGTTCAATCCAGCGATAGATTCGATCCACGGCGAAGAGGGGAATGGGGAATAGATGTAGATAAGCATGGCAGTTCATACTAGTTCATGCAAGATCGGAATAGAGGCAGATGCGGATGGAGTAGAAGGGGGATTGGGGGTACATAACAGACATCGGCTAACCGCGGCGGACGTCACCGGCATGCGGGGCGGCGGGTAGAGTGGTTGGCCTTCATCTTCTTATCCATCATCGTGCGAGGTGGCGGGTCATCGTCGTTGTCGGAGGAGTTGAGGTCGATCTTCCACGTACGACGACCTGGCTTTGGCGCCCTCACTGGCATCTGCATCAGTTCTTCCTCCTCCTTAGGCTCCCCACCGATGACCGTCGGCGGCACGATTGTCGTCTCCTAGTACACTGCGGCACGGCGGTCATTAGGATCCCAGTAGTTCTTGTACTTGGACCACTTATTCCTCTGTTTAGCATCGTCGGAGACGACTTGATTCATGGCCCAACGACTGATGTCGACTGCCATTGCGCCCTTTGCTAGGTCAGGAATCAGCGTCTTCAGCTCTTGTCCAGTGGCCCTCATGAGCACTGCATCAGATTCCTTCTGCATGTTAGGCATGGAGCCAAAATTCGAGCACACCTCCATAGTGTTCTTGAACTTGGTGCGGTCACCAGCCGACCACCCAAGGAAGAAGGCCGTCCAGCCAGTACCCCAAGGGAAGGGGTTGGCGTTGGAGCTGGAGCTAGAGCTAGAGCTCATGGCGATGGAGAGGAGGAAGGTTGATAGTGAGAGAAGAGAGGGGGTGAGTAAGTAGTGGTGGGCAGGGTGAGTAAATATAGGCACGATGGAGAGGAGGGAGAGTGACAATCATTTCATTTTCACTACATGCTCTTTAATAAGCCATGAACTCTATGTTGTGCCTGACTCCATGAATTGTGTGGAGATCGAGGAGAGCAATGGGATGGGCATAGAGGTGCTCCTGGCCATTGACAACAAGGGCAAGCAGCCCATTCATCCAATGCCTAAGGTTGTGTTGTCGCCCACCGCCGAGGAAGAACCAAAGACGCCTGAGGTTGGCAACAACGAGCGCATGGAGGATCCCCCCAGCAACAAGCACCGCAACTAGGGACACTACCATGAGGAGGATGTCCCAACTCACTTCCACATGGTCATCCTTACACCGAAGCTTGAGTGCATCCCCATGCCCCTGGACTTCACCACGCACTTCATCGCGGTTTCGACGGAGTTGAAGCTCAGGAACAACACCGGCTGCTCCTGGAAGGTGCCGGTGAAGCTGATGAATGGCAGGGTGACCCTGGATCAGGGTTGGGCCACCTACACAGTCGTTCATCAGATCAAGATCAGCTACATGGTGACATTCAAGCTCCTTACTCCCGACACCCTCAAGGTCATCATCTTTGATGACGATGGCATTGAGGTCATCAACAAGTGTCGGAAGCACGACGAAACCTTCGCCGCCAAGGACTAGGGCCGGGGCACCTCCTTCCTAAGTACTATCGAGTCTGCTTTGAACTGTTTATGGTTTATGCGTTGAACTGTTATGCAGTGTGGTACTACTTATCTGAATTATGCTGTTAAGTAGTTGATGCTTTGTTTATACTTTGCTCTTCTTATGACGTGTGCTACATGGTTGTGCCGAAGTGTGCTGGTAACTTCACCAACTAGTTAAAGAGGTTACCACACACCAGGCGTTGCATACAACCAAACACCATGTCTTGGGTTTGTCCACTAACATGCAGGAAACCAAACACCAGGCAGTGTGGTGTTGGGGAACGTAGTAATTTCAAAAATTTCCTACGCACACACAAGATCATGGTGATGCATAGCAACGAGGGGGGAGAGTGTGTCCACGTACCCTCGTAGACCGAAAGCGGAAGCGTTAGCACACGCGGTTGATGTAGTCGTACATCTTCATGATCCGACCGATCCAAGTACCGAATGCACGGCACCTCCGAGTTCAGCACACGTTCAGCTTGATGACGTCCTGCGAAATCCGATCCAGCAGAGCTTCACGGGAGAGTTCCGTCAGCACGATGGCGTGATGACGGTGATGATGTTGCTACCAACGCAGGGCTTCGCCTAAGCACCGCTACGATATGACCGAGGTGGAATATGGTGGAGGGGGGCACCGCACACAGCTGGGAGAGATCAATAGATCAACTTGTGTGTCTTGGGGTGCCCCCTGCCCCCGTATATAAAGGAGCAAGGGAGGAGGAGGCCGGCCCTAGGAGGGGCACGCCAAGGGAGTAGGATTCCTACTCCTAGTAGGAGTAGGTTTCCTCCTTTCCAAGTCCAACTAGGAGAAGGGGGGAAATGAGGGGAGTGGAGAAGGAAGGGAGAGGGGGGCCGCGCCCCAAACCCCTTGTCCAATTCGGACTGGGCTTGGGAGGGGCGCGCGCCACCTCTTGGCTGCTGCCTCTCCTTCCCACTAAGGCCCATTAAGGCCCAATACTACTTCCTGTATTCCCGTAACTCCCTGGTACTCCGAAAAATACCCGAATCACTCGGAACCTTTCCGATGTCCGAATATAGTCGTCCAATATATCGATCTTTACGTCTCGACCATTTCGAGACTCCTCGTAATGTCCCCAATCTCATCCGGGACTCTGAACTACCTTCGGTACATCAAATCACATAACTCATAATACAAATCGTCACTGAAACTTTAAGCGTGCGGACCCTACGGGTTCGAGAACTATGTAGACATGACCGAGACATGTCTCCCGTCAATAACCAATAGCGGAACCTGGATGCTCATATAGGTTCCTACATATTCTACGAAGATCTTTATCGGTCAAACCGCATAACAACATACGTTTTTCCCTTTGTCATCGGTATGTTGCTTGCCCGAGATTCGATCATCGGTATCTCAATACCTAGTTCAATGTCGTTACCGGCAAGTCTCTTTACTCGTTTCATAACACATCATCCCGCAACTAACTCATTAGTTGCAATGCTTGCAACGCTTAAGTGATGTGCATTACCGAGAGGGCCCAGAGATACCTCTCCGACAATCGGAGTGACAAATCCTAATCTGGAAATACGCCAACCCAACAAGTACCTTCGGAGACACCTGTAGAGCACCTTTGTAATCACCCTGTTACGTTGTGATGTTTGGTAGCACACAAAGTGTTCCTCCGGTAAACGGGAGTTGCATAATCTCATCGTCATAGGAACATGTATAAGTCATGAAGAAAGCAATAGCAACAAACTAAACGATCAAGTGCTATGGTAACGGAATGGGTCAAGTCAATCACATCATTCTCTAATGATGTGACCCCGTTAATCAAATGACAACTCATGTCTATGGCTAGGAAACTTAACCATCTTTGATTCAATGAGCTAGTCAAGTAGAGGCATACTAGTGACACTCTATTTGTCTATGTATTCACACATGTATTATGTTTCCGGTTAATACAATTCTAGCATAAATAATAAATATTTATCATGAAATAAGGATATAAATAGTAACTTTATTATTGCCTCTAGGGCATATTTCCTTCAGTCTCCCACTTGCACTAGAGTCAATAATCTAGTTCACATCGCCATGTGATTTAACATCAATAGTTCACATCACCATGTGATTAACACCCATAGTTCACATCGTCATGTGTCCAAAACCCAAGGGGTTTACTAGAGTCAATAATCTAGTTCACATCGCTATGTGATTAATACCCAAAGAGTACTAAGGTGTGATCATGTTTTGCTTGTGAGGGAAGTTTAGTCAACGGGTCTGCCACATTCAGATCCGTATGTATTTTGCAAATTTCTATGTCAAAAATGCTCTGCACGGAGCTATTCTAGCTAATTGCTCCCACTTTCAATATGTATCCAGATTGAGACTTTGAGTCATCTGGATCAGTGTCAAAACTTGCATCGACGTAAACCTTTACGATGAACCTTTTGTCAACTCCATAATCGAGAAACATATCCTTATTCCACTAAGGATAATTTTGACCAATGTCCAGTGATCTACTCCTAGATCACTATTGTACTTCCTTGCCAAACTCAGGGCAGGGTATACAATAGGTCTGGTACACAGCATGGCATACTTTATAGAACCTATGGCTGAGGCATAGGGAATGACTTTGATTCTCTCTCTATCTTCTGCCATGGTCGGGTTTTGAGTCTTACTCAACTTCACACCTTGTAACACAGGCAAGAACTCCTTCTTTGACTATTCCATTTTGAACTACTTCAAAATCTTGTCAAGGTATGTACTCATTGAAAAACTTATCAAGCGTCTTGATCTATCTCTATAGATCTTGATGCTCAATATGTAAGCAGCTTCACTGAGGTCTTTATTTGAAAAACTTCTTTCAAACATTCCTTTATGCTTTGCAAAATAATTCTACATTATCTCCGATCAACAATATGCCATTCACATATACTTATCAGAAATGTTGTAGTGCTCCCACTCACTTTCTTGTAAATACAGGCTTCACCGCAAGTCTGTATAAAACTATATGCTTTGATCAACTTATCAAAGCGTATATTCTAACTCCGAGATGCTTGCACCAGTCCATAGATGGATCGCTGGAGCTTGCATATTTTGTTAGTACCTTTAGGATTGACAAAACCTTCTGGTTGCATCATATACAACTCTTCTTTAATAAATCCATTAAGGAATGTAGTTTTGTTTATCCATTTGCCAGATTTCATAAAATGCGGCAATTGCTAACATGATTCGGACAGACTTAAGCATAGATACGAGTGAGAAACTCTCATCATAGTCAACACCTTGAACTTGTCGAAAACCTTTTTGCGACAATTCTAGCTTTGTAGATAGTAACACTACTATCAGCGTCCTCTTCCTCTTGAAGATCCATTTAATCTCAATGGCTCGCCGATCATTGGGCAAGTCAATCAAAGTCCATACTTTGTTCTCATACATGGATCTCATCTCAGATTTCATGGCCTCAAGCCATTTCGTGGAATCTGGGCTCATCGTCGCTTCCTTATAGTTCGTAGGCTCGTCATGGTCAAGTAACATGACCTCCAGAATAGGATTACCGTACCACTCTGGTGCGGATATCACTCTGGTTTACCTACGAGGTTTCGGTAGTAACTTGATCTGAAGTTACATGATCATCATCATTAGCTTCCTCACTAATTGGTGTAGTACTCACAGGAACAGATTTCTGTGATGAACTACTTTCCAATAAGGGAGCAGGTATAGTTACCTCATCAAGTTCTACTTTCCTCCCACTCACTTCTTTCGAGAGAAACTCCTTCTCTAGAAAGGATCCATTCTCAGCAATGAATATCTTGCCTTCAAATCTGTGATAGAAGGTGTACCCAACATTTTCTTTTGGGTATCCTATGAAGACGCACTTCTCCGATTTGGGTTTGAGGTTATCAGGTTGAAACTTTTTCACATAAGCATTGCAACCTCAAACTTTAAGAAATGATAGCTTAGGTTTCTTGCCAACCCATAGTTCATACGGTGTCGTCTCAACGGATTTAGATGGTGCCCTATTTAACGTGAATGTAGTTGTCTCTAATGCATAACCCCAAAACGATAGTGGTAAATCGGTAAGAGACATCATAGATCGCACCATATCTAATAAAGTACGGTTACAACGTTCAGACACACCATTACACTGTGGTGTTCCAGGTGGCGTGAGTAGTGAAACTATTTCACATTGTTTTAACTGAAGGCCAAACTCGTAACTCAAATATTTTACTTCTACGGTCATATCGTAGAAACTTTTATTTTTGTTACGATGATTCTCCACTTCACTCTGAAATTCTTTGAACTTTTCAAAATTTTCAAACTTGTGTTTCGTCAAGTAGATATACTCATATCTGCTCAAATCATCTGTGAAGATCAGAAAATAATGATACCTGCCACGAGCCTCAATATTCATCAGACCACATACATCAGTATGTATGATTTCCAACAAATCTGTTGCTCGCTCCATTGTTCCGGAGAACGGAGTCATAGTTATCTTGCCCATGAGGCATGGTTTGCAAAGCATCAACTGATTCATAATCAAGTGATTCCAAAAGCCCATCAGCATGGATTTTCTTCATGCGCTTTACACCAATATGACCTAAACGGCAGTGCCACAAATAAGTTGCACTATCATTATTAACTTTGCATCTTTTGGCTTCAATATTATGAAAATGTGTATCACCATGATCGAGATCCAACAAACCATTTTCATTGGGTGTATGACCATAGAAGGTTTTATTCATGTAAACAGAACAACAATTATTCTCTAACTTACATGAATAACCGTATTGCAATAAACATGATCCAATCATATTTATGCTCAACGCAAACACTAAATAACATTTATTTTAGGTTTAACACTAATCCTGAAAGTATAGGGAGTGTGCGATGATGATCATATCAATCTTGGAACCATTTCCCATACACATCGTCACTTCACCCTTAACTAGTCTCTATTCATTCTGCGACTCCCGTTTCGAGTTACTATTCTTAGCAACTGAACTAGTATCAAATACTGAGGGGTTGCTATAAACATTAGTAAAGTACACATCAATAACATGTATATCAAATATACCTATGTTCACTTTTCCATCCTTCTTATCCGCCAATTACTTGGGGTAGTTCCGCTTCCAATGACCAGTCCCTTTGCAGTAGAAGCACTCAGTTTCAGGCTTAGGTCCATACTTGGGTTTTTTTCACTTGAGCAGCAACTTGTTTGCCGTTCTTCTTGAAGTTCCCCTTTCTTCCCTTTGTCCCTTTATTTGAAACTAGTGGTTTTGTTTACCATCAACACTTGATGCTTTTCTTGATTTCTACCTTCATCGATTTCAGCATCACGAAGAGCTTGGGAATCGTTTCCGTTATCCCTTGCATATTATAGTTCATCATGAAGTTCTACTATCTTGGTGATGGTGACTAGAGAATTTTGTCAACCACTATTTTATCTGGAAGATTAACTCCCACTTGATTCAAGCGATTGTAGTACCCAGACAATCTGAGCACATGCTCACTGCTTGAGCTATTCTCCTCCATCTTTTTGTTGGGGAACGTGGTAATTTCGAAAATTTTCCTACGCACGCGCAAGATCATGGTGATGCACAGCAACGAGAGGGGAGAGTGTTGTCTACGTACCAACGCAGACCGACTGCGGAAGCGATCACACAACATAGAGGAAGTAGTCGTACGTCTTCTTCCCGATCTGACTGATCCAAGCACCGTTACTCCGGCACCTCCGAGTTCTTAGCACACGTTCAGCTCGATGACAATCCTCGGGCTCCGATCCAGCAAAGCGTCGAGGAAGAGTTTCGTCAGCACGACGGCGTGGTGACGATCTTGATGTACTACCGACGCAGGGCTTCGCCTAAGCACTACAACGGTATGATCGAGGTGGAATTTGGTGGCAGGGGGCACCGCACACGGCTAAGGAACGATCTCAAGGATCAACTTGTGTGTCTTGGGGTGTCCCCTGCCCCCGTATATAAAGGTTGGAGGGAGGGGGGCTGGCCGGCCAGAGAGAGGGAGGCGCAGGGGGAGTCCTACTCCTACCGGGAGTAGGACTCCCCCCTCCAATCCTATTCCAACTAGGACTCTCAAGGGGGGAAGGAGAGAGAGGGGGGCCGGCCCCTTCTCCTAGTCCTACTAGGACTTGGGGAAGGGGGGGCGCGGCCAGCTGTGGGCTGCCCCTTTTCTCTTTTCCACTAAGGCCCAATAGGCCCATTAGTCTCCCGGGGGGTTCCGGTAACCCTCCCGGTAAAATCCCGATTTCACCCGGAACACTTCCTATGTCCAAACATAGGCTTCCAATATATCAATCTTTACGTCTCGACCATTTCGAGACTCCTCGTCATGTCCGTGATCTCATCCGGGACTCCGAACAACCTTCGGTACATCAAAATGCATAAACTCATAATAACTGTCATCGTAACGTTAAGCGTGCGGACCCTACGGTTCGAGAACAATGTAGACATGACCGAGACACGTCTCCGGTCAATAACCAATAGCGGGACCTGGATGCCCATATTGGCTCCTACATATTCTACGAAGATCTTTATCGGTCAGACCGCATAACAACATACATTGTTCCCTTTGTCATCGGAATGTTACTTGCCCGAGATTCGATCATCGGTATCCAATACCTAGTTCAATCTCGTTACCGGCAAGTCTCTTTACTCGTTCCGTAATACATCATCTTACAACTAACATATTAGTTGCAGTGCTTGCAAGGCTTATGTGATGTGCATTACCGAGAGGGCCCAGAGATACCTCTCCGACAATCGGAGTGACAAACCCTAATCTCGAAATACGCCAACCCAACATCTACCATTGGAGACACCTGTAGTACTCCTTTATAATCACCCAGTTACGTTGTGACGTTTGGTAGTACCCAAAGTGTTCCTCCGGTAAACGGGAGTTGCATAATCTCATAGTTATAGGAACATGTATAAGTCATGAAGAAAGCAATAGCAACATACTAAACGATCGGGTGCTAAGCTAATGGAATGGGTCATGTCAATCAGATCATTCAACTAATGATGTGACCTCGTTAATAAAATAACAACTCTTTGTTCATGGTTAGGAAACATAACCATCTTTGATTAACGAGCTAGTCAAGTAGAGGCATACTAGTGACACTCTGTTTGTCTATGTATTCACACATGTATTATGTTTCCGGTTAATACAATTCTAGCATGAATAATAAACATTTATCATGATATAAGGAAATAAATAATAACTTTATTATTGCCTCTAGGGCATATTTCCTTCAGTCTCCCACTTGCACTAGAGTCAATAATCTAGTTCACATCGCCATGTGATTTAGCAGCAATGGTTCACATCACCATGTGATTAACACCCATAGTTCACATCGTCATGTGACCAACACTCAAAGGGATTACTAGAGTCAGTAATCTAGTTCACATATCTATGTGATTAACACCCAAAGAGTACTAAGGTGTGATCATGTTTTGCTTGTGAGATAATTTTAGTCAACGGGTCTGTCACATTCAGATCCGTAAGTATTTTGCAAGTTCTATGTCTACAATGCTCTACACGGAGCTACTCTAGCTAATTGCTCCCACTTTCAATATGTATCCAGATTTAGAATCATCTGGATCAGTGTCAAAAACTTGCATCGACGTAACCCTTTACGACGAACCTTTTTGTCACATCCATAATCGAGAAACATTTCCTTATTTCACTAAGGATAATTCTGACCGCTGTCCAGTGATCTACTCCTAGATCACTGTTGTACTCCCTTGCCAAATCAGTGCAGGGTATACAATAGATCCGGTACACAGCATGGCATACTTTATAGAACCTATGAATGAGGCATAGGGAATGACTTTCATTCTCTTTCTATCTTCTGCCGTGGTCGGGCTTTGAGTCTTTACTCAACTTCACACCTTGTAACACAGGCAAGAAAGTTTTTCTTTGACTGTTCCATTTTGAACTACTTCAAAATCTTGTCAAGGTATGTACTTATTGAAAAACTTATCAAGCGTCTTGATCTATCTCTATAGATCTTGAAGCTCAATATGTAAGCAGCTTTACCGAAGTCTTTCTTTGAAAAACTCCTTTCAAACACTCCTTTTATGCTTTACAGAATAATTCTACATTATTTCCGATCAACAATATGTCATTCACATATACTTATCAGAAATACTGCAGTGCTCCCACTCACTTTCTCGTAAATACAGGCTTCACCGCAAGTCTGTATAAAACTATATACTTTGATCAACTCATCAAAGCGTATATTCCAACTCCGAGATGCTTGCACCAGTCCACAGATGGATCGCTGGTGCTTGCACATTTTGTTAGCACCTTTTGGATTGACAAAACATTCTGGTTGCATCATATACAACTCTTCTTTAATAAATCCATTAAGGAATGCAGTTTTGTTTATCCGTTTGCCAGATTTCATAAAATGCGGCAATTACTAACATGATTCGGACAGACTTAAGCATAGATACGAGTGAGAAAATCTCATCGTAGTCAACACCTTGAACTTGTCGAAAACCTTTTGCGACAATTCTAGCTTTGTAGATAGTAACACTACTATCAGCGTCCGTCTTCCTCTTGAAGATCCATTTATTTTCTATTGCTTGCCGATCATCGGGCAAGTCAACTAAAGTCCATACTTTGTTCTCATACATGGATCATATCTCAGATTTCATGGCTTCAAGCCATTTTGCGGAATCTGGGCTCACCATCGCTTCTTCATAGTTCGTAGGATCATCATGATCTAGTAGCATGACTTCCAGAACAGGATTACCGTACTACTCTGGCGCGGATCTTACTCTGGTTGATCTACGAGGTTCAGTAGTGTCTTGTTCTGAAGTTTCATGATCATCATCATTAGCTTCCTCACTAACTGGTGTAGGTGTCACAGAAACATTTTTCTGTGATGTACTACTTTCCAATAAGGGAGCAGGTACAGTTACCTCGTCAAGTTCTACTTTCCTCCCACTCACTTCTTTCGAGAGAAACTCCTTCTCCAGAAAGTTTCCGAATTTTAGCAACAAAAGTCTTGCCTTCGGATCTGTGATAGAAGGTGTATCCAATAGTTTCCTTTGGATATCCTATGAAGACGCACTTCTCCGATTTGAGTTTGAGCTTATCAGGATGAAACTTTTTCATATAAGCATCGCAACCCCAAATTTTTAAGAAACGACAGCTTAGGGGTCTTGCCAAACCATAGTTCACACGGTGTCGTCTCAACGGATTTAGATGGTGCCCTATTTAACGTGAATGCAGCTGTCTCTAATGCATAACCCCAAAACGATAGTGGTAGATCGGTAAGATACATCTTAGATTGCACTATATCCAATAAAGTACGGTTATGACGTTCGGACACACCATTATGTTGTGGTGTTCCATGTGGCATGATTTTGTGAAACTATTCCACATTGTTTTAATTGAAGACCAAACTCGTAACTCAAATATTTTACCTCTGCGATCATATCGTAGAAACTTTTATTTTCTTGTCACGATGATTTTCTACTTCACTCTGAAATTCTTTGAACTTTTCAAATGTTTCAGACTTATGTTTCATCAAGTAGATATACTCATATCTGCTCAAATCATCTGTGAAGATCAGAAAATAATGATACCTGTCGCGAGCCTCAATATTCATCGGACCACATACATCAGTATGTATGATTTCCAATAAATCTTTTCTCGCTCCATTGTTCCGGAGAACGGCATTTTAGTCATCTTGCCCAAAAGGCATGGTTCGCAAGCATCAAGTGATTCATAATCAAGTGATTCCGAAAGCCCATCAGCATGGAGTTTCTTCATGCACTTTATACCAATATGACCTAAACAGCAGTGCCACAAATAAGTTGCACTATCATTATTAACTTTGCATCTTTTGGTTTCAATATTATGAATATGTGTATTATTAAGATCGAGATCCAATGAACTATTTTCATTGGGTGTGTAACCATATAAGGTTTTATTCATGTAAACAGAACAACAATTTATTCTTTTACTTAAATGAATAACCGTATTACAATAAACATGATCAAATCATATTCATGCTCAACGCAAAAACCAAATAACACTTATTTAAGTTCAACACTAATCCCGAAAGTATAGGGGAGTGTGCGATGATGATCACATCAATCTTGGAACTACTTCCAACACACATCGTCACTTCACCCTTAACTAGTCTCTGTTTATTCTGCAACTCCCGTTTCGAGTTACTAATCTTAGCAACTGAACTAGCATCAAATACTGAGGGTTTGCTATAAACACTAGTATAGTACACATCAATAACATGTATATCAAATATACTTATGTTCACTTTGCCATCCTACTTATCCGCCAATCACTTGGGGTAGTTCCGCTTCCAGTGACCAGTCCCTTTGCAGTAGAATCACTTAGTCTTAGGCTTAGGATCAGACTTGGGCTTCTTCACTTGAGCAGCAACTTGCTTGCCGTTCTTGTTGAAGTTCCCCTTCTTCCCTTTGCCCTTTTCTTGAAACTAGTGGTCTTGTCAACCATCAACACTTGCTGTTTTTCTTGATTTCTACCTTCGTTGATTTCAGCATCACGAAGAGCTTGGGAGTTGTTTCCGTTATCCCTTGCATATTATAGTTCATCACGAAGTTCTACTAACTTAGTGATGATGACAAGAGAATTCTGTCAATCACTATCTTATCTGGAAGATTAACTCCCACTTGATTCAAGCGATTGTAGTACCCAGACAATCTGAGCACATGCTCACTAGTTGAGCGATTCTCCTCCATCTTTTAGCTATAGAACTTGCGGGAGACTTCATGTCTCTCAACTCGGGTATTTGCTTGAAATATTAACTTCAACTCCGGGAACATCTCATATGGTCCATGACGTTCAAAACGTCTTTGAAGTCCCGATTCTAAGCTGTTAAGCATGGTGCACTAAACTATCAAGTAGTCATCATATTGAGCTAGCCAAACGTTCATAACGTCTGTATCTGCTCCTGCAATAGGTCTGTCACCTAGCGGTGCATCAAGGACATAATTCTTCTGTGCAGCAATGAGGATAAACCTCAGATCACGGATCCAATCCGCATCATTGCTACTAACATCTTTCAACACAATTTTCTCTAGGAACATATCAAAATAAACATAGGGAAGCAACAACGCGAGCTATTGATCTACAACATGATTTGCAAAATACTACCAGGACTAAGTTCATGATAAATTTAAGTTCAATTTAATCATATTACTTAAGAACTCCCACTTAGATAGGCATCCCTCTAATCCTCTAAGTGATCACCTGATCCAAATCAACTAAACCATAACCGATCATCACGTGAGATGGAGTAGTTTTCAATGGTGAACATCAATATGTTGATCATATCTACTATATGATTCACGCTCGACCTTTCGGTCTCTGTGTTCCGAGGCCATATCTGTATATGCTTGGCTCGTCAAGTATAACCTGAGTATTCTGCGTGTGCAACTGTTTTTCACCCGTTGTATTTGGACGTAGAGCTTATCACACCCGATCATCACGTGGTGTCTGGGCACGACGAACTTTGGCAACGGTGCATACTCAGGGAGAACACTTCTTGATAATTTAGTGAGAGATCATCTTATAATGCTACCGTCAATCAAAGCAAGATAAGATGCATAAAAGGATAAACATCACATGCAATCAATATAAGTGATATGATATGGCCATCATCATCTTGTGCTTGTGATCTCCATCTCTGAAGCACCGTCATGGTCACCATCGTCACCGGCGCGACACCTTGATCTCCATCGTAGCATCGTTGTTGTCTCGCCAATCTTATGCTTCCACGACTATCACTACCGCTTAGTAATAAAGTAAAGCATTACATCGCGATTGCATTGCATACAATAAAGCGACAACCATATGGCTCCTGCCAGTTGCCGATAACTCGGTTACAAAACATGATCATCTCATACAATAAAATCAGCATCATGCCTTGACCATATCACATCACAACATACCCTGCAAAAACAAGTTAGACGTCCTCTACTTTGTTGTTGCAAGTTTTACGTGGCTGCTACGGGCTTAAGTAAGAACTCATCTCACCTACGCATCAAAACCACAACGATAGTTCGTCAAATAGACTCTGTTTTAACCTTCTCAAGGACCGGGCGTAGTCACACTTGGTTCAACTAAAGTTGGAGAGACAGTCTTCCGCAAGCCATCTATGTGCAAAGCACGTCGAGGGAACCGGTCTCGCGTAAGAGTACGCGTAAGGTTGGTCCGGATCGTCTCACCCAACAATACCGCCGAACCAAAGTATGACATGCTGGTAGGCAGTATGACTTGTATCGCCCACAACTCACTTGTGTTCTACTCGTGCAAATAACATCAAACCATAAAACCTAGGCTCGGATGCCACTGTTGGGGAACGTGGTAATTTCGAAAATTTTCCTACGCACACGCAAGATCATGGTGATGCACAGCAACGAGAGGGGAGAGTGTTGTCTACGTACCAACGCAGACTGACTGCGGAAGCAATCACACAACGTAGAGGAAGTAGTCGTACGTCTTCTTCCCGATCCGACTGATCCAAGCACCGTTACTCCGGCACCTCCGAGTTCTTAGCACACGTTCAGCTCGATGACGATCCTCGGGCTCCGATCCAGCAAAGCATCGAGGAAGAGTTTCGTCAGCACGACGGCGTGGTGACGATCTTGATGTACTACCAACGCAGGGCTTCGCCTAAGCACTACAACGGTATGATCGAGGTGGAATTTGGTGGCAGGGGGCACCGCACACGGCTAAGGAACGATCTCAAGGATCAACTTGTGGGTCTTGGGGTGTCCCCTGCCCCCGTATATAAAGGTTGGAGGGAGGGGGGCTGGCCGTCCAGAGAGAGGGAGGCGCAGGGGGAGTCCTACTCCTACCGGGAGTAGGACTCCCCCCTCCAATCCTATTCCAACTAGGACTCTCAAGGGGGAAAGGAGAGAGAGGGGGGCCGGCCCCTTCTCCTAGTCCTACTAGGACTTGGGGAAGGGGGGGGCGCGGCCAGCTGTGGGCTGCCCCTTTTCTCTTTTCCACTAAGGCCCAATAGGCCCATTAGTCTCCCGGGGGGTTCCGGTAACCCTCCCGGTAAAATCCCGATTTCACCCGGAACACTTCCTATGTCCAAACATAGGCTTCCAATATATCAATCTTTACGTCTCGACCATTTTGAGACTCCTCGTCATGTCCGTGATCTCATCCGGGACTCCGAACAACCTTCGGTACATCAAAATGCATAAACTCATAATAACTGTCATCGTAACGTTAAGCGTGCGGACCCTACGGTTCGAGAACAATGTAGACATGACCGAGACACGTCTCCGGTCAATAACCAATAGCGGGACCTGGATGCCCATATTGGCTCCTACATATTCTACGAAGATCTTTATCGGTCAGACCGCATAACAACATACGTTGTCCCCTTTGTCATCGGTATGTTACTTGCCCGAGATTCGATCGTCGGTATCCAATACCTAGTTCAATCTCGTTACCGGCAAGTCTCTTTACTCGTTCCGTAATACATCATCTTACAACTAACATATTAGTTGCAGTGCTTGCAAGGCTTATGTGATGTGCATTACCGAGAGGGCCCAGAGATACCTCTCCGACAATCGGAGTGACAAACCCTAATCTCGAAATACGCCAACCCAACATCTACCATTGGAGACACCTGTAGTACTCCTTTATAATCACCCAGTTACGTTGTGATGTTTGGTAGTACCCAAAGTGTTCCTCCGGTAAACGGGAGTTGCATAATCTCATAGTTATAGGAACATGTATAAGTCATGAAGAAAGCAATAGCAACATACTAAACGATCGGGTGCTAAGCTAATGGAATGGGTCATGTCAATCAGATCATTCAACTAATGATGTGACCTCGTTAATCAAATAACAACTCTTTGTTCATGGTTAGGAAACATAACCATCTTTGATTAACGAGCTAGTCAAGTAGAGGCATACTAGTGACACTCTGTTTGTCTATGTATTCACACATGTATTATGTTTCCGGTTAATACAATTCTAGCATGAATAATAAACATTTATCATGATATAAGGAAATAAATAATAACTTTATTATTGCCTCTAGGGCATATTTCCTTCACTTTTAGCTATAGAACTTGTTAGAGACTTCATATCTCTCAACTCGGGTATTTACTTGAAATATTAACTTCAACTCCTGGAACATCTCATATGGTCCATGACGTTCAAAACGTCTTTGAGGTCCCGATTCTAAGCCGTTTAAGCATGGTGCACTAAACTATCAAGTAGTCATCATATTGAGCTAGCCAAACGTTCATAACATCTGCATCTGCTCCTGCAATAGGTTTGTCACCTAGCGGTGCATCAAGGACATAATTCTTCTGTGCAGCAATGAGGTTAAACCTCAGATCACGGATCCAATCCGCATCCTTGCTACTAACATATTTCAACTTAGTTTTCTCTAGGAACATATCAAAAATAAAATAGGGGAGCTAAACGCGAGCTTTTGATCTACAACATAGATATGCTAATACTACCAGGACTAAGTTCATGATAAATTTAAGTTCAATTAATCATATTACTTAAGAACTCCCACTTACATATACATCCCTCTATTCCTCTAAGTGATCACATGATCCATATCAACTAAACCATGTCCGATCATCACGTGAGATGGAGTAGTTTCAACGGTGAACATCACTATGTTGATCATATCTACTATATGATTCACGCTCGACCTTTCAGTCTCTGTGTTTCGAGGCCATATATGTTATATGCTAGGCTCGTCAAGTTTAACCTGAGTATTCCGCGTGTGCAACTGTTTTGCACCCGTTGTATTTGAACGTAGAACCTATCACACCTGACCATCATGTGGTGTCTCAGCACGAAGAACTTTCTCAATGATGCATACTCAGGGAGAACACTTATACTTTGATAATTTAGTGAGGGATCATCTTATAATGCTACCGTCAATCAAAGCAAGATAAGATGCATAAAAGATAAACATCACATGCAATCAATATAAGTGATATGATATGGCCATCATCATCTTGTGCTTGTGATCTCCATCTCCGAAGCACCGTCATGATCACCATCGTCACCGGCGTGACACCTTGATCTCCATCATAGCATCATTGTCGTCTCGCCAATCTTATGCTTCTACGACTATCGCTACCGCTTAGTGATAAAGTAAAGCATTACAGGACGATTGCATTGCATACAATAAAGCGACAACCATATGGCTCCTACCAGTTGCCGATAACTCGGTTACAAAACATGATCATCTCATACAATAAAATTTAGCATCATGTCTTGACCATATCACATCACAACATGCCCTACAAAAACAAGTTAGACGTCCTCTACTTTGTTGTTGCAAATTTTACGTGGCTGCTACGGGCTTAGCAAGAACCATTCTTACCTACACATCAAAACCACAACGATAGTTTGTCAAGTTGGTGATGTTTTAACCTTCGCAAGGACCGGGCATAGCCACACTCGGTTCAACTAAAGTTGGAGAAACTGACACCCGCCAACCACTTGTGTGCAAAGCACGTCGGTAGAACCAGTCTCGCATAAGCGTACGCGTAATGTCGGTCCGGGCCGCTTCATCCAACAATACCGCCGAACCAAAGTATGACATGCTGGTAAGCAGTATGACTTATATCGCCCACAACTCACCTGTGTTCTACTCGTGCATACGACATCTACGCATAAAACCTGGCTCGGATGCCACTGTTGTGGAACGTAGTAATTTCAAAAATTTCCTACGCACACGCAAGATCATGGTGATGCATAGCAACGAGGGGGGAGAGTGTGTCCACGTACCCTCGTAGACCGAAAGCGAAAGCGTTAGCACAACGCGGTTGATGTAGTCGTACGTCTTCACGATCCGACCGATCCAAGTACCGAACGCATGGCACCTCCGAGTTCAGCACACGTTCAGCTTGATGACGTCCCATGAACTCCGATCCAGCAGAGCTTCACGGGAGAGTTCCGTCAGCACGACAGCGTAATGACGGTGATGATGTTGCTACCGACGCAGGGCTTCGCCTAAGCACCGCTACGATATGACCGAGGTGGAATATGGTGGAGGGGGGCAGCGCACACGGCTGGGAGAGAGCAACAGATCAACTTGTGTGCCTTGGGGTGCCCCCTGCCCCCGTATATAAAGGAGCAAGGGAGGAGGAGGCCAGCCCTAGGAGGGGCGCGCCAAGGGAGTAGGATTCCTACTCCTAGTAGGAGTAGGTTTCCTCCTTTCCAAGTCCAACTAGGAGAAGGGGGGAAAGGAGGGGAGTGGAGAAGGAAGGGAGAGGGGGGCCGCGCCCCAAACCCCTTGTCCAATTCGGACTGGGCTTGGGAGGGGGCGCGCCACCTCCTTGCTGCTGTCTCTCTTTCCCACTAAGGCCCATTAAGGCCCAATACTACTTCCCTGTATTCCCGTAACTCCCCGGTACTCCGAAAAATACCTGAATCACTCGGAACCTTTCCGATGTCCGAATATAGTCGTCCAATATATCGATCTTTATGTCTCGACCATTTCGAGACTCCTCGTCATGTCCCCAATCTCATCCGGG
This sequence comes from Triticum monococcum, assembly GCA_034509565.1. Classification (NCBI taxonomy): domain Eukaryota; kingdom Viridiplantae; phylum Streptophyta; class Magnoliopsida; order Poales; family Poaceae; genus Triticum; species Triticum monococcum. The sequence goes on from CM067844.1 coordinate 597,347,252, forward strand.
ACTCTGAACTACCTTCGATACATCAAATCACATAACTCATAATACAAATCGTCACCGAAACTTTAAGCGTGCGGACCCTACGGGTTCGTGAACTATGTAGACATGACCGAGACATGTCTCCGGTCAATAACCAATAGCGGAACCTAGATGCTCATATTGGTTCCTACATATTCTACGAAGATCTTTACTGGTCAAACCGCATAACAACATACGTTGTTCCCTTTGTCATCGGTATGTTACTTGCCCGAGATTCGATCGTCGGTATCTCAATACCTAGTTCAATCTCGTTACCGGCAAGTCTCTTTACTCGTTCTGTAACACATCATCCCGCAACTAACTCATTAGTTGCAATGCTTGCAAGGCTTAAGTGATGTGCATTACCGAGAGGGCCCAGAGATACCTCTCCGACAATCGGAGTGACAAATCCTAATCTCGAAATACGCCAACCCAACAAGTATCTTCGGAGACACCTGTAGAGCACCTTTATAATCACCCAGTTACGTTGTGACGTTTGGTAGCACACAAAGTGTTCCTCCGGTAAACGGGAGTTGCATAATATCATAGTCATAGGAACATGTACAAGTCATGAAGAAATCAATAGCAACAAACTAAACGATCAAGTGCTATGCTAACGGAATGGGTCAAGTCAATCACATCATTCTCTAATGATGTGACCCCGTTAATCAAATGACAACTCATGTCTATGGCTAGGAAACTTAACCATCTTTGATTCAACGAGCTAGTCAAGTAGAGGCATACTAATGACACTCGTTTGTCTATGTATTCACACATGTATTATGTTTCTGGTTAATACAATTATAGCATAAATAATAAATAGTTATCATGAAATAAGGAAATAGATAATAAGTTTATTATTGCCTTTAGGGCATATTTCCTTCATGTGGTTCAACCCATGCAGGCAAGAGGACATGCAGGCAACCAAACAACTTGCAGATGGTGTATTTGAGGCTGCATTTGCATAGCCAGGCTGAATTGAGAAAGCTATGCAATGAAGCATTGTAGACTATGGCAACCAAATGCACCCCTAATCTTGCCGGTCAAGAACCTCGGGTAGGAGCCAAGGAATTGTGTCTTGTAGGCCGAGCTGGCCGATTCCCTTTTGGGTGCCAAATCCAGGAGACAAAGTCCCGCATGAGCAGTTCCAGGATCGCTCAGGTTGCCATAGATGTCAGGTCAACGAACATGGATGTTAACATATTTCCAGAAGCCAGCTGACACCGCTCATGCAGGTGGTTTTTCCTCTAATTTGGTTTTGGATGAACGTAATCTTGTTTTGAGACTTGAGGGTCTAAAAGTCATCCATGAAATCATATGGGACTATATTTAGACTTTCAATAAATATGAGGGATGAAAAATATACTTTTCTTTTAAAAAAATTGAAAAAGAACAACCCCGACATATTTTAGTTGTTCTATCTTGATGGGGCCAGCACAAACTTCTACCGCTCTGCATAACGAAGATACATTTTGAAGTTCGGAATTACTTAGAGCAACTCCAACGCGCCGATCCAAACGGACAATGATATATTCTGTTTTTTGTCTATCTAGATCGGCCCGGCGGACGCCCATGTCTGCTTCCGCATTTGGGTCAGCGCAGCGCCCAACGCTGGCCCGGCCCATTTTGACCGGGCGCAAAAAAAGAACACAAATACTTTGAAAATTAAAACAACCATTAATTAAACATTAAGCTGGCCACGAAGGCCTGCGATAGTCCACGCGTCTACATTACATTAATTAAACATTAAAAAACTAAACTACAAGGCGGCGTGCTGCCCTGGGCGTTCTCATCTTCGATGTCGGGGCCGGTGAGGTCGATTAGCGTCGGCGCAGGGCCGGCCCAGGGGAATGTCGTGTTCCAGACAACGACTATGTCGGTCACCGGCTGTGCTGCCGCCTATGCAGCCGTGGCCTGTTCCTGACGCGCCTCCTCCTTCGCCTCGCACTGCTCCTCCTCGGCGTCGCGCTCCAGCTGCTCGAGGTACTCGCCATCACGGCACTCCTCGGCAAGCCGTCGGTGGTGCCATTGCTCGAGGTACGCCACCTCCTGCCCCGGCGTCGCCCCCATGCAGATCGGCGGGGCATTGACCCACTCATGCATTACTATTGTCCAAGAGTAGCGCTCGACAGGTGTCGGCTCAGGATCGGCCTTAGACAGGGGAAGGCGGGGCCAGCGGCGGTACGACGCAGTCACTGTCCGTGGACAGCGCCTTGGCCTCCGCCATGCGCGCCTGGTATGCCGCCTGCTCCTCCTCGTATGCCACCCTACGTCGCTTGTCCTCCTCACTTTCCCGTAGGACAGCCGCCATGGCCTCCGCCTCCTGGTCCTCATCGTGAACGATGATGGGAGGTGGCGGGGAGCTACAGGAGACTTTGTGGACACCGTGTCGCCTAGCCTCCTCGTGCTCAAAGGCGAACCAATGCGCCCAATAGGGCGAGTCGGCGTCATAGGCGGAGTCGCGGTGCTGATCGGTGATACGTTCATTTTACATCATGCTTTTATATCGATATTTATTGCATTATGGGTTGTTATTACACATTATGTCACAATACTTATGCCTATTCTCTCTTATTTTACAAGGTTTACATGAAGAGGGGGAATGCCGGCAGTTGGAATTCTGGGCTAGAAAAGGAGCAAATATTAGAGACCTATTCTGCACAACTCCAAAAGTCCTGAAACTTCACGGGAGCACGTTTCAGAATATATAAAAAATATTGTGCGAAGGAAGTACCAGAGGGGGCCACCCACCATCCACGAGGGTGGGGGCGCGCCCAGGGCCCCTGGCAGGCCTCCGATGCCCATCTTCTGCTATATGAGGTCTTTCGTCCGAGAAAAAATCATAAGCAAGCTTACAGGACGAAACTCTGCCGCCACGAGGCGGAACCTTGGCAGAACCAATCTAGGGCTCTGGCGGAGCTGTTCTGCCGGGGAAACTTCCCTCCGGGAGGGAGAAGTCATCACCACCGTCATCATCATTGATTCTCTCATCGGGAGGGGGTCAATCTCCATCAACATCTTCACCAGCACCATCTCATCTCAAACCCTAGTTCATCTCTTGTATTCAATCTTTGCCTCAAAACCTCAGATTGGTACCTGTGGGTTGCTAGTAGTGTTGATTACTCCTTGTAGTTGATGCCAGTTGGTTTATTCAGTACAAGATCATATGTTCAGATCCTTTATGCATATTAATACCCCTTTGATTATGAACATGAATATGATTTGTGAGTAGTTACGTTTGTTCCTGAGGACATGGGAGAAGTCTTGCTATAAGTATTCATGTGAATTTGGTATTCGTTCGATATTTTGATGAGATGTATGTTGTCTTTCCTCTGCTGGTGTTATGTGAACGTCGACTACATGACACTTCACCATTATTTGGGCCTAGAGGAAGGCATTGGGAAGTAATAAGTAGATGATGGGTTGCTAGAGTGACAGAAGTTTAAACCCTAGTTTATGAGTTGCTTCGTAAGGGGGTGATTTGGATCCATATGTTTCATGCTATGGTTAGATTTACCTTAATACTTCTTTTGTAGTTGCGGATGCTTGCAAGAGGGGTCAATCATAAGTGGGATGCTTGTCCAAGGAAGGGCAGTACCCAAGCACCGGTCCACCCACATATCAAATTATCAAAGTATCGAACGCGAATCATATGAACGTGATGAAAACTAGCTTGATGATAATTCCCATGTGTCCTCGGGAGCGCTTTCCTTTATATAAGAGTTTGTCCAGGTTTGTCCTTTGCTACAAAAAGGATTGGGCCATCTTGCTGCACCTTATTTACATTTATTACTTGTTACCCGTTATAAATTACCTTATCACAAAACTATCTGTTACCGATAATTTCAGTGCTTCCAGAGAATACCTTACTGAGAACTGCTTATCATTTCCTTCTACTCCTTGTTGGGTTCGACACTCTTACTTATCGATAGGACTACGATAGATCCCCTATACTTGTGGGTTATCAATCGGCCGTCAGCAGCGCCCGCCGGCGCCGCACCTCCTCCGTGTGTGCCGACCGTGGCGCCGCCGGCACTGGGATCCTCTCTGGATCCAAGTGCCAGTCGTGCGGCTGGGTGACATCGGGGTAGGGGAGAGGGACGTGGTGCTGCCAGTGCCACTCCGCCTGGTGCACTGGCACGCTCACGCGCTGCCTCGGCCAGTGGGAAGACCCAGCGGAGGCGGGGGGAGGGGGGGAGGTGAAGGCCTTGCCCTTTGCTTTGCCGTTGCTGGAGAAGAATCGCATCATGCCGGTGGATAGGGTTGTCGCCGACGGGGGAGCAGAGGGTGGCGAGATTGGGATGGGGTGTTTTTGGAAGCGGATGAGGATGGCCCCCCCATAACGAAATAAATATCTAAAACTTACATCTGATCCAAAATACAATTATTGACATGGTAAAAAATATCAAGTGTTTGATCGTCACTAAAACTTTACTTGTATGTGTTGGAAAAGACTTTGTATTGATTTTCTGCTCCTTGTTTGATTACTGATGAGACCCTAAGAATGAAACACAGATTTTGATTTATTTTTGTACATAATATATAAAATAGATAATGTGCTGATTTTTTATTTCTTCACTTAATCTTTCTTTGAGTTTTAGAAGAGATGTAAATGAAATGATTAAAAGATAGGACTATATCTCATGGGTCAGCTAGGGTTACATTTTACGTAGAAAGAGTTATACCTAGGATACATTTTACGTAGGGAATACATTTTGCTAACGGAGTTCATCCTGGTATTTTGGATTATCAGAAAAATAATTGGATTATTCATGTTGATGTCGATCAGCTATTCATTGTCTTACATTGAAATATATAGGAAACATGAAGACTACATAAGAAGAATCATTGTTTGGATGTTTAAACCTATATAAATTGCTATCTATGACTTATCTTATTTATAATATGGCATCTGTAGAAAATTAAAAATACATTTCCTTATTTTGTAACCGAAGCTTTTGATTTTTAGAGGAGAGCTTTTGTTCTTGGTAAGTATGTGCACAGAATAAGAGGTTTTCTGGAAAATATTCATGTTGATGTTGATTCATTATTTATTATTTTAGAAAAATATTGATAGGAGGCATACTCGAGACCCACTTCTTTATTGTGAACTTACTATTAGTTTCCTTATGTAATTTTTTTTGTTTATAGGATCTTATATTATATGCTGCCATCTGTAAGACACGGCAAGATCGTTTATCTTTTTACGTCCTTCGACGATTGTCAACTATGGAAAAAAGAAATACAACCTTTATGTCCTACTCTCTGGCAGACCAATGTGTGTGAAATAGTATGGCCTCCATAAGCCTATATAGGGATAAATATCAGATCGCCAAATCAAGAAGGTAACTTGAAAGGAAAAAAACGAAGCATTCATCATCAAGTCGTGTATATCAACGATCTCTGAAAATCTGCACTATCTGCAAAGCATGATAACAAAAGACAGTTTCAGAATCTGTAGATGTTCACGCTAATGTTTCATTGCCCTTATACTTAGCCTGTATCACTGGTATTTCTTAAAGATTTGGTATCTTTACGTCACAAACAGTAATGATATGTCAAAATATTATTTTCTTCAGAATATCTGATCGCTCATTGATCTCCAACAGATGAGCTTCAGTACAAATATTTAGAGATAAAATGATAATCTGCTAGCAAAATATCGGCACAAGTGCCCATGAGCTTCAATAGAAATATTCAGAGATGGCCTTAAAATTCATCCAACACATGAGCTTCGGTACAAATACTCAAGAGAAAAGATGATATTCTCCTAGCAAAATGTCGGCACAAGTACCAATGAGCTTCAGTACAAATATTCAGAGATAGAAGAATTCATCCAACACATGAGCTTCAGTACAAATATTCAGGGATACAAATATTCAGAGATAAAATGACAATCTCCTAGCAAAATATCGACACAAGTATCAAAAAAGGCCCAAATGACCCCAATAAGTTGGATAATATACGATAAGTCCCAATAAGTTCCTCCCTGGGAGTCTTTTCTGATAAGTCCCAAATGACCCCAATAAGTCCCTATAAGTCCCTCCTGTTTGGTATAGATGGGACTTATAGGGACTTTTTTAAGTCCCTAAACCAATAAGTCCCTGGAAACAAACACCCTCTTCTTCTATACCCATCGCTCTCTGCTGAACAGATTAGAATCACAAACAAAATACTTCTTAGGCACTGATATTAATGACATTTGTTTTCGCAGGCGTATACTAAAAATGCTCTTAGGCTATCAAGAAATTGTCTTCAAACACAAAGGATACTATAGAAAATGCTCTTAGGCTATCAAGAAATTCTGTATCTGAAAAGAATAGATAATGTGTCCTCACTCACTAGTAGAAAAAGGGTCAAACGTGAAGCACATTAGTGCCGGTTTGTATTTGAGCCGGCACTAATGTATACATTAGTGCCGGTTCCAACGGCTAGCCGGGCCACTTTCATTAGTACCGGTTCGTGGCGAACCTTTAGCACCGGTTCGTGCCACGAACCGGTACTAATGAGAGTGGTGGTAGGATGTTGTCAGAATGGGGCCCCTCCAGCCCCTTTAGTACCGGTTCTTGGCACAAACCGGTACTAAAGGTCGTCCTACATAAACCCTTCGTCCACCCGAGCTCGCTCTGTTCTTCCCCTTTCCCTTCTCCTCTCTGTTCTTCCCCTCTTCCTCTCGAGCTCATCACACATTTTGCCCAAAATTTGTCAAGATTTTAAGGCCCCCATCCATTCAAATGATCACAAAGGTTAGCAACTTTGTCCTTTCATCTCTCATTGCTAGATTAGCTCTTGCAATGCTTTATATAGTGATTAATTTGTGAGTTTAGTAATTTGGGAGGATATATATATATATATATATATATATATATATATATATATATATATATATATATATGTGCTAGTATTTGATTTATATGCAATTTGAGGTCAAAAATAACACTTAGTTTGCATATGTAGGTGTGGTTTACTTAGTGCCTTCTAAATCTCCATCGTAGCCACCGTCGATCGCCCGCACCGTCCCGTCGCCGGCACCACCTTGTGGTGAGCCTCTTGTTCATGAAATTTTATATAAAAATTGATGTTTGTGTGATTTGGATATATAGTTACTCGTATAATTATCTTATTCGTACGTTGTTTGTTATACATATAGTGCCATGGTTTTGATATCCGTCCCCGTCGGCCCTAGTCCTTGTTATGATTCGGATGTGGTATGTATATTCTTTTTTCTAGTTGAATTTCGTGTTTATGACAAATTATGCCCATCAAGTTGACATAGAAATTTTTTCTAGGAGGTATGTGAACCGGAAATTCCAACCGACCCTATTGCCGAGAGGTTAAATTTAGTTGAAAGAGAAAACGAGTACTTGAAAGAAAAGTTGAAAAGAATTAAGGGGGAGAAGATGGAATTGGAGTTGCATGTTGCCGATGTCGTCGATGATCACAAGATCAAGATGGAGAAAATGCGCTTGAAGATTAGAAAGATTAGAAAATATGCCATCGATAGTGAGGCTTGGTATCATTATGCTGTTGGATCCATTGTTACCTTAGTTGCGATCTTGATCGTATTTGTTGTTGCATTTAAATGCTTTAGCTAGAGAGTTATTTGTTTGTTGCATTTAAGTGTTGTATGAACTTTATGTATGAACTTGTATTAATTTGGTCTATTCGGTGTTGTGTAATGAAGATGAGCCGGCAATGGATGTACGATGAACGATGCTCTCCCCAGTTCGTTGAGGGCGTGCATACTTTTCTGCTTGCGGCTGAGGCAAACAAGCGGGGGGATAGTTTTATGCCCTGTCCATGTGCTCGCTGTAAGAATGGTCACAATTACTCTACATCAAGAACCATTCACGTCCACCTGTTTAAGTCCGGTTTCATGCCCCATTATAATGTTTGGACCAAGCACGGAGAAAGAGGGGTTATGATGGAAGACAATGAAGAAGAAGAGGACGACGACAGCTATCCTGGCCATGGGTTCCCTGAATACGATGATACAACAATGGGGGAAGAAGCTGAGCCGATAATGCGGGAAGAAGCTGAGCCGGCAATGCGGGAAGAAGCTGAAGAAGAGGCATCAGATGAGCCCGTTGATGATCTAGGTCGGGCCATTGCCGATGCAAAGAGAAACTGTGCAAGTGATTTGGAGAAGAAGAAGTTGTAGCGCATGTTAGAGGATCACAAAAAATTGTTGTACCCGAATTGCGTAGGTGACAAGAAAAAGCTGGGCACCACACTGGAATTGCTGCAATGGAAGGCAGAGAATGGTGTATCTGACAAGGGATTTGGAAAGTTGCTGGTAATGATAAAGGATATGCTTCCAAAGGACAACGAATTGCCCGAGAGTACGTACGAAGCAAAGAAGGTTGTCTGCCCTCTAGGGTTAGAGGTGCAGAAGATACATGCATGCCCTAATGATTGCATCCTCTACCGCGGTGAGTATGAGGATTTGAACGCTTGCCCGGTATGTGGTGCATTGCGCTATAAGATCAGCCGCGATGACCCTGGTGATGTCGAGGGCCGGCGCCCCAGGAAGAAGATTCCTGCCAAGGTGATGTGGTATGCTCCTATAATACCACGGTTGAAATGTTTGTTCCAAAACAAAGAGCATGCCAAGGCGATGTGATGGCACAGAGAAGACCGTAAGAAAGACGGAAAGTTGAGAGTGTTGGGGAACGTGGTAATTTCGAAAATTTTCCTACGCACACGCAAGATCATGGTGATGCACAGCAACGAGAGGGGAGAGTGTTGTCTACGTACCAACGCAGACCGACTGCGGAAGCGATCACACAACGTAGAGGAAGTAGTCGTACGTCTTCTTCCCGATCCGACCGATCCAAGCACCGTTACTCCGCACCTCCGAGTTCTTAGCACACGTTCAGCTCGATGACGATCCTTGGGCTCCGATCCAGCAAAGCGTCGAGGAAGAGTTCCGTCAGCACGATGGCGTGGTGACGATCTTGATGTACTACCGACGCAGGGCTTCGCCTAAGCACTACAACGGTATGATCGAGGTGGAATTTGGTGGCAGGGGGCACCGCACACGGCTAAGGAACGATCTCAAGGATCAACTTGTGTGTCTTGGGGTGTCCCCTGCCCCCGTATATAAAGGTTGGAGGGAGGGGCGCTGGCCGGCCAGAGAGAGGGAGGCGCAGGGGGAGTCCTACTCCTACCGGGAGTAGGACTCCCCCCTCCAATCCTATTCCAACTAGGACTCTCAAGGGGGAAAGGAGAGAGAGGGGGGCCGGCCCCTTCTCCTAGTCCTACTAGGACTTGGGGAAGGGGGGGGCGCGCGGCTAGCTGTGGGCTGCCCCTTTTCTCTTTTCCACTAAGGCCCAATAGGCCCATTAGTCTCCCGGGGGGTTCCGGTAACCCTCCCGGTATTCCGGTAAAATCCCGATTTCACCCGGAACACTTCCTATGTCCAAACATAGGCTTCCAATATATCAATCTTTACGTCTCGACCATTTCGAGACTCCTCGTCATGTCCGTGATCTCATCCGGGACTCCGAACAACCTTCGGTACATCAAAATGCATAAACTCATAATAACTGTCATCGTAACGTTAAGCGTGCGGACCCTACGGTTCGAGAACAATGTAGACATGACCGAGACACGTCTCCGGTCAATAACCAATAGCGGGACCTGGATGCCCATATTGGCTCCTACATATTCTACGAAGATCTTTATTGGTCAGACCGCATAACAACATACGTTGTTCCCTTTGTCATCGGTATGTTACTTGCCCGAGATTCGATCGTCGGTATCCAATACCTAGTTCAATCTCGTTACCGGCAAGTCTCTTTACTCGTTCCGTAATACATCATCTCACAACTAACATATTAGTTGCAGTGCTTGCAAGGCTTATGTGATGTGCATTACCGAGAGGGCCCAGAGATACCTCTTCGACAATCGGAGTGACAAACCCTAATCTCGAAATACGCCAACCCAACATCTACCATTGGAGACACCTGTAGTACTCCTTTATAATCACCCAGTTACGTTGTGACGTTTGGTAGTACCCAAAGTGTTCCTCCGGTAAACGGGAGTTGCATAATCTCATAGTTATAGGAACATGTATAAGTCATGAAGAAAGCAATAGCAACATACTAAACGATCGGGTGCTAAGCTAATGGAATGGGTCATGTCAATCAGATCATTCTACTAATGATGTGACCTCGTTAATCAAATAACAACTCTTTGTTCATGGTTAGGAAACATAACCATCTTTGATTAACGAGCTAGTCAAGTAGAGGCATACTATTGACACTCTGTTGGTCTATGTATTCACACATGTATTATGTTTCCGGTTAATACAATTCTAGCATGAATAATAAACATTTATCATGATATAAGGAAATAAATAATAACTTTATTATTGCCTCTAGGGCATATTTCCTTCAGTCTCCCACTTGCACTAGAGTCAATAATCTAGATTACACAGTAATGATTCTAACACCCATGGAGCCTTGGTGTTGATCATGTTTTGCTCGTGGAAGAGGCTTAGTCAACGGGTCTGCAACATTCAGATCCGTATGTATCTTGCAAATCTCTATGTCTCCCACCTGGACTAAATCCCGGATGGAGTTGAAGCGTCTCTTGATGTGTTTGGTCCTTTTGTGAAATCTGGATTTCTTTGCCAAAGCAATTGCACCAGTATTGTCACAAAAGATTTTCATTGGACCCGATGCACTAGGTATGACACCTAGATCGGATATGAACTCCTTCATCCAGACTCCTTCGTTTGCTGCTTCCGAAGCAGCTATGTACTCCGCTTCACATGTAGATCCCGCTACGACGCTTTGTTTAGAACTGCACCAACTGACAGCTCCACCGTTTAAAGTAAACACGTATCCGGTTTGCGATTTAGAATCGTCCGGATCAGTGTCAAAGCTTGCATCAACGTAACCTCTTACGGTGAGCTCTTTGTCACCTCCATATACGAGAAACATATCCTTAGTCCTTTTCAGGTATTTCAGGATGTTCTTGACCGCTGTCCAGTGATCCATTCCTGGATTACTTTGGTACCTCCCTACTAAACTTATAGTAAGGCACACATCAGGTCTGATACACAGCATTGCATACATGATAGAGCCTATGGCTGAAGCATAGGGAACATCTTTCATTTTCTCTCTATCTTCTGCAGTGGTCGGGCATTGAGTCTGACTCAACTTCACACCTTGTAACACAGGCAAGAACCCTTTCTTTGCTTGATCCATTTTGAACTTCTTCAAAATCTTGTCAAGGTATGTGCTCTGTGAAAGTCCAATTAAGCGTTTTGATCTATCTCTATAGATCTTTATGCCTAATATGTAAGCAGCTTCCCCGAGGTCTTTCATCGAAAAACTTTTATTCAAGTATCCTTTTATGCTATCCAGAAATTATATATCATTTCCAATCAGCAATATGTCATCCACATATAATATCAGAAATGCTATAGAGCTCCCACTCACTTTCTTGTAAATACAGGCTTCTCCAAAAGTCTGTAAAAAGCCAAATGCTTTGATCACACTATCAAAGCGTTTATTCCACCTCCGAGATGCTTGCACCAGTCCATAAATGGATCGCTGGAGTTTGCATACTTTGTTAGCTCCCTTTGGATCGACAAAACCTTCTGGTTGTATCATATACAACTCTTCTTCCAGAAATCCATTCAGGAATGCAGTTTTGACATCCATCTGCCATATTTCATAATCATAAAATGCAGCAATTGCTAACATAATTCTGACGGAATTAAGCATCGCTACGGGTGAGAAGGTCTCATCGTAGTCAACCCCTTGAACTTGTCGAAAACCTTTTGCGACAAGTCGAGCTTTATAGACAGTAATATTACCGTCAGCGTCAGTCTTTTTCTTGAAGATCCATTTATTCTCAATTGCTTGCCGACCATCGGGCAAGTCAACCAAAGTCCATACTTTGTTTTCATACATGGATCCCATCTCAGATTTCATGGCCTCAAGCCACTTTGCGGAATCTGGGCTCACCATCGCTTCTTCATAGTTCGTAGGTTCATCATGATCTAGTAGCATGACTTCCAGAACTGGATTACCGTACCACTCTGGTGCGGATCTCACTCTGGTTGATCTACGTGGTTCAGTAGTATCTTGTCCTGAAGCTTCATGATCATCATCATTAGCTTCCTCACTAATTGGTATAGGTGTCGCAGAAACAGTTTTCTGTGATGTACTATTTTCCAATAAGGGAGCAGGTACAGTTACCTCGTCAAGTTCTACTTTCCTCCCACTCACTTCTTTCGAGAGAAACTCCTTCTCTAGAAAGTTTCCGAATTTAGCAACAAAAGTCTTGCCTTCGGATCTGTGATAGAAGGTGTATCCAATAGTTTCCTTTGGATATCCTATGAAGACACATTTCTCCGATTTGGGTTCGAGCTTATCAGGTTGAAGCTTTTTCACATAAGCATCGCAGCCCCAAACTTTAAGAAACGACAACTTTGGTTTCTTGCCAAACCATAGTTCATAAGGTGTCGTCTCAACGGATTTTGATGGTGCCCTATTTAATGTGAATGCGGCCGTCTCTAAAGCATAACCCCAAAACGATAGCGGTAAATCAGTAAGAGACATCATAGATCGCACCATATCTAGTAAAGTATGATTACGACGTTCGGACACACCATTACGCTGTGGTGTTCCGGGTGGCGTGAGTTGCGAAACTATTCCACAATTTTTCAAATGTACACCAAACTCGTAACTCAAATATTCTCCTCCACGATCAGATCGTAGAAACTTTATTTTCTTGTTACGATGATTTTCAACCTCACTCTGAAATTCTTTGAACTTTTCAAATGTTTCAGACTTATGTTTCATTAAGTAGATATACCCATATCTGCTTAAATCATCTGTGAAGGTGAGAAAATAACGATATCCGCCACGAGCCTCAATATTCATCGGACCACATACATCGGTATGTATGATTTCCAATAAATCTGTTGCTCTCTCCATAGTACCAGAGAACGGTGTTTTAGTCATCTTGCCTATGAGGCACGGTTCGCAAGTACCAAGTGATTCATAATCAAGTGGTTCCAAAAGCCCATCAGTATGGAGTTTCTTCATGCGCTTTACACCGATATGACCTAAACGGCAGTGCCACAAATAAGTTGCACTATCATTATTAACTTTGCATCTTTTGGCTTCTACATTATGAATATGTGTATCACTATCATCGAGATTCAACAAGAATAGACCACTCTTCAAAGGTGCATGACCATAAAAGATATTACTCATATAAATAGAACAACCATTATTCTTTGATTTAAATGAATAACCGTCTCGCATCAAACAAGATCCAGATATAATGTTCATGCTCAACGCTGGCACCAAATAACAATTATTTAGGTCTAATATTAATCCCGAAGGTAGATGTAGAGGTAGCGTGCCGACCGCGATCACATCGACTTTGGAACCGTTTCCCACGCGCATCGTCACCTCGTCCTTTGCTAGCGTCCGCTTATTCCGTAGTCCCTGTTTCGAGTTGCAAATATTAGCAACAGAACCAGTATCAAATACCCAGGTGCTACTGCGAGCTCTAGTAAGGTACACATCAATAACATGTATATCACATATACCTTTGTTCACTTTGCCATCCTTCTTATCCGCCAAATACTTGGGGCAGTTCCGCTTCCAGTGACCAGTCTGCTTGCAGTAGAAGCACTCAGTTTCAGGCTTAGGTCCAGACTTGGGTTTCTTCTCCTGAGCAGCAACTTGCTTGCTGTTCTTCTTGAAGTTTCCCTTCTTCTTCCCTTTGCCCTTTTTCTTGAAACTAGTGGTTTTGCTAACCATCAACACTTGATGCTCCTTCTTGATTTCTACCTCCGCAGCTTTCAGCATTGCGAAGAGCTCGGGAATAGTCTTGTTCATCCCTTGCATATTATAGTTCATCACGAAGCTCTTGTAGCTTGGTGGCAGTGATTGGAGAATTTTGTCAATGACGCAGTCATCTGGAAGATTAACTCCCATCTGAATCAAGTGATTATTATACCCAGACATTTTGAGTATATGCTCACTGACAGAACTGTTCTCCTCCATCTTGCAGCTATAGAACTTATTGGAGACTTCATATCTCTCAATTCGGGCATTTGCTTGAAATATCAACTTCAACTCCTGGAACATCTCATATGCTCCATGACGTTCAAAACGTCGTTGAAGTCCCGATTCTAAGCCGTAAAGCATGGCACACTGAACTATCGAGTAGTCATCAGCTTTGCTCTGCCAGACGTTCATAACATCTGGCGTTGCTCCAGCAGCAGGCCTGTCACCCAGCGGTGCTTCCAGGACGTAATTCTTCTGTGCAGCAATGAGGATAATCCTCAGGTTACGGACCCAGTCCGTGTAATTGCTACCATCATCTTTCAACTTTGCTTTCTCAAGGAACGCATTAAAATTTAACGGAACAACAGCACGAGCCATCTATCTACAATCAACATAAACAAGCAAGATACTATCAGGTACTAAGTTCATGATAAGTTTAAGTTCAGTTAATCAAATTACTTAAGAACTCCCACTTAGATAGACATCCCTCTAATCCTCTAAGTGATCACGTGATCCAAATCAACTAAACCATAACCGATCATCACGTGAGATGGAGTAGTTTTCAATGGTGAACATCGTTATGTTGATCATATCTACTATATGATTCACGCTCGACCTTTCGGCCTCCGTGTTCCGAGGCCATATCTGTATATGCTTGGCTCGTCAAGTATAACCTGAGTATTCTGCGTGTGCAACTGTTTTGCACCCGTTGTATTTGGACGTAGAGCTTATCACACCCGATCATCACGTGGTGTCTGGGCACGACGAACTTTGGCAACGGTGCATACTCAGGGAGAACACTTCTTGATAATTTAGTGAGAGATCATTTAATAATGCTACCATCAATCAAAGCAAGATAAGATGCATAAAAGGATAAACATCACATGCAATCAATATAAGTGATATGATATGGCCATCATCATCTTGTGCTTGTGATCTCCATCTCCGAAGCGCCGTCATGATCACCATCGTCACCGACGCGACACCTTGATCTCCATCGTAGCATCGTTGTCGTTTTGCCAATCTTATGCTTCCACGACTATCACTACCGCTTAGTAATAAAGTAAAGCATTACATCGCGATTGCATTGCATACAATAAAGCGACAACCATATGGCTCCTGCCAGTTGCCGATAACTCGGTCACAAAACATGATCATCTCATACAATAAAATCAGCATCATGCCTTGACCATATCACATCACAACATACCCTGCAAAAACAAGTTAGACGTCCTCTACTTTGTTGTTGCAAGTTTTACGTGGCTGCTACGGGCTTAAGTAAGAACTCATCTCACCTACGCATCAAAACCACAACGATAGTTCGTCAAATAGACTCCGTTTTAACCTTCTCAAGGACCGGGCGTAGTCACACTTGGTTCAACTAAAGTTGGAGAGACAGTCTTCCGCAAACCATCTATGTGCAAAGCACGTCGAGGGAACCGGTCTCGCGTAAGAGTACGCGTAAGGTTGGTCCGGATCGTCTCACCCAACAATACCGCCGAACCAAAGTATGACATGCTGGTAGGCAGTATGACTTGTATCGCCCACAACTCACTTGTGTTCTACTCGTGCAAATAACATCAAACCATAAAACCTAGGCTCGGATGCCACTGTTGGGGAACGTGGTAATTTCGAAAAATTTCCTACGCACACGCAAGATCATGGTGATGCACATCAACGAGAGGGGAGAGTGTTGTCTACGTACCAACGCAGACCGACTGCGGAAGCGATCACACAACGTAGAGAAAGTAGTCGTACGTCTTCTTCCCGATCCGACCGATCCAAGCACCGTTACTCCGGCACCTCCGAGTTCTTAGCACACGTTCAGCTCGATGACGATCCTCGGGCTCCGATCCAGCAAAGCGTCGAGGAAGAGTTCCGTCAGCACGACGGCGTGGTGACGATCTTGATGTACTACTGACGCAGGGCTTCACCTAAGCACTACAACCGTATGATCGAGGTGGAATTTGGTGGCAGGGGGCACCGCACACGGCTAAGGAACGATCTCAAGGATCAACTTGTGTGTCTTGGGGTGTCCCCTGCCCCCGTATATAAAGGTTGGAGGGAGGGGGGCTGGCCGGCCAGAGAGAGGGAGGCGCAGGGGGAGTCCTACTCCTACCGGGAGTAGGACTCCCCCCTCCAATCCTATTCCAACTAGGACTCTCAAGGGGGAAAGGAGAGAGAGGGGGGCCGGCCCCTTCTCCTAGTCCTACTAGGACTTGGGGAAGGGGGGGGCGCGCGGCTAGCTGTGGGCTGCCCCTTTTCTCTTTTCCACTAAGGCCCAATAGGCCCATTAGTCTCTCGGGGGGTTCCGGTAACCCTCCCGGTATTCCGGTAAAATCCCGATTTCACCCGGAACACTTCCTATGTCCAAACATAGGCTTCCAATATATCAATCTTTACGTCTCGACCATTTCGAGACTCCTCGTCATGTCCGTGATCTCATCCGGGACTCCGAACAACCTTCGGTACATCAAAATGCATAAACTCATAATAACTGTCATCGTAACGTTAAGCGTGCGGACCCTACGGTTCGAGAACAATGTAGACATGACCGAGACACGTCTCCGGTCAATAACCAATAGCGGGACCTGGATGCCCATATTGGCTCCTACATATTCTACGAAGATCTTTATCGGTCAGACCGCATAACAACATACGTTGTTCCCTTTGTCATCGGTATGTTACTTGCCCGAGATTCGATCGTCGGTATCCAATACCTAGTTCAATCTTGTTACCGGCAAGTCTCTTTACTCGTTCCGTAATACATCATCTCACAACTAACATATTAGTTGCAGTGCTTGCAAGGCTTATGTGATGTGCATTACCGAGAGGGCCCAGAGATACCTCTCCGACAATCGGAGTGACAAACCCTAATCTCGAAATACGCCAACCCAACATCTACCATTGGAGACACCTGTAGTACTCCTTTATAATCACCCAGTTACGTTGTGACGTTTGGTAGTACCCAAAGTGTTCCTCCGGTAAACGGGAGTTGCATAATCTCATAGTTATAGGAACATGTATAAGTCATGAAGAAAGCAATAGCAACATACTAAACGATCGGGTGCTAAGCTAATGGAATGGGTCATGTCAATCAGATCATTCTACTAATGATGTGACCTCGTTAATCAAATAACAACTCTTTGTTCATGGTTAGGAAACATAACCATCTTTGATTAACGAGCTAGTCAAGTAGAGGCATACTATTGACACTCTGTTGGTCTATGTATTCACACATGTATTATGTTTCCGGTTAATACAATTCTAGCATGAATAATAAACATTTATCATGATATAAGGAAATAAATAATAACTTTATTATTGCCTCTAGGGCATATTTCCTTCAAAGAGTACCCGCTGACGGGTCGTAGTGGAGAAAAATTGAAAGAAAGTACGGGAAGGAGTTTGCAGATGACGCAAGGAGCGTATGGTTTGGTCTAAGCGCATATGGCATTAATCCTTTTGGGGAGCAGAGCAGCAACCATAGCACCTGGCCTGTGACTCTATGTTTGTATAACCTTCCTCCTTGGTTGTGCATGAAGCGGAAGTTCATTATGATGCCAGTGCTCATCCAAGGCCCTAAGCAACCCGGCAACGACATTGATGTGTACCTAAGGCCATTAGTTGAAGAACTCTTACAACTGTGGAATGGAACAGGTGTACGTGCGTGGGATGAGCACATGGGGGAAGAATTTGACCTAAAGGCGTTGCTGTTCATGACCATCAATGATTGGCCTGCTCTCAGTAACCTTTCAAGACAGACAAACAAGGGATACCGCGCATGCACGCACTGTTTGGACGATACCGACAGTATATATTTGGCTAATTGTAAGAAGAATGTGTACCTAGGACATCGTCAATTTCTTCCAAGCAGGCATCCCGTAAGAAAGAAAGGCAAGCATTTCAAAGGTGAGGCGGATCACCGGACAAAGCCTGGCCACCGTACTGGTGCTGATGTACATGATATGGTCAAGGATTTGAAGGTGGTCTTTAAAAAGGGTCCTGGTGGACAACCTGTTCTGAATGACGCTGACGGACGCGCACCCATGTGGAAGAAGAAATCTATATTTTGGGACCTGCCCTAATGGAAACACCTAGAGGTCCTCTCCGCAATCGATGTGATGCACGTGACGAAGAATCTTTGTGTGACCCTGCTTGGCTTCTTGGGCGTGTATGGGAAGACAAAAGATACACCTGAGGCACGGGAGGACCAGCAACGTATGCACGGAAAAGACGGCATACATCAGGGTCATGCAAGCTACGCTCTTACCAAAGAAGAGAAGGAAATCTTCTTTGAATGCCTGCTCAGTATTAAGGTACCGCCTGGCTTCTCGTCGAATATAAAGGGAATAATAAACATGGCAGAGAAAAAGTTCCAGAACCTAAAGTCTCATGACTGCCACGTGATTATGACGCAACTGTTTTCGGTTGCATTGAGGGGGCTTCTACCGGAAAATGTTCGATTAGCCATTGTGAAGCTATGTGCATTTCTCAATGCAATCTCTCAGAAGGTAATCGATCCAGAAATCATACCAAGGTTACAGAATGATTTGGTGCAATGTCTTGTCAGTTTCGAGTTTGTGTTCCCACCATCCTTCTTCAACATCATGACGCACGTCCTAGTTCACCTATGCGAAGAGATTAACGTTTTGGGTCCTGTATTTCTACACAATATGTTCCCCTTTGAGAGGTTCATGGGAGTCTTAAAGAAATATGTTCATAACCGTGCTAGGCCAGAAGGAAGCATCTCCAAGGGCCGTCAAAATGAGGAGGTCATTGAGTTTTGTATTGACTTTATTCCTGACCTTAAGCCAATTGGTGTTCCTGAATCGCGGCATAAGGGCAGACTGGATGGAAAAGGCACGCTAGGAGGGGAACAAATAATATGTATGGACGGACATTCTCTCACTGAAGCACACTACACAGTTCTACAGAATTCCGCCTTGGTGGCTCCGTATATGGATGAACACAAGAATTTGCTACGCTCCAAACACCCGGAGCGGTCTGATGACTGGATTACACGTGAACAAACCAGGAGTTTCGCCAGCTGGTTGCAAGCACGTACCATGCATGACACCTCTATTGAAGATGACATGTACTTGCTGTCCCAGTTACCATCTTCAAATATAATGACTTTCAAAGGGTACGAGATAAATGGTAATACATTTTACACGATCGCCCAAGATAAGAAGAGCACCAACCAAAACAGTGGTGTCCGCTTTGATGCAAAAACCAAGACGGGAAAGGAAACATATTATGGTTATATACAGGACATATGGGAACTTGACTATCGACGTGGTTTGAAGGTCCCTTTGTTTCGGTGCAAATGGGTCAATATGACACGAGGCGGGGTAACGGAAGACCCGCAGTACGGAATGACAACAGTGGATCTCAACAATCTTGCGTATGCAGATGAACCATTCGTCCTAGCCAATGATGTGGCACAGGTTTTCTATGTGAAGGACATGTCTACCAAGCCAAGAAAAAGAAAAGATAAGGAAGCGAATGCATCGTATGATGAGCCAAAGCGGCACATAGTTCTTTCTGGGAAGAGAAACATCGTGGGAGTGGATGACAAGACAGACAAGTCAGAAGATTATGAAAAGTTTGATAAAATTGCTCCATTCACAGTGAATATTGACCCGAGCATCCCGTTAAATGATGAAGATTTCCATGGTTACGGTGCAAAGGGACACACGCGAAGAAAAAGTTTCACACCCAAAGATCTGGGATGTGATTGGCTTCACTAGCTATCATCACTTTCTTCTGTGTTTCACACCCAGAAGGGAATCTCTGTAATAGTTAGGGTAGTTAATTATGTGTTTTGGCATTTGAAACGCGAAGAAATTTTATGTGCAAACAAATTCTTTCATGCCTTTACTGATTTTTAAAGTTAAGTTATTCACAAACTAGTGATTCACACTAATTTCAAATAATTCAAAATTTAAACTATTCAAATTTGAAAACTACGGGCACTAACAGAAAATTTGTAATTTTTTGTACCTAAAGCAAAAATATTCACAAAGAGACTCTAAATACACAAAAAAACGACTCAAAAATAAATAAAGCAAAAAAATAAAAAAATCCCGCCTACTAGGCTAGAGCGGCCTGCATATGACTAAAAACCCAACCCGTTGTTGGGCCAGGATGCAGGCCCGCAAAGGCCTGGTAGGCCCACGGGGCAGCACAGCACAGGTAGGCCCAGAAGGCCTGCATTTGAGAGGAGCTCGAAGGAGCAGCCGCGGCTGGGTTTATAAACCAGTGCGGCTGCCCTTCGCTAGGCGAGGTGGGACTAAACTTTGCGCCCCTCGCCTGGCAGCGCACCCCCCTTTAGTACCGGTTCGTGGCACCAACCGGTACTAAAGGGGGGGCCTTTAGTACCGGTTGGAGCCACCAACCGGTACTAAAGGGGGTGCTTCCCGCCGCTTGGCCTGGCCAAAACAGGCCTTTAGTACCGGTTGGTGGCTCCAACCGGTACTAAAGGTGTCCGCTGTATAAGAAAACACTTCGAAAAATTTCGTCAGTTTCCTCTGCTTCATCGCCGCCGCCTAGTCCCGCACCGTCACCACCCCCGTCGCACCGTCCCCGTCGCACCGTCTCCACCCCCGTCGCGCCGTCCCCGTCGCGCCGCCCCTGTCCTTGTCGCGCCGCCCCCATCACGCTGTCCGCGTCGCCGGCCCGTCCCCGTCCCCGCACCAGCCCGCGTCCACGTCCCCGCACCTGCCTGCGTCGCCGTCGCCATCGTCGTCGCCTCGACCTCTCGCCCGCGCTGTGAGCCCCTGTCCCCCCTCTCCTCCCTCCAATCGAAGCCACCGCGCCATCGACGCCGTTGCCTTGGCTCGCCGTCGCCGTCGCCTCTGCACACACGCGTGCATACACAAACACACACATAGACACAAACACACACACACACACACACACACACACAATGTTTTTAGTTTTTAGTTTTTCTGTTTTTAGTTTTTAGTTTTTAGTTTTTTTTTCTGTTTTTTCTGTATTAATGTTACAGAAATCTTAGTTATATATAGAAATGTTAGAAATGTTAGTTATATAGAAATGTTAGTTTTTTCTGTATTAATGTTATAGAAATGTTAGTTATATAGAAATGCTAGTTTTTTCTGTTTTTTAGTTATAGAAATATTAGAAATGTTATAGAAATATTAGTTATATAGCATTGTTAGATGTGTTATAGGAATGTTAGTTATATAGAAATGTTAGAAATTTTAGTTATCAAAATCCAATCATTAAAAAAATGTTACTTTTTGCGGGCATATAGCTAGTATTTGTTCTCGACGATGCCCGGCCCGCATCCTCGCCGTCGACCCGTCCGCGACGACGTCCGGCTGACCCATGCCGGGACTGGGCTCCGCCGGGCTGGCACTGGGAGGTGCTGCCTGGAGGGGCGCGCCACTTGATGAGGAACCTGGCCCCGGGTCCCGTCGTCGACCCTGATCTCGTTTGGTGGCGTTCGCGTGGGCCAGTTTCGGTGTGGAGGGAGCCGGCCCCGCCGAAGGAGGTACGTCGCCGTGTCAGGGAGGAGGACGAGCACGTCCATCGCTACATGGTTGCGTTAGAGGGCGGCAGGTTCTCCAATACCTGGCAATTTCTTCAGGGATCTCACTTCAGCTATGATCCTGTGAGGGTTCCTTCTCTTTGGGTGTCCACCGCCTGCGCCACAGGAACCGCGAGTGTCCTAGATTCTTCTGTAGTATTCGATCTTTATTAGCTACCTAGCCAGTGATGTACTCGATATATAATATTCAAGACGATGTATTCGAGATTATATATTATTCGAGACGATGTATTCGAGATTATATCTATTATTCGAGACGATGTATTCGAGATTATATCTATTATTCGAGACGATGTATTCGAGATTATATCTATTATTCGAGACGATGTATTCGAGATTATATCTATTATTCGAGACGATGTAATTTGAATACTAAATTGTTTTATATTTCTTTTGGCATAGTTAAATAAAAGCTATGGCGGACAATACCGACAGAGAGAGGGAACAGACCATGTTCGATATCATACACGGACCAGATGATGATCAGAATGAAGAAGATTTTGACGGCTCCGAATTTCTAAACAACACCGGAGAGGGTGATATGATATTCGATCACGACGACCGAGAAGATGAAGTCATGAACTACGACGAAGAACATGTTGATCCTGAAACAACAAACACCGGCGAGGTATATATATTTATATAAGCAGGAATCTAGTGATCATCACATGTTTTAAATGAGTTGAAGATATATTAACGAATCGATCTTTCTTCTTTCAGCCATCCGGATCGAGCAAATCTTCAGGCAAAAGGACGAAACGAGGCCCGAACAAAAAGTTGAAGGAGGGCATAAAGTACAATATCGAGGCAATCAGACCTAATGGCGAACCATTAGCGCCTAAGAAGATTGCGAACAAGTTCGTTCGTCAGTGCGGAGTTCTTGTGAAGGACCAACTCCCGATCTCCCTTCAAGAATGGAGAAAGCCAGCAAAGCCACGTCCAAATGTTACTTTTATCGACGAGAATAAAAAAACTGCTTTGGGATACTCTCATGAAACATTTCACCCTACCAGATCATTTCACAGAAGTAGATGCGCGGAAAGTCAAGGACGTTGCTTTTAGGAAGATGGCGGTTGCATTCAAGAACCACAAGAGAACGACGTGGGAGAAGTACGTCAAGGGAGGAAGGAAGACTCCAGTATTCGAGGGGATACTAGAGAATCAAAGTGCTCATTGGGACGATTTCGTGAAATTCAAGGATTCAGAATTAGTTAAGGAACGGTCGAGAATAAGCAAGAAGAATGCCGAAAAAAAGGATAAGTTCCATAAGCTGGGGCCAGGTGGCTACGCGGTGGCAATGCCTAAGTGGGATAAGTCTGAGAAAGAGATGGAGGATGCAAGTGTCACTCCGGTTACTAAGAGGTGGCCCCCCAGGTGCAGGACTTGGTTCTATGCGCATGGGGGGGGAGTTGGACCCGAAGACAGGCAATGTTTCGACGAAGGCATGTCTGAACGGAGCCGACGATGCACTACTTGTTGCAATAGAAGAGGCTCGATCGGGGGTGTTCCAGCCCAACAGAGAGAACGACGAGCTTACGCGTGCCCTGGGAAATCCTGAACACCCGGGAAGAACACGAGGCAAGGGCACTATTCTGTGGTATGAGGGGTTTTCGGACTAGAACGCCGACTACAGAACCCGTGCGAGAAAGAAGATTGCGGAGGAGAAGAAGAGGAAGATGGAGGAGGAGCAGAGGAAGCGGGGCTATGAACGCCTTCAAGGCCTAGAAGCAAGTCAAGCGGAATTGGCAGCTAAATTCCAGCGGCAGCAGGAGCAGATCGACTCACTTAGCCAGCAAAGGGGGTCTCAGCAGCTGTAGCAGCAGCTAGCGGATGATCCAGCATTGGATACCACCGCCCCATCCATGCCAAGAAGCAGCGTGGGTTCCGCCCCGGGCGACGCACTGCTGGATAGATACCCCGTGGATGATATCACGGAGAACACTAACTGCGAGCTACACTTCAAAATTAAGAACATATCCTTGAAGGTGGCGGACGGTGTTGCTTATACAAATTCCCCCGATGCAACCTTCCATTGCAGCCCGATTCCAGCAGGCTATGCTCGTGTCGTGGTTGATGAGGTGGTGGACCAATATTCGGGGCTAGAGCTTGACATTCCTGGAGGTGACGAGGAGCACACACTCGGAGATGCCAAACATCGTATCATCCTATGGAGAAAGGATTGCATCATCTTTCGAAGGCCACCGACACCGCGTCACCCGACTCCTCGTCGAAGTCCGCCACCGAGTCAGCAGACTCCCACTCCTCCAAGTCCACCAACGCGTGAGGCCACTCCTCCTCCTCCAAGTCCGGCAAAGTGTCAGGCCACTCCTCCTCCAAGTCCAACACAGCGTCAGACGTCCACTCCTTCTCCAAGTCCGGCACAACCTCAGGCCACTCCTCCTCCAAGTCCGGCACAGCTTCAGGCCACTCCTCCTCGTCCAACTCAGCCCCGTCAGTCGTCTCCGCCGCCTCAGAAATCGCAGAAGAGACACCCCGCAGCTATGGTGCGTAGCGGTACAAGTCGAAGTGATAGTACAGGAAGTACAGGCGGAGGCAAGCGATATAAATATGGTCCAAACCTCAGTACTCCTCTTCCTGTGAGGGCTTACGACAGGACCGAGGAGCAAACCAATGCCATAGTGTGGGCAGAAGTCGACGCCCATTTTGGACCGAAACCACCACCGCCGCCAAGGGAGAAAGTGCCTGTGGAAGTAGTTGACCACTTCATTCGTATGGCTCAACCACCAGCTCCTAAGCCTGTTGACTCAGACTATGAGCGCCACATCAAGAAGTTACATCGACAACGTCTACAGAAGGAGGCGAGCTCGAGCTCGAGCAAACAACAAGCAGCTGTCAAAAAATGCGGGAAAACCGTTGCCCAGCTGGGAAAACAGGCGGCGCCATCGATCCCCCCGCTTGTTGTGCCGCCAACAACACGTGACAGTACGCGCGCCCAATATTATTGTGGCCAAACAATTTACGTTCCCGAGGTGGGCGATGTGGTAATAACCCAGGAGCATATAATGCAGGCTGAAGAACTCAAGATCACTGTTGGACAACTCCTCGAGATCGAGGACATGCCTCTGATTACAGAGGAGGAAATAAAACGGAAATTTGTCCGGGGCCAACCTTTGGTCGAGCCAGAAGATGTCAAGAAGCTCCCAACGAGAATGTATGAATTGCATCAATGGTACATGGACATTACCAAGAGATCCGATCGAGAGTCCCTCATGGTGTATGTCAAGAAGGATGATTATTACCATGAGAAAGATGTGGCCGTTGAGTATTCTGAACTGTTTCAGTTATACAATCAAGACGCACTCGACAAATCTATCGTCAGTTGCTATTGTCTGTAAGTGATTTCTTTCTGTAATTTAAGTCTCAAGCTAGCTGTAGTGATCCTTTTGATCAATCATTACGTGTAATTATCCTTATTATATTCTTTTCTGTGGTATTATGCAGGATGAAGATGTATGAAATGAGAAAAGGTGGACGCTATGGCATTGGGTTCATTAACCCAAACACCGTTAATGAATACACATGGAAATTAGATGCATATTATGAAAAAGAGGTAGAGGACAGCATGCTAGAGTTCTTGAAGCGCCTCAAATACAATGAAGATATACTACTTCCTTACAACTTCGAGTGAGTCACACTTTCTTGTACTACAAATTCTTTGTTTTTGCCTACTAGCTAGCTACATGTTTTTGCTTACATATGCCCGCTTAATTAAGACATGCAAACGTGTGTGCATGCAGATTTCACTGGATCTTGTGTATCATTAAAGTTGACGCTGGAACAGTTAAAATACTAGACTCGCTACTCAAAGCAAATAGTGACTATAACATTTTGTTTGGGATAGTCAACAGGTAATTTCAATCATTATTAACTATATATCTCGGCCTATTTAGTTCGTCATTTCATGATATGAACTATTTAATAACCCCTTTATTCATTTTCTTTGTCGGTGGGCAGGGCTTGGGCAAGGTTCATCAGCGTCACGGAAGGCGAATGGAAACCAAAGCTGAAATGGTTTCGAGCCAAGGTAAGTAATTAAGTAGTACTAGCTAGCTAGCTAGCTGCCATCTCTTTAATTATCATGCTTGATTAATTATTATCTGATCAAATTAAATTCCATTCTCGTAATAAAGGCCCTGAAGCAGGCGCCGGGGACTGATCTGTGTGCATACTGCGTTTGTGAGAACATTCGCATGATGGCGTCCGAAAGGAGCAGATCTCAAAGACAGGAATTGGTATGTTTGTCAGAACAATATTCACAATTTTTACACCATTATCGATATCTAGTCACACAACTAATACACATGCATATTGATCTCCTTCTTAACAGTTCAAAGAGGTGCGGGACAAGCTCCTACCAACGGAGCGCGTAGAAGCACTTCAAGAGGAAATAGCGGGATTTTTGCTCGACCAGGTCATAAATCCGAAGGGAGAATACTATTACCCGCTACCGCCCCCATCGAAAAAGACATGAACCACTTCCAATTGTGATCGTGCTCCGAAGGCACTAATCAGGCTAATGCCACTGGCTCCGAAGGCAACATGCATATGTAGGAGAAATTGTATATAGTTATACATGTGTGTATGTGTGAATTAATATGGTGGTTTGTGAGACATGATTGATGATATATATATGATTGGTTCTACTAGAAATTCTATTTTTATATATATATGTATATATATATATATGCATAGCATGTACAATGTGTAGTACCGTAAAATACCAGCAAACGAAAAAGAATTAAAATAGAAAACACAAAATTAAATGAAAAAGAAATCATAAAACCAAAAAAACCCCAACATTTTAGTACCGGTTGGTGTTACCAACCGGTACCAAAGGGCTCCCGACCCCCGGAGCTGGCTCGTGCCACGTGGTTGCCCTTTAGCACCGGTTCGTGCTGAACCGGTACTAAAGGAGGGGGCCTTTAGTGCCAAAATTTTAATGCCGGTTACCTAACCGGCACTAAAGGATCTTACGAACCGGTGCTATTGTCCGGTTCTGCACTAGTGACTGGGAGTTGGAATGCGCTGGACATAGGGCGAGGTTCTCACTAGGAGTTGGAATGCGGTCGTCCACCTACCGCTTTCCGGATTTAACAAAGTCTGCGTTGATTTGAGAATTAATCTCAATCAAGTCATGTAACATCTAAGAAAGAAACTTACATCTCGTTATGGCTTCGTGCTTGGAGATGAGCCATGCAAAGAAACATACAGTGGAGAAACGCTGGAGATCGCTGACCTGATGCGATTGTTTCCCACAGGGCTCAGTTTGTCCATTGCTCTTGTAGGAGGAGCCGGAAGATAGCGGCCGAGCGCCCCACGACGTGCGCTAGGGGAGAACACAGAAGAGCACAGTCGTGGACATCGAGGGAAGGCGGCAGATCGGACGCACAACTCGATTGCGGATCTGCGGAAGTGCGCGCCCCGGTGCACACCGTCGAATCCGGCAGGCAGCGAGAGCGCGCCGCGAATGCGGCTTGTCCCGTGAGGAGGACTGTAGGCCAGCATCCTGTCGTAGGGCCGCGCGATCCGGTTTGATCGCGCGGCTCTCGATCGAGATACTTCGACTCCGATATTTTATAGGTGGTGCCTTCGGCTCGCGGAACGAGCAAAGATGTCGATGTATGTATTTGAGAAAGACCAAGAGAAAGACTTGCGGTGTCTATTATCCTAATTTCTCATAGCCTGCCTCGTCTCGGTGCGCGGCGGCAGCGACGAGTGAGCTCAAACTGGATGGATCATAAGGACGGGAGATGAACACTTGCCTACGATGGCTCATAGGAGGGTGGATCTGCGAGGGTAGAACCACCTCACCTCACGAGGAAACCCTCTTCTCCTGCATCATCATCGCCCCAAGTCTTAAGTCGCACATGCATCCCGCACGTGGATGAACAACTACTTCTATTATATATAGATAGAGATGGTCTTGGATGAAGGCATGATGGAGAGAAACAGAGGGGCATGGTGCCACGGATCAGTGATGTGGCACAAGTCACACCCTTGCTGGCTGGTGGGCATCTCTAGGATGCTTAATGACATTGATGATGATGATGATGATAGCATGCGTCATTTGTAGGGGAGAGAATTTCGAAGTGACACGGTTTCTTACCTGAATAGATTTTGCATGGCGTGACAATTGTTCAACATCTTTTAACCATATATCCTCAAGCAGTAGAAAATATTTTTATTTCTTTTGTAAGGCAGTTGAAATGAATACCAGCAAGAATATTTAATGACTGTAACCACCACAAGACACGATTTCCTTTCTCTTTATATAATAGTTAGCATAAGATATGTATTTCTTGGAAAATACTATCTTTGGCAACATGTCAACATTAGACTATAACCACCATAAGATATGACCTACATCCTCTGGAGAAAAATCCTAGAAATCACACCCTAGCCATATATAAACCCTTTTTTTTATTGATGCAAAGTAGAAAATCATGTTACATATGTATAACAAGGAGGCAAAACAAGAAAAACTGTCTTTCACAACATGTCAACATTGATTGCTCAAGATTTGATCGCATTGCATTTTAAAGCCCACACGAAGTCAACATCGGTTTCTGCACTCACCACAGATGATCCACACACCGGAACAAATATCGGAGCCATCAACTATAGGATTACAAAAAGGTAAACTTTTAGGCCTCAAGGCTCTTGCTTTATCATGAAACTTTTAGGCTGGGGCTCAAGGTACCCAATATACAAGCAAGCATCCAAACCCAACGCTGCACTAGAGGATTACAAAAAGTGTAATGTTTCACAAATGGACATGAAGACCCAACACTACAAGATTAAAAAATTCACTGGGAGTTACAAAAGACTCCCGCACTAACAGTCCAGTTGCAAAAACAGGCGTCAAACCGATGGTAGAAAAGGAACTTCAAACGCCAACTCCACTACTCAGGATGCCGACCGGGGGCTTTGGCAGTTGGTGATTATGCGCGGAACAAACCAAACCAACCATCCAAACCCAACACCACAGGATTACAGAAAGTAAAATGGATCCCCATTGCTGCGCATTGGCGCAGATCAACAGAATCATGATGAACCTCCATTGCTCTGAGGACGACCATCAGAAACAGAAAGTTGTTGCGTCTTGGCGCTTCAAAGGATCAATCCTCCATTGCTGCAGTAGAAAGATGGCTCAGTACAGGGGTCAGACTGTAGGATGCTTAATCGATTCAAGCTCAAAGATGACTACATTTTGGACTGCCAAAAAGCCAAAACATAAATGCAATGCATTCTGGACTATGTAATGCAATGCTTTCATATTGTCAACATGTCAGACACAGAAAACTTGGTTGGAGTTGCCGCAGAGATCAAACTAGAAACTTCATTTTCAACCATGAGTACGATAAATTTCACAACCGGTATTGGATAGTATGAACTAGTAGGCGGCCTAATGTTGCCATTTTCATGTGCTTATTTTGCAATGGAAAGACTTAACCGTCTGTACATCCACAGGAAACAAATTCTTACAACTTTCAGGCCCAGTGGAAGCCATAACATGATCGATAGCTCAGATTTTTCTTTTGAAGATAAACCAACAAAAAAATTACATAGAGAAAGGGAGCACCAAAATGTTATATCCAGCTTTGAATATAGTGAGATTTATATCCACAATATATAGATGGTTTATCTAGCATTACCACCACAAGATCATCACAATCACAAGATTGTGGTGGACGAAGAACAACCACTGCATGTCGCATGACCACATAACCGAACCTAGATTGTTGGCTCGATGCCGAGAACCACAACCAGACACAGCTCGATGGCCAGACCATATCAAGGCACATGCAGAGATGCGAGAATGGGGACTCACGAGAACGAGGACTCGCCAGAACTGAGGAAGGGGTCAACCACCTCCAAGGTTGCAGCCAAAAGGATATCATCATGCTGGATGGGAAGCCGGGGCAGTGCATAAGGAGGAGGTAGTCCATTGAGACATGGTAGCCGGACAAGGAGGTTACGAGGCACCTGAACATGGTAGCCAGAAAAACAAATCAGAGATTATTATCTATAAGACTTTTCTTACAGAAACATAAAACTTATATTATGATTCCCTTGGAAGGGACAGGTTGCTCAAGAAACTCATAATGTACGAATGGAGACAGTAGA
Organism: Triticum monococcum; assembly: GCA_034509565.1. Classification (NCBI taxonomy): domain Eukaryota; kingdom Viridiplantae; phylum Streptophyta; class Magnoliopsida; order Poales; family Poaceae; genus Triticum; species Triticum monococcum. Next base: position 597,377,033 of record CM067844.1, read on the forward strand.
ACCATAGACTGATCTATCAAACATTCAATTAATATGGATCGGAGGGAGTAGTTTAACCTCCACTAACATCTTGTTGTCAGGTTGTGTACCAACAGTTATGCCCTATATTTATAAAGGCAACTAGTCAAGACGTCCCTATTAAAAATGAAGTACTCCCTCTGGTCCATAATAATAGTCGTGGTTTTAGTTCAAATTTGAACTAAAACCACAACAGTTATTACGGATTGGAGGGAGTAATAAACATGTATAGCATGAAAATTGCCTGGAGCTTCCCCACACGCAACCATGAAGCAGCAAATACAGTGATACAAAACAACGCTAGAGCAGCAAATACAGTTATATAAGCACTAGATCATCGGCTTGATTCTCAAACAGAAGAAAAAAGATCATCAGCTCAATGTGTAGAGCAGATCACCGAGGAGAAGCGAGAGACCAGGGACTCACCTAAGTAGTGCCCTTCTGACATTACTTCCACTGCAATGTCCTTTGCTTCCTAGGAGGCAACACGGCTCTCCTCGGTCACCTCAACGGAGTGGACTACCATCTGCCAAAGAAAGTTGCCATGTTTCAATCCACCCCAATCCAGAGACAGTCCAAAAACAGAGAGATACTGCAATATTGAAGTAGTCGTGTGCTAAACCAAGCTACTATGTGAGTGGACTATGGAGAACTAGACTAGAACGTGGCAGTGAAGTGTGATAAATTGTTTATAGAAAGAAGAAAATAACATAATCCTGGGTTGTAAGGTAACAAAAATCTATCCATCTCAAGCAAGGTTAGCAACCTTTCGCCATAGAACATGAACTGGTAAGTCTCAACTACCTTCTGTGCATCCTCAGGAAACCAACTCTTACAATTTTCAGGCCCAGTGGACATGCATAACATGATCCATAGCTCGGATTTTTCTTTTGAAGATAAACCAATGCAGAAAAATTACACACAGAGAGGGAGCACCAAAATGTTTTGACATGTTATATCCAAATTTGAATATTGTGAGATTTATATCCACAACATATATATGGTCACTGGTGGCCGAAGGACCGCCATCACATGTCACATGACCACATAATCGAACCCAGATTGATGGCTTGATGGCTAGACCATATCAAGGCACATGGAGAGAGCCGAGAACGGGGACTCACCAGAACTGAGGAAGGGGGCCACCACCTCCAAGGTTGCAGCCAAACGGATGTTATCATACTGCGTGGGAAGCCGGATATAGTGCACGAGTCAGAGATTATTATCTATACGATTTTGTTACAGAAACATGAAGTTATATTATTATTCCCTTATAAGGGACAGGGTTGCTGAAGAAACTCATAATGTACACATAGAGATAGTGGAACCATAGAGTGTCTATCAAACATCCGAACAACTCATAACTAAATCTCTTGAGTGCCGTGAGTAGTATAAAACTAGGATTCAGTCGTAAATTCAAACTGACAACACAGGGATATAGAAGTAACGAAGATGCACTCTGGAAAGGCATACACCACTTGAAATTCACGTGCCGCTTTTATAACCAAAAGTAACTTCAGATTGATGCCGGAGGATACATCAACAATTGAAAACAAACCATGAAAAAAAGATTGTCCAGATTGCCCTTATCGATTTATAGGCAAACACCATCGGTTTTTCCTTCCAAACTACTTTTTAAATCCAAATTATTATTCTTTCATAAACTACTTCTTGCATTTAATATGAATATATGTAGCCAGACAACATTTTAGAACTACATGCAACTATTTATAGTGACAGAGAACGACCAGTCTGGCGAGCTATGAAGGGGGCCTGGAGAGTTGGAATTTTTTGCACGGCTTGGGGTGTGAGCGAGAACTGCTCCACGGGCCCAGCATCAGATGTGAGCTTATTACAGCCAGAGAATCGACGCGGTACAAAGTAGTGTTGAATCCACCCCACTGTACTGAATAGATGGCCTAGATTATTTACTTCCAGGGTAGAATGGCAAAAAATGCATGGAGTGAGGAGAAGCTCAGCGCGCGAGTAGTTGGTTAAACTTGAAGGGGGTTTAGCAAGTCAAAGCATAAACAGTAGGCTTACCTATGCTGGAGTCGAAGAAGAAGGGGCCACCGAAGGCGATGCGGAGGAATGAGCACCGGCACAGGCAGACCTACCTCACCGACCAAAATCATGCCCGACAGCATCATGGCCTAGCCATGGTCCCTGAAGGCACACCCGGCAACAATGCTGCTTGGCAGCCTAGCAATGGTGGTTCTGTACTACTTGTACACCAATCTTCTCAGTCACCGGGTAGAGAATAAAAAAAACAAGATTAATTAATTAGTGGCCAAGGAGTTATAGGAAAAGAACAAAGATTAAATGAGTGCTTGATTACTGCATGACTAGCTCAAATATGGCGCTATATACTTCAATACAGTAATCAATTACAACTATAAAGACATTATTGCTTGAAGGATAACTAGCTCAATTTTAAATCACCATAGATGGTGGTATATAAATAGTACTAACCATGCAAAATGTTGCTACAAAGTCATCTTGATCATAAATCATTCTTCTTGGGGCAAAAAAGCTAAGTACTTTGATGTACAACTGCTGCTCCACAAAGTTAGAAACTCTGTCCTGTCCTTATGTAACAATATTAAATTATGTTCAAGTGTTTGTAGTAAGTCAATTTCATTACACTGCCTCAGATCAAGAGAAATACTACTGCTTTGATTCTGCAGCTTACGAACACTGCACAATGAAGAAGATGAGAATTGTAAAAGTAAGTAATCATGGTGAAATTCCTATTAGGATGCCCCTTGGGCCTTCAATAGAGATAAGTTGCATATTCCTAACATGATATTAGAGCTTAGGTTATTTTTTTCAGGCACCGCAACTCACCCTCCCGATCCAATATAGCGCGTCGCCAATGCTTTTCTTGCGTGACCGCCGCTGATCCCTCCCTCCCTCCCTCCCTCCCTCCCTCCCTCTCTCTCCTGTCCGCCCCACATATCTGCTGCTCACCTCGCTCCTATTCCGCCAGGATCGCTTTGCAGGGTGCAGCTGCCTGGTAAACCGAAGTCCGCAGCCCACAATCCCAATGACAGCTATATGCCTCAAAACTAGATAAACAAAATGGTTAACACTTCTTTAATGACAGCACACAAGTCCCAAGAAATGCATCTACCCATGCATGTAATATGCAGTTTTATTTGCATAACTAAGCCGACGGATTGAAATAGGAAACTAACAACTAGAAATTGGCCCCTCCCTCTCTCCCTCCCTCTCCAAGATCATCACGGTGAACGGCATAAAACAATAAAAGTTCATAAAAAAGAACAACACCTATTTACATTCAGGCACACAGAAATGTATAGGACCTATATTAATTTCAAGTGTGCACACACATCATGAGAGAGAGCACAGGAGAGGAACCAGCAGCTTACCTATGTTTACACCGGTAGTCTTCTCGGTCAGGATCACTCCGCCCTCTGGAAGATCAAACTTCCAGCGTGGGGGCCTACAGATCAACGATCTCAATAACCCCTCCAGCACCATCCTCGGCATTAAGTCAGGTCCCTGTGTGGATAGGAACAAGATTAATTGATGGCCACGTAATATGGTAACAAAATGATGATAGGGAGCAACACATAAAGGACAATTATGCCAAGAAACATTTATTCTGATGGGTATTTTGGGTTTGGAGAACAGTGAGCTATATGTGAACACAATTGCCAATGAACGGTCATGTACTAATACAGGGGCATCATTTCTGTCGACAAGCTCCTAGAGAGGACCTCAAAAAATTATTCAATTATCAGGGGATGGGATTGCTTTTTTAAAAAAATTCTAAGACTGCATCTCTCGTTTAATACAAAGCCATAAAAACGTTCAGGCACTTGATATACCATTACAAGGGGATCATCCGGTGAAAAATAGGTACACAAGGCTTGATAAGGTTGGATTCCTGCACATGTTGATCAACTAAAAATTCATTTAACCATAAACCTCTCTTAAGTCTTACTAGAAGACAAGCAATTGTACCGAATGTAAGATTCCCATCACGCGTGGACTCCTAATGAATCACGGAGGATACAACTGACAGGTGAGATCAAATATTACATTGCCCAAGTCAGTCAATTGATTTCTATACCCGAGGAATTCTCTAGAAAATTATCTAATATCCATTTACTCTCTAGTCATTCAACAGAGTACACATACATGAACACTGATACAAGAACAGACATTGGATGGCATGTTTATCTTTATAGTGTGCGTTCATATTTGTGTTAATGATGAATTGATTATGGCTGACTGGCATTGTTTATAAGGTGGTAAAGAGACCTAAGGCGAGCACCACCCACTATAATCCTGAGTGGTGCCTAAGTGCCTAAAGTGGGCATATTTCTGAGGCGTTGCCAGGGCGCTTGTCGCTTAAATGATGCTTGAGTGTCTAAAGCAGGACGCTCTACAAACAAAGGCCAACTGAGACTAGTACAAATATTCAGTGAAGCTAGCAAAGTTTGGTTTATGAGTCGAGGCTGATCCTGTAGGCCACCGGGTAGAGCATGTCATTGAGGTCTGGAAACAAGAAGCTACCAACATCAACATGGTGCAGAACTGAAATTAGCCTGACAGAGAGATTTGACGGGTAAAGCTCCTGCTACAAAATCATACTAACAATATGGTAATTGGATTTCAAATCCTTGCAGCCAACAGATATTCCTCAACAGGCATACAGCCAACAAAAAGCAAATCCTTGCATAGCAACCAAGCGATAAAACAAAGTGCAGTATCATATTCTTCACAGTTAGAACCTAAACCATGGTGGCTAGAAGACCATTACTATGGCTCGATGAGCTGCATGACAGTCGCCGACGGCTCAATGGACAGCATAAAACAAAAAAATGGACAACTTTTTTTGTTTCGGTACTTATTCATCAAAAGGAGCCATGCCTATATACATGTATTTCAGGTACTATAAAAAAGAAATGCATATGACCTTTATTGATTTCAAGCAGACACACAGAGCATGAGAGGGAGCACAGGAGAGGAACTGATGGCTTACCGATGTTCATGCCGGTAGTCTTCGCGTTTGTGATCGCTCCGCCCTCTCAAAGAACACACTTCCAGTGATGGTGGCTGCGGGTCCATGATCTACAGTAACCCCTGCACTTCCTCCGAGACCACCCTCACCATTAAGTCGGGTCCCTGGGCGAACAGGAACAAGATTAGTTAATGGCCAAGTAACAAGGTAACTGAATGATGCATAATCATGAATTCAGCATATTTGTGATTCTCATAACAGAAATTAGGTAGCCGGTACTATCTGGTCACCTGTGTTCAAGCCAATTACACGGTTATTATTTAGGTTGTGAATCTGTAAATGCATGTGTTGGCAACATCAGATAAATGACAGACAGCTCCTTGTGAGAAACAATGCACCAGCAGCAGAAATTTCAGAACCCTCTACATGCACAATAGATATTGAAGAGCAACAAAATAAACATTGGCTCCTAACAAGCACATAACTACGAGAGACCAATTTCACTGACAAGAAAGATTGTAATCAAATGGACCACCACCACAGATCTGAACACTAAAACATCGGCTCGATTACCAGCATAAAACAATAAAAGTTCACAACTTTTATCATTTCAATACTTATTCAATGGAAAGAGACAAGCTTTTTTATTCAGGCTCAAAGGACGTCGGCACAAAGAGCATGAGAGGGTAGAGGAGAGGAACCAACAGATTACCTGTGCCAGGACCGAAGAGGAAGCAGACACCGGAGGGACAGGGCGGAAGGTGCTGGAGTGAGCGACAGAGCAGGTAGAGGTTCTTCGCCGGCCAAACCAGTGTCGGACGGCGCCATGGCTGGTGCAACCCACGGCAGGAAGGAGAGCTTGGTGAGGCGGTGGCCGGTTCTGGGCAAAAACATAAATGAACTAATATTGGTGCTTATCGTGAAATAAAATATTTGTCTCCTAGCCACAAGTAGTTAGTGTGTACTGAAAGCGTGCATTTTGTTTGCCAAGGAAGATGAGAATTGTGAAAGAAATCATGGTGAAATCCCAATGTACAACTTAGTGCCTCAAAACTACATAAACAAAATGGTCAACACTTTCTTAATGACAGCAGACAAGCCTCAAGAAATGCATCTACCCATGCATTTAATCTGCAGTTTAATTTGCATAACTAAGCCGACGGATTGAGGAAACTGACAACTAGAAATCTCTTCCTCCCCCCCTCCCTCTCTCTTCAGGATCATTATAATCAAATAATTGTGGTGGACAGAAGACCACTACAAAGATCCAAACACTAAATCATCGGCACGACAGCCGCCAACAGCTCGATTAACGGCATAAATGTATACGACCCTTATTCATTTCAAGTGTGCATATAGAGCATTAGAGGGGTCACAGGAAAGGAACCGGCGGCTTACCTATGTTTACGCCGGTAGTCTTCTCGTTCGGGATCACTCCACCCTCTGGAAGATCAAACTTCCAGCAATGACGGCAGCAGGTCAACGATCTCAGTAACCCCTCTAGTTCCTCTAGCACAATCCTAACCATTAAGTAAGGTCCCTGGGTGGACAAGAACAAGATTAATTGATGGCCAGAATGATGATAGGGAGCAGCCCATAAAGGACAATTACGCCAAGCAACATTTATTCTAATGGGTGATGATAGGGGACGCCCTCGGATTCAGAATGCTCATCTAGCCATTTACTCAGTTGTCCAACAAAAGACACCATCAAAATCAAATATCACTCAGCCAAGCAAGCAAAAAAAAATGAGCATTTACATTATTCAAGCCATCAAACAGATCTTGAGCTTTGTCATCCCCTATGTACACAGTACCAATCAAATTAACTCTCCAGATTATGTTTATTCTAGCTGCACAACACAAAAGAAAGAAACAGTAGACAACATAAAAGAAACTAGACCAGCATAACTCTTGAGTTAAATAAAATTCATGATCTTTGTATTGAGGGAATCTGACAAGCCACTTTGTCAGGAAGACCGATAAATAAAATTGTTGCTGATATGAAACAAAAATAGGGTTGTAAGACTGGAAACTATTGTACTACAATATGCGTGTAAGTAGCAGTTCAATGATCCAATTCATCAAAAATAAAATACTGCAAAACACAAGCAGTCGACTTTGTGCACTCAGCCAGTGGTGAAGGTGAGCAGCAGATAGAAAAATGTTGAAGCCTTGAAGGTACTTGTTTTGCACAAGTGTGGTGGGACTTTGCATCCACCAGTTAGTCAAATTACATGGCCAATTGCAAGAAGCAATTATTTGTGCCAAGAAAGTAGAGGTTCCAGTTTAACAACCAACCGATCAGTTTTCAGTAATCTAGTGAAAAAAGAAGACAATTTCCATGAATGAATACAACACAGCTAAATCTCAGTTTATAATACAAAAAACAGACATGGGAAATCTCTTTGAGTACAAAATTGCAATGATGATACATATGGGCAAAAGCAAAGCATGTCACTTATGCCAAATGTGGTGGTCCATGACCAAGCGTCTTGTTACTTGTATGGGAGGGATTCCAAACGAAGTAGAGCTTACCACAATTGCCGGGGATGAAGAATAATCGAGGTCACCGGAGGAACAGGGCAGAAGTCGTCGGAAGAGGCCACCTTTGTGGGCATCCTCACCAGATCACAGCAGCTTTTCCTTTCACCAGATGGTAGCAAAGAGCCCACAACCTATCGTGTTGCTGCAAGAAAAAGCATCATGTAATCGGTAATGCAATGAGTTGTTAAAGTACCCTTCTTGCCTGAAAAGGTACTAGACTTCAATACACAAGATCAATTCTTTTTTTTAAACACCATGTCGAATAATACTGAATAGAGGCACGAGTACCATAATTGTTTATCCAGGATATTCAAGCCAAGGAAACCTATATAACTACGAGTAGTTTCCAAGCAATCAAACAAATCCTATCTAGCCATTTAAGCTGTTGTACAACAATGACACCACTGGTCAAATCTCACCCAACCAAGCAAGCAAACATAAATCGAGTATTTAACATATTCAAGCCATCAAGCAATTCTTCAGCTTGCCATCTCCTATGTACACAGTACCAACCATTTAACTATCCATATTATGTTTACTCTAGCTGTACAACATAAAAGAGACAATAGACTGCATAAACAAAAGAAACAAAAGCCCATAAAGATTCTATGGACCAGCATAACTATCTCCAGTTAACTAGAATTCAGTTATCGCCATTGCCCAAAATAACAACAAAGGTGTTTGAATTTGATCAAGCAACACAAACCAGTGAATCAAGGAACAAGATATTTCCTAACTGCAATATTAAGAAACTGTTAAGATACATATATCTTCCATACCAAGCTGGAGTGCAAGGAACAACGCACTCTCAGAAGTTTAGCAACGGACGCAGCGATTCGGTGCCAGGTGCACATGCACCTAGGCGTGATGCTCATATGCATGATGTCTGCTCCAGATTATGTTTACTTTAGCTGTACAACATAAAAGAAACAAAAGTCCATAAGGATTCTATGGACCAGCATAACTATCTCTGGTTAACTAAAATTCAGTTATCGCCGTTGCTCAAAATATCAGCGGAGGTGTTTGAATATGAATAAGCAACACCAACCGGTGAATCAAGGACAAGCTATTTCCAACTGCAAATATTAAGAAACTGTTAAGATACATATATCTTCCAAACCAAGCTGGAGTGCAAGGAACAGCACACTCATACTCTCAGAACAGTGCACTCTCAGAAGCTGGAGTGCAAGAAGCAGTTGAAAGATTCAATTCGTCAAAAATAAAATACTCCTCCCTCCGTCTCACAAGATAAGATTGTTTTTCATGCTATGAAGAACAATCTTATATTATGGGACGGAGGGAGTAGTAAACAAACAGTGGTGAAGGTGAGCATCCAATAGTAAAAAGATAGGTTGTCAAATTTTATGGCCAATTGCAAGCAATCCTATCAGCTTTCAGTACTCTGGTGGAAATAAGGGGCAGACTCGGCCTTGAGTTGTCTAGCTTTCAGTTCCTTTATTTAAGGACTAGCTTTCAATTCTTTATTAAAAAAAAGACAATTTCCATGAACCAATACAAGACTGTTCAACCTCAGTTTATAATACAGGAAACAAACATGGGAAGGCTCTTTGAAATGATGATACATATGGGCAAAGACAAAGCAGTTGACTTATTACAGATGTTGTGATCTATGACCAAGCCTCTTGTTACTTGTAACAATACAAGCGCTTGTAGGAGAGCTTGTTTGTTTAGCACTAAAAACCTAGAAATCAAGATGCACAAATGTAAGCCAAATAACACGATGGCCAGCGCAAAATTCAACGCAGTTCAATGGTCGTGGACACAATCAGCAGAGAGAGAGAGAGAGAGAGAGAGAGAGAGAGAGAAATTTTACAAACCACCTCGTGGTTCAAGGTAAATACGGCTTGGGCGGCATCTCAACCACCTCGTGGAAGTCAACGCGGCTGAAGATGGCCATGAGTTGCCGAAGATGGCCGGCTCCAGTGGGCCGTGGATCTGCAGCTGAACATGGTAACCATGAAAGCAAGTCAAGAGATGATTGACTAAGATTTTGTTACACAAACATTAAGTTTATATTATGATTCCCTTAGAAGGGCCGGGGTTGCTTGAGAGACACATAATGTACACACAGATAGATACAGTACAACTACAGACTAATCAACCAGATATTCAATTCGCTTTCAACAATGTGAATTTGATCTCCATCAACATCTTGATGTTAGGTAGTGTACCAACACATGTTATGAATAAAAGAGGATGATACAAGTTCAGTACTACTAAATTAAAAATTGCTACTGTCGAGCACATCCATAACCATAATATTTCACATGTATTCTTGAGAAGATACAAGTTCCTATGAAAATAAAGAATGTACAAAAGACACTCTGTGGCTCCACAAATCTAAACATTCCATATGTTACAATACACTAATAGCTCACACATTGTACTAGTAACTTTATGACTTTCTCATTGCCAATGTAGATAGATTCTAATTTTAAAACGACAAAATGCACTGACTTGACAAGTCTGAACATTCGATATGCTGCTAGCTAAACATACCAAAAACTTGTGACTTCACAGACAAATAGTTTGGATAATTTCACCTCCTCTGTTTTTGTTTATTTTTCTCATTGATGCCAAGGGGTGGCTAATTTCATCTATTCATCCACAAGTCTATTGTCAGCATCAATACTACAACTGTACGGCCATAATCAGAACAATCAAATCAATGAGCTTATGCTTGCGCATGTCCTCACAATGGTATTTTGCTATCAGGAAGCTAATATCAGAACAAAGGGAGCAACCAACCTATAGCATATCTATGACTACAGACTTTCTTTATCATGACAGGAGCTAAACTCATGACTTGTGTTGCATCAGCGACAGAAAGCCAGGACTCCGTGTGCCACTTGGTCACTTCCCTCTGTCCAGCCCCTACACCCTCACTCATTCATTTCAAACGTGTTAGCGCCAGCCACTTTCGCATGTGTTAAGTCTCAGGAGAAAGAAACAAACAAGTGTGCATGATGGCTGCTCGAGAGTAGAGACTGGACATTGGAGTAGCATATATACTAGCCACTCTTCTACCATGCTCCCTACACAGCCATGGACTGTGCTGCTCTCACTGCAAAGTACTCCCTCTACAAACAAATATAAGTCCGTTCAGATCACTGATATAAACGGTCTTAAAGTTGTTTACAGAGGGAGTACTTTAATTACTGTCAATTGCTCAAACAGAACAACAGCCGCTCCATACCAATGACTAACAAGAGAGGCAAACTTGAACCTTGATGAAGCCATGGATGTTCCTCCTACCCCGAGCCTTCTCAAACTTCCTTTCCTTGAAGCGCATGTATAGCTTGGTGTTGTTGTGCGGCACGCAAGGAACCTTGCCAAAGTGCCTTACCACCTCACACGCATTCTTGGGTCCACTCAAGAGGATCTGCAAATGCACACATTTGCAAATATGAGTCCATTGACAACACTACTGGAAGGACTACTAACACAAATAACTGAACTGTGTTTCTGGAATTAAATTTAAAAGTACACTTCAACTGCACACCGCTGCCACTACATTCTTGCATGAAAAACAAAAGCACAACAGAGAGCAAGAGCAGTTCAGACAAACACATCTTCAAACCGCGGAGACCCAGCATCAATTCTAACAAAAAGTAACAAGAAAAGGACAAATGCCTTGACGTAACCCAATAATAGCAATGGTAACAATAAACTTCCAACCAAAAAAGCTTATGCGGAAAGAAGGATCATTCTACGAGTGGAAATAAGCAACATTGCATAGTATCAACCATTAAAATCCAAGCCCAAAAGAATGCACCAGTTCATCTATTAATCTCTGAAGTAGGGGGGAATAAAGAAATATCGTAAGATTCAACATCTATCCTTTTCAGCATGCGAGAATTCTACTTCGGACGTGTGCAGCATGCCTCCTATGTCTCAGCAAGTACTGCCTATACAGTGCTCAAACAGAACAACAGTCGCTCCACACCAACAACGACTAAGAGAGAGGCTGACTTAAACCTTGAGGCCACGGCTGTTCCTCCTTACCACGAGCTCTCTCAAGCTTCCTTTCCTTGGAGTGCACGTAAGGCTTGGTGTGGCTGTGCGACACACCAGGATCCTTACCAAAGTGACTCACGGGCATTCTTGGGTGTAGCGACCAGACCTCAAACAGTCTGATCTCTGTGCTCCGGTGTCATCCCTGGATCAGTAATGCTGACACCACACAGTACTCAGAGGATTTATAGCAGAGTAGCAATCACACACTTATTACATCGAGTGTCTCAAAAGAGAACTTATTACAATAAATATGGCTTAAGACCATCTAATAACGATAACAACGGAAGGCTTAGAAGATAAGTGAGTCCATCAACTCCAACGGCATCACTGAGTATAGAACCACGACCTAAAACTCGTTAATCGTCGTCTGAAAAGTCTGCAACATTAACGTTGCCGCCCGAAAACTGGTCAGCACATTGAATATGCTGGCAAGGTAACACATAGAGAATAATGAAATGAAACAGCTATACTATATGCATATTTGGCTGGTGGAAAGCTCTATGGTTACAGTTTTTGCGTAAAGCCAATTTTTCCCTACTTCAAAGAAATAAATTTTATTTAACTATCATGGTGGTTGTTAAACATTTAGAATGGTTGACAGCATTCTCAATCCCAATTAAGCATCATCATTAAACAAACCCAACAAAATTAATTTTAGAGTAACATGTTGAGATTCACATGATAATCCAGATACTAGATACTCAAGATGTCCATAACCGGGGACACGGCTAACCATGATTAGTTTATTACACTCTGTAGAGGTTTGCGCACTTTTCCCCACAAGACTCGATCGCCTCCGTTGGATTTCTCGCACTACATGGTGTTTGAGAAACGGATGACCGAGACACAGTCTTTCAGAAGCACTAGCACCTTACGATGGATAGACCGGTACACCTACTTTCCCCTACATCTGCTAGTCTACCCTGTAAGAGTTCGCACGACTTAATCAACTATGCCAGAGCCCATAATGTCTTGTGGCTGCACACGGAAGTTTCTAGTATGAATAATCTCATGATCCCTTTGAGCCTGGGTGGCGGTCCAAAAGAAAAACAGGCAAGTCCTGGAATACCCAGGTGCCTCAATCCACCCAGATGTGTGTTTAAGTTGCCACCTTAGATAAACCATTAATTATCAATCTCACATCTGTCATGGATATCACTCACCCAATCCACGTCTACTAGCGTAGCATGGCATAATAAGCAAACGCAGAAGTAACTCCCAAAGGTTTGATAATAACAGGTAATAGGTACTACCTCATCTACTTCCCATTCCACAATTTAATTAGATCCTAATCATGCAATGTGTGAGGATTGATCTAATGCAAGAAAAACTGGGTTGTAGAAAAGGTATGATCAAAGTGTTACTTGCCTTGCTGATGATCCGCGAAACCTAACGGTTCGAAGTAACAGGCGGCGCACTCCGGATACTCTATCGCAATCAGACAAACAAGCATACAATAAGTACTCATCTAATGCACAGGTAAAACTCAAATAAGAGATCTAACCAGAAGGTTCAACTTAAGAACTCCGGTTGGCAAAAAGAATCAAATCGAACGAAGCAAAGAAAGTCAAACGGCTAAAGAAAACAACTTCGTTCTAGTAATCTGAATCTAAGTCAAATTTTACAGTAGCAAAAACTTGTTTAAGTTGATTATTCGGATAGAGGGTTTCGAGACGAAACTCCAGGCGGTTGAATCGCCGGATTCCGATAAACGAGCGAAAAGTTAAACTAAAACGAAAATCGGATCAGAAATCGCGATCAGAAAATAACCTCGAAAAAATCCAACGAAAAAGAAAAACGACGAACGGAATTTTTTTTCTGCGTGGATTTCGAGGTACAGCGAACCTCGGGCGATGCGCGGTCCGGCGGATCGGCGGTGGCGGCGACGGCGCTGGGGCGGGCGGGGCTGGGGCGCTGGCTAGGGTTCCCTCCCCCCCCCCCCCGGTGGGCTGGCTTATAAAGCCCCTACGGGCCGGGAGTCCTAGTCGGACACGGCCCGTAGGTCGGTTCCCTTTTTTTTTACGCTCGGGAAAAAAAATAAAAAGAAATACTAAACGGACTCCAAAAATCCTGAAATAAATTTTCCCGGGCTTCTAAAATCAAGCCCGACAAAGTGAACATTTATTTGGGCCCTAAATGCAATTTTGGAAAATGCGTATTTTTCCTAAATTCAAATAAAAATATCGAAAAACTCCGAAATAAAACTTATTTGATTTTATTATTAAATCCTCAATATTTCTATATTTTGGGAAAGTCATTTTATTCCCTCTCATATTTTTGTAATAGAAATAATTGATGATAAAATAAATAAAATCCAATGATCCTATTCTCAAAATTTGAGAAAACTCAAATATGAAAATAACGAAATCCCCAACTCTCTCCGTGGGTCCTTGAGTTGCTTAGAATTTTCTAGGATCAAAACCCAAAAGCAAATAAAATATGATATGCATGATCATCTAATGTATAACATTCCAAATTGGAAATTTGGGATGTTACATTGGGTCCCCTCGAGAGGACCTGCAGATGCACACATTTGCAAATATAAGAGTTCATTCCCAAGACAACTCGAAGGACTACTAACACAAACAGCTGAATTATATTTCTAGAATTAGATTTAAAAGTACACATCAACTGCAACCACTGCATAATAGTAACAGGAAATCATGCTCTGAAACTAGTGTGCTCGGATTTAACTGTAACGCTTAGCCCATATCACAAATGACCCACAAAGGGAAGTTTCTAGGATTATAGTACAAGCATGGTGACATGTCAGGATTAAGCACTCATTATCATAGAATCACTCAGTTGAATGTTATTACATACTAAAACAACAGAATCATTCATCTTTTTGTTATCTTCAACACCCATGAACATACATAATAATTTGGGTTATATTATAAGATGAGAAAAATATATTAATTCAGCATGGTTAGTTTAAAGGATTGTAAAATAAAGAATTGTGAGTTCTTAAATAAGGTGCCTATCAGACCGACCAAGTGACATTCACGACTTGCACATTCTTGTGTGTGTTTCTTTTCCTTCAGTGGTCATCTATTGACAAAGAACATGTTCTAAAACACGAGCAATAGAAGATTTGTGTATGCCCATTCCGGTTCTGCTACCGTATCTATGTATCAGGCTAGATTAATAGGTAAACAACTAGCAGGGCTCCCGCTCTTTTCCTGGGTGCAATGGCTCATTTGTCCTTTGTCAACATATAATCGTCACACGCGAAGCACACGCTGAAACACTAAATCATCACAATTGTATATTCACGAAACCCAGTTGTTGTCTTAACCAGCCAATAACAAACACATTGAAACTTCACCAGGTGAAAATACATAACATAAATTCTTACTGAGAGTTATCAAGACTACAAACACATGCATATACATATATGCTGCAGGATTAAGCGTCATTATCACAAAATCAGAGTGTGTTCTCAGGATAACACAAATACACACTATGATATCTCAGGATTAAGCACTTATTATCCTAGAATAACTATGCTTGGACGTTATTACATACTAGAACTGAGAATCATTCATCTTGTTGTTATCTTCAACACTCATGAATAGACACAATGATTTGGATTAGATATAAGATGTGAGGAAATTTAACAGCAAACATTAATTCGGCAGGTTTAGTTAGTTTAAAAGATATTAAAATAAAGAATTCTGAGATACGAAATCCGTGCCTATTAGACCTACCAAGTGACATTCATGACTTGCACATTCCTGTGTGTATTTTTCTCCTTCACTGGTCATCTGATGACAAAGTACGTGTTTTGACAACACGAGCAATAAAATATTTGTGTATGCTCATTCAGGTTCTGCTACCATATCTATGTATCATGCTAGATGAGAGATAAACAGCTAGCGGGGCTCCCATTCTTATCCTGGGTGGCAACGACTGATTTGTCCTTTGTCAACATATAATTGAGTTACTTAAATTTATTTGTCCTTTGTGAACATATAATTGAGTTACTTAAATTTATTTTACAGACAAGCGATTAATACTACCATGACCATGCAGAAGTGCAGTTTAGAGCTCAATCTCAAAGTCAAAGAGAAAAAAGAACAGAGTGCAATTTTTGAAGAACAGGAATATTGCAGTCTAGTTAATTTGGGTGATAGCACTGAGGTCTACAGTATAGTTACATGAGAAAAGACACACCAAATTTATCATTCATCGTTGACAGAAAACGAGTGCAGTCGTTGTAAAAATAATCCCTATATGACCAAATTCACAGCAAAATGAATTATCTTGGAACCACAAATTGTTCTTCATGTACTGTTGCACAGTAATTAAGTATACCACAGCTTGATGGCTGTGGGCACAGAAATCATGAGAAAAGGAGTGGAGAAGCTGAGTAGCTTACCTATTCCGTAGTCAAAGAAGAAGAGGCCATCCAAGGCGCGGGGGGAGCATGCGTCTGTGTGATCTGAGCCACAAAACAGAGCTCCCTCTCCTTATCCGGCTCTTCAACATGCCCTTGAGCACGCTTGTGAAGGACCTCCAGTGGGGTGGTGAAGATCAAAGTGTGAGTCTGCTGAGAGTATCAAAGTTTGAATTAGAAATGTTAGTTGCTGATTAGACAAGAGGACATGCATTGCAAGCAGTAAATATGTACACGGATTGAAAAGAAAACTACTCCCTGCAATTTCAAAGGACATGATAAACATAAACATAGAGAGAGAAGGCATGCAACTTATTATCCTATACAAAAGCCGGAGGAGCTCAGTTCTGAAGTATTTCTCCTATACCTTAATATTCTACTCCCTTCGTCCTATATTATGGGACGGAGGGAGTAGTACAGTTGCTTATAGCTGCAAAGTTGATGTTTTGATGTGAGATTCACTGAGATTGAACAATGGATATTATCGCTAAACAAGAGCATCTCATCGATCTTTTCCAGACAATCAATCCCGCAATTGATTCGATAATAATCAGGCAATAGGTGGTGCTCAAAACTTAAGTAGCTATAGATGCAAAATTGATCAATTAGCTTGATTGGGAAGTGTCGTGAACCTAAGGATTCTGCCAAACAAGAAAAATGCGGATAGACTGGAGCTCCTTTGACAAAAGTAAGTGTAAACCTTGAGCCTATTCCTTCAACATAACCCTCAATATAACACAACAGAATCAGAACACTAGCAGTTATAGTTCATGTTGGAGGTCTGCCGACTATTAAAATGATGAAGGAAAAAAGCAATGACCTCAGTTGACATACATCATTCAGAATGTAGAAGATTTCGCCTTGCGAAACATGAAATGAGAATGGAGGGAATGCCAGCTGCAACCAATAAAAGTCACTAAAAGAATCTAAACAAAGCTTCCTCTTTGACATAAAAAAAGTTGTACAAACAGAATAAACTGTCACTATGACTAATAGTGCGTCAATCATACAAGTTGTGCTGCAGAGTAACATCTCATTGTCAATTTGACAGTGTTTGACCTTGCAAAAATCAAACCAAATGTATCATTTTTCCTCTGCAGACGTTCACTTGTTCAGACTTGATGAAACTAGCTGTGGTATGAGAACTAGCACAGTGAGGCAACACTGAACATCATGTCTCACTCAATATTTCTGCACTGTACTACTGGCTATGGCATGTAGTGTGCTACCAACAACATATTGCAAATCGCAGCACTACAGGGAGGACATGGGCTGAGGTAGAGTGAGACGCACCTATGGTCTCCATCGTCGTGGAGGTTGATGCCGTGGCTGCGGAGGATGGCCCGGACATTGGTGCGTTGAGGATGCTCCTCGACCTTGTACTCCAAGTATTCGAGGCATAAGTGGTCGATGCATCTGCTCCTGCCCAGATTACATACACCAGTGCATGGATTTCAGAATCAAAACCAAATCAGATAAGCAAGAGAGGGTTGAGAGGGAGAGGGAGGAGGGGGCTTACCTGAAGGAGAAGGCTTTGCTGTGGACGAGGAGTAAACTAATTTCCATTCATCAAGTGGAACTGATCTTCCAAGAAAGTAACCTAATATGAACAGCGGATCAGACCAACTCACACATGAAGTTAGAGAATATCATATAACCATGCTAATCAGGGTTATGTTAATTCTAGCTCATCACACAGAAATGTTTCCTGATAAGGGAAAATGTAGTTGATTGCCATATACTCTCTACGTCCCAAAATAAGTGTCTCAACTTTGAACTAACGTTAGTGCAAAGTTGTACTAAAGTTGAGACACTTATTTTGGGACGGAGGGGGTATATAATATAACCATTGCCCAATAGATCTATTTACTACTAATCAGGGATTTGTTAATTCTTGCCCATTACGAAAAAACAAAAGGCTTCTGATGCACTAGTTGATAACAATATATAATTGAGTTACTTCAATTTATTTTAGAGACAAACAAATAATACTACCATGACCAAGCGGAAGTGCAGTTTAGAGCTCAATCTCAAAGTCTAAGGGGAAAAATACAGAGAGCAATCTTTGAAGAACAGGAATGTTGCAGACCAGTTAATTTTGGGCGAGAGCAGTGAGGTCTACAGTCTAGTTACATGAGAAAAGTCACACCAAATTTATCATTCATCGTCGACACAAGACAAGTGCAGTCATTGTAAACTGATCCCTACATGACCAAAATCACATCAAAATGAATTATCTTCGAACCACAAATGGTTCTTCATGTAGTGTACCGCTGCACAGTAATTAAGTATACCACAGCTCGATGGCCATGGGCACACAAAGCATGAGAAAAGGCAGAGGAGAGAAGCTGAGTAGCTTACCTATGCCATAGTCAAAGAAGAAGTGGACATCCAAGGCGTAGGGGGAGCCACAAGGGGGGCATGCGTCTGTGTGAGCTGAACCACAAAACGGAGATCCCTCTCCTTATGCATCTCTTCCACAAATAGGTGAACATGCCCTTGAGCACGTTTCTGCAGGACCTCTAGTGGGGAGGTGAAGATCAAGGTGTGAGTCCCCGCTAAGAGTATCGAAGTTTGAATTAAAAATGCTAGTTGCTGACTAGGCAGGCTATGCATAGCAGGCAGTAAATATGTAGACGACTTGGAAAGAAAACTACTTCCTACAATTTCAAAGGACATGATAAACATAAACATAGAGAGAGAAGACATGCAACTTATTATCCTATATAAAATCCAGAGGTGCTCAGTTCTGAACTATTCCTCCTATACCTTAACATTCTAGTACACCTAATATTCTAGTGTGGTTGCTTATAGATGCAAAGTTGATGTTTTGCTGTGAGATTCACTGAGATTGAACAGTAAATCTTATCGCTAAACAAGAGCATCACATCGATCTTTTCCAGGCAATCAACCCTGCAATTGATTTAATAATAATCAGGCAATAGTTGGTGCTCAAAACTTAAGTAGCCATAGATGCAAAATTGTCATAAATCGTGACACACGCCTCTGGTCTCTCCTGTCTATGCAAAACAAACTTCCTTGAAGTTTTCATAGAAGTCACAATATTACCAATCCACTCAACCAATCAGAAACATCAATATTAAGAAAACCCAAACGTAATGAAGCGTGTGAAACAAATCAAGAAGTCAACAAAGTGCTTCCGATTCAATACGCAAAATAATGTATGGTCCTTCCAGGTCACAAAATTGTTTGCTTCAGTTTGATCCATTAGCTTGATTAGGAAGTGTCCTGAACCTAAGGATTCTACCAAACAAGAAAAATGCCCATAGACTAGAGCTCTATCGACAAAAGTAAGTGTAAACCGTGAACCTATTCCTTCAAGCTATGCAGAAGGTTAAGACCCTCAATATAACACAATAGGATCAGAACACTAGTAGTTACAGTTCATGGTAGAGGTCTGCCTAGACTCTGAAACTGATGAAGGAAAAAAGCAATGATTTTCCACACTCAGAACGACTAGTCTAGAAGATTTAGCCTTGCAAAACATGAAATGAGAACGGAAATCCTACATGTACAGTCAGTACACGAAGATTAACCCCATGACTGACAGTGCAATAATCCTACAAGTTGTGCTGTAGAGTAACATCTCATCGTCAACTTGGTGGTGTTTGACCTTGCAACAAATCAAACTAAACTTATCATTTTCCTCTGCGGATGTTCACTTGTTCAGACTTGACAAGTATCAAACTAGTTGTGGTATGAGAACTAGCATGGCGACGCCTTTTGTTGCTCTTAGTGATGCTTTTACGGTTATGCGAGCTCTAACGCCTTTTACGTCTTTAAAATGGGTTTGCTGCAGAACATTAAGATGTCCCCTAGATTCTGAAACTGATGAAGGAAAAAAAGACAATGACTTTCCACACTCAGAAGAACTAACCTAGAAGACTTTGCCTTGCGAAACACGAAATGAGAATGGAAAGGGAATGCCAGCTCCAAAACATAACACCATTCACACGATGAAATGTTTCTAAATGGCTTTGCAACTACAACCAACAAAAGTCACTGAAAAAAAGGAGTTGTACAAACAGAATAATTAAATTGTCACTATGACTAGTAGTGCATCAATCCTAGCTGCAGAGTAACAACTCATCATCAACTTGACAGTGTTTCACCTTGCAACTACCTTCAAACTAAATGAATCATTTTTTCCTCTGCAGATGCTCACTTGTTCAGACTTGATAAGATGAAACTAGCTGTGGTATGAGAACTAGACCAGTGAGGCAACACCGAACATCATGTCGCACTCAATATTTCTGCACTGTACTAATAGCTGTGGTATGGCATGCAGTGTCCAACCAACAACATATACAGCAGCACAAAGATAACATGGGCGGAGGCAGAGTCCATATGGTGTACAACCAACCTATGGTCTCCGTCGTTGTGGAGGTTGATGGCGTGGCTGCGGAGGATGGCCTGGACCTTGGTGCATTGAGGGTGCTCCTCGACCTTGTGGTCGAGGCATTCGGGGCAGAAGTGGTCGATGCGTTTGCTCCTGTCCAGATTACATACACGAGGTGCACGGATATCAGAAGTGAAACCAAATCAGAGATGCAAGAGAGGAGAGAGAGAGGGAGAGGGAGGAGGAGGGGGCTTACCTGAAGGAGGAGGCTTTGCTGCGGAGGAGGAGTAGGACTGGGTGACGCGCGACCTGGGCCGCCGAGAGATCGGGCTGCGAGAGCCACCGCCGCCGGTGAAGGCGAGCAAAGGCGAGGGAAGGTAGGAGCGACGAAAAAAGGTTGGGGAGGAGTCGCGGGTGAGCAAGGCGGCCTCCGGAGAGCCGTTGCGGGGAGGGAACCAACCTCCGTTGAGGCCCATGCCATTGACGACGGCGCTGGCGGATCTGGCAGGGAGCGCGCACGGTCGCCCTCTCCTCTTATGTTCTCTTCTCTGATGAGGGGAGGGGAGAGAGGCCAGCGGCGAGGTCCAGGGAGACGGAGAGTGGCCGGCGGCGGGATGCGGGAGGGAGCGGAGAGGTCGATCGGGTGGGTGGGGATCCAGTTGGTTTCGGTGGGATAGTCTCCTCGCTCGCTCATTGGTGAATCGGAAGGTGCCACGGATCGCTGCCCTATGCAGATGCAGATGATCTCAACCGTTTGTACACATCCAACGATAATGTAATGTTCCTTTTTCTTTTCCGGTATTGGGGAGATGGAGCGACTTGAGGAGAGAAATAAGAGACTAGAAAAGGTCCTTAGAAACCAAACGGGAGGGACTTTTTAGAAAAAGACTCTAATAGAGAGTCTTTTTTGATTAGTCTCTGGGACTAGAAAAGGTCCTAAGACTTCTTAACCAAACACCACTTAAATCCAATGAGGTGAGTAGTGAGTCTCGTTTTAATGGGGTAGACTTCTTATGATCAATTAATTGGCCTCGATGAGACTAGCCACAATGAAAGTAACATAAGTGGTAACATCACACTTATCTAGGCAAAATAGATGATGTGGCATGTAATTAATGAAGAAAGAGAGGCATGTGGTAACATAGCTAGTTACTGTAACATCACACATATCAAGAAAAAATGAGTCTACAACATAATAAATGAAATGATGTATAACACAACACATATGTTACTACCCAATGTGAAGGTAGTAACATAAACTAGTAACATATGCATGGAGAGCGGCGATGGCGCGCTCGGGCTCGCGCGCTCCTGCTATCTGGCAAGGATGGAGTGGCGACGCGTGGCGTATAGAATTAAATGCAAACGTATGTACAAAGCATCGCTACGTACGTTCGCAAGCGAGTTGACGAAGACAGTGACGGTGAATCTAACGAGGTGAAATCGGTACAGGATATTATTGTTCCGTTGGTACATATGGGTTGTGACTGCTCAGGTTACAATTCCGTCTCGTGATCCCGTTGCATAAACGCCGCGTGCGGGATGCCTAGGTGAATACTATAATGTAGGGCACCATCATCTGTCCAGGCCTGGAAAGTAAAAGCAGATCTGTCTTCTACCCCTGGGGCGGTGGGGATAGCGAGGAGCTCATGGCTATGGACGTGGCGACCGCCGGAGAGGAGGAAATCGATTTCTTGACCGATCCGGTCGACAGGTAAACCTTGCCGCTCCCACTTTATGTTCTCCGTGGTAGGATAGAGCAGTTCCTTACTTTCATACTCGTCCCGCTTGAAAAATAGATTTCCATTGTTGGATCTGGACGGAGCAGAGCCGCTGTTGAAACATGGTGCGAACCAATCGCCAGTGTGCGGGCCTGCTGAATCCAGCAGTGCTGAAGCGGGAGATGCCGTAGTAGCCATGGAAACAGATCTGAACAGCACTTGCGAAGCAGTAGTGCTGTCCGCAGCAGCTTCAGAGCAGTCTACAGGGAAAGATAACCCTGAAGCCCCTGGCTGGACGAAGAGGTACATCTGCACGACATTAGATTTACTGCTTTTGATGTGTGCACTAATTGTTCCTCCATGTGCATCCCGTGTGCTGAAACACCTAAGTGAAAAAAAGTCTGAAAAAATACATCTCTATACCTGCAGAATCAGGGTTGGGCATGTACCTGATGAAAGACCCCCATGTGCTTCTAGGATGAGTGCGTCGGAACTAACACTGCGAAGCTATGCAGAAAACAAAACTGAAACTGTCATAGTTACTGCTGTGGGAAGGAACTTTGATACACTGGGTGAAGCTTATGATTACTACAATCTATATTCATGGGAGGTTGGGTTTGGAGTAAGATATGGCAAAAGCCGTCTAAATGTCGAAAGAACCAAATGCATGCAGGAAATAGTTTGTGGATGTTCGGTGAGTAGTCATTTACTGTGATATGTATCGCTGCCTATCAGTGAAGATGTTATTGACGATGTTCTTTTTTTTATATTTCAGGGAATACCAAAGAAGGATAACAAGCGTACATGCCGATGTAGATGCCCTGCTATGATACGGTTGCTGCGTTCAGCCGATAATGGCTGGTATATAAATGAGTACAGGACAGATCACAACCATGCACTCACTGAAAAATGTGGTGAGAAAGTTTACTGGCCTTCACACAAGCATATTGATATATACACACGTGATGTGATTAAACAACTCCGTGAAAACAACATTAGCGTTGGCAAAGTTTACAATATAATCGGAAGTTTCTTCGGTTCAATGAGCAATGTACCATTCACCAAAAGAGCTCTCCGAGGGTTATGTGGCAAGATCAGTCGTGAACAAGATGATAATGATGTGAAGAAGACAATGTATGTTTTTGCAGAATTAGGAGCAAAAGATTTCGGGTTGTACTATAGAGTACAGCCTGACGAAGAAAGTCGCATACGCAATCTGTTATGGTCAACTGGTGCCAGCAGAGCACAATACTACTACTTTGGAGATGCAATAACCTTTGATACAACTTACCGCACAAACATGTATGACATGCCATTTAGACTGTTCGTTGGAGTCAACAATCACTTCCAGAGTGTGATATTTGGTGGTGTGCTCATCAGGGATGAGACAGAGGAAAGTTTCAAGTGGGTCTTTAGTGAATTCATCTGCATGATGGGTGGTAAGCATCCACAAACAATACTAACTGGTGAGGAATGCAATAAGATATTTTCCTTAATCTCTTGTATTGTCGAACACTGTGTTATCAGGGTACTGATATAATATGATGACTTTCAATTTTTCGTGTAGACCAATGCAGAGCAATGGAATTAGCTATTGAGAAGGTTATGCCTGACACAACACACCGATGGTGCAAATGGCATGTGCTCAAAAAAGCAAAGGAATATCTTGGGGCGTATTACACGAAACGCACCAAATTCAAGTCAGATTTCCACAAAATAGTACAGCACATGTTGACAGTAGACGAATTTGAATCAGCATGGGAGCAGATGATTGAAACATATGGTCCGCAAAAGAACAATTACCTCACCCAGATATATGAGACAAGAGAGAAATGGGCAAAGCCATATTTCCATGGAAAGTTTTGTGCTAAGATGACAAGTACGCAGCGCAGTGAAAGTGCCAACCACATGTTGAAGACTTATGTTCCAGCTAGTTGTCCAATGCATCTATTTGTCCGTCAGTACACGCGGCTTCTTTTTGATAGAGAGGCAAGTGAGAACTATGAAGAGAGGAGAACAAAAATAGTAAGTTTTTTCAGAAATTGGTATTCAAATTTTGTTAGTGTGTGATGTCATATCTTATAAATATAAATTCTGCTTTTTCAGGTGTCCCCTGTAATGAGAATGAACACACCCTTGGAGCATCATGCTAGCAAGGTGTACACTCGAGCTATATTTGACATGTTTGGCCAAATCACGTATGAGGCATCACAGTACAGAGTTGAAGAAGTTGAAAAAGGTAAAACATACTTTGTCAGACGAAACAACCCAGAAAAACATGAAATGTGGTGTAGGGTTCTATATAAGGTAGAACTTGTTGATGATAGACCACAAGTATTTTGTGAATGTGGCAATTTCGAGCACACTGGCTTGCTCTGCTGCCATGCTGTCAAGGTAATGCACTGCCACATCCTGCTGCTAAAAAATTTGAAAAGTTCTCTTTTGAATGCATGTATGATGAAGCACCACATATGTGTGACAGGTACTGGATTTCATTGGCATAGATCACATACCAGAGAAACATATTCTCAAAAGTTGGACGAAAGATGCACGAGATATACTGCCAGCCCATCTGTCATACCTTCAGAAGGACAGCATTTCTGTAAAGTCGGTAACATTCAGACATTCAAATCTCTACAGCCATGCACTTGAGGTCGTGGGGTTAGGGGATGCAAATCCAGAGGCATATGGGATTGCAATGGAAATGCTCAAGATAACAATGGATAAGCTAACACCTGTAGCTGCTGCCCGTGATGGCATGGGATTGGAGGACAGAAATCATCGGATGCAACTTAAAGACAAGGAACCCGTTCCAGCAATCGCATACACCAGCGGCAATGCAAGTGATGCAGAAGGCAGCGCTATCGGTGATTTTGTAGGGCTGAAAGCACCAAAGCGGAAAAGGAAAGCTGGGCGACCTACCAACAGCAGAGATAAACCTCCATATGATGATCGGGGTGCAAAAAGCAAGAGGTTAAAACAATGCAGCCCTAATGAAGATAGTGTCAGGTGCGGCATGAGCAAGCGCACTCGTTTCTGTAGCATATGCCGCGAACCTGGACACAAGAGCACAACTTGTCCGCAAAGAGGTGATCTTCCTCAGAAGGAAAGGAAGGAGGCAAAATGCTCAAATTGTGGAGTCGGTGGCCATAGGAGAAACACCTGCAACAAGCCAAGAGTTGTTCTCCATATTGCTGCCAACACTGATATAGACGCAAATAGAATTAGTGCTTTGGTTTGAACTCATGTGATACACGATGTTGACGGCTTTGCAGCCAGTAGATGATAACTCACTGTAATAAGACATGGCATTTGTTGCTGTGCGGCACAAATCTTGTAACTTATTGTGGTATGAACAATTTTTCTGCTCTGTATCTTCAAAATGGAAGTTTATTTTTCTATAAACTTGTTCCCCCAAGTGTATATGTTCACTTCTAGCTTAGTCCTCGCATGCAGCATTAAAGTCCTATCGGGGGTGTGGATGACACCTGTGAACACGAGCCATAATGTGTGCGCTGAGCGCGAACCGCCCGCCGTTTGAATTTTGTATTGATCGAACGCGTCGGGAAACCACGATGTGCTTAAATACCGATACCTTGCCTCTCGTCCAGCACCCCTGACTCTCACACCAACCTCCACCACTTGCCACCACAATCCCCCCAAGTCCTCTAGATCCTGCTGCCTACCGGCAAGGTGTGCAAAAAGCAAATTGGTGCGTGCATACTGCATAGAAGTTTAGATATGTTTGCGGCTCTATCCATCGCAAAATCTGATGGGCATGCGTCATCAACATCTGCTTCGGTCGGCATTCAATTGGCCGACAAACGAGGCCAGCCGACCGGCAGTGATCCGCATCATGATGTGCTCTCCCGCAGCTCCTCTTTGATCGCGGTATGTACATATGATCTTTGTTGTTTCTGATCTGTTCTTCGCCTGTCACATGTCCTAGTAATAATGCAGATGGCGTATGCATGTAGGGATCAGTTCATGGCATGGCTGATGGCGTCTCAATGGTAGATGGAGATCAGAAAGATGAGCCTGAAGTCGAATCTCGTCTTTCAGCGGTCGAGGGGATGGCTACATATGATCCGGAAGAACATATTTTAGCTGACGCGGACGACACCACAAGCACGAGCAGCTACTGCGAGTCAACTACCAGATTCATCCGTGGATCCAGTACGGACGACGACGATGGCGCTACACCAGCTAAGCGGGCACGCGTGCACGAATGAAAAACCTACGAGTTTTATTAACATCTGCTAAGATGGGGTAGCCCTCCATAAGAAGAAATCCTAGATGAGATTAGCGAGTCAACTAAAATAATAATCTTCCCATTTCCCCCTTTAGCGTTGTATTTGGAAAATCAGAGCATGGCTGGTGGTATTGAGTTAGGTTTGTATTGAAAGCTAACTGTAGGTCCCACCACTGCTAGGTGGATTGTATGGTATCTACACGACGAAGTTGACCATCTGTGTAACTTTGGATCTAAATTATGTTTCGCTTTGTCGTAAATTATCAGTAAGTTGATTAGATGGGCGTGTTTGATAATAGCTATTGCACATGTAAATGAATATCCGTTGGATTTTCATTTTTGTCTTTTCTTTCATATGCACGCTTACAAGTTTTTCTTCCAGCTGAGCGCACCCTTGCGACGCTGCATCGGCTGTCTCGCGGCCCATTTTCCCAATGGATTTTGCGTGACGGGCCGTTGTTTGTTGGGCCCGCGGACCGTTGGTTGTCCCCAAGAGAGCAGTTTATTGGATTAGAGGGCGCCGGTTCCGATTTCTCCCTGTTCATCTCCTCTCCTTCCCAGCTCATTCATTACGCCCGTTCCCCATTATCCTCTTCCTCAGTTGCTTCTGGAGGCAACGGCGGCTTCCGGAGGGCGATTAGTGCAAGGAGACGAGTTGATCTGAGGTTATTCTAGGTGAAAACCAACATTTGGTGGAAACCGGCAAAAACCACTAGAAAAAGATGTTTTGAAGTTTTTAAAAAAATAAAAAAATACAGGATGTTAAGAGGATGATGTTTTATTACCACACAAAATTTCAAGTTGAAACACATTACGAGATGTGAGCTATGAAAGAGACAAAATCAGCGTTGAATAGTGCCGAATAGTAATGTCACGATTCAAGTCTGAATTTATCTTTTTCATAGCTCACATCTCGTAATGTTTTTCAACTTGAAATTTTGTGTACCAACAAAACATTACCTTCTTAACATCCCACATTCTTTTCAGATTTGTTTGAAACTTTAAAATATGGTTTCCATGAAGTTTTCATCCAATATTGGTTTCCGTATGATATTCTCCATTATCTCAATACCTGGTTTGGTTGATAGTCATCTAAATGGATTTTGGCATATATCCGATAGAAGCTCAACAATTTTCAGAACAAAGATGGTTGATGATTTTCAGCATTCAATTATAATCATATGGTGGTCGGAGCACTTTTTGTTTCCTATAGTTGACTTTTATTTCCAGTATATTTATTTCAGAAACTTGCATGGTCTGAACAATGATCCGATCAGAGGGATTATTGACAAATAAAGAACGGCAGGATGACAAAATGTTCCTAATATTGGATACACTATAAAAGTGATATACATTTCTTCTAGTATTAGCTTATTCATCTTCATCATTTTTTTATAGTATGCAAAAAAGATTTGATGTACTATGCATGTTTTTGTAATAAATATTTTTTTATGTGTTTGTTGTAATAGCAATATTTGTAATAAAAGACATTTTTATGATTTTTTATGCACCAGTATATATCTCCTTAGGTGGTGAATTATTTTCAGTTATAAGCAATTCTTTGTCCAGCGCGCACACATGAATCACGAGGTTTGTGTTTTCAGGCACAAACAATAGTTTAATGAGCTGCCCTGACAGCCAATTACACATTAGGCAAGGCAGAACGCACGAGATGGTGGACCGTGTGCATTATTAATCTCAACTGATCTCGTGGACAATCAGACCATGGAATCCTCTATGCATGCGTCCGTGCTGCCCGCGAGGGAGCCAGTTGGCATAGTCCAAGACTGGTGCATCTGGCCAAACCTAGACCACTGAACTACAGTACACAGAAAGGGCACTTTTGGGAAGCGGACAGCATTATTTCAGCCGACCAACCCACAACTGCAATTCATCTTGCTTGGCCCAGCCCGGGATGCGTGTCCGACGCACGCGCTTCTTCTCAGATACGCTTCGCCACGTGCCCACCTTTCCCTTATTTGCCCCTGTCTCTAGCCCGCGTCGTTGATACAAATGAGGTAACGCAACAAAAAACGGGTGCGTTGAATTTGGTCCGAACCCATGTGACCGTGCAGTGGGTACGTCGCTGATCCTGGGCCCAAACAGACTGAACACTGTACATACGGCCGTGCCTCGCTTCCGGAATCCAGCCCTTGCCTTATCTATAGGCTTTGTTGAGAGCATCTAGCAATCCAGGCCACATCTTCTTTCTTCTTCCTCAATAGCCCCTCAACGCTCCTCACCGCGCTCCTGCCCACCCCTGAGTACAACGGCGGCAGTTAACTCACTCCACGCCGCTGACCGAATCGAAAAGCTCAGCGGAGCGTGAAGCTGAATCGGGCGAGGTACATGTGTTCGCTTCTGCATTCTTCTTCCCTGTCTCCAAGATGAATCTTGAACTGTAGCTACTGTAGCTTGCATCTAGTCTCGCCTCTAATGGCATTTTTACGGCGTGTGTGCATGCAGCTGCTAGCTCGTCTGTACGTGGCTGCAAAACGATGGCCCCGGTGGAAGATGGCGACGGCGCCGACCCGGATCGAGCCAGATCGGACGCATTGGTGGGCGAGGTTCCAAGGAGGAAGGGGAGCGGCCCGCACAAGCCGACGGGCTTGCAAGGCTCTGACGCGGATGACATCCCCAATGTTCGCTGCGGGTTCACGACTGCGTACGTTGGCAGCCTCTCGCCCCTGATGTATGAACAGGTGAAACCAACTGGCCTAGCATCCCTATTAACGACTCGTGCATCTGGTGGAGGAGAAAACAAGATGTACTGGTGTTTGCTTATGAACATAGATACAGATAAAAAAACCATGACATTTCTAGATTGCCAGGTTAGACCCATAAATGAAGCAGCCATAGAGTTTGTTAGCGGGATAAAGTCAGGATCTACTCCCATCCCATTAGTATCACAAATCCTGCAAAGCGAGATCAATACAAATCGGGCTGCTGTTCTAGAACTACTTGGGATAAATCGGGTGGCAGAGGGAAGGGCCAAACGAGGGAAAATCTAGGTTAAGGAGGTGATGACAGCACTTAGGAACATAGATCCACGTTCCACAACTAAAAAGGACTTGGTCGCATCAAATGTCGGCTACACCCTACTTGTGTGTGCAACGATGATTGCGCCGCAGGCCAGCTGTGGATTAGTGCCTAACGAGGTGCTTCACTGTGTCATTAAGCCAGATAAAATCGGTTCATTTAAGTGGGGGGAATTCATCATTGACCACATGATGCAGAACGCAAAAGATGTGCAGCTTCACTACAAAAACAAACGCAAAATAGGTTCGTGCCCCATGGGAGGATTCCAACTTTGTCTTCAGGTATGGAATAATGAAAAAGCTCTTTATGATTGTGTGCTTTTCATCTTTTTGTATGATTACCAAAAAGTAGATGCAAAAGCTAAAGCAAAAGCTATTTCTTGTCCTCATCTTCTTCAGGTATTCTTTGTGGAATGGATTGATTTTGAAAGGAACCTGACAGCCAATATCTGGCCACGCATATCTGCGTATAGCGATGACACCCTGAAGGACGTATTTACTCTAGCAAGGGATCCAGAAAAAAGATTAAAGGTGAGCATCGTTTCAAAACTATTCAATCTAATACATTAGGAAACTAACTAACAAGCTATAACTAAAATTGCTCATGGTCATGCACGAACAGACAAAACCTTTAACGAGGGACTGTGAAGGGTCGTGGTATATCCATCCAATCTTGCTCCAGGGGTCCATGATTCCAATTCAGACCGTCAAGACTGTTGCCCGTCACTACATCAGTTCTACAGTATGCACTAGGATGCGGAGCGCTGTGCTGCATTTTGCTGAAAATCACTGCCCTCCTGATGAAGTGTTGTCTGCTGAACATCAAGAGCGTTGCAAAACTCTCATTAATCGTATTTGTGGCAATCTCGAGGAAGCTGCTTCTCTCATGTATGATGAGTTCATGGCCTTGGTTGTCGCTACAGAAAAATCACGGTTGAGCACACAACGTGTCTGGCTAACTCCAAGCCCCTTGGTCGGCGCTACAAAAGCTCTTGTGGTTACTCAATGTTTGTTCCTGACAAAACCTCACTCCTTTCTCCTCCATTTCATTGGCACCGCTCAAAAATTACTAACCACTCGATTATATATGCCTTCCTTGCTTCTTCCAGCTACATCAGCAGGGCAGTGGGTGCTAGCTTCAACACACACCCATGAAGAACAATTAGCAAAGGCACGCATGGAGAAAAAGGACTGCACTGGCTCTGAATTACAAAAAACAAATTCCACCCCAAGATTCGTAACACGTGAGTCATGGAAAATTTCCTCTACTCAACTTTGACATTTTAGCAAACATCTGCAGAGTATCTAAAACTTCATTCTTGTTGATACAGCTCTGTAGACAGAGCTCCCTCAAGGATCGCCATTTGCAAATGCATGCGCACGCACTCTTGTACAGATGGCCAAATCAGTATCTCAGACATGTAATTAACATAACATACCTTTCATCCATCCACTTCCTTTTTGAAATGACAACTCACCACTAGCATTATGTGTACTGTTTGCCATCCCATCAACAGATCAACAACCTGCATGTGTTGAGAAGACTCCTGAAGCTAGATTGCCAGCACCTACCATTCATGGAGAAGCAGAAACTCTCATTGTAACAAACGTGCCCCTTGCGCCTCGTGCGCTTCGTTTCATTGATATATCTCCCAACAATGAGCCAAGCAAAAAAGGTGCCAATCCACAGTTCAGACTAACCATTCTGTGCTACAAGTCACAGTTCAGACTAACAATTCTGTCCACACTCTTCATATATCTACAGGTCTGCCAATGTCAGCTCATTTACCGCGGACACCTTATCATTTACGGAGCAGGAGGTATGTCACTGAAGTCACTCAAAATCCCACGTGGACAATGAAACACCCAAGATCAAATATTGTAGTTATGGTAGACGCTAAGAGGCATAGAACATCAGAAGGAGCTTATGTTTATCAAACCCCAATCTATAAAACAGAGAAAAATGCTCCTGAGACAAAGCAGGCTGTTGGTGAAAAGGAAGTTGCCGGCATTTCTATAGAAGGTAGCAGAGTACACATTTTTTGTTGCTTGCTTACCTCAGCCTGCAATCATGTAACTCAATTTGCATAAATATACTTTTTACAGGGCAAGACCAGGCTATGTGTAGTACACCACCAGCTAAAATTCAGTCTAATAAGAAAAAACAATCAGATCCTGCTGTCATGATTGCTTACAAAAGACGACAACGCACACCACGTACCAATTCTGGTGCAGCTGATCAGCAAGCTATACAAATTGCAACAACAGGAGCTGCATCCATGGACACAAGTATATGTCGCCTGCCTTCTCATTCATTCTATGTTCCGAAATGCTAAACTACACTGATCCTTCTTCATGTTTCAGCAAGCACTTTGGCAGTCAATCAACCATTGTGGGATCTGAGCCCAGCAACTTCCGTACAAAAATCAACATATGGCATAGACTTGTTGTCGCAAGGTAAAACTCTACGCTGTACCATTGATGTACGAATTGATCAAACAAAAAAAAATGTCCTGCTCACCATGCTGTTGCCGGGGGGAGTGAAGACATTACTAATGTTGAAGTGACTCCTACTCACCCACTGCTCCGCGGTGAATGTACATTGTCGCTATTGTCAACTAACCATTTTGTCCTGTATGCACACACAACAAAACAATTATGTTTAGAAACCTACAAAAAAATTGTTCTGTGAGCATATCATGATTTCATATACATCATTGCTTTGACGCTCTTGCATAAAAATTCAAACTTGCAGCTATAAGAGAGGATGTACACGCAGCAGAGTCAGAAACTCCAACAAAGACAAACAACAACTCATCAGACCCAAGGCGGACTGCACGTGAAAGCATTGTTCGAACTGCGCCTGTTGAAAAAGCTAAAAGGAGCAGAGGTACAAGCAAATGCATGGCAACTTGAATCTAATCACATAACTTTCAAAAAAAATTAGAACCATATATGTGATGAAGCAAGGCTACCTGTACATATGTTATGCAGTTAGGCAATGATTGTAAAATTGTTCATACACCTGTGCAGATCACGTAAAGGTGACCTCCTAAAATGAAATCTCTGGAAGCTATTGATGCTGACACATCACTGGTAATCAGTGGTATTCACCTTGAACCGGTGCATAAAGGTACATTCCATCCATCACCATGTCCTTCGTATTCCCATCTCCACTTCTCTTGCTTTCCAAATGATTATCCCATGCAAACAAAATTCTTGTTTCTCAAAAACAATGTACCATGTCATCCAGAATGTTTTTGCTGCTATTGTTTGTGTACTGTAGAACTGACATATATTGCAGACAATTCATCAACTCCAAAAATAGAGCCAGATATTCACGTAGCAAAATTTCTGAGGATAACAACAGATCCCCCCATTGATGTGGACAAGTGGTACAAGAAGATAACAAAATGCACCATGAGTGAACGTTCCATGTGAGCTCTGCCGTCAACTACTCATCTCAACATCACATCTGAACCTTTTGAAAAAGCATTCTAACATGATAAACCTCTTTATCGTTAACAAATAACCTGCAAGTGCACATGAAAAAATATTATTCTGGTTCCAGGCTACCAAACAACTTAATCTCTTCATATCTTGCATCTTGATATGTACCTGCGAACTTTGAGCCTGCGCTTCCAATTGTAATATTAATATAACTGAAACTGATGGTGTGCTAACAACAGGAAATGGCTTTCAATTGATGACCCTTGCCACTTGGAGATGACTGGCCACTCGATCCTGCGGAACTATGGTGAAAATCAAAGCCTCAAACCAAACGGGATGTCAGCAGGTGTTTTGGCGCTAGACATGAAGGACAACATACTATACAAATACAGAACTCCACGATGGAGGAAGCTATTTCCCCCAAGCTTTGCGGTGAGTCTCAGCACAACAAACTTCTCATATATGACACTTCCATCCTCTTCCATACCTCATAATGTTATTCATCTGTTAAAATATGTCCTACAAGAACAAGCCATCAACTGTCAGGACCAGCACAATACAGACACGCTCTTCTGGATGTTCAATGCATCAAACCTCCCCTACAAGATGGAAGAATGCAAAAAGGTAAGCAATAGAAACCAATACATTGCTTGATATAACTAAAAAATATGAAAGCCTGATATAACTAATCCATGATCCTTGTTCAGTTCATCGTGGTACACATTATCGACGATTCATGGTGCCTCTATCAAATTGACATAGCTGCAAAAACTATGTTCATAATGGACCCCACTTTGACCATGTCAGAAAAGGGCAGTATGGAGATCAAACATATGTGTACAGCTGAACTTATACTCAATTTCCTTTTCAATCGTCTTCGTGAATGGTATCCCAACTGGCATTTTTCAACATTTCCGTGGAGTTACAAGTTCAACTATGGAATGCACACCGCCTGCAGCAAGTACAGTCCACTATGCAATACCCCCATCATTCCCAAAATGTGTGCTACTAATCCTAGTAACCTAATAAAGATGCAAAAACAAATGCAGAGCTGACAGTGGATTCTATGTGCTACACTACATAAAGGAGTTTGATGGAGATGTCCTGCAAATAATTCCTACTGAGGTATGCAAAGTACATATTCAATAACTTTTTATGTTTCACTCCTCTCTACATCATCTTCAAGCATTTTCCGTCTATGTTTCCTAGGAAATCATTGCACAACTGAGGAAACAAATGGCTTATGAAGTCCTGATGATGAAAGGCAACAAGGCTGAATTGGCCAGCTACATCTGCGGTGCGAAGCAGGACTAGGAAGAGTTGCTTGCTTCTAGAAAACAAACCAATATCAAACCTATGACCAATGGAACAACTCCCTCTGTGCTGAAAAGCTTGCCCCTCAAATTGATGTTACATCAGTTTGAATTACAAGATTTGGACAAGCTTTCCAATACAGAGGGATTAATAATATCCTAAGTCACTCTACGCTTTCTCTCTGCTTTAAGACTTATCTCTATCTATTTATGCACTACGACTACCAGTACAAGCACTGGTAGAAAAAGAGGCTTCCGTCCAGCCCCATTAGTCGCGAAACTGTAGGAACCGCGACTAATGAAGTCTTTAGTCGCGGTTCGGCAGACGAACCGCGACCAAATGCCTGGGCCCAGGGCGCTCGGTGGCCAGCTGGTGCACGTGAGGGGCTTTAGTTGCGGTTGGCCAGGCCAACCGCGACTAAAGGTGCCCAAAGGCCTTTAGTCGCGGTTGGCCAGGCCAACCGCGACTAAAGCTCCTCCCTTATATATACCAGTTCAGCACACTCACTTAGCCATTTGGTGCCACTTCTCTTCGCAAGCTTCACAAGGGGGTGTAGGTTTGCTTTTGGTTCCTCTTATGCACACAAGGTGTTTGATGAAATGCCCCAAGAGCGTGAAACAAACATGATATGAAGTGTTGGAGCCACACTTGAGGTTCCTCATTTATTTTTTCCTCCTCGATCGCGGTTAGCAACTTGAACCTTTCATGCATGTGTGTCATTGATAAAATATGCATGTGTGTTGTTCATTGTTTAATTTCTATTGTTTATAGCTAGTTAGTTTAACAAATGCATGATGGTTAATTATATATTTTATATTATAATAATGCAGATGAATCGGCAATGGATGTACGGTAACCGACTCTCCCGCGAGTTCACTACGGGTTTGAAAGATTTCCTCGTAGTGGCTAATGCGAACAAGCAGAAGGGTTTTGTTAT
The DNA here is from genome assembly GCA_034509565.1 of Triticum monococcum. Lineage (NCBI taxonomy): Eukaryota > Viridiplantae > Streptophyta > Magnoliopsida > Poales > Poaceae > Triticum > Triticum monococcum. The sequence goes on from CM067844.1 coordinate 597,412,099, forward strand.
CTGTCCATGTGTTGACTGTAAGAATCAGAAGGGTTACTCTTCCTCAAGAGAAGTTCACCTGCACCTGCTTCGGCACGGTTTCATGCCAAGCTATAATTGTTGGACCAAGCATGGAGAAAGAGGGGTTATAATGGAAGAAGATGAAGAAGGGGATGATTTCATCGATGAAAGCTATCTTGCTCATTTCGGTGATACTTTCATGGAGGATGCTGAAGGTGAAGGGGAAGGTGAAGGGGAAGGTGAAGGTGAAGAAGAGGCACGTGATGAGACCGTTGATGATCTTGGTCGGACCATTGCTGATGCACGGAGACGCTGCGAAACTGAAAAGGAGAGGGAGAATTTGGATCGCATGTTAGAGGATCACAGAAAGTCGTTGTACCCCGGATGCGATGATGGTCTGAAAAAGCTGGGCTGCACACTGGATTTGCTGAAATGGAAGGCACAGGCAGGTGTAGCTGACTCGGCATTTGAAAACTTGCTGAAAATGTTGAAGAATATGTTTCCAAAGAATAACGAGTTGCCCACCAGTACGTACGAAGCAAAGAAGGTTGTCTGCCCTCTAGGTTTAGAGGTTCTGAAGATACATGCATGCATCAACGACTGCATCCTCTACCGCGGTGAATACGAGAATTTGAATGAATGCCCGGTATGCACTGCATTGCGTTATAAGATCAGAGGCGATGACCCTGGTGACGATGTTGAGGGCGAGAAACCCAGGAAGAGGGTTCCCGCCAAGGTGATGTGGTATGCTCCTATAATACCACGGTTGAAACGTCTGTTCAGGAACAAAGAGCATGCCAAGTTGTTGCGATGGCACAAAGAGGACCGTAAGTCGGACGGGGAGTTGAGACACACCGCAGATGGAACGCAATGGAGAAAGATCGACAGAGAGTTCAAAGATTTTGCAGCTGACGCAAGGAACATAAGATTTGGTCTAAGTACAGATGGCATGAATCCTTTTGGCGAGCAGAGCTCCAGCCATGGCACCTGGCCCGTGACTCTATGCATCTACAACCTTCCTCCTTGGTTGTGCATGAAGCGAAAGTTCATTATGATGCCAGTGCTCATCCAAGGTCCGAAGCAACCCGGCAACAACATCGATGTGTACCTAAGGCCATTAGTTGATGAACTTTTACAGCTGTGGGGCAGACCTGGTTCCGTGTGTGGGATGAGCACAAAGAAGAGGAATTTGACCTACGAGCGTTGCTTTTCGTAACCATCAATGATTGGCCTGCTCTTAGTAACCTTTCGGGACTGTCAAATAAGGGATACAATGCATGCACGCACTCCTTACATGAGACTGAAAGTGTACATTTGCCAAATTGTAAGAAGAACGTGTACCTTGGGCATCGTCGATTTCTTCCGAAAATTCATCCAGTAAGAAAGAAAGGCAAGCATTACAATGGCAAGGCAGATCACCGGCCGAAGCCTGCGGAACGCACTGGTGCTGAGGTATTTGATATGGTCAAGGATTTGAAAGTCATCTTTGGAAAGGGTCCTGGCAGACAATCAGTTCCGAAGGGAGCTGACGGGCACGCAGCCATGTGGAAGAAGAAATCTATATTCTGGGAGCTAGAATATTGGAAAGTCCTAGAAGTCCGCTCTGCAATCGACGTGATGCACGTTACGAAGAATATTTGCGTGAACCTCCTAAGCTTCTTGGGCGTGTATGGGAAGACAAATGATACAAAGGAAGCACGGCAGGACCAGCAACGTTTGAAAGACCCTGATGACCGGCATCCGGAATGGTTTCAAGGTTGTGCCAGCTACGCTCTGACCAAAGAAGAGAAGGTCATCTTTTTTGAATGCCTGAGCAGTATGAAGGTCCCGTTTGGATTCTCGTCCAATATAAAGGGAATAATAAACATGGCGGAGAAAAAGTTCCAAAACCTGAAGTCTCACGACTGCCACGTGATTATGACGCAATTGCTTCCGATTGCTTTGAGGGGGCTCCTGCCGGAAAATGTTCGAGTAGCCATTGTGAAGCTATGTGCATTCCTCAATGCAATCTCTCAGAAGGTAATCAATCCAGAAGTTCTACCACGGTTACAAAACGATGTGATCCAATGTCTTGTCAGTTTCGAGTTGGTGTTCCCGCCATCCTTCTTCAATATTATGACGCACCTCCTGGTTCACCTAGTCGAAGAGATTTTCATTCTCGGTCCTGTATTTCTACACAATATGTTCCCCTTCGAGAGGTTCATGGGAGTATTAAAGAAATATGTTCGTAACCGTGCTAGGCCAGAAGGAAGCATCGCCAAGGGCTATGGAAATGAGGAGGTAATTGAGTTTTGTGTTGACTTTGTTCCTGACCTTAAGCCGATTGGTCTTCCTCGATCGCGGCACGAGGGGAGACTAAGTGGAAAAGGCACGATCGGAAGGAAATCAACGATATGTATGGACGGCCATTCTCTGACTGAAGCACACCACACTGTACTGACCAATTCCAGCTTGGTGGCTCCGTACTTTGAGAAACACAAGAATATTTTACGCTCGGACAACCCGGGGAAGCCTGAATCCTGGATTAGGAAGGCCCACATGGAGACTTTCGGCAGTTGGTTGAGAAAACATTTAATGAATGACAATGATGTTGTAGATCAGCTGTACATGTTGGCCAAGACACCATCTTCGACTATAACGACTTTCCAAGGGTACGAGATAAATGGGAATACATTTTACACGATCGCCCAAGATAAAAAGAGCACCAACCAAAACAGTGGTGTCCGCTTTGATGCAGCAACCGAGAATGGGCAAAAGGTCACATATTATGGTTACATAGAGGAGATATGGGAACTTGACTATGGACCCTCCTTTAAGGTCCCTTTGTTCCGGTGCAAATGGTTCAAGCTAACAGGAGGTGGGGTAAAGGTGGACCAGCAATACGGAATGACAATGGTGGATTTCAACAATCTTGGTTACCTTGACGAACCATTCGTCCTAGTGAAAGATGTCGCTCAGGTTTTCTATGTGAAGGACATGAGTAGCAAACCGAGGAAACAGAAAGATAAGAAAATGATCAGTACATCATGCGATGATCCAAAGCGCCACATTGTTCTTTCAGGGAAAAGAAACATCGTGGGAGTGGAGGACAAGACAGACATGTCAGAAGATTATAATATGTTTGCTGAAATTCCGCCCTTCAAAGTGAACACCGACCCAAGCATTAAGTTAAATGATGAGGATGCTCCATGGATACGGCACAATCGTAAGCAAGCAGGGACACAAGGGAAGAAATGATGTGTAATAATTTATTGTACCAAACTTTGTTGAATGGATCATGTGAATTATATTACCCGTGATGTGTTTGGTGTCCATTTTCGAATGATTTGAGATACCACTGATGATACATGAAATTTGGAGTGATTTAGTCATACTCCTGCCTAGGCGTATAATATGCATACTCGTAGTCTTCATAGCCGCCGTCGTCGTCGCTGCTGTCGTCGCCTTCTAAGTTGCCGCCGTCGTCGTCGCTGCTGTTGTCGCTGTCGTCGGGCGGCGCTCGTGGCTCGAACTGAGGGTAGCGCAGGCGGGGGATATCGCCGGCCGTGATGTAGTCCATGACGCTCTGCAGAGTCCGGCCGTACCACCATAGCCGACGGCCGGCCTCGTGGAAGTTCCCAGGAGGCAGACCGTCCTCCTCATACCTGGCGAGCGCCCTCTCACGCCGATTGATGAAGAAGGCGTCCCAAGTATGCTAGTTATCGGGATGCCAGCGGGGATTCATCCGCTGCTCCGGCGTGAGGTCGAGGTAGTAGTGGTTCGTGATGGCCGCCCGGCGGGCAGTACCCTGAGGGACGGGAGGGACCGGCACGCCGCCGGCGCTTAGGCTCCAGCCGGTGGGGACGCGGTAGCCCGGTGGACAAGGATAGTTCGAGGCGCAAAGCTCCTCCACCTGCTGGTAGGTTAGAGTGGGTGCGGTGGAAGCCATGAGAGAGTGATGAGAGATTGTAGAGATGTGATAATGCTGGCCAAGCCGGGCTACATATATGTAGTGAGAAATGGCGGGAAAAATGGGAGCGGGAAGACAGGAGGCGGGAAGAAAGTGGCGGGAAGAAAGAGGCGGGAAGACAGGGAAGAAATGGCGGGAAGAAGAGGAATCCAGAGCTGGTCATCTAACCTTTAGTCCCGGCTGGTTGGTGCAACCGGGACTAAATGTGGTTTTTGTGTCATCTAAGAAAACTGTCGGTGGGATAAGGACGTTTGGGTAAGCTTTAGTCCCGGCTGGAGGGTGCAACCGTGACTAAAGCTGTCGGCAGGATAAGGACGCGTGGGTAGCGCACGACGCCCTGTCGGAGGAACAAGACAAAGCAGAAGCGGCGCCGTGCCTATAAAAGGAGCATCGATATGCGGGAAGATAGAGGCATGAAGAAATGGCGGGAAGACATAGGCGGGAAAGAACTGGCGGGAAGACTGGCCGGGAAGAACTTGTGGGAAGACAGAGGCGGCCGGGAAGAACTTCTCTGAATTTTTTGATATATTATTTGTATTTTTAGAATTTTGAAATGAATTAGTTCTATTTTTCTGATTTTTTGATATATTATTTGTATTTTTAACATATTGAATTGAATTAGTTTTATTTTTCTTAATTTTTTGATATGTTATTTGTATTTTTAAGATTTTGAATTGAATTAGTTTTATTTTTCTGAATTTTTTGATATATTATTTGTATTTTTAACATTTTGAATTGAATTAGTTTTATTTTTCTTAATTTTTTGATATATTATTTGTATTTTTAACATTTTGAATTGAATTAGTTTTATTTTTCTTAATTTTTTGATATATTATTTGTATTTTTAGAATTTTGAATTGAATTAGTTTTATTTTTCTGAATTTTTTGATATAATATTTGTGTTTGTAACATATTGAATTGAATTAGTTCTATTTTTCTGAATTTTTTGATATATTATTTGTATTTTTAACATATTGAATTGAATTAGTTTTATTTTTCTTAATTTTTTGATATATTATTTGTATTTTTAAGATTTTGAATTGAATTAGTTTTATTTTTCTGAATTTTTTGATATATTATTTGTATTTTTAACATTTTGAATTGAATTAGTTTTATTTTTCTTAATTTTTTGATATATTATTTGTATTTTTAACATATTGAATTGAATTAGTTTTATTTTTCTGAATTTTTTGATATAATATTTGTGTTTTTAACATATTGAATTGAATTAGTTTTATTTTTCTGAATTTTTTGATATATTATTTGTATTTTTAAGATTTTGAAAAAGAAAAAGTATTTTGAAAAATACCTTTAGTCGCGGTTGGCCAGGCCAACCGCGACTAAAGGTCGTTGCGCGCGGGAACGCAAAAACCCGCAAAAAACCCTTTAGTCGCGGTTGGTCTGGCCAACCGCGACTAAAGGTTACCCTTTAGTCGCTGGTCGCCTCCCCAACCGCGACTAAAGGGGGGGGGGGCTATAAATACCGAACCTTCGCCTCCATCTCGTCTTCTCCGATTCTCTGCCGCGCCGAAGGCCTGCCGCCGTCGCCCTCGCCCTCGACGCCGCCCGCCGTCGCCCTCGACGCCGACGCCGCCCGCCGTCTCCCTCGACGCCGCCCGCCGTCGCCCTCGCCCTCGACGCCGCCCGCCGCGCTGTCAGGCGACGACTCCGGCGCCTCGGCCGGGTAATTAACCCCCGCCCGCCGTCTCCTCCAGGCCCCGTGCCGCGCGGCCCATGGCGGCGCACGAGAGCAGCAGCACGGCCAAGTGAACACACTGCTGGGTGCACTTCCGTGTACCCATAGCAGTTTCTGTATTTAATAATTTGAATTAAATTAAATCAGGATATTAGAAAATGAACCAAAACTTTGAAAATTAATAGAAAATAAATCGTAACTCGGATGGGAAAACTCTGTACATGAAAGTTGCTTAGAACGACGAGACGAATCCGGATACGCAGCCCGTTCGTCCATCACGCATCCCTAGCATAGCGAACACGCAACTTTCCCCCTCCGATCCATCTGTCTGAAAACGCGAAACACCGGGAATACTTTCCCGGATGTTTCCCCCCTTCACCGGTACCACCTCGTACCACGTTATGGTACACCTAGCAAACAAAAAACTTGCCATGATGAATTACTAAAATTTGCCATGATCTATCAAATAATTATGACATGATTCATAAGTAAAAAAAGAAATATGTCATCAGTTATTTTAACAATGCATGGTCACTGGCTCAAATTGCCGCGAAAACTAGTTTAAATACAATGGTAACTTTAAATCTAGAATAAAAAACTATATTAAACATGTCGTGGCAACTTTATTGTAAACCCTATTACAACTTGAGTGTAAACCCTCTCCCACCCCTTCCTCGCCCCCTCCTTTTGCCACCGCCCTTTCGCCACCGCCACCGCCACCGCCACCGCCCCCCTTCTTCACTTAATTAATTTTTTTACTACATGTTTTCAGGACTGACATAATGGCAGACGATAGAGCTGACCCGATTATGGACAACTATGATCCGGACGGTGAAGCACATATGTTCGGCATCATAAACGGCGATATTCTATATGTGCCGTCCGGACAAGAAGAAGATGATATCTCTTCTTATCTGAACCTTGACGGTGAAGATGAAGGGCGCCGTCAGCAAGATGATGCCGAACAAACGTCGATAAACGACGATCTTCAAATGGAAGTAGCAACCACCTCCGGCGCCGAGGTATATATATACATTGAGCCTCTGGTGATACAAACTAACTGATTTGAATAAATATGTGTGTACTAACGCGCGCGACTCTCTTTCTTATTTTAGCCCTCGGCCGGATCGTCAAAACAATCGAGTACGTCGTCAAAGCGTGGCGCAACCAAGACGATGAAACAAGGAGAAACATGCACCATCGAGGTTGTCGACAGTGCAACCGGCAGGCCGTTGGAGCCCCGCAAGAACGCCACCAAGTTTGTCAACCAATGCGGAGCCGTTGTTAGAGACAACGTCTCGATCACCGTCCAGGAGTGGAATAAGCCAAAGAAGGCATGAATTGCTGGTTTCACTTTTGTCGATAAGAGAACAAAAAAAGATTGCTTCAAGAAGCTTATGGAACATTTCGTTCTACCTCCGAAATACAACAAATTCGATGAGGAGGGTAACAAGATTGAGGAAAACAAGGAGAGGAGGAGGCTAGTCAAACAGTTCGCTCTTCATAAGATGGCCGACGCATTCCGGAAATTCAAGCAAAATCTAGCCCGTGACTTTGTCAAGCAGAACAAGACTCCGGATTTCAAAGGACAATATGAGAAACTGAAACATGATTGGCCAGAATTTGTGAAGCAAAAGAAATCGGAGCAGTTCATTCAAATATCGAAAAAATAAGGAAAATGCGGCTAAGAAGGAGTACAATCATATTATGGGGCCAGGAGGGTATCGCCTTTGGGTGCCTAGGTTGGAGAAGATGGAGAACGAGCTGAGGGCGCGAGGAATCCGTCCAGGTACGGAGGGATGGGACCCAAGGGCCAAAAGCTGGTGGTACGGGCATGGGGGAACGCTGAACCCGGAGACAGGGGAGTGTGTTTACCGGGGCAAAATAATTAAACCAACCCAAGCCCTTATTGACGCAATGAGGGATGCTCAAGAGGGGAAGATCAAGTTCAACAGAGAGAACGACGCGCTGACAAAAGCCCTCGGGAATCCTGAACACGGAGGACGTGTACGAGGCATGGGGCACATTCCGTGGAAAATAGGGTTCCCCCAGAACGATGACCCGTACGGTTACAGAAGCCGTAAGAGAAAGATGGATCGGGAAGCAGATGTTGTGGCGCGGTTGGCATCGGAAATGGATGTGATGAAGAAAACAGTGAGTGCACTAGTAGCCGAAAGAGATGCAGCTCGGGCGCAGCATGAAGATCATCCAGCGGATCTCGGAAGCCAGCAGCGGAGAAGCAGTGTGGCTTCCACGGAGGCCCCACCGGCTGGTGCAGATGCACCGACGATCGAAATTACTGCACTGGAGCCTCTGGTGGTCGAAATTACTGCACCGGAGCCTCCTCGCTACCCCGTGGACGATATAAAGGAGATGAAAGAATGTCATCTGTATTATCCTATCGGGAACATGTCCATGAAGGTAGCCATCGGCAGTGCTTTACCATGTTTACCTGGAGCACTCCACCACAACAACCCCATTCAAGATGGCTATGCTCGTGTCACGGTGGAGGACGTAGTCCAAGGGTTTGAGGACCTGGAGATTGACATTGCTACACCTGAAGGGGAGAAAAGACTTGGAGATGTCAAGCGCCATTTCATTCTATTGGCAAAAGAAGTTTATCAAGTTTCCAGGCGAGGCGCCAAGGACAACAAGTCCACCCCCCTACGGTGGCGGTGGCGGCGGTGGTGGTGGTGGCGGTTCACCTACACCTCCGTCACGTCAGCCGACGCCCCTCAGTCCACAACGTCCGGCGGGTGATCAGACGCCGCCCCCCAGTCCTCGTCCGGCGGGTGATCAGACGCCGCCCCCCAGTCCTCGTCCGGTGGGTGATCAGCCGACGCCCCCCAATCCACAACGTCCGGCGGGTGATCAGACGCCGCCCCCAGTCCTCGTCCGACGGGTGATCAGACGCCGCCCCCAATCCACCTCCGGCAAAGAAGCAGAAGCAGTCCTGGATTATTAACCCGGACCCTTATGTACCTAAGACCACAAAGGTACCGGAGCCATCACTGAAGCCTCTCCCCACAAGGCCTTGGGAACGTAGTGCCGAGGAAACTGCCGCGGCCGCGACTGCTGATCATGACAAATGGAAGGCGGACTACAAGAAGAAAAGAGAGCCCGAGCCCAAGCCAGTATTTTCTGATGAGCAAAAGAAGTGGGCTAAGTCATTTTTGAGCACACCGTCCCAAGCCGCGAAGAATCTGCCTGACGACTATGCACGTGAACTTCGTAGGCAGGCACTCATGTTGAAGGAGAAGAAAGAGCGGGCGGAGAACCAGGAGAACAAAGCCTTGGAGGAGGCCGAGAAAACAGAATTAGAAAGTAAAAAAAGCGGGAAACGAGTTGCCCAGCTCGGGGAACAAAGTAAACAATCGATTGCCCCGCTTATAGTGAAAGCCGCCGGTCCGGATGACCCCGATATCATAGCAGCTGCGGCAGCACATGGATTGACTGTAACGAGTGCCAGAGAACAAGCGGCCAACTTAGGTATTACTCTTCGTGAACTGTTAGGCCTTGATGAGGCGCCAGTGAAGGAGGTAGTAATTACATATGTGAAGAATGGGCCTCTCGTCGAGCCTGCGCAGGAAAAGGATCTACCTCCACAAATGAAAGGTCTGCTGAAATGGTACAAGGGTTACATAAAAAATAAAAATGCCAAAGAATATATTTATGCGGAAGTTAGATATGAGCATCACTTCAAACATTACTATGTACAAATTCATCTGAGTGAATTGTTCCAGCTTTTCAATCTGCGCGAGCTCGACAAATCTATCATCAGTTGCTACGTTCTGTAAGTGATTTATTTCTACCCCATCTCGTTCATATTGCCTGCACTATATATATGTCCTAACTATATTGTTGTGTCCGCTATTATACATGCAGAATGAAGATTAAGGAATGCAGAGTAAGGAACATCCATGATGTTGGGTTCATTGACCCACACATCGTTAATGGATATGTGTTGGAGCATCACCCCGCCGACATGGAGGCAGACCTGTGGCAGTTTCTTACAAAGCAGGAACTCAAAAGTGATATTCTATTTCCTTACCATTTTGGGTGAGTGTTTCTGTCTTGAGCACATTCTCTTTTGTTTACTCCATGCATGGTATGTGGCCGGCTAATCGATGAGTTATGCATGACGTACTGTGCATGTATCGTGTCCGCAGGTTCCACTGGATTCTGCTAGTAATTAAAGTTGACACCTCAAAATGTCTCGTCCACGACTCTCTGAATATGGATCCAAAGCTTTGGGGCGGCATGAGAAGAATGCTGCAGAAGTAATTATTTTCATTCATTTGCGCTCTATATCGATCGGCCTATTTCGTTCATTTCCTAATATCAAGTAACTAATAACTCTCTTGTTCATTTAATTTTCTTTGCCTCGTAGGGTTTGGAGACGGTTCGTAGATACAAAGGTCGGTGAATTCAAAAAAGAGCTAGAATTCAAAAGGTCAAAGGCTAAGAATGCTGGGGATATTCAGCCAGCGGGGACCAATCTATGTGGATACTATGTCTGTGAGATGATCCGGAGATACACCTCTGAGCGGGTTCCGAGTGATACCAATGCTCAGAGGAATAACCTCCGGATGATGCTTAGTCCAGAAGCTCGCTTCCGACCACTTCAAGAGGAACTAGCTGGATGGTTCAGCAGGGAAGTCCTCCATTCTAAAGGAGAACACCATTACGAGGACGTAGAACTTTATATGCATTAAATTATGTATGGAAACTTGTTCAAAATTGTATATGGTCATCCGATGATATTGAATATATATTGTATATTCCTCTTGAATTCTTTTTGGTTCTAATTTCAAATTTGTTTGAAATTGTACATTCATATGCATGTATGTAGTACCGTAGAATATGTGAAACTCCTTCAAAATTAAAATAAAGCACAAAAGAAATAAAACAATACAAATTAAACAGAAAACAGGTTTAGGGGGGGGGCTAAAACCCTAAACCTGTGGCGGCCTTTAGTCGCGGTTGGCCAGAAGAACCGCGACTAAAGGTCCTCCGCCCCGACGGCTGCCTGGCGCCCACGTGGATGGGCCTTTAGTCGCGGTTCTTAAGCAACCGCGACTAAAGTGGGGGTCCTTTAGTCGCGCCTATTTGGTCGCGGTTGCGCAACCGCGACCAAAGGCCCTTTTTCCACTAGTGAAGTATTTCTATCTGGCCTTGCTGCCATGTAATCGACTACTATGGTGCATTGAACTGATATGCTATTATCTGGTTGACACTTCCAGTACAATGAATTTGCATTATCTTATCTATACCAGAAAATTGCTACGATAAATGTTATCTAGTATAATCAATTTGCCTATAATATAACCATACATATTACCTGTGGCCTGTTAACACATCTGCTATTGTGCATCTCTATGTTTTTCTCAAAAGTCCATTTGATAATGATGGAATGTAGTGCAAAACAACTGGGTGCGCGTTCACATACATGCCCATGCCCATTTCACCCTCATGCATAATCACGCGCGACATTGGCAACTACCTACAGATCATGAATTTGTACATCTGAGAAAAACTACAAACTTCCACGATGGCACCTTGGAACAATTTTATATGCGATCTCTTTCATATGCTCCTAAATTGAAATAACACATCTATCAACAGTGACTCCGCATCGTATTGAATTACCATCATAATCAAAACAATACAAACGTAGGAAACTAATTTTCTTTTGGAAAATGGGAAGGACAATTACTCATTCATCAAATCATGACCCGTGAAAAATTCATGAGTGTTCACCACCAAAAATTTAAATAAAAAAAGAAACAAATCAAGTTTGAATTTCTCGTTTCGATCTAGACGCATCGTGTTTTTTTTGATTGTGTCAGAAACGTCGGGAAGCGACGAGTGGGACTGGTAGCAATCAACAGTAGACTGTGAAAAAATTGTTATAAATTCATCACATCAATTTTTTATAGATATTTAATACAGATGCATGTGTAACAAAATGTTGCATGTTTTCATTCGTCAAACAATTACACACGTAGGAGATATTGCCATTTCAGAGGGGATCTTCCATGTAAGATGTTTAAAATAATATTGAAACACTACCAACCAACAAGTCATAATAGTATCCTCTCCCTTGATACAGATAAAATAAATCAAAGAAAAGCAAATAATCAGACAGACCCAAGACAACCAAGTCCACACAAACTACTGCACCAGACTCGATACATGTCATACGTCCACACATTTTAGAACTAACATACTACACGAGAATTAAACCTAAGTTCATTTATTCAACATAACTAGATATCCTCTGCCCACGACACCACATCAAAGCAACCCACCATTTTAAAAGCAAATTGCGCGCAACCCACACAAATACACATGTCGTCATCCCTTGCCTCCTTCCAGAGCAGCACGCAAGACATCATCACCCACAATATTCCCCTGCTCATCCCACAGACGGAAAAGCTCAAAAATAGTTGTCTTTCGGAAAGTGACCAAATTTTTCTGCACATTTCATTGTCACGTGCAATCAGACAAACAACTATCTTGAGATACAACAAAAAGGCACGTCATATGAGAAGACCAGGAAAAATGACAGATTCTCTTACCTTCGTCAGAGGCCACATCATCTTTTCACCATCGTACTGCCTGATCGCATGCAACATGCAGATACCAGACTCATCCCTGTCACATATACAGACATGTGCATACATCACCTCTCTACCGAACATGTAAAAAATATGCAAAAAAATATCTCCAGCACAAAGTGTCACTTACCTTGTAAATACTTCCCGGGTTATTTTTGGGAACTTCCGATTCCATCTGTCAGGTGTGCAGTGCCATTTTGCAAAGAACTCATTAAGGCAACTAAATAGCACATTGTGAATCTGTGACACCACCTCATGATGTGTTGTATGTCGCTGCTCTGCTCCCACTATTTGAGCACACAAAGGATCCAGTATGTGAATCTCCTTCCTAATCATATCCCACATGTATGCTGCCCAGCCATGGTCAAGAATGGCTGGCACAAAGAACTGCAACAAACAACAAAGGCTTGCATGGATAATACTTTTCCACATTGATGAAATTGCAAACTAGTTGACATAGACTGACCCAAAACTTACCGTCTGACATGCTGTGACATCATGACGAGACTGCGAAATTTGCAACTGAATAGCTTTTACATGCACAACTTTCTCCCCAGCAAGAGCGTGCGTCTGTTATAGACATAGTAAACAAGCAAACATATTTCATGGCCAATCACAACCTGGCAAACATTTACAAGATATCTACCCAAAACCAGTAAAAAGGGTGTACTGATCGAGAAATCTGGTTCAAGTACTTCCCTCCATAGCATATACTAATTCAAAGCATCTGCACCAACATCAAGCTGATTAAACCTCCTGATTGCAAGCACAGCTACCTCATGATCAAGAGGATGTCCCCCGATTAATTGTTGTTGAACACACATAGCATTTACCCGAAGCATCCGCGGGGTTTTATGCTCAATCCACATGCTGCAAAAATCACACAATCATAATTGCGGCTTATAAAAATGCTTTAACCGACTAACTGGCGACGTGAACTTTAAAAAAAGAACACCAGCATTATACCTGTCAAGGTCAAAATTGTTGTTTCCAGACACCCAGTTATAGAACTTATCCACCAAGGGGACTGGTGGGGGCTGAGCTAGACACCCACTCACCCATGGGTTGCATGCAAAGCTTGCAGAAGTGGCATACTTCCTCTTTGGCAACGTAGCTACCATGGTCCCAAAATAAACAACATTGGGCTCTCCCTCTCCAATTTCGTACAAACAGTTAACCGTGTCCGTAATAACCCGAGCATACAATATAATCCTGTCTAGTAATACTACATTCTTCTCTTCCATTTGTCGGTCCTCAACAACTGGGTTATCATACACAGGGGGGTCGTTTGGCTGCTGTGATGACACCGGCCTCGTATCTGAGACAACAAACAAAACATACTGAATTAAACCATGTTGACAACAAGAAGAAACATAATTTAAAGTCAACGACAGCATTTTGATGATGTTAAATATGAAACATAAAAAAATTTGATCACCTTGCACATCGCAGTGATCAACCCGAGTCTTCTTCCCTGAATTACGTTCAAAATGGGCCTTGCTTGAACTACCACCTACATGAACAAATTAAAGTTAACATACATCCTAAAAGGCTGACCTACACAACATATGCACACCTACGGCACCTTCATCATCCGACATTTTGAGCCGCCGAGCAACCGTTGGGTTCACCCTTGAATGCATAGCCTGAGCATCTGCACCCATAAAAACAATAACCATAACCAATCCTATCTTGATTGTTTTCGATGACGTCATATACTCATGTATAGTGGATAAAAATACCATCAGAGCACTTGGAAGAACCATCCAGTGTGACACACTTTGACAGTCCCCGCGCTTGACAGCACCTACAACGATCCCGCACAAGTGATACAATTGTATCAGCAAAGCTAAGCATGCCAGACTGCATCCTACTCTGCAGCAACGACATGCTCAGCGTGCACTTTGCATTCTGCTGCTTCAGCATCAGGCTCAGCTCTTCAAGGACCTGCACATTGCACAATGCTTGTCTTAAAAACAGATATCCATCAACATTTCAACAATAAAAAAGACATTGCATTGCCCACCCAGAAACCCACCTAATTAGATCAACAAAACTTACCAGATCACCGTGGCAAGTCTGGCGCAAATGATTTGCAAAATCCCTTGGCCCAATTGAATGATATGCCGACCTCACATCGCCCAAATAGTCAGCTGGTACCGTCGTTGCATGCACACCAAAATCCGGAGTACATTGGTCCACTCTATCAGGCACCCTTGGAACTGATTGCTTCAGTGAACCTGATGATACATGGTAGTCAATGCATCCTTGGCACGTCGTGTCTGGCCGCATGTACATAACTAGCTCCGCAGGCCGCACCTACAACCATGGAACAAAAAAAGTTAGACAAACACAATCACTTCGCAACCTCGACCGAAGTGAATTTTTAGACCAACAACTACAAAAAACATACCCCTGCAGGGACATAACCCCACTTCCCGTGCTTCATGCCATAAGCCATTATGATCATCTATCGAAACCTTTTCTGTTCGAAGCACTGCACGTGGGGCAATTAAGATGGGGGCATATTGAACAATCCAAAGTCAATGTTGTCCAGCAAGAAAAGCTGCCATGGATTATAATGAGGTAAGCAACAAGGATTCAATAGTACACACACATCTCTTCCTGAAAATCCACACCCAAACTATGAGAACCTAAAAGATGTGTTCACCTGGAAAAAAGGTGGCACACAAACATATGAACCGTTGCTGCTTTGCTTTGATAATCATTCTGCAACTTCACAACAGCTGACATCAATTTCTGCATAGCATACTCACACCAATTGAACTGCGGGATCAATTCTGGATTGGCCAGAGCACCCCAGAAATCAATGGTCATGGTGTCATGCTTGGTGCACGGTGCTATCAAATAGCCCATGACAAAGATTACGAATGCAATTTGAAAACAATCCTTTTCAATTTTACTCGAATCCTCTGAAATATCTCTACTTATAAAACCTTCAGCCGCCTTCAGATTATGAGCAACTATACTGTCCATCCCAATTGACTGCTTGATGAAATTGATTGCAGACTGAGAAATTTGTGCATCCCTGCCACCCACATCTCGATTCCCGCATGGGATGCCAAAAACCTTATGGAAATCTTCTGCTGTGAAACCAATCGTATTGTCATTATCAATGACGATTGCGCGACACCGAGCATTCACCTTCCTCATAACCCAAGCACTCATCCTCAGGTCCAACTTGACAAGCATTGGGAGCTTCAGAATTGCACCAAAACCAATTTCGGTTACAAGCCATCTCTTGTATTCGTCAAATTTTGCAACCATCTCTACAACACGCTTAACTGACAACCGAGAAGTAATAACTGGCTGATGTTCTTCTGTCGGATCAAGTGCAGGCTCTCCCTCACCCACCGCTCCATCAGAAAAATCATGTTCCTCAAACTCTTCGTCCATCTACAATATTGCAACTGAATCACTACATGGATCTACTCCTCAATTCCAAGCTAAAAAATCTATATGCAAAACTACATGCCACAGCCGAAATTAGATCTGACGCCATGAAAAACGTACCAGCGAATACCTGGGCAACGAGGCACCAAGGGCCGCACCCGAGCAGCTACTGCAAACCTCCCTTCAGAGCCGACGGAGAAGATACCTGCTTCACGAGATCCAGATCCGGCGACCTTTCTTTGAACTAAAGCTCCGGCTGGGACGTCTCTGACTAGATAGCCATTCAGATGCGGATAAGGAGGTAGCTGGTGGGTAGGTGGTCGAGCACATCGGACAAGGCTCCGGGCGATTTAGATGCCAAGGGATGCACGGGCCAGTCCAGTCTACGCACTACGGGCCAGCCCACCAGAACGGACAGCCCAATCACTTTGAGGGACGATGGGTAATACTGTTACACGCTTGTTTCACCTCCTATGCGTTAATATTACTAACCGGATATTTAAAATCAAAAAAACTTGTGCTTGCGGACTGTTAAACAAGCATCTAACAGTACAACAATTTTGTATATAAAAATTTAATAACGTATATGAAATTAAGCAGCGTGTGCAAAAAAAATTAAGCAGCATGTGCAAAAAAATGTTCAAAAGTGTATAAATAAAATGTTTCTCTTGCCTAAGAGTGTATACCATTATATACAGCATGTGTGAAGGCAATTAATCATTACTTAAAATAATTAGCAAGCATTCGAATAATGCTGAAAACAAGTATGAAAAAATATTATCGGCCAATTTAGAAAATGTAAATGCATAAAAAAAGGAACGACCATCCATGAAAAGGCAACACTTATGTTTAAAAAATATATATGTGCTTATAGAAAATGTTGCCATAATAAAAGATGTAATTCTTTTATTTTCAAAAAAATCATTATCAGGCAATATATCTTTTATAAAAAAAAGTCATTTTCAAAACATGCTAAAAATAATATGGATCTACAAAAAATATAGTCATGTATTAAAAATACAAACTAGTATTTTAACACATATATCTTTGCCGTACAGGAATAAATGTAAAAACTAAATCTAAGTAAGACAAAAGAAATAAAAAAATTATGCCTGAATATCCGCATACAAACTATGGTTAACCATGTCGGTGACCATCCGTTTCATACATGGCTACATGCACGCCAGCTCCTAAAAATCACGGCTTAAAATGCAAAAAAGAGAAATGACATTCATGCTGGAAAGCCTTCTCTCGAAACTACCATTCCGACAGCATAAAAAATGACATATTTCACAGACCGCAGGCATCATCATTCATAGTTTCACACAGGACATTACATCTGCAGCTCGTCCACACTTTGCACTACATGCTTACAGCGTCACGTCCACACCTCGACCAACTAGAAAAGCATAACGTAACGTAATTTTGCATAACACTAAGCCTATGCCTAGTTAACCACTCTGCCGTCTCGGCCAGATAAGAACGGCCACGTCGCCTAATTAACTAGGCGCAGTACAACATCTGCCACCAGCAACATCAGAATTGCCACCCCAATTACCAGGTTTGCTACAGATACCACCAGGTTGATGGAGGCGGCGTCGGCGACTGTCAAACCCTGCCGACCGGCAGCTGGAGCTGCCGCGAGCATATATCATGCGACCGCACTAGCAAACGATGCAGACTGCGAAGCCGCTGGCGGCCCATTTTGCTGCACCGGCTGGCCGTGATCAGCCTGCACAACTTGAGCTTCGACAGCTTGCCCACCCTGCATCTGACCCGCACCGATTTCACCCACAGCAGCTTCTCCTCCTTCAAGATTGGCCAGATGAGCTGCATAGCCTTCCTGCCACCGGTAGAAATCGCATCCGCCCGCCGAAGGCTGCAATGGATCCACAAGGACGCGTACCTCGTGATAATCTACCCAGCTAAACATCTCAAAAAACACCCATAACCAATCCAAGAAACTGGACTTACGTTGTGATTCCGGCACTTGTAGAAATGCTGACCGGCGTTCTGCCCGCGCCTAGCAATGTAGGTCACCACGTTCCTGCCGCAATCCGGACAAGGCACAATTGGCAGAGCAGCTGGATCCGCCATCTTCGATACCTAGGTATCTATCTGCTCCGATTTGGTGCGACCTAGAAGAAACTGTGGGGCGAGTGTAGGGTTTCGTCTTGCGATTTGGGGATCGAATGGGAACCAGATCCAGAAGGGCCCGCGTTAAATACATCCAGTGGGCCGCCAACTACTTACTGTACCTAACCGTTAGAGGCCGTCTCGTACTTCCGGTACACACAAGTCCAGAACAGTAGACAGACGACGCGTTACATAAACACCGTGAAATCCTCGTCTAACGCCCGAGCCACCAACGTCTCTTGCCCGTTACGTACGCACATTAACTGCACTCAACCGTCGCGTACAATACAGCGGGCCCCTCGAGCCTCCAACGGATCGAACACATACAGATTCCGGGAGCGCGCGAGCTCGTCCGCGCCTAGCAATTACCGCATATGCATGTTACTACTCTAAGTTACCCCCCACTGTGACTAGTCTGAAAATGCTACTAGCACACATTTATTTAGTGGTTGCTCTCGTCTTTTTACTTGTATTCTTTTCTTAAAAAATTCATATCTCTCTTTTTCTCTAACCCGCTCAACTTATCAAGATTTACAACCTAAACAAAGCAGATTTACAGTACCGGAAAAACAAATCTGATGTCAAATCTGTATATATGGAACAAATCCGGTGTTAGGATGCTTATATTGTTCATTCACGACGTGGATGTTGCTTCGACTGGCAACCTTCCGGGTCGAGCGCCAGCACAGCGGCGAGGTTCGGGCGGTGGACATGTGCGCCATGCTTTACACGCATCCTCATCGGGAGTTGTAATACGGTCGTCCACCTACCACCTTTTGTATTTAGAGCATCTGCAGCCGCGATGGCCAAATCGGCCTTTTAAACGCCCGCGGACGCGTCCGCGAGCACTGGTCGGGCATGCCTCGTATTTGCCACTCTACATTCGCGTATCTCATATTCGACACCTTATATCCATACTACACATGCAACGCTCTGTTGGGGAACGTAGCAGAATTTTAAAATTTTCTACGCATCACCAAGATCAATCTATGGAGTCATCTAGCAACGAGGGAGAGAGGAGTGCATCTACATACCCTTGTAGATCGCGAGCGTAAGCGTTCAAGAGAACGGGGGTGATGGAGTCGTACTCGTCGTGATCCAAATCACCGAAGATCCTAGTGCCGAACGGACGGCACCTCCGCGTTCAACACACGTACGGAGCGAGGACGTCTCCCGCGCCTTGATCCAGCAAGGAGGAGGGAGAGGTTGAGGAAGAGGGCTTCAACAGAGGCACGACGGCGTGGTGGTGGTGAAGCTGCAGTACTCCGGCAGGGCTTCGCCAAGCTCTTATGGAGGAGGAGAGGTGTTGGGGAGGGGAGGGGCTACGCCTTGGATGTTGTGTGCAGCCCTCCCCTTGCCCCTCTATTTATAGGGGAAGGAGGAAGGGGGGTCGGCCCCCTCTAGATGAGATCTAAAGGGGGGCGGCGGGCAAGGGGAGGGGGCTTGCCCCCCAAGCAAGGGGGGTGCCCCCTTTAGGGTTTCCCCCCAACCCTAGGCGCATGGGCCCAAGGGGGGGATGCGGCCAGCCCATGTAGGGCTGGTTCCCTTTCCTCTACAGCCCATTAGGCCCTCCGAGAGAGGTGCCCCCTCCCGGTGGACCCCGTAACCCCTCCGGTGGCCCCGGTACAATACCGATATGCCCCCGAACCTTTCCGGTGACCGTATGACAACTTCCTACATATAAATATTCACCTCCGGACCATTCCGGAACTCCTCATGACGTCCGGGATCTCATCCGGGACTCCGAACAACATTCGGTAATCACATACAAGTCTTCCTAACAACCCTAGAGTCACCGAACCTTAAGTGTGTAGACCCTACGGGTTCGGGAGACATGACCGAGACGACTCTCCGGTCAATAACCAACAGCGGGATCTGGATACCCATGTTGGCTCCCACATGCTCCTCGATGATCTCATCGGATGAACCACGATGTCGAGGATTCAATCAATCCGTATACAATTCCCTTTGTCAATCGGTACGTTACTTGCCCGAGACTCGATCGTCAGTATCCCAATACCTCGTTCAATCTCGTTACCGGCAAGTCACTTTACTCGCACCGTAATGCATGATCCCGTGATCAACCACTTGGTCACATTGAGCTCATTATGATGATGCATTACCGAGTGGGCCTAGAGATACTTCTCCATCATACGGAGTGACAAATCCCAGTCTCGATTCATGCCAACCCAACAGACACTTTCGGAGATACCTGTAATGTACCTTTATAGTCACCCAGTTACGTTGTGACGTTCGGCACACCCAAGGCACTCCTACGGTATCCGGGAGTTGCATAATCTCATGGTCTAAGTAAATGATACTTGACATTTAGAAAAGCTACAACAAACGAACTACACGATCTTTGAGCTAAGCTTAGGATTGGGTCTTGTCCATCACATCATTCTCCTAATGATGTGATCTCGTTATCAATGACATCTAATGTCCATAGTTAGGAAACCATGACTATCCTTTGATCAACGAGCTAGTCAACTAGAGGCTCACTAGGGACGTGTTGTGGTCTATGTATTCACACATGTATTACGATTTCCGGATAACAAAATTATAGCATGAACAATAGACAATTATCATGAAGAATGAAATATAATAATAACCATTTTATTATTGCCTCTAGGGCATATTTCCAATAGTCTCCCACTTGCACTAGAGTTAATAGTCTAGTTACATTGTGATGAATCGAACACCCATGCAGTTCTGGTGTTGATCATGTTTTGCTCTAGGGAGAGGTTTAGTCAACGGATCTGCCACATTCAGGTCTGTATGTACTTTACAAATCTCTATGTCTCCATTTTGAACACTTTCACGAATGGAGTTGAAGCGACGCTTGATATGCCTGGTCTTCCTGTGAAACCTGGGCTCCTTGGCAAGGGCAATAGCTCCAGTGTTGTCACATAAGAGAGTCATCGGGCCCGACGCATTGGGTATGACTCCTAGGTCGGTAATGAACTCCTTCACCCAGACTGCTTCTTGTGCTGCCTCCGAGGCTGCCATGTACTCCGCTTCACATGTAGATCCCGCCACAACGCTTTGCTTGCAACTGCACCAGCTTACTGCCCCACCATTGAAAATATACAAGTATCCGGTTTGTGACTTAGAGTCATCCAGATCTGTGTCGAAGCTAGCATCGACGTAACCCTTTACGACGAGCTCTTTGTCACCTCCATACACAAGAAACATGTCCTTAGTCCTTTTCAGGTACTTCAGGATATTCTTGACCGCTGTCCAGTGTTCCATGCCGGGATTACTTTGGTACCTTCCTACCAAACTTACGGCAAGGTTTACATCAGGTCTGGTACACATCATAGCATACATGATAGACCCTATGGCCAAGGCATAGGGGACGATACTCATCTTTTCTCTATCTTCTGCCGTGGTCGGGCATTAAGCCGTGCTCAATCTCGTACCTTGCAATACAGGCAAGAACCCCTTCTTTGATTGATCCATTTTGAACTTTTTCAATATCTTGTCAAGGTACGTACTCTGTGAAAGACCAATGAGGCGTCTCGATCTATCTCTATAGATCTTGATGCCTAATATATAAGCAGCTTCTCCAAGGTCCTTCATTGAAAAACACTTGTTCAAGTAGGCCTTTATGCTTTCCAAGAATTCTATATCATTTCCCATCAACAGTATGTCATCCACATACAATATGAGTGTAACACCCCGAGAATCATGCTACAGTAATCTCCCCCTAATGGTGGCCATGTCATCGTGATTACTATGCAGCTTGCCACTTGTCCAAAAATCAAAGCCTTTTTCAATTTTAAAATAAGTGAAATTATTAGTTCTTCGGTCGGTAAAACTAAAATGTTCGCATAATCCGATAAATCCCCCTGGTCATCTTCATGTTGGATCCAACTTCTTTTGTCTCACTAACAAATTCCTAGGAAGTTAATAAGTGGCCTAACAGGCAATAGAATGGCCTTTAAAAAAATAAAGATTTAGTTTGGCTTTCCCAATTATTGTGAAACCTTGTGGACATCTCCAATATATTAGCCTAATAATTATGTGCCAAGTTTCAACTCAAACAAAAAACGTTTGCTATTTTAATTAAATGCAAAACAGAGACAAATGTTTGGCAGGCAGAATAAAGGGAAAGAAAACCCATGTACACTCTGGCCCATTTCCTTTTTCCCCTATACTAGGCCTAGCCCACCTCCACCTCCTTCCACCTTGCTACAGGAGGCAGGGATCGTGGCTGCCATCCCATGGCGCCCCTAGCCGCCGTGGCAACCATCCCGTGGCTCGCCGAGATGCATAAGGCCATCCCCCCCGATTCCCCTCTCTCCCTCCCCGAAACCCTAGCCCCCAAATCCCCCATCTCCCTCTCCCTCTCAGATTTGCTCTGGCCCCTATTTTCGTTCTGGAGAGGATCGAGGACGACGTCACCATGGCCGCCCCGTTCTCGGAGCCACCGTGCTCCCCGCCGCCTAGGACTGCGCCTGGAGCACCACCGTCAACCGGTGCTTCCTCCCCGACCATGAACGCGAGCCGGAACGGCCCCGCGATACCGCCTCGACTCTTCTTCCTCTGATCCGGCCACCGTGAGCTCGCCAACGACTCCGGTTCCCTCGAGTCGTCCTTGGGCCATCTCTGCAACGACAGTGAGCTTCCGCCTCTCCCCCCTCGCCGTTCACTCGTGCGCTTCCCCTAGCAAGTTCCCCTGCCATGTCCGAGTCTCGCCGCCGTTGTCGTGGTCCCCTTCGCGGCCACGGCCACTAGAGCTCGTGCGCGAGCACTTGACAGTGCTTAGCAGCGCCGTAGGGACCCGTAGAGCCACCCGCACCACTCGCCGTACCCCGTAATGCAGCCCGCGCCTCGATGTCCCTTGCGCCGTCGCCGGCGTCCTGCTCCCCGCTGCCCACAGCCACGCCCGCCGTTGGCCTCTGTCTCCGCAGCTCGCCCCCGCACAGCCTCGCTCGCCTGCTGCCGCGCCCGGTGAAAGGATCGATATGGTTGGCTAGAGGGGGGGGGGGGGTGAATAGGCAACTACCAATTTTTAGCTTTTCTTTACCAAATTAAACTTTGCATCAAAGTAGGTTGTCTAGATGTGCAACTAGGTGAGCAACCTATATGATGCAATAACAATAAGCATACAAGCAAGCAAGGGAAGAAACACTAAAGAGCTTGCACAAGTAAAGGTAAGAGATAACCAAGAGTGGATCCGGTGAAGACGAGGATGTGTTACCGAAGTTCCTTCCTTTTAAGGGGAAGTACGTCTCCGTTGGAGCGGTGTGGAGGCACAATGCTCCCCAAGAAGCCACTAGGGCCACCGTATTCTCCTCATGCCCTCACACAATGCGAGATGCCGTGATTCCACTATTGGTGCCCTTGAAGGCGGCGACCGAACCTTTACAAACAAGGTTGGGGCAATCTACACAACTTAATCAGAGGCTCCCAACAAGACCACGAAGCTTCACCACAATGGAATATGGCTCCAAGGTGACCTCAACCGTCTAGGGTGCTCAAACACCCAAGAGTAACAAGATCCGCTAGGGATGAGTGGGGGAATCGAAAATCCCTTGGTGGAAGTGTAGATCGGGGCCTTCTCAACCACTCCCGAGCCAATCAACAAGTTTGATTGGGTAGAGAGATAGATCAGGCGAAAATGTAGCTTGGAGCATTTAATGGAGCTTGAGCAATAAATGGAGCTTGGGGGAGGAAGAGGTAGGTGAGAAGGAAGAAGGGGACTCCCTTTTATAGTGGGGGCAACAAACCCGTTGCCCGCCACCAACCAGCCCCGCACAGGGCGGTACTACCGCTGAGGGGGGGCGGTACTACCGCTAGGACAACGGTACTGCCGCGCCAGCCAGCGGTACTGCCGTGCTGAGGATACTAGTAGGGAACGGACCCAAATGCGGTACTACCGCGGTGGTAGGGCGGTACTACCGCTCCTGGAGCGGTACTACCACCACTACAACCATGACTAGTGCCGCAAAACCCGACACGAGAAAAAGACGTCTCGAATCGAGGCGGTAGGAGCCAGACTGCCCAACGGTACTACGGCAGTGGGGTCAAGGGCGTAGTAACGCTGTGGAGCGGTACTACCGCTGGGGCGCACGAGGGAGAGAGAAGGAATCTCTCAAAGATGCTGAGGACAAGGCGGAGGTGCCAGGCCCCCAGCGGTACTACTGTTGTGGAGCCACGGGCGGTACTACCGCTGCGGAGCGGTACTGCTGCTTGGCTCCTCAGCGGTACTACCGCTGGGTGCGCGGTACTACCGCTTTGACCCAGACAGGACAAGGAAGAGAGGAGAGATCTCTTCAATGGAAAGGAAATGCTCGGAGGGTGAGAAGCTGATGTGTACGTGATGATTCCACCCATGCAAAACCCCAGCGGACCCCCTCTTGATAGTATGGTGCCCTCTACGCAACTAGTCCACCGAGAAAGAAATGAAAGAGCTACACCTTCTTGAAATACACTCCGAGGGGAAGAAGGCGTCTCGTGCCAGGGGAGAATCTGTGAATTATTCAAAGCACAAGATTAGTCCGCAAACATGTTGTCATCAATCACCAAAACTACCTTGAGAGAGATATGCCGTAACAATCTCCCCCTTTTTGGTGGATTGATGACAACTAGGGATTTGCACAAGGAAAAGAAATAAAACGAAGAAAGCTAAGAACTACAAAATATAGACGAGCTCCCCCAGAATGTGTGCACCAAGAGATGGCACGACACATACATTCGGATCAACACTCCCCCTATATTTTATAGTCCAACAATACTAAGCACAAGATATATGAGAGAAGTGAATAAACAGGACAAGCATGCATCTCACAATAAACTACAGTACTCTGACATGACATAAGTAATAAGGTAGCGATAGGGAGCATATGTCTCACACCATATGTCTAGAACTTAGGTCTCACACCAAACCAAACCAAAGAAGGACACCGAGAGAACACACAAGAAACCACAAGACGACTCAAAGCACGACACAAGAAGCAAATCCCTACACTGTCTCCCCCTTTGGCAGCAAGACACCAAAAAGGGCATAGAGTGACACTACGACTCCAGGTTATGGGAGGAGGAAGATCTCGAACATCACATCTCTACATCTTCATCATGGGTCAAAAACTGCTCGGCATCGGAGTCGGTCCAGTGGCAATTCTAATGAATCCAGTCCTCCTCTTCAGTGATCTGACCCTCAGACCCACTGGCAACTGTTGCTCCCATCTGACGCATGAGCTCCTTGTGGCGTGTCCTGGCATGCTTCTCCGCCACATGAGTCATGTACTGACCATGAGACTCCATGCAGAAAAGCTTCTTCATCTTGCGCTTAAGCTTCTATGCCCATGACGGTTCTGCACTAGAGGGGCCAAAGTTCTCCTCATGATCATTAGTAGCAGCCTCACCCTCGGTCCCGATGGCAGCAGCAGCAGACGGACCCCCTGTGGCAGCAGTAGCAGATGGACCCCCTGTGTGAGGCACTGTCCAGTTGTCCTTCTTCCTCAGACTCTTGATCTCATGAGAAACCAAGTCTCCAGTCTCTAGCAGCACTCTGGGATAAGTCTGTGCCCAGGCCCTCTCAATGAGCCTCATGATGAATGGACCATAGATAGGACACTTGCGCTCAGACACGGCAGATAGAAGTTCAGACCACATGACATGAGAGATATCCAGGCTCTCTCCAGTGCTTGCTTCCTTCTCATGCTGACAGAAAAGGAGCATGTCCACGAGGTAAGAGTGGACCATATCCAGATTCCCGATCCGAGGGAAGAGAGTCTCACGGAATATGCGATGAAAAATGTCCAGATATGGAGACAGCTCATAGGTCTTCTTCTCAGTTACTGGGTGAACCTTCACAGTGCAGTAGGGCCAAAGGGCTTGCTTGTGGGTGGATGTAGCATTGCGGTGAGGACGGAAACCGACAGGAGTCTCAAGCCCGTTATCCACCACATCAAGTAACCCCATGAACGCCTGCCACTTGATGGAAAGCAGCTTGCCATTGGTCATCCATGTCGGAGTCTTGTCGACATCCGTCCCAAGATGGACGGTGGCATAGAATTGAGCCACCAAATCCGCATCGAAATCCTTGTTGAATTGCATGATCCTGAGAATGTTCAACTGAGTGCACATCTGAAGGGCTTCGCCAAAGTACTTTGGGTCCTTCTCCATAGCATTAGTATCAATGGAGCGAACATCAACAAAAAGATTCTTCTTGGCCTTGATCACATCAAAGTAGATGGAAAACTGAAAACGGTTCCAGAACGGGCGGTTGACCAAAGTGGGTTCTTGGTCCACCGCATAGGGGTTGCGGCGACGCTTCTCCCAAAACTCCTTGTTGGTCATCTTAGTCACAGTCTTCCCTTTGGGCTTGTGGGCGGCTCGCTTCGATTGCTGAGGAGGTGGAGGAACACTTGCGGATGCACTTGCTGGAGGCGGTTGGGTGCTCGAGGAACCACCGGCTGGCTCTGAGGTGCGGTAGCGTTTTGAGGTGGCACGCCCGGGGTTGATACGGCGACCTTTCTGCTCGGAAGGGTCATCACCGGCATCCATGGCAAGAGGACAAGGTGGGGATCGACTCCACCAAAGGAAATGGAGAGGGACGCCCCGGAGACGGAGATCCGCCGGAGCCCTCCCGCGGCGAGTGGAGGCTGGAGAGAGGAAGAGAAAAGAGGGGCGAAGTGAATGGGTATGGGGGAGAAGAAACCTCCCCCTGCCCCGACTTAACCCCATGTTCTCGTCCCCAGCGGTAGTACCGTGCTAGGGGGCGGTAGTACCGCTTACGAGCGGTAGTACCGCGCACCACCAGCGGTAGTACCGCCCAGCACGCCACGGCAACTAAACAAACACGGCTTTAGCTCGACGAAAGAACAAAAACGGCAAGAGAAAAACAAACACACCAGCAAACGACCAAGACACACCTCTTCAAAAGAGGGCGGTGGCCGAGGCCACCTATGTTTGAGTCAAAAGGTATGGCACCGCGAAGATTTTAACCTTGGGCCCATGACCAAAACTCGTCTTTGAAGCACAAGTGCCATCAACAATGGCTAAAGTGAAAGACTTGATCAATTTATGCATAAAGGGGGGAGGGAGAGTTCATTGAGAGAACAACACTCCCCCATGTCCATGCCTACACCTAAACTAGACAACAAATTGAGTGAGGTAGGGTGTGCATGGGTTCAAGCCACATTGCTCGAATTAATGATATTTAGCTCATGCCTTAACTCGCGAAATCTTGCTTCATCCAAGGGCTTCGTGAAAATATCTGCAAGGTTGTCATGAGTGTTGACATAGTTGAGCTCGATCTCTCCTCGCCTAATGTGATCCCGGATGAAGTGATACCGAATCTCAATATGCTTCGTCTTGAAGTGTTGCACTGGGTTGAGAGAAATCTTGATGGCACTTTCATTGTCACACCAAAGAGGCACTTTGTCACAAGTGACACCGTATTCCTTTAAAGTTTGCCTCATCCATAGAAGTTGTGCAGAACAACTACCAGCGGCAACATACTCCGCCTCAGTGGACGAGAGAGACACGCAACTTTGCTTTTTGGAAGACCAACTTACCAAAGAGCAACCAAGGAATTGGCATCCTCTGGAAGTGGACTTCCTATCCACTTTGTCTCCCGCCCAATCGGAATCCGAGTACCCTACAAGCTTGAAGTTTGATCCTCTTGGGTACCATAAGCCAAAGTTTGGGGTATGAGCCAAATATCGAAAGATTCGTTTGACCGCCACATAGTGACTTTCCTTAGGTGCGGCTTGAAACCGTGCACAAATTCCCACACTCAACATGATGTCCGGTCTAGATGCACAAAGGTAAAGCAAGGATCCAATCATGGAACGATATACCTTTTGATCCACCACTTTACCATTGGGATCTAAGTCAAGTTGGCACTTGGTGTGCATTGGAGTGGAGGCCGGCTTGACGTCACTTAGCTTGAATCTCTTGAGCATGTCTTGAGTGTATTTGGATTGATTGATGAAGGTTCCTTCTCTTCTTTGCTTCACTTCAAACCCTAGAAAGAACTTCAACTCTCCCATGGAGGACATCTCGAACTTTGAGGTCATGAGAGCAGCAAATTCCTCATTGAAAGCTTTGTTAGGAGAACCAAAGATAATATCATCAACATATAATTGGCACACAAACAACTCCCCTTTGACCTTCTTAGTAAAAAGAGTGGGGTCGATTAGGCCAACTTCAAAACCACAGTCTTGTAACAACTCAGTAAGGTGGTCATACCACGCACATGGGGCTTGTTTAAGGCCATAGAGTGCCTTATCGAGTTGATACACATGATCGGGAAAGTAGGGATCCTCGAACCCGCGGGGTTGCTTGACGTAAAGCAATTAATTAATGGGACCATTAAGAAAAGCACTCTTCACATCCATTTGTTGTAACTTAAAGTTATGATGAGAAGCATATGCAATCAACATGCGAATGGGTTCAAGACGAGCAACGGGAGCAAAGGTTTCACCGTAGTCGATACCCTCGACTTGGGAGTAGCCTTGTGCTACCAAACGAGCCTTGTTGCGAATGATAATCCCATGGGCATCTTGCTTGTTCTTGAATATCCACTTGGTTCCAATGACATTGTGGTTCCCCGTTGGCCTTGGCACCAATCTCCACACTTTGTTGCGCTCGAAGTTGTTGAGTTCTTCGTGCATGGCATTGAGACAATCTGGATCTTCTAGCGCCTCATAGACCTTGTGGGGTTCCACACAAGAGACAAACGCGTGATGCTCACAATAATTTGCTAATTGTCTACGAGTGCTTACCCCCTTTCTTAAGCTTCCAAGCACATTCGTCATGAGATGATCCTTGGTGGAGAGCTTGGAAGCAACCTTGGCGGCACGACGCTCTAATTCCTCCTCGGTGGTGAGTTGAGGAGCGGTTACTTGATCATCTTGAGCGCCATCATGAACTTGTTCTTGATCTTGAACTTGCTCGAGGGAGAGAACTTGACCTTGGGCATCACTTGGTGTGTCAACACCGTCTTGAGTATGATCTTGCCCTTGGTCTTGTTCATGAGGTTGAGGGCCTTCACTTTGTTCTTCGGAAGCGTGTGGGCCTTGGGTTGGTGATGGCTCCACTTGAGTGGAGCATTGTCCTTCTCCTTCGGCCACAAGGGGTTCCTCAATGGGTAGGATGAAACCAACACCCATTCTTCTTATGGCTTGAGGAGGAATTTCATCACCTACATCACAAGTGCCACTTTGCTCCACTTGGGAGCCGTTATTCTCATCAAACTCCACGTTACACGTCTCCTCAATAAGTCCCGTGGATTTATTAAGGACATGGTAAGCATGAGAGTTTGTAGCATAACCAACAAATATGCCCTCATAAGCTCTAGCCTCAAATTTAGACAACCGAACACCTTTCTTGAGAATGAAACACTTACACCCGAATACCCAGAAGTACTTGAGGTTGGGCTTGTTACCGGTGAGTATCTCATATGGAGTCTTGTTCAAGCCCATGTGGAGGTAGAGCCGATTGGATGCATGACACACGGTGTTGATGGCTTCGGCCCAAAAGTTATACGGAGACTTGAACTCCGCCATCATGGTCCTTGCCGCATCCATCAACGTCCGGTTCTTCCTCTCCGCAACACCATTTTGTTGAGGGGTGTTTGGTGCGGAATATTGATGCTTGATTCCCTCATCACTAAGAAATTCATCCAAGGTGTAGTTCTTGAACTCGGTGCCATTGTCACTTCTTATTGTCAAGACCTTTGCATTGTGTTGACGTTGTGCTTCATTTGCAAAGTCAATGACGGTATGTTGGGTCTCGCTCTTCCTCTTGAAGAAATACACCCACGTGTACCTTGAGTAGTCATCCACAATCACCAAGCAATACTTCCTACCTCCAAGACTATCGAAGGATGGGGTCCCAAAAAGATCCATGTGAAGGAGCTCCAAGGGCCTCTTTGAATAAATGATAGTCGTGGGAGGGTGAGCCTTCTCATGTAGCTTTCCTTCGATACATGCACTACAAGCACGATCTTTAACAAAACCAACATTCGTTAGTCCACGGACATGGTCCCCCTTGAGGAGACTTTGCAAAGATCTCATATTGACATGGGCTAAACGGCGATGCCAAAGCCATCCCACATCAACTTTAGCCATTAGGCATGTCGCGATCTTGGTGGGTCGCTCCGAAGAGTGAATCACATATAGACCGTTCTCGACATGCCCAACAAAAGCTACTTTAAGAGTCTTGCTCCACAAGAGGGCCACGGTATCGATATCAAAGAAAGTGACAAAGCCCATGATTGCAAGTTGACGAACGGGAAGTAAATTGTATGCAAGGGACTCAACAAGCATGACCTTCTCGATCGTGAGATCATGAGATATGACCACCTTGCCAAGTCCCAATACCTTAGAGGATGAGGCGTCACCCCACTCGACATTGGTGGGCATAGATGGAACTTTGTGCACGTCCACCACCAAGTCCTTGCTTCCGGTCATATGATTTGTAGCTCCGCTATCGAGCAACCATGATCCACCACCAGAAGCAAACACCTACAAGAGATCAATGCTTGGTTTTAGGTACCCATTTTGTAATGGGTCCTTTGATGTTAGTAACAAGGGTCTTAGGAACCCAAATAGACCATTCAATGTACTCATGAAGAGAACCAACAAATTTGGCATAAACATGCCCATCACTAGCACAGCATAACACATAAGAAGGATTGAAATTGCCGGCTTTGTTGGGAGAGGTGACATTTCCCTTCTTGACATTGTTCTTCTTCTTCTCCTCGGGAGCACTCTCTCCCTCCCTCACAAAGGTTTGCATGAGGGGAGGAGGTCATTTGGTCTTGTCATTCTTCTTCTTGTTCTTGGAGTCGGGCACGTACCCAACCCCTTCCTTGGCCACACCTCCCTTTTGGTTGATCAAGAGATCGTTGAGGTTCTTCTTGTCTTGTATGCAAGTCGAAAGGCCTCTCTCAAGTTGCTCCTTCAACTAAGCATTTTCCTCAACAAGATGTATATGCTCACAACACGGGTTGGTAGCATTTGCATTATCAATTAAAACCATATGAGGAAAAGTTGATTTCTCCTTAGTTAGTGTAACGCCCCACATGTAACCTTTCCCAATTGTACTCCAACTCATGCCGTTTCCGGCATTAAGTTATATTTAATTCTCGGGTTTGGGTCTTTGTCACCGTGTGTTGTTTTGTTTTTCATGCATCTCATATCTTGTCATCACGTGCATTGCATTTGCATACATGTTCATCTCATGCATTCGAGCATTTTCCCCGTTGTCCGTTTTGCATTCCGGCGCTTCGTTCTCCTCCGGTGGCCATTTCTAGCTTTCTTTCGTGTGTGGGGATTAAACATTCCGGATTGGGCCGAGACTTGCCATGTGGCCTTGGTTTACTACCGGTAGACCGCCTGTCAAGTTTCGGGTCATTTGGACTTCGTTTGATACTCCAACGGTTAACCGAGGGACCGAAAAGGCCTCGTGTGTGTGCAGCCCAACACCCCTCCATTTTGGCCCAAAACCCACCAAACTCAGCTCCATCGTCTCGGTCGTTCGATCACGATCGTGTGGGCGAAAACCGCACCTCATTTGGACCCTCCTAGCTCCCTCTATGCCTATATATACACCCCCCGTTTTCGGATCTCTCTTCCTCCCCGAAACCCTAAAATCGCCCCCGCACCCGGTCGGACACGTCCGAATCCGGCCGGACGCGTCCGCCCGCCGCCGCCAGCCAGTCGCCGCCCGCCACGTGGCAGTCGCACGTCCCCGCCGCTGTGGCCCGCCCGGCCCGCCTCCGGCCCCCGCGGCCCATCCGGGGCGCGCCGCCCGCGCCTCGCCCGCGCCTCCTCTTCCCCGACGTCGGCGCCGGCGCCCGCCGCACCGCCGCCGCTTCGTCGTGGTCCGGCAAGCCGCCGCCCGCGCCTCCTCGTCGTCCGGCGATGATCCTCGCCGTCCGACGCGCCGGACCGCCCCGCGCCGCGCCGGAGTCCTCCCCGCGCCGTCCCGGCGACGTCTCCGGCCGGGCCTCGCCTCCTCCTCGCCGGCCGGCGCCGCTCCCCCCGCCGCCCGGCACCTTCCCGCCTCGCCGGAGCCGCCGCCATCGCCGGCGTCGCGCGAGGCGCTACTGTGGCCGCGAGATCGGATCGGATCGGGCTACAGTGAAACCCTAGATCCACTCGGTTGTTTTTTTTCCCTAACTCCCTAGATTTTCTTGCTACTTTGACCTGCCATAACTTTGCATCCGTAGCTCCGATTTGGGCGTATGATATGTCAAAATCTTCGTCTCGACGAGTACATCATTTCATTCCAGTGCATCATTTGCATTTGAGGTTATCTTGGTGCCCGAAATGCTGTTGGAAGGAGGCATGTTGAGTTAAATTGCAGATCCGTTAGTCCAACATGCACTTTTGTCTTTTTTGCCACATTTAATCCGTGCATGATATGCCTATGCCCCTTTGGGATGAATTGTTAAGCATGTTGTCTTCTTTCCAGAGGTGCCTTCCATGTATTTTTAGGATGTGTGTGTTGTCTTGTGCAAGCTTGCGAAGAGGGCTGCCTGAGATTACCGATTTCAGGGACTTAGTGATTTTCACTAAGTCTGGGCCGTTTTAGTTCACGATGCTATATGTCCGGCTTGTTTCCTAGTGATCCGTGCCTCTTTTGAGGATGATCAGTAAGAGTGATTTGTTATGCTTGTTGTGCTTAATCCATCCATGTCTTTACTTGTTATGTTGGAGCACCCTAGGTTGACTCAATCGAGCTCAACTTTTGGATAGTTGCTGTTTTGGGCAGATCGTGAACTCTTTTGCGATTTTGCCGGAGTGATTGCTAGTGATCCATGCATGCTATGCCTTTGTTCTTGCCATGCCTAGCTAGCATTTTGTGCCTTCTTAATGGATATATGATTGCCTTTCCATGACTTGCACCGTAGTGAGAGCATCGAGCTCGTTTACATGCCTCCGTGAGTTATTATCTCAGCATGTCCCAGTTTTCACTAAGTCTGAAAACTGATTGTGTTTCATCAATGTTCGTGTGCTCGGTAGAGTATTTTGTGAACCCTTTTGGCCCCAGGTCATTTTGGGTGTTTTGATAAGCTTGTTGAGTAGCTCCATGCCATGCTCTTACTTGTCATGTTCAGGTTTGCCTTCATGTTGTTTTGCTGCTCCGAAGAGGGCATCGTGGTCTGAAATTTCAGACTAGCGTTAATTTCGCTAAGTCTGAAATCTGTTTTGCTTATTCAGTTTTGCCATGCTTGTTTGAAGCCCTTAATGGATGAATTTGCCTATGCCTCAGTCATGATGATTTGTTAAGATTGATGAGTACATCACTGCCATGCAATTTGTTTTCATGTTGGGTGGCTGTAGCATGTTCATTTTGTTGCATTTAGGAGCCTACTTGCTGTAATTCGCAGATCGGTTCGTTTAGTAAATCGCTTGCCATTTCTTAACCGTAGCTCCGATTGCCATGATCTTTATATCGTTTTCAGTGGATTTCTTCCCCTCTATCCAGTGGCACACTTGGTTTTCCAAGTTGAGGCCAGGTTCATGCATTTCCTGTTACATGTTGCATTCTTGCATCCCGCATCGCATCCCGCATAGCATATCATCTTTGCATCTTATTGGTTGCCTTTGCACGTGGTTGATTGTATCCTTGTTGCTTGTTTGTGTTGTTGGGTAGAGCCGGGAGACGAGTTCGTTAACGAGGAGCCCGTTGAGTTTGCTTTTGAGGATCCAGTCAATTCTGACAACTGTGCAGGCAAGATGATCACACCCTTGAAATCACTACTATTTTTGCTATGCTAGTTTGCTCGCTCTTTTGCTTTGCCAATGCTACGATGCCTACCACTTGCTTGTCAGCCTCCCAATTGCCATGATTGAGCCTCTAACCCACCTTTGTCCTAGCAAACCATTGATTGGCTATGTTACCGCTTTGCTCAAGCCCCTTCTTATAGCGTTGCTAGTTGCAGGTGAAGATTGGAGCCGTTCCTTGTTGGAACATTTATTTACTTGTTGGGATATCATTATATTGCTATGTTATCTTTACTCATCTATATACTTGGTAAAGGGTGGAAGGGTCGGCCTCTCGCCTAGTGTTTTGTTCCACTCTTGCCGCCCTAGTTTCCGTCATATCGGTGTTATGTTCCCGGATTGTTGCGTCCCTTACGCGGTTGGGCTATAATGGGAACCCCTTGATAGTTCGCCTTGTTTAAAGCTTTTCCAGCAATGCCCAACATTGGTTTTACCATTTGCCACCTACCCTTTTCTTTCCCTTGGGTTTCCGGAGCCCGAGGGTCATCTTATTTTAAACCCCCCCCCCCCCCCCGGGCCAGTGCTCCTCTGAGTGTTGGTCCAACTGTCAGCTGCCGGTGGCCACCAGGGGCAACTCTGGGATAGCCTACCCGTACCTAAGACAATCTGAGTGTGCCCTGAGAAAGAGATATGTGCAGCTCCTATCGGGATTTGTCGGCGCATTCGGGCGGTGTTGCTGGACTAGTTTTGACCTGTCGAATCATCTTGTTGTACCGGGATACCGAGTCTGATCGGTGAGTCCTGGGTGGAGGTCTATTCCTTCATTGACCGTGAGAGCTTGTTATGGGCTAAGTTGGGACCCCCCTGCAGGGATTGATCTTTCGAAAGCCGTGCCCGCGGTTATGGGCAGATGGGAATTTGTTAATGTCCGGTTGTAGACAACTTGAACTTAATTAATTAAAATGAATCAACTGCGTGTGTTGCCGTGATGGCCTCTTCTCGGCGGAGTCCGGGAAGTGGACACGGCGTTGGAGTTATGTTTGCGTAGTCTGCTATATTTAGTTTTCCGCTCGTGCCTTGCCTTCTCTTCTCGCTCTCCTTTGCGAATAAGTTAGCCACCATATATGCTAGTCGCTTGCTGCAGCTCCACTCACATTACCCCTTTCCTACCTATTAAGCTTAAATAGTCTTGATCGCGAGGGTGCGAGATTGCTGAGTCCTTGTGGCTCACAGATTACTATTACACCAGATGCAGGGACCGATGATACTCCTCCGGATGGCGCGTTCGAGCTGAAGTGGGAGTATGACGAGGACTCTCAGCGATACTATGTTTCTTTTCCTGATGATCAGTAGGGGTGCCTATTCGGGGTTCGATTCAGGGATAGTCGCTTGTTGGGGGTCTTTTCTATTTTGGCGCCGTAGTCGGGCCATGAGTGATTGTATGATGGATGCTATTTGTGTACTTTGACGTGACGTGGCAAGTGTAAGCCAACTATTATTATTATTCCCCCTTTATATTGTATATGTACATGGGTTGTGTGAAGATTGCCTCACTTGCGACATATGCCTTCAATGCGATTATGCCTCTAAGTCGTGCCTCGACACGTGGGAGATATAGTCGCATCGAGGGTGTTATAAGTTGGTATCAGAGCCTTCCCCGACCTTAGGAGCCCCATTGCTTGATCGTTTTTAGCAGCCGAGTTGTGTCTAGAAAAATGTTTTGAGTCCTTAGGAATTGTATATCGGAGAGCTTAGGAATTCTTTTTACTTCCCAGTCTCCTCATCGCTCTGGTAAGGCATCCTGACGTAGAGTTTTGACTCTTCTCTTCTCAAATTTCACAATTTTTTTTAGGATCACGCGAGTATCTTAGTTTTGTTCCGATGGCTTATGATGAGAATACTGTCTTGGTGCCTCCTGTCAGGGGTTTAGTGGAAGTGTCCCGGGGAGTTGAGCTCTGAGGTGTTGTCATCATAATTCTATCGTTGCAATTCTGGCATACTTGAGATATGTGCGCGACATCGAAAATCTCCTTTATGCAGTTCGTTGGTGAGATAACCTCGACGCCACCCAGTACTGGGGCAGGAGTTCGGGAGTATCGCCATAACTTGTATAACGGATGCTTTTCGAAGGTTGAGATAGATGGTTTCCGAAGGTTTCTTGGTTATGTGTTGAAGGATGGATGTAGCAGGATGTAGGATTTGCTAGCTTGGGTGAGATATTATGCTTCCCCTGTATCCTCAACACCTGATTGCATAACCGGAAAGTTTCGGAAATTTCAGAGGTGGGAATTCAAGTAGCCTTAGGATATCTTTCCAACAGATGTGTGATATGAAATTGGGGTTCGACGTCTAGTGGTTCGCCTA
The DNA here is from genome assembly GCA_034509565.1 of Triticum monococcum. NCBI lineage: Eukaryota > Viridiplantae > Streptophyta > Magnoliopsida > Poales > Poaceae > Triticum > Triticum monococcum. The sequence goes on from CM067844.1 coordinate 597,447,973, forward strand.
TTCACGGTCGATTTTACAGTGGCCTCGTTGTGTCTTAAAGAGTCCTTGGCTATGCTGACTCGGGGACGCTTCGTATGTCATGTGCACTGCCTTGTACATGATGGTGCTGTACGGTCGAGCCCGTGTAGGTCCTACCACGAACACTTCGGACGAAATTTCTATCATGTGTTTGTTCCGGCTTATTCCGCAAGCCAACCCTTGGTTTTATTTCGAGTTGTGGTATTCCTTCTTCTTCGACGTCATATGTTGATTCCATCCCTCGTTGATGTACCTCTTCTACATGATTCTTCGTGGCTTCGTAATTTAGGAATATGTGACCACTTCAAGAGAAGTGCATTCGTTCATTTTGTTCGGATGTGAAGACTTTATATTGCAATTTTCATTCCGTTGGATTCACCTTCTATATTTCTCTATTTGTGTGCTAATGGTGGTCAACCTCTTCAGGATGGCTCCCGCTAAGAGCACCAGTCAGAATCAGAATCAAGATCCTCCGCCACCTCCGCCTCCTCCGGAAGCATGGCAGGTTGTGATGGCTGCTACTAATGCTAATACTCAGCTGATCATGCAAATCATCCAAGAGCGGAATCAAAGCAGTCAAGCGAATCAAGGCAACAACCAGAACCAGTTTGCAACTCTGAATCAGTTCCTCGCAAATGGTCCAAAAACGTTCAGCAACTGCGTTGAGGCTACCGATGCTGATGATTGGTTAGTCGATCTGGGCAAGCATTTTGAATGTAGCAACGTCAGACCTGAAGATTTTGTCAAGTTCGCGTCTTTCCAGCTCAAGGATCAGGCCGCAGAGTGGTTTCAGCAGTACCGGGATTCCAGAGGTGGACGTTTGATCACTTGGGATGATTTCCGTCGTGATTTCCGCGCTCATCACATTCCTCAAAGTGTGACTGAAAGCAAACGTGAAGAATTCCGCAATCTGAAGCAAGGTTCTTTGTCTGTCTATGACTACAACAAGTTGTTCCAGAAGCTCGCCCGTTTTGCCAAGCAGGATGTTCCTGATGAGAAGAGCATGATCTATCAGTTCAGGGGTGGTCTTCGTGAAGAAATTCAGCTCGCTCTTGTCCTCTTCGAGCCGCTGAGATACGATGAGTTCTACAACATGGCACTGAAGCAAGAGGCTGCTCAGCTCAGGTGTGACGCTTCCAGGAAGCGAGTCAGAGACACTACGTCTTCGTCCTCTACTCAAGTGGCCAAGCAGCAGAAGTATTGGCTTCCTCCTCCTCCGTTCCGTCAGCCGTATCAGCAGAAGAGCAAAGGTGGCAGTGGTTCTTCCCACCCACCCAACCCAGGCTTTCAGAACAAGACTTCGTCTCAAGCTCCAAGATCGAGTGCTCCGTACCACTGTCCGCTCTCAGAGGTCACGTGCAACAAGTGCCAACAGAAGGGTCACTACGCCAACAAGTGTTTCAACCAGAGGCGTCTTCCTCCTCCTCCTCCTGTCAGATCAGCAAGTACAGCTGTGGTCAAGCATAACCCCAAGTCCGCCAAGGTCAACTTGATGAACGCAGCTCAGGCAGAGGATTCGTCAGATGTGATCATGGGTAATCTTCCTGTTAATGATATTCCTGCAAAAGTTCTTTTTGACACAGGTGCATCGCATTGTTTCATTTCAAGGCCTTTTACATCTAGGCATGGTTTGGCTCAGCAAATTCTGCCTAGTCCATTAGCAGTCGTCTCTCCTGGTAAACGCACGCAGGCTAACTCCATTGCTCCGGATATTTCTATCAAGTTGGGTGACTTCAAGTTCTTGGCTTCTCCAATGGTTCTTGGCAATTCTGATATCGACCTCATTCTTGGGATGGACTGGCTCTCTAAACATAAAGCTCAGCTGGATTGTGCAGCCAAGCAGATTCAACTGACTCATTCGTCTGAGGAAGTAATTGTCTTTGCTGCTCGGGATAATACCATCTGGTTATTCTCTCTCAATGAAAAGGGTGAATTGGATGCTATTTCACAGATTCCGGTTGTTTGTGAGTATCAAGATGTCTTCCCTGAAGAACTCCCAGGCATGCCTCCTAACCGGCCGGTTGAATTCGTTATTGAACTTGAGCCCGGTACGGAACCAGTGTGCAAACGACCTTACAAGCTCGGCCCCGAAGAGTTGAAGGAGTTGAAGAAACAGCTCGATGTGCAAGAAAGGATGGGTCTCATTCGGCCTAGTACTTCTCCGTGGGGTTGTGGTGTTCTTTTTGTGAAGAAGAAGGATGGAACGGACCGACTTTGTGTTGATTATCGTCCATTGAACAAGAAGACCATCAAGAACAAATATCCACTTCCCAACATTAATGAGCTGTTCGAACAACTCAAGGGTGCCCAAGTATTCTCCAAGCTTGATCTCCATATGGGTTATCATCAAATTCGCATTCGTGAACAAGATATTCCAAAGACGGCGTTCAGAACAAGCTATGTGTCATATGAATACACTGTTATGTCTTTTGGCCTCGCCAATGCTCCTCCGACGTTCTCTCGCATGATGAACTTCATCTTCAACCCCTACACCAACGACTTTGTTTTGGTCTATCTCGATGATATCCTGGTTTTCTCGAAGAACAAGGAAGATCATGCCAAACACTTGCGTTTGGTTCTTGACAAGCTAAGGGAACATCAATTCTATGCCAAGTTCTCTAAGTGTGAGTTTTGGCTCGATGAAGTTCTTTATCTTGGCCATATTATCTCTGCCAAGGGCATTTCCGTGGATCCTGAGAAGGTGTCTGCAATTGTTAATTGGGAACCTCCTCAGAATGTGAAGCAACTCCGTAGCTTCCTCGGTCTTGCAAGTTATTGCCGAAGATTCGTTGAAAACTTCTCCAAGATCGTGAAGCCTCTCTCAAATCTTCTTCAGAAGCACGTCAAGTACGTTTGGTCTCCGGAGTGTGATGTTGCTTTCAACGCTTTGAAAGAGAAATTGATCACTGCTCCAGTTCTAACTCCGCCTGATGAAACCAAGCCGTACGAGGTCTTTTGTGATGCCTCTCTCCAAGGTCTCGGTGCAGTACTGATGCAAGAGAAGAAAGTTGTTGCTTATACCTCTCGCCAGTTGAAGCCAAATGAGAAGAACTACCCCACTCATGATCTCGAGTTGGCGGCAGTTGTGCATGCATTGTTGACTTGGAGACATCTTCTCTTGGGAAGGAAAGTGGACATTTTCACTGATCACAAGAGTCTCAAGTACATCTTCACTCAGCCTAATCTCAACCTCAGGCAGACTTGATGGGTCGAAATGATTCAAGAGTACAATCCGAGTATCGAGTATACTCCAGGCAAGGCTAATGTGATTGCTGACGCTTTGAGCAGAAAAGCATATTGCAACAGTCTGATTCTCAAGCCTTATCAACCCGAGCTTTGTGAAGCCTTCCGCAAACTTAATCTGCAAGTTGTTCCCCAAGGTTTCCTCGCCAACCTTCAAGTTTCTCCTACCTTGGAAGACCAGATTCGCCAAGCCCAGCTTCTTGATGCTATGGTGAAAAAGGTGAAGATTGGTATTGCAAAGAGTCAGTCCAAGTACAAGTGCTACCGACTTGATGACAAGGACACTCTCTTCTTCGAGGATCGAATTGTTGTGCCCAAAGGTGAACTTTGTAAAGTGATCATGAATGAGGCTCACAACTCTCTCCTCTCCATCCACCCGGGGAGCACGGAGATGTATCAAGATCTGAAGCAAACTTATTGGTGGACTCGAATGAAGCGCGAGATCGCTCAATTCGTGAATGAATGTGATGTCTGCAGAAGGGTGAAAGCAGAACACCAAAGGCCAGCAGGTCTCCTCCAACCTCTCGCCATTCCAGAATGGAAGTTTGACCACATTGAAATGGACTTCGTGACCGGGTTTCCTAAGTCCAAGCGTGGCAATGATGCTATATTTGTTGTCATCGACAAGCTCACCAAAGTGGCTCATTTCTTGCCTATCAAAGAGTCAATCACTGCAGCTCAATTGGCGGAACTCTACACCTCTCGCATTGTCTCTCTGCACGGTATTCCTCAAGTGATATCTTTAGACCATGGCAGCATCTTTACCTCCAAGTTCTGGGATTCTTTTCAGAAGGCCATGGGCACCAACATTCGCTTCAGCACTGCTTTCCATCCTCAAACAAGCGGTCAAGTCGAGCGTGTCAACCAGATTCTTGAAGATATGCTCAGGGCTTGTGTTATCTCCTTCGGCATGAAGTGGGAGGATTGCCTTCCTTATGCCGAATTCTCGTACAACAACAGTTTCCAATCAAGTTCCGGCAAGGCCCCGTTTGAAATTCTGTATGGTAGGAAGTGCCGTACACCTCTCAACTGGTCTGAAACCGGTGAACGTCAGCTGCTGGGTAATGACCTGATCACAGAGGCAGAAGAAATGTGCAAGGTCATTCGTGATAACCTCAAAGCAGCCCAATCTTGTCAGAAGAGCTACTATGACAGCAAGCACCGTGATTTGGCTTTCGAGATCGGAGATCATGTCTACCTCCGCGTCTCTCCTATGAAAGGGACTCGTCCCTTCGGTATCAAAGGGAAGCTTGCCCCCAGATACGTCGGGCCTTTCAAGATCGTCAGCAAGAGAGGCGACCTCGCCTATCAACTCGAGCTTCCTGCAACCTTTGCCAATGTTCATGATGTGTTCCACGTCTCGCAACTCCAAAAGTGCTTCAAGACGCCTGAGCGCACCGTCAACTTCGAGGACATTGAGCTCCAAGAAGATCTCTCTTACCGTGAGCACCCAGTTGCAATCCTTGAAGAGACTGAACGCAAAACTCGCAACAAGTCAATCAAGTTTCTTAAAGTCAAGTGGTCACACCATTCCGACCGTGAAGCTACCTTGGAACGCGAGGATCACCTCCGTTCTGAGTACCCGGAGTTCTTTCAGTCCTAGATCTCGGGACGAGATCTTTTCGTAGTGGTGGAGTGTTGTAACGCCCCACATGTAACCTTTCCCAATTGTACTCCAACTCATGCCGTTTCCGGCATTAAGTTATATTTAATTCTCGGGTTCGGGTCTTTGTCACTGTGTGTTGTTTTGTTTTTCGTGCATCTCATATCTTGTCATCACGTGCATTGCATTTGCATACATGTTAATCTCATGCATTCGAGCATTTTCCCCGTTGTCCGTTTTGCATTCCGGCGCTTCGTTCTCCTCCGGTGGCCATTTCTAGCTTTCTTTCGTGTGTGGGGATTAAACATTCCGGATTGGGCCGAGACTTGCCATGCGGCCTTGGTTTACTACCGGTAGACCGCCTGTCAAGTTTCGGGTCATTTGGATTTCGTTTGATACTCCAACGGTTAACCGAGGGACCGAAAAGGCCTCGTGTGTGTGCAGCCCAACACCCCTCCATTTTGGCCCAAAACCTACCAAACTCAGCTCCATCGTCTCGGTCGTTCGATCACGATCGTGTGGGCGAAAACCGCACCTCATTTGGACCCTCCTAGCTCCCTCTATGCCTATATATACACCCCCCGTTTTCGGATCTCTCTTCCTCCCCGAAACCCTAAAATCGCCCCCGCACCCGGCCGGACACGTCCGAATCCGGCCGGACGCGTCCGCCCGCCGCCGCCAGCCAGTCGCCGCCCGCCACGTGGTAGTCGCACGTCCCCGCCGCCGCGGCCCGCCCGGCCCGCCTCCGGCCCCCGCGGCCCATCCGGGGCGCGCCGCCCGCGCCTCGCCCGCGCCTCCTCTTCCCCGACGTCGGCGCTGGCGCCCGCCGCTCCGCCGCTGCTTCGTCGCGGTCCGGCAAGCCGCCGCCCGCGCCTCCTCGTTGTCCGGCGACGATCCTCGCCGTTCGACGCGCCGGACCGCCCCGCGCCGCGCCGGAGTCCTCCCCGCGCCGTCCCGGCGACGTCTCCGGCCGGGCCTCGCCTCCTCCTCGCCGGCCGGCGCCGCTCCCCCCGCCGCCCGGCACCTTCCCGCCTCGCCGGAGCCGCCGCCATCGCCGGCGTCGCGCGAGGCGCTACTGTGGCCGCGAGATCGGATCGGATCGGGCTACAGTGAAACCCTAGATCCACTCGGTTGTTTTTTTTCCCTAACTCCCTAGATTTTCTTGCTACTTTGACCTGCCATAACTTTGCATCCGTAGCTCCGATTTGGGCGTATGATATGTCAAAATCTTCGTCTCGACGAGTACATCATTTCATTCCAGTGCATCATTTGCATTTGAGGTCATCTTGGTGCCAGAAATGCTGTTGGAAGGAGGAATGTTGAGTTAAATTGCAGATCCGTTAGTCCAACATGCACTTTTGTCTTTTTTGCCACATTTAATCCGTGCATGATATGCCTGTGCCCCTTTGGGATGAATTGTTAAGCATGTTGTCTTCTTTCCAGAGGTGCCTTCCATGTATTTTTAGGATGTGTGTGTTGTCTTGTGCAAGCTTGCGAAGAGGGCTGCCTGAGATTACCGATTTCAGGGACTTAGTGATTTTCACTAAGTCTGGGCCGTTTTAGTTCACGATGCTATATGTCCGGCTTGTTTCCTAGTGATCCGTGCCTCTTTTGAGGATAATCAGTAAGAGTGTTTTGTTATGCTTGTTGTGCTTAATCCATCCATGTCTTTACTTGTTATGTTGGAGCACCCTAGGTTGACTCAATCGAGCTCAACTTTTGGATAGTTGCTGTTTTGGGCAGATCGTGAACTCTTTTGCGATTTTGCCGGAGTGATTGCTAGTGATCCATGCATGCTATGCCTTTGTTCTTGCCATGCCTAGCTAGCATTTTGTGCCTTCTTAATGGATATATGATTGCCTTTCCATGACTTGCACCGTAGTGAGAGCATCGAGCTCGTTTACATGCCTCCGTGAGTTATTATCTCAGCATGTCCCAGTTTTCACTAAGTCTGAAAACTGATTGTGTTTCATCAATGTTCGTGTGCTCGGTAGAGTATTTTGTGAACCCTTTTGGCCCCAGGTCATTTTGGGTGTTTTGATAAGCTTGTTGAGTAGCTCCATGCCATGCTCTTACTTGTCATGTTCAGGTTTGCCTTCATGTTGTTTTGCTGCTCCGAAGAGGGCATCGTGGTCTGAAATTTCAGACTAGCGTTAATTTCGCTAAGTCTGAAATCTGTTTTGCTTATTCAGTTTTGCCATGCTTGTTTGAAGCCCTTAATGGATGAATTTGCCTATGCCTCAGTCATGATGATTTGTTAAGATTGATGAGTACATCACTGCCATGCAATTTGTTTTCATGTTGGGTGGCTGTAGCATGTTCATTTTGTTGCATTTAGGAGCCTACTTGCTGTAATTCGCAGATCGGTTCGTTTAGTAAATCGCTTGCCATTTCTTAACCGTAGCTCCGATTGCCATGATCTTTATATCGTTTTCAGTGGATTTCTTCCCCTCTATCCAGTGGCACACTTGGTTTTCCAAGTTGAGGCCAGGTTCATGCATTTCCTGTTACATGTTGCATTCTTGCATCCCGCATCGCATCCCGCATAGCATATCATCTTTGCATCTTATTGGTTGCCTTTGCACGTGGTTGATTGTATCCTTGTTGCTTGTTTGTGTTGTTGGGTAGAGCCGGGAGACGAGTTCGCTAACAAGGAGCCCGTTGAGTTTTCTTTTGAGGATCCAGTCAATTCTGACAACTGTGCAGGCAAGATGATCACACCCTTGAAATCACTACTATCTTTGCTATGCTAGTTTGCTCGCTCTTTTGCTTTGACAATGCTACGATGCCTACCACTTGCTTGTCAGCCTCCCAATTGCCATGATTGAGCCTCTAACCCACCTTTGTCCTAGCAAACCATTGATTGGCTATGTTACCGCTTTGCTCAAGCCCCTTCTTATAGCGTTGCTAGTTGCAGGTGAAGATTGGAGCCGTTCCTTGTTGGAACATTTATTTACTTGTTGGGATATCATTATATTGCTATGTTATCTTTACTCATCTATATACTTGGTAAAGGGTGGAAGGGTCGGCCTCTCGCCTAGTGTTTTGTTCCACTCTTGCCGCCCTAGTTTCCGTCATATCGGTGTTATGTTCCCGGATTGTTGCGTCCCTTACGCGGTTGGGCTATAATGGGAACCCCTTGATAGTTCGCCTTGTTTAAAGCTTTTCCAGCAATGCCCAACATTGGTTTTACCATTTTCCACCTACCCTTTTCTTTCCCTTGGGTTTCCGGAGCCCGAGGGTCATCTTATTTTAACCCCCCCCCCCCCCGGGCCAGTGCTCCTCTGAGTGTTGGTCCAACTGTCAGCTGCCGGTGGCCACCAGGGGCAACTCTGGGCTAGCCTACCCGTACCTAAGACAATCTGAGTGTGCCCTGAGAAAGAGATATGTGCAGCTCCTATCGGGATTTGTCGGCGCATTCGGGCGGTGTTGCTGGACTAGTTTTGACCTGTCGAATCATCTTGTTGTACCGGGATACCGAGTCTGATCGGTGAGTCCTGGGTGGAGGTCTATTCCTTCGTTGACCGTGAGAGCTTGTTATGGGCTAAGTTGGGACCCCCCCTGCAGGGATTGATCTTTCGAAAGCCGTGCCCGCGGTTATGGGCAGATGGGAATTTGTTAATGTCCGGTTGTAGACAACTTGAACTTAATTAATTAAAATGAATCAACTGCGTGTGTTGCCGTGATGGCCTCTTCTCGGCGGAGTCCGGGAAGTGGACACGGCGTTGGAGTTATGTTTGCGTAGTCTGCTATATTTAGTTTTCCGCTCGTGCCTTGCCTTCTCTTCTCGCTCTCCTTTGCGAATAAGTTAGCCACCATATATGCTAGTCGCTTGCTGCAGCTCCACTCACATTACCCCTTTCCTACCTATTAAGCTTAAATAGTCTTGATCGCGAGGGTGCGAGATTGCTGAGTCCTTGTGGCTCACAGATTACTATTACACCAGATGCAGGGACCGATGATACTCCTCCGGATGGCGCGTTCGAGCTGAAGTGGGAGTACGACGAGGACTCTCAGCGATACTATGTTTCTTTTCCTGATGATTAGTAGGGGTGCCTATTCGGGGTTCGATTCAGGGATAGTCGCTTGTTGGGGGTCTTTTCTATTTTGGCGCTGTAGTCGGGCCATGAGTGATTGTATGATGGATGCTATTTATGTACTTTGACGTGACGTGGCGAGTGTAAGCCAACTATTATTATTATTCCCCCTTTATATTGTATATGTACATGGGTTGTGTGAAGATTGCCTCACTTGCGACATATGCCTTCAATGCGATTATGCCTCTAAGTCGTGCCTCGACACGTGGGAGATATAGTCGCATCGAGGGTGTTATAGTTAGCTTCACTTGGAGTTGATCATGAGACTCCTTGAGACTAGCGTGAATACCCTTCAAGGCCTTGTGGGCCTTGTCAAGTATATCAAACTCCTCTTTGAGTCTAGCAAGATCACTAGCACGGCATAACACATCATGCACGACCCATCACTAGCACGGCATAACACATAAGAAGGATTGAAATCGCCGGCTTTGTTGGGAGAGGTGACATTTCCCTTCTTGACATTGTTCTTCTTCTTCTCCTCGGGAGCACTCTCTCCCTCCCTCACAAAGGTTTGCATGAGGGGAGGAGGTCATTTGGTCTTGTCATTCTTCTTCTTGTTCTTGGAGTCGGGCACGTACCCAACCCCTTCCTTGGCCACACCTCCCTTTTGGTTGATCAAGAGATCGTTGAGGTTCTTCTTGCCTTGTATGCAAGTCGCAAGACCTCTCTCAAGTTTCTCCTTCAACTAAGCATTTTCCTCAACAAGATGTATATGCTCACAACACGGGTTGGTAGCATTTGCATTATCAATTAAAACCATATGAGGAAAAGTTGATTTCTCCTTAGTTAGCTTAACTTGGAGTTGATCATGAGACTCCTTGAGACTAGCGTGAATACCCTTCAAGGCCTTGTGGGCCTTGTCAAGTATATCAAACTCCTCTTTGAGTCTAGCAAGATCAACCTCGAGTTTGGCCTTCTCGGAATTTAGCACACAAGAAACAATGAGGGCATGATCATAATCTTTCTTTAACTTAGCATGATTAACGTTGTGTGACTCCTCAAGAGCAAAACGAAGACCACACTCTTCCTCAAGAGCATTGGAAAGATCCGAAATCTCATCGGCATAGTCACGACTATGCCCTTCCATCTTGGAGATGGTGTCTTCGTGAGCCTCGATCATGTCATTGGCCTCACCAAGTTGTTCCAAGAGAGCAACAAAGTGCTTCTTGGATTTTCCCTTGAGTTTGCCCATAAAGGCCTCAAACTCGTTAGCCTCCACATTAGCTCCCTCAAGTTCATTAATGCTATCCGTTGGGGAAGGATGATTAATGATGGTAGTTTTGATGTTGGAGGTTACCTTGTTGGTGGCTTTAGCCATGAGGCACTTGGCGGTGATGCTCTCGTTGGGTGAGTCGAAGAGAGACACCCGTGACGTTGTTGCAATGGCAACGGAGGCCATGGCAACAGACTCATCATCTTCATCATCGTCATCATCCTCATTGTACTCTTCTTGCACAACAAAAGCCTTGGGAGGAGTCTTCTTGGTGAAGTTGTTCTTGTTGGGGAATGACTTGGCCTTGTCCTTTCGGCTGAGTTTGCCACCATTGTCTTCCCTCTTCTCATACGGGCATTCCGCAACGAAATGACTCATGTTGCCGCAATTGTAGCAAGTCCTTACATGTTGCTTGCCCCTTGTGCCACTCGAGTTGTTTTTGCTAAAGTTGGGCCTCGAGTTTTTCTTGCTCCAAAATTGCCTTGAAGCAAGTGCCATGTGTTCATGATATGCATACTTCGTATCTTCGGGGTTGCTCTCCTCTTCTTCCTCTTCTTCTTCTTTCACGGTGAGCTTGGCCTTCAATGCAAAGTTAGGCTTCTTTGCCCATTGAGAACGGAGAACCGCATTGTCGGCGGTCTTGTCCAAAATGTTCATGGCCACAAACTCATCCAACACTTCGCTTGAGGTCAAAGTGTGGAAGTCCGGTCTTTGACGAATGACGGAGGACATGGCCTTGTGGTAGGGCATCATTGCCTTGTGGAATTTGCGCTTGATCCAATTGTCATCCGTGTCCTTGCTCCCGTGATCTCGTAGTGAGACCGCGAGTTCAGTTACTCTCCGATAAAGCTCACGAGGTTCTTCATCTTCCTTCATTGCAAACTCATCGGCCTCATCTTGTACCACTTCATAGTTGGAGCGTTGAATGCTTGCGCTTCCCCGGTAGAGAGACACGACACAATGCCATGCATCTTTGGCCAAGGCGAAGGGACGAAGATGAGGTAGGTCTTCGGGTGGAATTGCATCTTGAATGATGAAGAGAGCATTCTCATTGGATTGATTGTCCGCGGCTTCTCGAGGAGTGAAGTTGCTTGGATCATGTGGATAGAAACCTTCTTCAATGATTCTCCAAAGGTTAGTGTTCACATGATTTAAATGATGTTTAAAGCGGTAAACCCAAGAATCAAAATCCTCATTTTTCACAATCTTAGGGGGAGGACCGGCATGATTCAAATGAGTGGAAGGAACCGGTCCACCATAAACAAGTGGTGGTTCCACCTGGCAAAGATGCCGGTGCCATTCTTGCCACTAGAAGAAGGAGCATTTTCACTACTAGCTTCCCCCTTGTCGGGGATAGCATCCTTCACCTTGTTGGCGGGATCACCCACTTTCAACAGTGCGGTGGATAGTTTAAGCCCCTCAAGAAATTTAGTAAACATGCTTTCAACTTCGGTCGTCATGGAGGTTTTCAATGTCTCCAAGGCCACATTGAACTCCTCACGAGAGACCGAAGTTCCCCCATCTCCCGTAGACGAGATTGGATTCACACCGGAGTGTTCCTCCACACCGTCTACGATATCAACCATACTCTTTGGACGGTAAAGTCCTTAATATAGAGACGAGGCTCTGATACCAATTGAAAGGATCGATATGGTTGACTAGAGGGGGGGTGAATAGGCAACTACCAATTTTTAGCTTTTCTTTACCAAATTAAACTTTGCATCAAAGTAGGTTGTCTAGATGTGCAACTAGGTGAGCAACCTATATGATGCAATAACAACAAGCATACAAGCAAGCAAGGGAAGAAACACTAAAGAGCTTGCACAAGTAAAGGTAAGAGATAACCAAGAGTGGATCCGGTGAAGACGAGGATGTGTTACCGAAGTTCCTTCCTTTTGAGGGGAAGTACGTCTCCGTTGGAGCGGTGTGGAGGCACAATGCTCCCCAAGAAGCCACTAGGGCCACCGTATTCTCCTCACGCCCTCACACAATGCGAGATGTCGTGATTCCACTATTGGTGCCCTTGAAGGCGGCGACCGAACCTTTACAAACAAGGTTGGGGCAATCTCCACAACTTAATCGGAGGCTCCCAACAAGACCACGAAGCTTCACCACAATGGAATATGGCTCCGAGGTGACCTCAACCGTCTAGGGTGCTCAAACACCCAAGAGTAACAAGATCCGCTAAGGATGAGTGGGGGAATCGAAAATCCCTTGGTGGAAGTGTAGATCGGGGCCTTCTCAACCACTCCCGAGCCAATCAACAAGTTTGATTGGGTAGAGAGATAGATCGGGCGAAAATGGAGCTTGGAGCATTTAATGGAGCTTGAGCAATAAAACGGAGCTTGGGGGAGGAAGAGGTAGGTGAGAAGGAAGAAGGGGACTCCCTTTTATAGTGGGGACAACAAACCCGTTGCCCCCCACCAACCAGCCCCGCACAGGGCGGTACTACCACTGAGAGGGGGCGGTGCTACCGCTAGGACAACGGTACTACCGCGCCAGCCAGCGGTACTGCCGCGCTGAGGAGACTAGTAGGGAACGGACCCAAATGCGGTACTACCGCGGTGGTAGGGCGGTACTACCGCTCCTGGAACGGTACTACCGCCACTACAACCGTGACTAGTGCCGCAAAACCCGACATGAGAAAAAGACGTCTCGAATCGAGGCGGTAGGAGCCAGACTGCCCAACAGTACTACGGCAGTGGGGTCAAGGGCGGTAGCACCGCTGTGGAGCGGTACTACCGCTTGTGACCCTTCGGCCATAATACCGCAGGTAGTGCGGTACTACCGCTGGGGCGCGCGCGCGAGAGAGAAGGAATCTCTCAAAGATTCTGAGGACAAGGCGGAGGTGCCAGGCCCCCAACGGTACTACTGCTGTGGAGCCACGGGCGGTACTACCGCTGCGGAGCGGTACTGCCGCTTGGCTCCTCAGCGGTACTACCGCTGGGTGCGCGGTACTATCGCTTTGACCCAGACAGGACAAGGAAGAGAGGAGAGATCTCTTCAATGGAAAGGAAATGCTCGGAGGGTGAGAAGCTGATGTGTACGTGATGATTCCACCCATGCAAAACCCCAGCGGACCCCTTCTTGATAGTACGGTGCCCTCTACGCAACTAGTCCACCGAGAAAGAAAAGAAAGAGCTACACCGTCTTGAAATACACTCCGAGGGGAAGAAGGCGTCTCGTGCGAGGGGAGAATCTGTGAATTATTCAAAGCACAAGATTAGTCCGCAAACATGTTGTCATCAATCATCAAAACTACCTTGAGAGAGATATGTCGTAACACCCGGGCCCTGTCGCCACAGGCGCTTCCCGCACGCCCCCACTCACCGCTCACTGCTCCACCCCGCCCCTGCCCTCGCTTGCGCAGCCGCCTGCAACGGCTGCCGCCCCCCCTGTCGTGAGCGCTCGCTGTCGCAGACACGCACGCCTCCCCTGGCCGCCGCGCCCCGCCCCATACCTTCCCCCGCCACGGTCTGCGACCCGCTCGACCTCTCCGCTCGCTGGCTGGCGCCCCACCGCGCCCACGCGCCACGCGCCCGTGCGTTTGGGCGGGCGCCCACGCCCGCACCCGCGCAGCCGATGCCCACTCGCCCAGCGCCCACTAAACCCTCTGTGGGCCGCTGCCCAAGGGGCCCCACGCCCTCTTTTCTTAAAAAAAGTGTTTTAAAAATAATACTAATAATAATTTAATTAATTAATTAATCCTATTTATTTAACTAATTAACTCTAATTAACCTGCTAATTAAATGTTAACAAATAATTAGTTACTAGTCTATGACAACGAGGGCCCACACGTTAGTTGACCCAGTCAAACACACTGTTGACTGCTAACATCATGATGATGTCATGCTAATGTAGTAAACCTGTTTTTATTTAAATTAAATCTGTTAATTCCAAAAATGAATTAAAACTTTAGAAAATTAATATAAAATAAACCGTATATCGGATGAAAATACTTTGTACATGAAAGTTGCTCAGAACGACGAGACGAATCTGGTTACGCAGCCCGTTCGTCCGCCACGCATCCCTAGCATAGTGAACACGCAACTTTCCCCCTCCGGTTCATCTGTCCGAAAACGCAAAACACCGGGGATATTTTCCCGAATGTTTCCCCCCTTCACCGGTATCACCTCATACCGCGTTAGGGCACCCCTAGCACCGCTACTTGCCATGTCATGCATCGCCATGCATTTGTTTGCATTATATTTATTGTTTCTTCCCCCTCTCTCTCGCTAGACACCGAGACCGACGCCGCTGCTATCCAGTACGACTACGGAGTTGACGACCCCTCTCTCTTGCCAGAGCAATTAGGCAAGCCCCCCCCTTTGATCACCAGATATCGCCTATTCTTCTCTCTACTGCTTGCATTAGAGTAGTGTAGCATGTTACTGCTTTCCGTTAATCCTATCCTGATGCATAGCCTGTCCTTGCTACTACTGTTGTTACCTTTACCTGCAATCCTAATGCTTAGTATAGGATGCTAGTTTATCATCAGTGGCCCTACATTCTTGTCTGTCAGCCATGCTATACTATCGGGCCGTGATCACTCGGGAGGTGATCACGGGTATATACTATACTTTATACATGATACATGCGGTGACTAAAGACGGGTCGACTTATGGAGCACCCGCGGGTGATTCACAGATTGGGGGCTGAAAGGACCTTTGTCCCAACAGCCCCCTGAGTGGATCTTTGTGGCGAAGCGACAGGGCAGGTTGAGACCACCTAGGAGAGAGGTGGGCCTGGCCCTGGTCGGCGTTCGCGGTTATTTCAAAATAACACGCTTAACGAGTTCTTGGTATTTGATCTGAGTCTGGCTACTAGCCTATACGCACTAAACATCTACATGAAGGAAATATGTCCTAGAGGCAATAATAAAGTTATTATTTATTTCCTTATATCATGATAAATGTTTATTATTCATGCTAGAATTGTATTAACCGGAAACATAATACATGTGTTAATACATAGACCAACAGACTGTCACTAGTATGCCTCTACTTGACTAGCTCGTTAATCAAAGATGGTTATGTTTCCTAACCATAAACAAAGAGTTGTTATTTGATTAACGAGGTCACATCATTAGTAGAATGATCTGATTGACATGACCCATTCCATTAGCTTAGCACCCGATCGTTTAGTATGTTGCTATTGCTTTCTTCATGACTTATACATGTTCCTATAACTATGAGATTATGCAACTCCCGTTTACCGGAGGAACACTTTGGGTACTACCAAACGTCACAACGTAACTGGGTGATTATAAAGGAGTACTACAGGTGTCTCCAATGGTAGATGTTGGGTTGGCGTATTTCGAGATTAGGGTTTGTCACTCCGATTGTCGGAGAGGTATCTCTGGGCCCTCTCGGTAATGCACATCACATAAGCCTTGCAAGCACTGCAACTAATATGTTAGTTGTGAGATGATGTATTACGGAACGAGTAAAGAGACTTGCCGGTAACGAGATTGAACTAGGTATTGGATACCGACGATCGAATCTCGGGCAAGTAACATACCGATGACAAAGGGAACAACGTATGTTGTTATGCGGTCTGACCGATAAAGATCTTCGTAGAATATGTAGGAGCCAATATGGGCATCCAGGTCCCGCTATTGGTTATTGACTGGAGATGTGTCTCGGTCATGTCTACATTGTTCTCGAACCGTAGGGTCCGCACGCTTAACGTTACGATGACAGTTATTATGAGTTTATGCGTTTTGATGTACCGAAGGTTGTTCGGAGTCCCGGATGAGATCACGGACATGACGAGGAGTCTCGAAATGGTCGAGACGTAAAGATTGATATATTGGAAGCCTATGTTTGGACATAGGAAGTGTTCCGGGTGAAATCGGGATTTTACCGGTATACCGGGAGGGTTACCGGAACCCCCCGGGAGACTAATGGGCCTATTGGGCCTTAGTGGAAAAGAGAAAAGGGGCAGCCCACAGCTGGCCGCGCGCCCCCCCCCCCTTCCCCAAGTCCTAGTAGGACTAGGAGAAGGGGCCGGCCCCCCTCTCTCTCCTTTCCCCCTTGAGAGTCCTAGTTGGAATAGGATTGGAGGGGGGAGTCCTATTCCCGGTAGGAGTAGGACTCCCCCTGCGCCTCCCTCTCTCTGGCCGGCCAGCCCCCCTCCCTCCAACCTTTATATACGGGGGCAGGGGACACCCCAAGACACACAAGTTGATCCTTGAGATCGTTCCTTAGCCGTGTGCGGTGCCCCCTGCCACCAAATTCCACCTCGAAAAATACCGTTGTAGTGCTTAGGCGAAGCCCTGCGTCGGTAGTACATCAAGATCGTCACCACGCCGTCGTGCTGACGAAACTCTTCCTCGATGCTTTGCTGGATCGGAGCCCGAGGATCGTCATCGAGCTGAACGTGTGCTATGAACTCGGAGGTGCCGGAGTAACGGTGCTTGGATCGGTCGGATCGGGAAGAAGACGTACGACTACTTCCTCTACGTTGTGTGATCGCTTCCACAGTCGGTCTGCGTTGGTACGTAGACAACACTCTCCCCTCTCGTTGCTGTGCATCACCATGATCTTGCGTGTGCGTAGGAAAATTTTCGAAATTACTCCGTTCCCCAACAGTGGCATCCGAGCCTAGGTTTTATGGTTTGATGTTATTTGCACGAGTAGAACACAAGTGAGTTGTGGGCGATACAAGTCATACTGCCTACCAGCATGTCATACTTTGGTTCGGTGGTATTGTTGGGTGAGACGATCCGGACCAACCTTACGCGTACTCTTACGCGAGACCGGTTCCCTCGACGTGCTTTGCACATAGATGGCTTGCGGAAGACTGTCTCTCCAACTTTAGTTGAACCAAGTGTGACTACGCCCGGTCCTTGAGAAGGTTAAAACGGAGTCTATTTGACGAACTATCATTGTGGTTTTGATGCGTAGGTGAGATGAGTTCTTACTTAAGCCCGTAGCAGCCACGTAAAACTTGCAACAACAAAGTAGAGGACGTCTAACTTGTTTTTGCAGGGTATGTTGTGATGTGATATGGTCAAGGCATGATGCTGATTTTATTGTATGAGATGATCATGTTTTGTAACCGAGTTATCGGCAACTGGCAGGAGCCATATGGTTGTCGCTTTATTGTATGCAATGCAATTGCGATGTAATGCTTTACTTTATTACTAAGCGGTAGTGATAGTCGTGGAAGCATAAGATTGGCGAGACGACAACGATGCTACGATGGAGATCAAGGTGTCGCGCCGGTGACGATGGTGATCATGACGGTGCTTCGGAGATGGAGATCACAAGCACAAGATGATGATGGCCATATCATATCACTTATATTGATTGCATGTGATGTTTATCCTTTTATGCATCTTATCTTGCTTTGATTGACGGTAGCATTATAAGATGATTTCTCACTAAATATCAAGAAGTGTTCTCCCTGAGTATGCACCGTTGCCAAAGTTCGTCGTGCCCAGACACCACGTGATGATCGGGTGTGATAAGCTCTACGTCCAAATACAACGGGTGCAAAACAGTTGCACACGCAGAATACTCAGGTTATACTTGACGAGCCAAGCATATACAGATATGGCCTCGGAACACGGAGGCCGAAAGGTCGAGCGTGAATCATATAGTAGATATGATCAACATAACGATGTTCACCATTGAAAACTACTCCATCTCACGTGATGATCGGTTATGGTTTAGTTGATTTGGATCACGTGATCACTTAGAGGATTAGAGGGATGTCTATCTAAGTGGGAGTTCTTAAGTAATTTGATTAACTGAACTTAAACTTATCATGAACTTAGTACCTGATAGTATCTTGCTTGTTTATGTTGATTGTAGATAGATGGCTCGTGCTGTTGTTCCGTTAAATTTTAATGCGTTCCTTGAGAAAGCAAAGTTGAAAGATGATGGTAGCAATTACACGGACTGGGTCCGTAACCTGAGGATTATCCTCATTGCTGCACAGAAGAATTACGTCCTGGAAGCACCGCTGGGTGACAGGCCTGCTGCTGGAGCAACGCCAGATGTTATGAACGTCTGGCAGAGCAAAGCTGATGACTACTCGATAGTTCAGTGTGCCATGCTTTACGGCTTAGAATCGGGACTTCAACGACGTTTTGAACGTCATGGAGCATATGAGATGTTCCAGGAGTTGAAGTTGATATTTCAAGCAAATGCCCGAATTGAGAGATATGAAGTCTCCAATAAGTTCTATAGCTGCAAGATGGAGGAGAACAGTTCTGTCAGTGAGCATATACTCAAAATGTCTGGGTATAATAATCACTTGATTCAGATGGGAGTTAATCTTCCAGATGACTGCGTCATTGACAGAATTCTCCAATCACTGCCACCAAGCTACGAGAGCTTCGTGATGAACTATAATATGCAAGGGATGAACAAGACTATTCCCGAGCTCTTTGCAATGCTGAAAGCTGCGGAGGTAGAAATCAAGAAGGAGCATCAAGTTTTGATGGTTAGCAAAACCACTAGTTTCAAGAAAAAGGGCAAAGGGAAGAAGAAGGGAAACTTCAAGAAGAACAGCAAGCAAGTTGCTGCTCAGGAGAAGAAACCCAAGTCTGGACCTAAGCCTGAAACTGAGTGCTTCTACTGCAAGCAGACTGGTCACTGGAAGCGGAACTGCCCCAAGTATTTGGCGGATAAGAAGGATGGCAAAGTGAACAAAGGTATATGTGATATACATGTTATTGATGTGTACCTTACTAGAGCTCGCAGTAGCACCTGGGGATTTGATACTGGTTCTGTTGCTAATATTTGCAACTCGAAACAGGGACTACGGAATAAGCGGACGCTAGCAAAGGACAAGGTGACGATGCGCGTGGGAAACGGTTCCAAAGTCGATGTGATCGCGGTCGGCACGCTACCTCTACATCCACCTTCGGGATTAATATTAGACCTAAATAATTGTTATTTGGTGCCAGCGTTGAGCATGAACATTATATCTGGATCTTGTTTGATGCGAGACGGTTATTCATTTAAATCAGAGAATAATGGTTGTTCTATTTATATGAGTAATATCTTTTATGGTCATGCACCTTTGAAGAGTGGTCTATTCTTGTTGAATCTCGATGATAGTGATACACATATTCATAATGTAGAAGCCAAAAGATGCAAAGTTAATAATGATAGTGCAACTTATTTGTGGCACTGCCGTTTAGGTCATATCGGTGTAAAGCGCATGAAGAAACTCCATACTGATGGGCTTTTGGAACCACTTGATTATGAATCACTTGGTACTTGCGAACCGTGCCTCATAGGCAAGATGACTAAAACACCGTTCTCCGGTACTATGGAGAGAGCAACAGATTTATTGGAAATCATACATACCGATGTATGTGGTCCGATGAATATTGAGGCTCGTGGCGGATATCGTTATTTTCTCACCTTCACAGATGATTTAAGCAGATATGGGTATATCTACTTAATGAAACACAAGTCTGAAACATTTGAAAAGTTCAAAGAATTTCAGAGTGAGGTTGAAAATCATCGTAACAAGAAAATAAAGTTTCTACGATCTGATCGTGGAGGAGAATATTTGAGTTACGAGTTTGGTGTACATTTGAAAAATTGTGGAATAGTCTCGCAACTCACGCCACCCGGAACACCACAGCGTAATGGTGTGTCCGAACGTCGTAATCATACTTTACTAGATATGGTGCGATCTATGATGTCTCTTACTGATTTACCGCTATCGTTTTGGGGTTATGCTTTAGAGACGGCCGCATTCACGTTAAATAGGGCACCATCAAAATCCGTTGAGACGACACCTTATGAACTATGGTTTGGCAAGAAACCAAAGTTGTCGTCTCTTAAAGTTTGGGGCTGCGATGCTTATGTGAAAAAGCTTCAACCTCATAAGCTCGAACCCAAATCGGAGAAATGTGTCTTCATAGGATATCCAAAGGAAACTATTGGATACACCTTCTATCACAGATCCGAAGGCAAGACTTTTGTTGCTAAATTCGGAAACTTTCTAGAGAAGGAGTTTCTCTCGAAAGAAGTGAGTGGGAGGAAAGTAGAACTTGACGAGGTAACTGTACCTGCTCCCTTATTGGAAAATAGTACATCACAGAAAACTGTTTCTGCGACACCTATACCAATTAGTGAGGAAGCTAATGATGATGATCATGAAGCTTCAGGACAAGATACTACTGAACCACGTAGATCAACCAGAGTGAGATCCGCACCAGAGTGGTACGGTAATCCAGTTCTGGAAGTCATGCTACTAGATAATGATGAACCTACGAACTATGAAGAAGCGATGGTGAGCCCAGATTCCGCAAAGTGGCTTGAGGCCATGAAATCTGAGATGGGATCCATGTATGAAAACAAAGTATGGACTTTGGTTGACTTGCCCGATGATCGGCAATCAATTGAGAATAAATGGATCTTCAAGAAAAAGACTGATGCTGACGGTAATATTACTGTCTATAAAGCTCGACTTGTCGCGAAAGGTTTTCGACAAGTTCAAGGGGTTGACTACGATGAGACCTTCTCACCTGTAGCGATGCTTAAGTCCGTCAGAATTATGTTAGCAATTGCCGCATTTTATGATTATGAAATATGGCAGATGGATGTCAAAACTGCATTCCTGAATGGATTTCTGGAAGAAGAGTTGTATATGATACAACCAGAAGGTTTTGTTGATCCAAAGGGAGCTAACAAAGTATGCAAACTCCAGCGATCCATTTATGGACTGGTGCAAGCATCTCGGAGTTGGAATAAACGCTTTGATAGTGTGATCAAAACATTTGGCTTTATACAGACTTTTGGAGAAGACTGTATTTACAAGAAAGTGAGTGGGAGCTCTGTAGCATTTCTGATATTATATGTGGATGACATATTGCTGATTGGAAATGATATAGAATTTCTGGATAGCATAAAGGGATACTTGAATAAAAGTTTTTCAATGAAAGACCTCGGGGAAGCTGCTTACATATTAGGCATAAAGATCTATAGAGATAGATCAAAACGCTTAATTGGAATTTCACAGAGCACATACCTTGACAAGATTTTGAAGAAGTTCAAAATGGATCAAGCAAAGAAAGGGTTCTTGCCTGTGTTACAAGGTGTGAAGTTGAGTCAGACTCAATGCCCGACCACTGCAGAAGATAGAGAGAAAATGAAAGATGTTCCCTATGCTTCAGCCATAGGCTCTATCATGTATGCAATGTTGTGTACCAGACCTGATGTGTGCCTTGCTATAAGTTTAGCAGGGAGGTACCAAAGTAATCCAGGAATGGATCACTGGACAGCGGTCAAGAACATCCTGAAATACCTGAAAAGGACTAAGGATATGTTTCTCGTATATGGAGGTGACAAAGAGCTCACCGTAAGAGGTTACGTTGATGCAAGCTTTGACACTGATCCGGACGATTCTAAATCGCAAACCGGATACGTGTTTACTTTAAACGGTGGAGCTGTCAGTTGGTGCAGTTCTAAACAAAGCGTCGTAGCGGGATCTACATGTGAAGCGGAGTACATAGCTGCTTCGGAAGCAGCAAACGAAGGAGTCTGGATGAAGGAGTTCATATCCGATCTAGGTGTCATACCTAGTGCATCGGGTCCAATAAAAATCTTTTGTGACAATACTGGTGCAATTGCTTTGGCAAAGGAATCCAGATTTCACAAAAGGACCAAACACATCAAGAGGCGCTTCAACTCCATCCGGGATTTAGTCTAGGTGGGAGACATAGAGATTTGCAAGATACATACGAATCTGAATGTTGCAGACCCGTTGACTAAGCCTCTTCCACGAGCAAAACATGATCAGCACCAAGGCTCCATGGGTGTTAGAATCATTACTGTGTAATCTAGATTATTGACTCTAGTGCAAGTGGAAGACTGAAGGAAATATGCCCTAGAGGCAATAATAAAGTTATTATTTATTTCCTTATATCATGATAAATGTTTATTATTCATGCTAGAATTGTATTAACCGGAAACATAATACATGTGTGAATACATAGACCAACAGAGTGTCACTAGTATGCCTCTACTTGACTAGCTCGTTAATCAAAGATGGTTATGTTTCCTAACCATAAACAAAGAGTTGTTATTTGATTAACGAGGTCACATCATTAGTAGAATGATCTGATTGACATGACCCATTCCATTAGCTTAGCACCCGATCGTTTAGTATGTTGCTATTGCTTTCTTCATGACTTATACATGTTCCTATAACTATGAGATTATGCAACTCCCGTTTACCGGAGGAACACTTTGGGTACTACCAAACGTCACAACGTAACTGGGTGATTATAAAGGAGTACTACAGGTGTCTCCAATGGTATATGTTGGGTTGGCGTATTTCGAGATTAGGGTTTGTCACTCCGATTGTCGGAGAGGTATCTCTGGGCCCTCTCGGTAATGCACATCACATAAGCCTTGCAAGCACTGCAACTAATATGTTAGTTGTGAGATGATGTATTACGGAACGAGTAAAGAGACTTGCCGGTAACGAGATTGAACTAGGTATTGGATACCGACGATCGAATCTCAGGCAAGTAACATACCGATGACAAAGGGAACAACGTATGTTGTTATGCGGTCTGACCGATAAAGATCTTCGTAGAATATGTAGGAGCCAATATGGGCATCCAGGTCCCGCTATTGGTTATTGACCGGAGACGTGTCTCGGTCATGTCTACATTGTTCTCGAACCGTAGGGTCCGCACGCTTAACGTTACGATGACAGTTATTATGAGTTTATGCGTTTTGATGTACCGAAGGTTGTTCGGAGTCCCGGATGAGATCACGGACATGACGAGGAGTCTCGAAATGGTCGAGACGTAAAGATTGATATATTGGAAGCCTATGTTTGGACATAGGAAGTGTTCCGGGTGAAATCGGGATTTTACCGGAATACCGGGAGGGTTACCGGAACCCCCCGGGAGACTAATGGGCCTATTGGGCCTTAGTGGAAAAGAGAAAAGGGGCAGCCCACAGCTGGCCGCGCCCCCCCCCCCCTTCCCCAAGTCCTAGTAGGACTAGGAGAAGGGGCCGGCCCCCCTCTCTCTCCTTTCCCCCTTGAGAGTCCTAGTTGGAATAGGATTGGAGGGGGGAGTAGGACTCCCCCTGCGCCTCCCTCTCTCTGGCCGGCCAGCCCCCCTCCCTCCAACCTTTATATACGGGGGCAGGGGACACCCCAAGACACACAAGTTGATCCTTGAGATCGTTCCTTAGCCGTGTGCGGTGCCCCCTGCCACCAAATTCCACCTCGATCATACCATTGTAGTGCTTAGGCGAAGCCCTGCGTCGATAGTACATCAAGATCGTCACCACGCCGTCGTGCTGACGAAACTCTTCCTCGACGCTTTGCTGGATCGGAGCCCGAGGATCGTCATCGAGCTGAACGTGTGCTAAGAACTCGGAGGTGCCGGAGTAACGGTGCTTGGATCGGTCGGATCGGGAAGAAGACGTACGACTACTTCCTCTACGTTGTGTGATCGCTTCCGCAGTCGGTCTGCGTTGGTACGTAGACAACACTCTCCCCTCTCGTTGTTGTGCATCACCATGATCTTGCGTGTGCGTAGGAAAATTTTCGAAATTACTACGTTCCCCAACACTACGCGGGGACAGTTATGGGCACTCGACGTCGTGGTATCAGCCGAAGCCTTCGTGACGTCAACGACTGAGCGGCGCGCGCCGGGTTGGACTGGAACGCCTACTCTTGTATAAGGGAGGCTAGGTCTGCTCACCGGCCGCGTTCGCAACGTGCAGGTGTGCAAAGGGCGATGGGCCCAGACCCCTGCGCCATAGGATTTAGACCGGCGTGCTGACCTCTCTGTTGTGCCTAGGTAGGGCTGCGACGTGTTGATCTTCCGAGGCCGGGCATGACCCAGAAAAGTGTGTCCGGCCAAATGGGATCGAGCGTGTTGGGTTATGTGGTGCACCCCTGCAGGGAAGGTAAACTATTCGAATAGCCATGATCTTCGGTAACAGGACGACTTGGAGTTGTACCTTGACCTTATGACAACTAGAACCAGCTACTTAATAAAACACACCCTTCCAAGTGCCAGATACAACCGGTGATCGCTCTCTCACAGGGCGACGAGGGAAGGATCATCGGTTAGGGTTATGCTATGCGATGCTACTTGGAGGACTTCAGTCTACTCTCTTCTACATGCTGCAAGACGGAGGCTGCCAGAAGTATAGTCTTCGACAGGATTAGCTATTCCCCTCTTATTCTGGCATTCTGCAGTTCAGTCCACCGATATGGCCTTTACACATATACCCATGCATATGTAGGGTAGCTCCATGCTTGCGAGTACTTTGGATGAGTACTCACGGTTGCTTTCTCCTTCTTTTCCCCTATCCCTTCTACCTGGTTGTCACAACCAGATGTTGGAGCCCAGGATCCAAACGCCACCGTCGACGACGACTCCTACTACACCGGAGATGCCTACTACTACGTGCTGCCCGCTGACGATGACCAGGAGTAGTTAGGAGGATCCCAGGCAGGAGGCCTGCGCCTCTTTCGATCTGTATCTCAGTTTGTGCTAGCCTTCTTAAGGCAAACTTGTTTAACTTATGTCTGCACTCAGATATTTTTGCTTCCGCTGACTCGTCTATGATCGAGCTCTTATATTCGCGCGCTCGAGGCCCCTGGCTTGTAATATGATACTTGTATGACTTATTTTTATCTGTAGAGTTGTGTTGTGATATCTTCCCATGAGTCCCTGATCTTGATCGTACACGTTTGCGTGTATGATTAGTGTATGGTCAAATCGGGGGCGTCACAAGTTGGTATCAAAGCCGACTGCCTGTAGGAATCCCCCTTCCAAACTCCTTGGCCGAAGTTGAGTCTAGTCATTGCAAAACTTTTACTAACATGCTTGTGTGCCTTACGGGCCCGCGTCGCCATCCGGGTGGTATTAGGATCTTTTTCTCCTCGATCCTTACTCTGGGACTCTCACTCTCTTCTACCCGGGTTAAATGATTTTGCTAAAATCTAACTCTAGGTTCTCGTTACCACTTCCTGCCGGAGAACCCTTTCATTACGGATGATCGACTGCTTCAACAGAAGATTCTGACAATACTCTCCGATATTTTCTCGAGACCTTGTGCCTGTTGCCTTTGCAATTCCCTACCACCGAAAAATCCCTATGGATAAATACTTACACCTGTCGTTCTTACTTTTATTCCCAGTTGGTCTTGTTATTACAAGATACCCCGAAATACTCGTCGTTGTTTCGATAATCCTTTGAGCTTACTGCCTTGCTGTTCTTTGTCACCTGAATACCCCTACGGATAATTCTCGCACTTATCGAGTATCCGCTCATCCCCCAGTTGTTCATGTGTTTCACAATGGTCATCGAAATACTATTAGATCCTCCAAAAATCCTTAGTAGCTTATTGCTCTGCAATACTTGGCTGCTTGCATTATGGATGCTTTCCATATGTCTGGCAATATTCGTGAGTATCCTTAGGCATCGTCTTTTTGATCCTATTGATTCAACATGAGTGCGAATGCATGCAATCATCAGTTGATCCTTTTACATTATCTTTCCGACTCAGACGTCATTTTAAACATGAGCTGGTTCTCAACAAATCCAATTGTCGTCGATTGTACCCCTAAGGCTATTCAACTTATCCATCCCTAATCAGAACATTGCTTCTGATCCCTT
This sequence comes from Triticum monococcum, assembly GCA_034509565.1. Classification (NCBI taxonomy): domain Eukaryota; kingdom Viridiplantae; phylum Streptophyta; class Magnoliopsida; order Poales; family Poaceae; genus Triticum; species Triticum monococcum. The sequence continues at coordinate 597,473,775 of CM067844.1, forward strand.
GATTTGAAAACCATAATTCCTTTGCATTTGAGCTCTGGATTAGTCAGTTGTTTTCATAATCCAATGCCTTTGCATTCTTTCTTCCTCTGATTGAGTACCGATACTCACATCAGCTCTGTTGTGGATCACCCGATCCATTGTTGGATTTTATCCGACATCATCCTTCATATTCAATAACCTTGTGAGCCTTCCCTCGGATACATAATGCCTTTGGTAAATGGTATCATCTACTTTCTCAACGTTGCTCTACTTTCGAGCTTGTGATATTTACTCTTGAAACTTGTGGTATATGTTTCTAAGAAGCCCCTATGGGTTGAACATATGCCTTCTCTAAACTATGTGAACTCGAAAGTTTTCATGAGTCATACACTTCTGGTATTTTACCAGATAAAATTTCAACACTACAACTTCTTCGAAAGTGAGAAGTGAATGAAAGGTTATGCATTGGAGAAGCGGGAGTCGACCTTGAACTTTGTGTTCATGCCCATGGACACGATGTAGATCTTATCATTAAAGCTTCACTTAAATTAAATTATTCCTTTGGAATAAGTTCATCTTATGTCCGGGATCTGGCCTTTTGCAATCGTGGTTCCGACCGTGTTCTCCTTTAAATACCATTTCGCGTGCAAGTTTAAGCGCTTGTCTTCTGTAGAGCAATACCCCAGTCCAACCTCTACTTTGATCTGTCATTAAGTATTACCCTCTCTGGTATCTCGAGATTATCACGGAACTGCATAACTTCTTATGAGTTCTTCTTCAAGTATTATTTGACTTTCGCTACATCATCATTTGACTTGATATCATCGCCGGACAGGTTTTATGTTTTGCCTAGTTTGTTCCAAGCCGTTATGTCTGGCTTTTGGAGCCCTAGGCTATGTAAAACATCATATTGTTCATTAGTAAAGTTTAGGTGTAAATCATAAATGTCCTCTCCTTTCCTCCTGGCAAGAAACTACTCTTAGGCGACTAGGGTTTCCCTTCCTCTCATCGGCAGCTGCCAGTCTGCCTTGCCTCCCATGGCCCTAAGGCCATGGAGGTGCGAAGGACCACTCCCCCTCGCCGGCGGGAGGTATCTCGCTCTTGTTCTTGTTTTGTTCAACATCTTGGTTGGGGTTGTGTGGTGGCGACAATGTCCCCTAGGAGAAATAATGGCTGCCACGTCTGATCCTTGTTCGATGATGCGTGTAGTGTCATCGGGGGGGGGGGGGGGGGGGGGGCTTGTGATGGTGAGAAAGAAAAAAAAACGTGAGTTTTTTTAGGAAGAAATGCCATGACGGAGGCGAGAAAAAGGGCAAACAAATCGATGCGACGAGGTAGGTAGGATTCCCGGTCGGCGGTGAATGTGCGTGCATGGTCGGACCAATCGTGTCGGAACTCGACGAAGACCAGGTTGGGGGGGGGGGGGGGGTGGTTGCATGGGAATGGGAGGGTGGATGGGTCCCACTCCCAGCGGATAGGATATGTTGCGCGTGCGTGAACCAATTCATTTTTTATTGAAATGAAAAGAAAAAAAAGGCATTATTTGGTTGGTTGGATCGAAACGGCATTTGCGTTTACTCGAATTTCCTTGCGAATAGGAAGGAAGGAAGGAAAGCGACACACACCATCGATGCCCGTTTCCGGTTGGTCTCTGTCGTAAACGTGTTTGCGTTTCCGTTTTCGATCCGAGCGAGCGACGCGTTTGATGGATGGTTTGCTCGCTTTTTCTTTCTTTTCTTTTTTGCGTGAATACATAGACGAGTCTAGTGGGCCGGCCATTGCGCCCTTGCGATCCAGGCGGGCCGTTTTCTCAAAAAAATCACGTTTCCTCCCGAGTCCGAGACTTGGATGGATACCGACTTGGATGGTTGATTCACCTGTTCGTTCTATATATATATATATATATATATATATATATATATATATATATATATACTGAGCGTATATCATCACAAGTTCAAAAAAAAAGAGCGTATATCATCACGTATAGTTGGGAGAGCAAAGGAGCAAGAACCCCACGTACGAGCTATATATAGGTTGTGTACCGACCGAGGGAGATTAATTAAAGAGAAACGAGAACAGGTCGCCACTAGCTTTTGCACGCCGCGCCGGGATGGGGAAGCGTCGGCGAAGTGAGGACGAAGCAGGCGCATCCGAGCGGCCTCGTCGGGGACGCCTCCATCTAATCGTGCATGATTACGCGCGGGGATGCACGGTGTACAAGCTGGACGTCGACGCCTTCCCACCGGACACGGGCACGGGCACGGACGACCACTTGGAGTCCACGGCGCGGCGGCTGCCACATGATTGCGTGGCGATCCGCATGGTGTCCCCCGACCGCCACCAGAACGACCAGTTCGTGTGCGTCGGCAGCAAGATCTTCGCTTTCTACAAGAACAAGGACGCCGGCCGCAGCACCATGGTGTACGACAGCGCGACGTCGCAGGTGGCCGTATGCCCTCCGCTGCTCGCCCCAAAGGATCTCGCCGAGTTTCTAACTGTCGGCGTCAACATCTACGTCATCGAGACCGACTACGACCACTTCAACTATAACTTTGTTCCCTCGATGGAGAAACTTGGACCGGCGCCCCACCGTGGCTGGGGTGAATGGCGGTGGGAGTCCCTCCGCCCGCCGCCGATCAAACTGCCCATCTTTGTCTCGTCCCAAGCGGTGCATCCCGACGGATCCACCATCTTCCTCTCCGTCGCGGACAGGGGCACCTTCTCCTTCGACACCGGCTGCCTCGCCTGGACGCGTCACGGGAGCTGGCTTCTGCCTTTCGACGACAAGGCCTACTTCGTGCGCGAGCTGGATGCGTGGGTCGGGCTCTGCTCACACCAAAAAGGGCACATCACCGTGTGCAATGTCATCTCACCCGATGACGGCCGGTGTGAATGCCCGACCTGGACAACCGTCAAGGACAGGGTGTACAACAATATGTGGAAGACGCACCTTGCCGCGAGCCTCACTTACATGGGCAACGCTGAGTTTTGCCTCCTCGAGATCATCACACGCAAGGGCTATGACATTTTCACCGAGTCCAGGACGCGGATGCTGCTTCGACTGGCAACCTTCCGGGTCGAGCGCCAGCATAGCGGTGAGGTTCGGGCGATGGACATGCGCACCATACTTTACAAATGTCCTCACTGGGAGTTGGAATGTTGTCGTTCACCTACCGCTTTCTGGATTTGATCATTTCGTATACGTTTCTCTTCATGGGCGGCAAATGCTGTTTTGATGTCCTAATACTTTGGGCCTTTAGTAAGACTTTTTGACTGTCTGTTGTAACAATGTTTGTCTGGCTTCCACAAGGAAAGGGCGATGATATACACTCTCCGATGTTTTTAGTTGTCACTAGGTGATCCACGGATCTAATTATAATTTTTAAAATTATGATATTCTCTGTAATGTCATGATAGACAATGAATAGATTGAAAGTTTCTCTTACAAAACATTAATAATAAAGTCCAAGTGTGTTTCGCTAAAACAAAATGACTCAATGAGCGTCAGGTAGGAGGAATCATCGTATCTGTTTCCACCGGCCGCTCAAACAACCAAAAACTCCCGTTTCCTGCGAGCCCGAGACTTGAATGGACACTGACCATATTTCGACTTGGATGATTGATTCACCGGAGTTCTATATACGAGTAGATGAGTATATCACGCATAGGGAAAGCAAAGGAGCAAAGAACCCCACGTACGAGCTAGGTTGCTGGACAGTACGTAGTCGCAGCTGATCCTCACGCGCCTCTGCTGCTGCTAGCACGATGGTGCACCGCAGCGCCTTGGTACGTATCGTACTGCTGCTATTTATTGGTTCAGTCTCGACACCAAGTGCTTTTAGCGATGACGACACGCCACGATGATGATGAACAGCGCACTCTAGATATCTTAGGTTTCTGTCGCAAGAGGCTAGTAATACACACGTAGTCATGTACGTAGTTAACCTAGCTAGCTAATTGATTTGATCGATTCTGGCCGTAGCAACTCACGTACGCACACAAAGGCAGTCGGTCTGATTCATTTTTGTTATTTCTCAATGGGGTACATGATTACAGTGAATACGTGGACTTGACCTCTGGCGTTTTGGCCCCAAGAGCATAGGCTCTCGGAACAATAAATTATAAAAAAAATCTGATTTTTTTTGCAGATGTTCGAGTTAGTCTTGCAAGCATAGTTGACAAATTTTATGCAAAATGGGGCAGCAGTGTTTCAACTGTGAAAAAACAAAATTGGGATGATATTTAGTCTGCAATTTGTTTTTTTACAGGCCAAAATGCTTAGCCTTCTTGCCTCAAAATTTGCAGATAGCATTTTAATGTGACTAAGATCACATAAATCTTTTGTCTTGATTTTTTGACTTGAAAATTTATTTTTGGCCTGGGAGCATGTGCTCCCTAGAGCCAAATTGGATTTCCGTACAAGTCCAAATCATGATTAATTCCTATATTATCCGAATAGGACACCGTACAATGATTGAGAAAAACATGTTGTCATGTTTAATTTCAACACTTGCAATGGATTAGACCACGCGGGGGCAGCTGGCCCGTTATAACACATGAAATCGGGACTGGACGATGGGAGGACAAAACCTTAATAATACTTCTTTTAAATCTTAGCTGTCAATCTTTATAATTACAAAATCAACAAATATAAAAAAAGTGACGCAAGAAAAACTATGAATTCTTCCTTCCTTAATATTATATATAAGGAATAGGTACTAGGTATTACGTATTAGGTATATGTATAGAAAAATAAACAGATTGCCATAAGAAATAATATTCTTGCACAATTATTTGGAGATACAAGGCAATATAAAATGCATCCAACAGATGAGCTTCAGTACAAATATTTAGAGATAAAATGATAATCTGCTAGCAAAATATCGGCACAAGTGCCCATGAGCTTCAATAGAAATACTAGCATAACCTGCACGGTGGCACACCGCGCCCGTCGATACGTTGTATTTATACGGTTCGTAAAGGGCATTGTTATATTCGTAACTATAGAATCGTCCATGGCTAGAACACGGAAATAGTATATCCGATGAGTCCATCAATAAAAAATGGAAAAGTGATACATTTATTGCAAGTTATGCATGATCCATATTGATGAACGGAAGGGTACATGCCGATACATTAGTAATAAGATCTACTTATTGGCATCATATACAGTCCGTTTTGCGAAACGTACTGTACATGATGATACAACTGCATGAAAGTAAATGACTGCAGACCGCCCTAGTTGAGTTAAATCATTCTAGTGTTGCTCCCTGCAAGATTAGTGCATGTAATGAAGTGGTAAAGAGCTTTTACAAATTCATGTACCCGTCCAACGGGTGGCTTTGCTCCTGTGTGTAATGATGGGATCCTTGTTGTGAGGACATTGGGGGTACATGAGGTACCACATCGCAGAAATTGTTGCATATTTTCGTCAAGATCATTGTTTGTCTTGCAAATTCATTCTACCGGGTATTTACTTGCCGGCGAGACATGCTGAACCGCCATTGCTTGGTTCGTGCTTTTTCTTGTGTTGTAAAAAGACTTCCCTTCACCACTTCAAGTGTCTAGTAGTTGTAGCCACGCCCTGTTGATACGTTGTGATGTAATTTTTTGTATAGCTTGAGGTTACCTAATAAATTGGTTTGTTCAAAGCAATTTAGAGACGAAAATATCAATCTTTTATGCAAATTTTCAGTTTGGCCTGTACATAGCAAGGACCATCCACCAAGTTCAAACAAACACCCAACATAGCCAAAAATAAGGAACTCGATGATAGTGCGTCTATAAATAAAATTTAATAAACTGTGATATTCCATAACGAAATAAATATCTAAAACTTACATATGATCCGAAATATAATTATTGACATGGTAAAAAATATCAAGTGTTTGATCGTCACTAAAACTTTACTTGTATGTGTTGGAAAAAACTTTGTATTGATTTTCTGCTCCTTGTTTGATTACTGATGAGACCCTAAGAATGAAACACAGATTTTGATGTCTTTTTGTACATAATATATAAAATAGATAATGTGCTGATTTTTTATTTCTTCACTTAATCTTTCTTTGAGTTTTAGAAGAGATGTAAATGAAATGATTAAAAGATAGGACTATATCTCATGGGTCAGCTAGGGTTACATTTTACATAGAAAGAGTTATACCTAGGATACATTTTACATAGGGAATACATTTTGCTAACGGAGTTCATCCTGGTATTTTGGATTATCAGAAAAATAACTGGATTATTCATGTTGATGTCGATCAGCTATTCATTGTCTTACTGTGACGCCCGGATAATTAGGCTACAGTAATTCCACGCTAATGATGCCACGTCACCTCGATTATTGTTATTAATCTCGCGATGGTTCAAAAACGGTTCGAATTCAAATTTAAAATCAAGTCAAACAATTAAAGTTTTCAAAATTCAAAACTAAAATGTTCTTAATGTGACAAATAAATTATAGATATTATTGGTGGAGTAACAACATCTTTATAAAATATTTAAATACACTAAAGTGATTAAAACAACATCAAAACAATTAGTTATACTCCTAATATATTTTACCAAATACTAAACTATTTTTATTCTGAGGTAAAACTCCTTAGAACAGTGGATTAATCTGTCACACTATTTTTGGAGCTATTTTCATATTTTACTAAACCAAAAATATAGTGCAACTAAAATAAAACAGAAAAGAATTTAAAAAAAACAACAACAAAAGAAAAATAAAAGCCCCACCCCTCGCTGGGCCTCGGCCCAGCTGGCCACGGGGCTAGCCAGGCCGCCCAGCCGGCCCACTTGGCCCCCCCCCCACTCACTCCCTTAACCCCCCTGCCCCGAAACCCTAGCCACTACCGCTTCCACTCCCCCCCACGTCGCCACTCCCTCTCCCCCTCCTGATCCAATCTGGATCGGGGCGAAGACCCCCCACTCCCCTCGCTACTCGCTCCCCTCCTCTCGGAGCGCCCGCGCTCGAGGACAGTCGCCGCCCGCCGGCGCCGAGCGCCGCCCTCCGGCCTCCTCCTCGCGGCTCCCATCCGCCGCCTCCTCATCTCTCTCCCCTTCCCCCGTCTATATCGGGGCAGACGGCCCCGACCCCTTCACCACGACGTCGCCACCCGGTGCCTCAGGCCACCCCTCGCCGGCGCCCGCCTCTCCGCCTCCTCGACGCATCGCCGGGGCTGCCCCGCCTCGTCGCCGGAAACGCATCTCCGGCCCTCCATCGAGCGTACCGTTGCACAACTACAGGGCCGGTGAGGACCTCCCCGTCCGACCCCATCTTCCCTCCCTACGGTCACCGCGCTCGCGCTCAACCACACGGCAACCGCCCGCAGCTTGTCACGCCGCTCAAAATGGCGCCCGTGGCCCCCTGCCGACCGCACCCTGTGCGTGCACCCGCGGCCCTCCTCGCCTCGCTCCTGCACCCATCGGCGCCCCCCTTTTTGCCACTGCTACCAACTGCTCGAGCCCGCCTCCGCCCGAGACCGTGCCGCCCTGCTCGCCGCTGCCCGTTTCTCTGCACCGGTGCCGCTCGCGCCCGCCTTTGCCCCGTCGCGCCGCGCCGCCCGACCGCATCGCCCTGCTCAGCTTGCTGTCAGCTGGCCTCGCAGCGCGCGCTTCTCCCCCTGCTTCCGCGCGCCCTGTTCTGGCCACCGTCCCATGCCGGCGCTGTCGTGCCGTGGTCGCCCGCCGTTGGCCTCGCTCGAGCCAGCGCCCGGGTTCGCCCCTGTCGGGCACCCACGCGCCCGTTACTGGTAGCGCCCGCACCCGTTTGGCCTATGGCCCTATGACATGTGGGGCCCCAACCCCTCGGAACGTTTTGATATATATAAAGAAAAAAAATAATAAACAAAAATAATTAAAATTATTAATTAATTAATTAAGTTAATTAATTATAATTAGATTAACCTAATCACTAATTAACCTAATTAACGGTTAGTTAATTAAAACAGAGTATGACGAACGGGACCCACACGTCAGTTGACCAGTCAACGCCTCTGTTGACTGCTGACGTCATGCTGGCGTCATGATGACGTCAGCAGACACTATTCTGGATAATGTTGATTAAATTAATTAAATAAATCCTAAAAATGATTTAAATCTATTAAAATTAACATAAAATAAACCATAGCTCAGATGAAAATACTTTCTACATGAAAGTTGCTCAGAACGATGAGACGATTCCGGATACGCAACCCGTTCGTCCGCCACACCTCCCTAACCTATCGAACTCGCAACTTTCCCCCTCCGGTCCTCTGCCCGAAAACGCAAAACACCGGGGATACTTTCCCGGATGTCATCCCCCTTCACCGGTATCACCTACTACCGCGTTAGGGCACCTCTAATGCCGTTACTTGTCATGCCATGCATCACTATGCATATGCTTGCTTAAATATTTATTGTTTTCTCCCCCTCTTCTCTCGATAGACACCGAGACCGACGCCGCTGCTACCCAGTACGACTACGGAGTTGACGACCCCTCTCTCTTGCCAGAGCAACCAGGCAAGCCCCCCCTTTGATCACCAGATATCGCCTACTCTTCTCTATACTGTTTGCATTAGAGTAGTGTAGCATGTTACTGCTTCCCGTTAATCCTATACTGATGCATAGCCTGTCCTTGCTACTACTGTTGTTACCTTTACCTGCAATCCTAATGCTTAGTATAGGATGCTAGTTTATCATCAGTGGCCCTACATTCTTGTCCGTCTGCCATGCTATACTATCGGGCCGTGATCACTCGGGAGGTGATCACGGGTATATACTATATACTTTATACATGATACATGTGGTGACTAAAGACGGGACGGCTCGTAGGAGCACCCGCGAGTGGATCTTTGAGGCGGAGCGACAGCGCAGGTTCCGACCACCTAGGAGAGAGGTGGGCCTGGCCCTATTCGGCGTTCGCGAACACTTAACACGCTTAACGAGATCTGGGTATTTGATCTGAGTCTGGCCATTTGGTCTATACGCACTAACCATCTACGCGGGAGTAGTTATGGGTATCCCGGCGTCGTGGTATCAGCCGAAGCCTTCGTGACGTCAGCGACTGAGTGGCGCGCGCCGGATTGGACTGGAAAGCCACTAGGCTAGGTCTGCTTCCGGCCGCGTACGCAACGTGCAGGTTTACAAAGGGCGATGGGCCCAGACCCCTGCGCCATAGGATTTAGACCGGCGTGCTGACCTCTCTGTTGTGCCTAGGTAGGGCTGCGACGTGTTGATCTTCCGAGGCCGGGCATGACCCAGGAAAGTGTGTCCGGCCAAATGGGATCGAGCGTGTTGGGGTATGTGGTGCACCCCTGCAGGGAAGTTTATCTATTCGAATAGCCGTGTCCCTCGGTAAAAGGATGACCCGGAGTTGTACCTTGACCTTATGACAACTAGAACCGGATACTTAATAAAACACACCCTTCCAAGTGCCAGATATAACCCGGTGATCGCTCTCTAACAGGGCGACCAGGAGAGGATCATCGGGTAGGATTATGCTATGCGATGCTACTTGGAGGACTTCAGTCTACTCTCTTCTACATGCTGCAAGATGGAGGTGGCCAGAAGCGTAGTCTTCGACAGGATTAGTTATCCCCCTCTTATTCTGGCATTCTGCAGTTCAGTCCACATATGATACCCTTATTCCATTTGATACCCATGCATACGTAGTATAGCTCCTTGCTTGCGAGTACTTTGGATGAGTACTCACGGTTGCTTTCTCCCTGTTTTCCTTCTATCCCTTCTACCTGGTTGTCGCAACCAGATGTTGGAGCCCAAGATCCAGACGCCACCGTCGACGACGACTCCTACTACACCGGAGGTGCCTACTACTACGTGCTGCCCGCTGATGACGACCAGGAGTAGTTTAGGAGGATCCCAGGCAGGAGGCCTGCGCCTCTTTCGATCTGTATCCCAGTTTGTGCTAGCCTTCTTAAGGCAAACTTGTTTAACTTATGTCTGTACTCAGATACTGTTGCTTCCGCTGACTCGTCTATGATCGAGCTCTTGTATTCGAGCCTTCGAGGCCCCTGGCTTGTAATATGATGCTTGTATGACTTATTTTATTTGTAGAGTTGTGTTGTGATATCTTCCCATGAGTCCCTGATCTTGATCGTACACATTTGCGTGTATGATTAGTGTACGATCAAATCGGGGGAGTCACAAGTTGGTATCAGAGCCGACAGCCTGTAGGAATCCCCCTTCCACACTCCTTGGCCGAAGTCGAGTTTAGACATTACAAAACTTTTACTAACATGGCTATGCGGCTTACGGGCCCACGTCACCATTTGGGTGGTATTAGGATCTTTTACTCCTCGATCATTACTCTGGGGCTCTGATCTCTCTTCTATTCGGGTTAAAATGAATTTACTAACTCTGACTCTAGGATCTCGTAAATACTTTCTCCCGGAGAGCCCCTTCATTCCAGATGATGGCCTGCTTCACCAGAAGATTCCGAAGATTCTCTTTGCTATTCCTCTCGAGACTTTGTGCCCATCACTTTTGCTATTCCCGACCACCGATAAATCCTTATGGATAACTACTTACACTTGCCATTCATACGATCATCCCCCATTGATCTTGTTATTACAAGATACCCCGGAGTCTTCTCTGTTGTTCCGAGGATACTTTGTGCCTACTGCCTAGCAGTTCCTTGCCACATGAATACCCCTTCAATTAAATCCTCGCACTTATCGAGTATCCACTCATCCCCAGTTGTTCATGTGTTTCACAATGGTCTTCGAAATACTATTCGATCCTCCAAAAATCCTTAGTAGCTTATTGCTCTGCAATACTTGCCTGCTTGCATTATGGATGCTTTCCATATGTCTGGCGATATTCGTTAGTATCCTTATGCATCATCTTTTGATCCTATTGATTCAACTTGAGTGCGAATGCATGCAATCATCAGTTGATCCTTTTAAATTATCTTTCTGGCTCAGACATTATTTTAAAACATGAGCTGGATCTCGACCAATCAAATTGTTGTCGATTGTACCCTTAAGGCTATTCAACTTATCCATCCCTGATCAGAGCATTGCTTCTGATCCCTTGTCTTGGAATTGATAATTCCTTTGCATTTGAGCCTTGAATTAGTCAGTTGTTTCTAAAGTCTGATCTCCTTGCATTGTTTCTCCCTCTGGTTGAGTACCGATGCCCACACCAGATCCCTTGAGGACCACCAGATCATTTGCTGGATTTTATCCGACAGCGTCCTTCATATTCAATAAGTCTGTGAGCCTTTCCTCGGATACATAATACCTTTGGTAAATTGTATCCTCTGCTTTCTCAAACATGCTCTACTATCGAGCTGGTGTTATTTATTCTTGAAACTTGTGGTATATGTTTCTAAGAAGCCCCTATGGGTTGAACATATGCCTTCTCTAAACTGTGTGAACTCGAAAGCTTTCACGAGTCATACACCTCTGGTATTTTGCCAGATAAAATTTCAAACACTACAACTTCTTCGAAAGTGAGAAGTGAATGAAAGGTTATGCATTGGAGAAGTGGGAGTCGACCTTGAACTTTGTGTTCATGCCCATGGACACGATGTAGATCTTATCATTAAAGCTTCTCTCAAATTAATTATTCCTTGGTATAAGTTCATCTTATATCTCGGATCTGGCCTTTTGCAATCAAGGTTCCGACCATGTTCTCTTTTAAATACCATTTCGCGTGCAAGTTTAAGCGCTTGACTTCTGTAGAGCAATACCCCAGTCCAACCTCTACTTTGATCCGTCGTCGAGTATTACACCCTCTGGTATCTTGAGTTTATCACGGAACTGCATAACTTCTTATGAGTTCTTCTTCAAGTATTATTTGACTTTCGTTGCATCATCATTTGACTTGATGTCATCGCCAACCGATTACATCTTCATGAAATTTCTCGACAAATGTGTCGTGGTCATCATCATCATCCTGAGCTCTTCCAAGATATATATCGAATTCTTGATGAGAAATACCATCATCGCCCCTCAATAGTTTGTGTTATCACCGACCACTTTATTGCCTTCCGTTCAACACAAACTTATTCGTGTTTTGTGTTATACCTTGAGATCCTTGCTATCCAGCATTTGTTCTTCTTTACCTTGGAATGTTACCACCTTTTATGTCAAGAATGTCGTGGTAATTTTACCACCTCTTGAGAATTCTTGATATAGTAATATCTCTCGCCTTTTGCGTTCATTTCTTGGTCTCCGTGTTGTTTCTAACCGGAATACCGATAAATGGTCTGTGCTGTGTAAATTCTAAACTTCTAGCAACCTTATTGCTTGAAGTTATTGGTCTACAGTTTCATTCTAAGTCTATTGATTATTGAATCATCATTCAAACATTGATCGTGCTACCTAGTCCAGATTCCTGGGTGCACCCTTCTATCATTGTTCAGTTGTGTATGTTTCCCTCGAGCATACCTCTTATATTGTTTGATCTGACAAATGTTAACTTTTTGTTCACATGATTGTGAAAATCCATCTTTTGGAAATCTCGATGAATTGCCGTTTAGTTCATCAGCCACCCCTCATCCTCTCCTTGGTTTAATGATGAACTCTTGCTTCGGAACTCGCTTCCATAGATCATTTCCCGAGAATCTTACATTGTCATCTCGTCAGTTGGTGTTGCACCTTTTCTTCTCAAGCATCCTGACGCCAATCGAATCTGAATCTCGGTCAGATATGATGGTTGGAACATTTTTCCAAGAGTTATAGAACTCGTCTTTTATGACCCGGTAAGGTGATGGCATGCCCAGCACACCTAGCCGGATGACCTGCTGTTACAGTTTCCATTTTAGTAAGGTTATCCATCCTTCCATGAGGAAATTGTAAGACTTATTCTATAAGTTGTTCCTGATGGATCCTTTGTGTATCCATAGCCTGATCTTTACCTGATGACCATGTCAAGGCTATCTCGAAGCATGTCTGTGGTACTTCGATTTTCAATAAGAGCATTGAAAGCGCAATGCTAAGTTTTCTTTAACCATTATCCAAACACCGTTGTATGGGTAATGTCATGAAATTTCTCTCCCCTTACTTAAAGGGTTTTCTACATGATATCCTGCCACGGATATCATGCTCTGCTTGTCCTTGGGAAGGATATACCCCTGAAATATGTGTTTAAAACACATTTTCCTTTCCATTGTTTTGTTAATCTGATAAACACCTTTTCCTTTCCATTGTTTTGTCTAACCTTTCTGGTGATCATTATGATCTAAGCAGTATTAATTCCCTGCTTATGTTAACACCTCAGTGTACAATTCTGTCAGTAAGACCCTGTTGCCTTTGTTGATGACATTCCGGTAACCACCGAGGGACGAGAACCTTGCCTATTGGCCCGCCTCGTTCAACGAGCAGGAAAATGGTTCTCTTCGTCCCCCGCCCTTTGTACCGACGCTGTTGCCGACATAACCGACAGGTTATGGTCTGACCTGCATGGTTATCATAACCGTGCAACATGACACTGAAGGAAATATGCCCTAGAGGCAATAATAAAGTTATTATTTATTTCCTTATATCATGATAAATGTTTATTATTCATGCTAGAATTGTATTAACCGGAAACATAATACATGTGTGAATACATAGACCAACAGAGTGTCACTAGTATGCCTCTACTTGACTAGCTTGTTAATCAAAGATGGTTATGTTTCCTAACCATGAACAAAGAGTTGTTATTTGATTAACGAGGTCACATCATTAGTTGAATGATCTGATTGACATGACCCATTCCATTAGCTTAGCACCCGATCGTTTAGTATGTTGCTATTGCTTTCTTCATGGCTTATACATGTTCCTATAACTATGAGATTATGCAACTCCCGTTTACCGGAGGAACACTTTGGGTACTACCAAACGTCACAATGTAACTGGGTGATTATAAAGGAGTACTACAGGTGTCTCCAATGGTAGATGTTGGGTTGGCGTATTTCGAGATTAGGGTTTGTCACTCCAAGTGTCGGAGAGGTATCTCTGGGCCCTCTTGGTAATGCACATCACATAAGCCTTGCAAGCACTGCAACTAATATGTTAGTTGTGAGATGATGTATTACGGAACGAGTAAAGAGACTTGCCGGTAACGAGATTGAACTAGGTATTGGATACCGACGATCGAATCTCGGGCAAGTAACATACCGATGACAAAGGGAACAACGTATGTTGTTATGCGGTCTGACCGATAAAGATCTTCGTAGAATATGTAGGAGCCAATATGGGCATCCAGGTCCCGCTATTGGTTATTGACCAGAGACGTGTCTCGGTCATGTCTACATTGTTCTCGAACCGTAGGGTCCGCACGCTTAACGTTACGATGACAGTTATTATGAGTTTATGCATTTTGATGTACCGAAGGTTGTTTGAAGTCCCGGATGTGATCACGGACATGACGAGGAGTCTCGAAATGGTCGAGACATAAAGATTGATATATTGGAAGCCTATGTTTGGACACCGGAAGTGTTCCGGGTGAAATCGGGATTTTACCGGAATACCGGGAGGGTTACCGGAACCCCCCGGGAGGCAAATGGGCCTATTGGGCCTTAGTGGAAAAGTGAAAAGGGGCTGCCCACAAGGGCTGCGCGCCTCCCCCCCTTCCCTAGTCCTATTAGGACTAGGAGAAGGGGCCGGCCCCCCTCTCTTCTCTCTTCCCCTTGAGGAGTCCTATTAGGAATAGGATTGGGGGGGAGTCCTACTCCCGGTAGGAGTGGGACTCCTCCCGCGCCCTCTCCCTGGCCGGCTGAACCCCCTCCCCCTGCTCCTTTATATACGGGGGCAGGGGGCACCCCATAGACACACAAGTTGATCATTGTTGATCATTCCTTAGCCGTGTGCGATGCCCCTGCCACCAAATTCCACCTCAGTCATATCGTTGTAGAGCTTAGGCGAAGCCCTGCGTCGGTAGTACATCAAGATCGTCACCACGCCATTGTGCTGACGGAACTCTTCCTCGACGCTTTGCTGGATCGGAGCCCGAGGATCGTCATCGAGCTGAACGTGTGCTAAGAACTCGGAGGTGCCGGAGTAACGGTGCTTGGATCGGTCGGATCGGGAAGAAGACGTACGACTACTTCCTCTACGTTGTGTGATCGCTTCCGCAGTCGGTCTGCGTTGGTACGTAGACAATACTCTCCCCCTCGTTGCTATGCATCACCATGATCTTGCGTGTGCGTAGGAAAATTTTCGAAATTACTACGTTCCCCAACAGTGGCATCCGAGCCTGGTTTTATGGTTTGATGTTATTTGCACGAGTAGAACACAAGTGAGTTGTGGGCGATACAAGTCATACTGCCTACCAGCATGTCATACTTTGGTTCGGCGGTATTGTTGGACGAGACGATCCGGACCAACCTTACGCGTACTCTTACGCGAGACCGGTTCCCTCGACGTGCTTTGCACATAGATGGCTTGCGGAAGACTGTCTCTCCAACTTTAGTTGAACCGAGTGTGACTACGCCCGGTCCTTGAGAAGGTTAAAACGGAGTCTATTTGACGAACTATCGTTGTGGTTTTGATGCGTAGGTGAGATGAGTTCTTACTTAAAGCCCGTAGCAGCCACGTAAAACTTGCAACAACAAAGTAGAGGACGTCTAACTTGTTTTTGCAGGGCATGTTGTGATGTGATATGGTCAAGGCATGATGATGATTTTATTGTATGAGATGATCATGTTTTGTAACCGAGTTATCGGCAACTGGCAGGAGCCATATGGTTGTCGCTTTATTGTATGCAATGAAATCGCGATGTAATGCTTTACTTTATTACTAAGCGGTAGTGATAGTCGTGGAAGCATAAGATTGGCGAGACGACAACGATGCTACGATGGAGATCAAGGTGTCGCGCCGGTGACGATGGTGATCATGACGGTGCTTCGGAGATGGAGATCACAAGCACAACAAGATGATGGCCATATCATATCACTTATATTGATTGCATGTGATGTTTATCCTTTTATGCATCTTATCTTGCTTTGATTGACGGTAGCATTATAAGATGATCTCTCACTAAATTATCAAGAAGTGTTCTCCCTGAGTATGCACCGTTGCCAAAGTTCGTCGTGCCCAGACACCACGTGATGATCGGGTGTGATAAGCTCTACGTCCATCTACAACGGGTGCAAGCCAGTTTTGCACACGCAGAATACTCAGGTTAAACTTGACGAGCCTAGCATATGCAGATATGGCCTCGGAACACAGAGACCGAAAGGTCGAGCGTGAATCATATAGTAGATATGATCAACATGACGATGTTCACCATTGAAAACTACTCCATCTCACGTGATGATCGGTTATGGTTTAGTTGATTTGGATCACGTGATCCCTTAGAGGATTAGAGGGATGTCTATCTAAGTGGGAGTTCCTAAGTAATTTGATTAACTGAACTTAAACTTATCATGAACTTAGTACCTGATAGTATCTTGCTTGTTTATGTTGATTGTAGATAGATGGCTCGTGCTGTTGTTCCATTGAATTTTAATGCGTTCCTTGAGAAAGCAAAGTTGAAAGATGATGGTAGCAATTACACGGACTGGGTCCGTAACCTGAGGATTATCCTCATTGCTGCCCAGAAGAATTACATCCTGGAAGCACCGCTGGGTGCCAGGCCTGCTGCTGGAGCAACGCCAGATGTTATGAATGTCTGGCAGAGCAAAGCTGATGACTACTCGATAGTTCAGTGTGCCATGCTTTACGGCTTAGAATCGGGACTTCAACGACGTTTTGAACGTCATGGAGCATATGAGATGTTCCAGGATTTGAAGTTAATATTTCAAGCAAATGCCCGAATTGAGAGATATGAAGTCTCCAATAAGTTCTATAGCTGCAAGATGGAGGAGAACAGTTCTGTCAGTGAGCATATACTCAAAATGTCTGGGTATAATAATCACTTGATTCAGATGGGAGTTAATCTTCCAGATGATTGCGTCATTGACAGAATTCTCCAATCACTGCCACCAAGCTACAAGAGCTTCGTGATGAACTATAATATGCAAGGGATGAACAAGACTATTCCCGAGCTCTTCGCAATGCTGAAAGCTGCGGAGGTAGAAATCAAGAAGGAGCATCAAGTGTTGATGGTTAGCAAAACCACTAGTTTCAAGAAAAAGGGCAAAGGGAAGAAGAAGGGAAACTTCAAGAAGAACAGCAAGCAAGTTGCTGCTCAGGAGAAGAAACCCAAGTCTGGACCTAAGCCTGAAACTGAGTGCTTCTACTGCAAGCAGACTGGTCACTGGAAGCGGAACTGCCCCAAGTATTTGGCGGATAAGAAGGATGGCAAGGTGAACAAAGGTATATGTGATATACATGTTATTGATGTGTACCTTACTAGATCTCGCAGTAGCACCTGGGTATTTGATACTGGTTCTGTTGCTAATATTTGCAACTCGAAACAGGGACTACGAAATAAGCGGACGCTAGCAAAGGACGAGGTGACGATGCGCGTGGGAAACGGTTCCAAAGTCGATGTGATCGCGGTCGGCACGCTACCTCTACATCTACCTTCGGAATTAATATTAGACCTAAATAATTGTTATTTGGTGCCAGCGTTGAGCATGAACATTATATCTGGATCTTGTTTGATGCGAGACGGTTATTCATTTAAATCAGAGAATAATGGTTGTTCTATTTATATGAGTAATATCTTTTATGGTCATGCACCCTTGAAGAGTGGTCTATTCTTATTGAATCTCGATAGTAGTGATACACATATTCATAATGTAGAAGCCAAAAGATGCAGAGTTGATAATGATAGTGCAACTTATTTGTGGCACTGCCGTTTAGGTCATATCGGTGTAAAGCGCATGAAGAAACTCCATACTGATGGGCTTTTGGAACCACTTGATTATGAATCGCTTGGTACTTGCGAACCGTGCCTCATAGGCAAGATGACTAAAACACCGTTCTCCGGTACTATGGAGAGAGCAACAGACTTATTGGAAATCATACATACCGATGTATGTGGTCCGATGAATATTGAGGCTCGTGGCGGATATCGTTATTTTCTCACCTTCGCAGATGATTTAAGCAGATATGGGTATATCTACTTAATGAAACATAAGTCTAAAACATTTGAAAAGTTTAAGGAATTTCAGAGTGAAGTTGAAAATCATCGTAACAAGAAAATAAAGTTTCTACGATCTGATCATGGAGGAGAATATTTGAGTTACGAGTTTGGTGTACATTTGAAAAATTGTGGAATAGTTTCGCAACTCACGCCACCCGGAACACCACAGCGTAATGGTGTGTCCGAACGTCGTAATCGTACTTTACTAGATATGGTGCGATCTATGATGTCTCTTACTGATTTACCGCTATCGTTTTGGGGTTATGCTTTAGAGACGGCCGCATTCACGTTAAATAGGGCACCATCAAAATCCGTTGAGACGACGCCTTATGAACTATGGTTTGGCAAGAAACCAAAGTTGTCGTTTCTTAAAGTTTGGGGCTGCGATGCTTATCTGAAAAAGCTTCAACCTGATAAGCTCGAACCCAAAGCGGAGAAATGTGTCTTCATAGGATACCCAAAGGAAACTGTTGGGTATACCTTCTATCACAGATCCGAAGGCAAGACATTCGTTGCTAAGAATGGATCATTTCTAGAGAAGGAGTTTCTCTCGAAAGAAGTGAGTGGGAGGGAAGTAGAACTTGACGAGGTAACTGTACCTACTCCCTTATTGGAAAATAGTACATCACAGAAAACTGTTTCTGCGACACCTATACCAATTAGTGAGGAAGCTAATGATGATGATCATGAAACTTCAGGGCAAGATGCTACTGAACCACGTAGATCAACCAGAGTGAGATCCGCACCAGAGTGGTACGGTAATCCAGTTCTGGAAGTCATGCTACTAGATCATGATGAACCTACGAACTATGAAGAAGCGATGGTGAGCCCAGATTCCGCAAAGTGGCTTGAGGCCATGAAATCTGAGATGGGATCCATGTATGAGAACAAAGTATGGACTTTGGTTGACTTGCCCGATGATCGGCAAGCAATTGAGAATAAATGGATCTTCAAGAAAAAGACTGACGCTGACGGTAATATTACTGTCTATAAAGCTCGACTTGTCGCAAAAGGTTTTCAACAAGTTCAAGGGGTTGACTACGATGAGACCTTCTCACCCGTAGCGATGCTTAAGTCCGTCAGAATTATGTTAGCAATTGCTGCGTTTTATGATTATGAAATATGGCAAATGGATGTCAAAACTGCATTCCTGAATGGATTTCTGGAAGAAGAGTTGTATATGATGCAACCAGAAGATTTTGTCGATCCGAAGGGAGCTAACAAGGTGTGCAAACTCCAGCGATCCATTTATGGACTGGTGCAAGCATCTCGGAGTTGGAATAAACGCTTTGATAGTGTGATCAAAGCATTTGGCTTTATACAGACTTTTGGAGAAGTCTGTATTTACAAGAAAGTGAGTGGGAGCTCTGTAGCATTTCTGATATTATATGTGGATGACATATTGCTGATTGGAAATGATATAGAATTTCTGGATAGCATAAAGGGATACTTGAATAAAAGTTTTTCGATGAAAGACCTCGGGGAAGCTACTTACATATTAGGCATAAAGATCTATAGAGATAGATGAAAACGCTTAATTGGACTTTCACAAAGCACATACCTTGACAAGATTTTGAAGAAGTTCAAAATGGATCAAGCAAAGAAAGGGTTCTTGCCTGTGTTACAAGGTGTGAAGTTGAGTCAGACTCAATGCCCGACCAATGCAGAAGATAGAGAGAAAATGAAAGATGTTCCCTATGCTTCAGCCATAGGCTCTATCATGTATGCAATGCTGTGTACCAGACCTGATGTGTGCCTTGCTATAAGTTTAGCAGGGAGGTACCAAAGTAATCCAGGAGTGGATCACTGGACAGCGGTCAAGAACATCCTGAAATACCTGAAAAGGACTAGGGATATGTTTCTCGTATATGGAGGTGAAAAAGAGCTCACCGTAAGAGGTTACGTTGATGCAAGCTTTGACACTGATCCGGACGATTCTAAATCGCAAACCGGATACGTGTTTACTTTAAACGGTGGAGCTGTCAGTTGGTGCAGTTCTAAACAAAGCGTCGTAGCGGGATCTACATGTGAAGCGGAGTACATAGCTGCTTTGGAAGCAGCAAAGGAAGGAGTCTGGATGAAGGAGTTCATATCCGATCTAGGTGTCATACCTAGTGCATCGGGTCCAATGAAAATCTTTTGTGACAATACTGGTGCAATTGCTTTGGCAAAGGAATCCAGATTTCACAAAAGGACCAAACACATCAAGAGACGCTTCAACTCCATCCGGGATTTAGTCCAGGTGGGAGACATAGAGATTTGCAAGATACATACGGATCTGAATGTTGCAGACCCGTTGACTAAGCCTCTTCCACGAGCAAAACATGATCAGCACCAAGGCTCCATGGGTGTTAGAATCATTACTGTGTAATCTAGATTATTGACTCTAGTGCAAGTGGGAGACTGAAGGAAATATGCCCTAGAGGCAATAATAAAGTTATTATTTATTTCCTTATATCATGATAAATGTTTATTATTCATGCTAGAATTGTATTAACCGGAAACATAATACATGTGTGAATACATAGACCAACAGAGTGTCACTAGTATGCCTCTACTTGACTAGCTCGTTAATCAAAGATGGTTATGTTTCCTAACCATGAACAAAGAGTTGTTATTTGATTAACGAGGTCACATCATTAGTTGAATGATCTGATTGACATGACCCATTCCATTAGCTTAGCACCCGATCGTTTAGTATGTTGCTATTGCTTTCTTCATGACTTATACATGTTCCTATAACTATGAGATTATGCAACTCCCGTTTACCGGAGGAACACTTTGGGTACTACCAAACGTCACAACGTAACTGGGTGATTATAAAGGAGTACTACAGGTGTCTCCAATGGTAGATGTTGGGTTGGCGTATTTCGAGATTAGGGTTTGTCACTCCGAGTGTCGGAGAGGTATCTCTGGGCCCTCTCGGTAATGCACATCACATAAGCCTTGCAAGCACTGCAACTAATATGTTAGTTGTGAGATGATGTATTACGGAACGAGTAAAGAGACTTGCCGGTAACGAGATTGAACTAGGTATTGGATACCGACGATCGAATCTCGGGCAAGTAACATACCGATGACAAAGGGAACAACGTATGTTGTTATGCGGTCTGACCGATAAAGATCTTCATAGAATATGTAGGAGCCAATATGGGCATCCAGGTCCCGCTATTGGTTATTGACCAGAGACGTGTCTCGGTCATGTCTACATTGTTCTCGAACCGTAGGGTCCGCACGCTTAACGTTACGATGACAATTATTATGAGTTTATGCATTTTGATGTACCGAAGGTTGTTCGGAGTCCCGGATGTGATCACGGACATGACGAGGAGTCTCGAAATGGTCGAGACATAAAGATTGATATATTGGAAGCCTATGTTTGGACACCGGAAGTGTTCCGGGTGAAATCGGGATTTTACCGGAATACCGGGAGGGTTACCGGAACCCCCCGGGAGGCAAATGGGCCTATTGGGCCTTAGTGGAAAAGTGAAAAGGGGCTGCCCACAAGGGCTGCGCGCCTCCCTCCCTTCCCTAGTCCTATTAGGACTAGGAGAAGGGGCCGGCCCCCCTCTCTTCTCTCTTCCCCTTGAGGAGTCCTATTAGGAATAGGATTGGGGGGGAGTCCTACTCCCGGTAGGAGTGGGACTCCTCCCGCGCCCTCTCCCTGGCCGGCCGAACCCCCTCCCCCTGCTCCTTTATATACGGGGGCAGGGGGCACCCCATAGACACACAAGTTGATCATTGTTGATCGTTCCTTAGCCGTGTGCGGTGCCCCCTGCCACCAAATTCCACCTCAGTCATATCGTTGTAGAGCTTAGGCGAAGCCCTGCGTCGGTAGTACATCAAGATCGTCACCACGCCGTTGTGCTGACGGAACTCTTCCTCGACGCTTTGCTGGATCGGAGCCCGAGGATCGTCATCGAGCTGAACGTGTGCTAAGAACTCGGAGGTGCCGGAGTAACGGTGCTTGGATCGGTCGGATCGGGAA
The DNA here is from genome assembly GCA_034509565.1 of Triticum monococcum. Lineage (NCBI taxonomy): Eukaryota > Viridiplantae > Streptophyta > Magnoliopsida > Poales > Poaceae > Triticum > Triticum monococcum. The sequence continues at coordinate 597,495,769 of CM067844.1, forward strand.
GAAGACGTACGACTACTTCCTCTACGTTGTGTGATCGCTTCCGCAGTCGGTCTGCGTTGGTACGTAGACAATACTCTCCCCCTCGTTGCTATGCATCACCATGATCTTGCGTGTGCGTAGGAAAATTTTCGAAATTACTACGTTCCCCAACAGACACCACTCTTTCTGTCTTTAACCCACATGGTGGGCCCATAACCCACAGTTCCACAGGATCAAAACCTGACTCTCCGGTACCCCCCTGTTTCCAAAGTTATTCCCCATGCGAGGCCTCATAAGTAATTCACGAGCCACCTTCTGAGTAATCATCCATTATGGTATCAAATACGATACTTTCCCATTGCTCTGAACCCCCTTTCACATTTCGTAATCAAGCAACGAACGATTGCCTATGCGCTTGAAACTTCTATTGTGCACCTTCTTACTTTGCTCTCGATAATTTCTTAAGTTTCAAATCGAGGGTTGCTTCCCGCCACCTTCACTGATGTTATCTACCACACAAGCAACATTGTAGCGGTTCGTTCTTCCGAAGTTACCCCTTATCCTTCGTACGTACGATGAAGACTCCGAAGAAAAGATGATGACTTCATCATGACGACCTGAAGCAGAGAAATGAAGACCTCAATGTTATGGATCGACCTCTTCGAGAAGAGCAACCAAGACCGAGAGGGTTCGTTAGAATTTCGTAACCAAATCGCTTCCGCGTCTCTTCCCCTCTTAAATCTCGGGACGAGATTTCTTGTAGTGGAGGAGAATTGTGACGCCCGGATAATTAGGCTACAGTAATTCCACGCTAATGATGCCACGTCACCTCGGTTACTGTTATTAATCTCACGATGGTTCAAAAACGGTTCGAATTCAAATTTAAAATCAAGTCAAACAATTAAAGTTTTCAAAAGTCAAAACTAAAATGTTCTTAATGTGACAAATAAATTATGGATATTATTGGTGGAGTAACAACATCTTTATAAAATATTTAAATACCCTAAAGTGATTAAAACAACATCAAAACAATTAGTTATACTCCTAATATATTTTACCAAATACTAAACTATTTTTATTCTGAGGTAAAACTCCTTAGAACAGTGGATTAATTTGTCACACTACTTTTGGAGCTATTTTCATATTTTACTAAACCAAAAATATAGTGCAACTAAAATAAAACAGAAAAGAATTAAAAAAAACAACAACAAAAGAAAAATAAAAGCCCCACCCCTCGCTGGGCCTCGGCCCAGCTGGCCACGGGGCTAGCCAGGCCGCCCGGCCGGCCCACTTGGCCCGCCCCCCCACTCACTCCCTTAACCCCCTGCCCCGAAACCCTAGCCACTACCGCTCCCACTCCCCCCAACGTCGCCACTCCATCTCCCCCTCCCGATCCAATCTGGATCGGGGCGAAGACCCCCCACTCCCCTCGCTACTCGCTCCCCTCCTCTCAGAGCGCCCGCGCTCGAGGACAGTCGCCGCCCGCCGGCGCCGAGCGCCGCCCTCCGGCCTCCTCCTCGCGGCTCCCATCCGCCGCCTCCTCATCTCTCTCCCCTTCCCCCGTCTAGATCGGGGCAGAGGGCCCCGACCCCTTCACCACGACGTCGCCACCCGGTGCCTCAGGCCACCCCTCGCCGGCGCCCGCCTCTCCGCCTCCTCGACGCATCGCCGGGGCTGCCCCGCCTTATCGCCGGAAACGCATCTCCGGCCCTCCATCGAGCATACCGTTGCACAACTACAGGGCCGGTGAGGACCTCCCCGTCCGACCCCATCTTCCCTCCCTACGGTCACCGCGCTCGCGCTCAACCACACGGCAACCGCCCGCAGCTTGTCACGCCGCTCAAAATGGCGCCCGTGGCCCCCTGCCGACCGCACCCTGTGCGTGCACCCGCGGCCCTCCTCGCCTCGCTCCTGCGCCCATCGGCGCCCCCCTTTTTTGCCGCTGCTACCAACTGCTCGAGCCCGCCTCCGCCCGAGACCGTGCCGCCCTGCTCGCCGCTGCCCGTTTCTCTGCACCGGTGCCGCTCGCGCCCGCCTTTGCCCCGTCGTGCCGCGCCGCCCGACCGCATCGCCCTGCTCAGCCCGCTGTCGGCTGGCCTCACAGCGCGCGCTTCTCCCCCTGCTTCCGCGCGCCCTGTTCTGGCCACCGCCCCATGCCGGCGCTGTCGTGCCGTGGCCGCCCGCCGTTGGCCTCGCTCGAGCCAGCGCCCGGGTTCGCCCCTGTCAGGCACCCACGCGCCCGTTACTGGTAGCGCCCGCACCCGTTTGGCCTATGGCCCTATGACATGTGGGGCCCCAACCCCTCGGAACGTTTTGATATATATAAAGAAAAAATAATAATAATAAACAAAAATAATTAAAATTATTAATTAATTAATTAAGTTAATTAATTATAATTAGATTAACCTAATCACTAATTAACCTAATTAACGGTTAGTTAATTAAAACAGAGTATGACGAAGGGGACCCACACGTCAGTTGACCAGTCAACGCCTCTGTTGACTGCTGACGTCATGCTGACGACACTATTCTGGATAATGTTGATTAAATTAATTAAATAAATCCTAAAAATGATTTAAATCTATTAAAATTAACATAAAATAAACCATAGCTCAGATGAAAATACTTTCTACATGAAAGTTGCTCAGAACGACGAGACGATTCCGGATACGCAACCCGTTCGTCCGCCACACCTCCCTAACCTATCAAACTCGCAACTTTCCCCCTCCGGTCCTCTGCCCGAAAACGCAAAACACCGGGGATACTTTCCCGGATGTCATCCCCCTTCACCGGTATCACCTACTACCGCGTTAGGGCACCTCTAATGCCGTTACTTGTCATGTCATGCATCACTATGCATATGCTTGCTTAAATATTTATTGTTTTCTCCCCCTCTTCTCTCGATAGACACCGAGACCGACGCCGCTGCTACCCAGTACGACTACGGAGTTGACGACCCCTCTCTCTTGCCAGAGCAACCAGGCAAGCCCCCCCCCTTTGATCACCAGATATCGCCTACTCTTCTCTATACTGCTTGCATTAGAGTAGTGTAGCATGTTACCGCTTCCCGTTAATCCTATACTGATGCATAGCCTGTCCTTGCTACTACTGTTGTTACCTTTACCTGCAATCCTAATGCTTAGTATAGGATGCTAGTTTATCATCAGTGGCCCTACATTCTTGTCCGTCTGCCATGCTATACTATCGGGCCGTGATCACTCGGGAGGTGATCACGGGTATATACTATATACTTTATACATGATACATGTGGTGACTAAAGACGGGACGGCTCGTAGGAGCACCCGCGAGTGGATCTTTGAGGCGGAGCGACAGGGCAGGTTCCGACCACCTAGGAGAGAGGTGGGCCTGGCCCTGTTCGGCGTTCGCGGACACTTAACACGCTTAACGAGATCTGGGTATTTGATCTGAGTCTGGCCATTTGGTCTATACGCACTAACCATCTACGCGGGAGTAGTTATGGATATCCCGGCGTCGTGGTATCAGTCGAAGCCTTCGTGACGTCAGCGACTGAGTGGCGCGCGCCGGATTGGACTGGAAAGCCACTAGGCTAGGTCTGCTTCCGGCCGCGTACGCAACGTGCAGGTGTGTAAAGGGCTATGGGCCCAGACCCCTGCGCCATAGGATTTAGACCGGCGTGCTGACCTCTCTGTTGTGCCTAGGTAGGGTTGCGACATGTTGATCTTCCGAGGCCGGGCATGACCCAGGAAAGTGTGTCCGGCCAAATGGGATCGAGCGTGTTGGGGTATGTGGTGCACCCCTGCAGGGAAGTTTATCTATTCGAATAGCCGTGTCCCTCGGTAAAAGGACGACCCGGAGTTGTACCTTGACCTTATGACAACTAGAACCGGATACTTAATAAAACACACCCTTCCAAGTGCCAGATATAACCCGGTGATCGCTCTCTAACAGGGCGACCAGGAGAGGATCATCGGGTAGGATTATGCTATGCGATGCTACTTGGAGGACTTCAGTCTACTCTCTTCTACATGCTGCAAGATGGAGGTGGCCAGAAGCGTAGTCTTCGACAGGATTAGTTATCCCCCTCTTATTCTGGCATTCTGCAGTTCAGTCCACATATGATACCCTTATTCCATTTGATACCCATGCATACGTAGTATAGCTCCTTGCTTGCGAGTACTTTGGATGAGTACTCACGGTTGCTTTCTCCCTTTTTTCCCTCTATCCCTTCTATCTGGTTGTCGCAACCAGATGTTGGAGCCCAGGATCCAGACGCCACCATCGACGACGACTCCTACTACACCGGAGGTGCCTACTACTACGTGCTGCCCGCTGATGACGACCAGGAGTAGTTTAGGAGGATCCCAGGCAGGAGGCCTGCGCCTCTTTCGATCTGTATCCCAGTTTGTGCTAGCCTTCTTAAGGCAAACTTGTTTAACTTATGTCTGTACTCAGATACTGTTGCTTCCGCTGACTCGTCTATGATCGAGCTCTTGTATTCGAGCCTTCGAGGCCCCTGGCTTGTAATATGATGCTTGTATGACTTATTTTATTTGTAGAGTTGTGTTGTGATATCTTTCCGTGAGTCCCTGATCTTGATCGTACATATTTGCGTGTATGATTAGTGTACGATCAAATCGGGGGAGTCACACTTACATTGAAATATATAGGAAACATGAAGACTACATAAGAAGAATCGTTGTTTGGATCTTTAAACCTATATAAATTGCTATCTATGACTTATCTTATTTATAATATGACATCTGTAGAAAATTAAAAATACATTTCCTTATTTTGTAACTGAAGCTTTTGATTTTTAGAGGAGAGCTTTTGTTCTTGGTAAGTATGTGCACAGAATAAGAGGTTTTCTGGAAAATATTCATGTTGATGTTGATTCATTATTTATTATTTTAGAAAAATATTGATAGGAGGCATACTCAAGACCCACTTCTTTATTGTGAACTTACTATTAGTTTCCTTATGTAATTTTTTTTTCGTTTATAGGATCTTATATTATATGCTGCCATCTGTAAGACACGGCAAGATCGTTTATCTTTTTACGTCCTTCGACGATTATCAACTATGGAAAAAAGAAATACAACCTTTATGTCCTATTCTCTGGCAGACCAATGTGTGTGAAATAGTATGGCCTCCATAAGCCTATAGAGGGATAAATATCAGATCGCCAAATCAAGAAGGTAACTTGAAAGGAAAAAAAAACGAAGCATTCATCATCAAGTCGTGTATATCAACGATCTTTGAAAATCTGCACTATCTGCAAAGCATGATAACAAAAGATAGTTTCAGAATTTGTAGATGTTCACGCTAATGTTTCATTGCCCTTATACTTAGCCTGTATCACTGGTATTTCTTAAAGATTTGGTATCTTTACGTCACAAACAGTAATGATATGTCAAAATCTTTTTTTCTTCAGAATATCTGATGCTCATTGATCTCCAACAGATGAGCTTCAGTACAAATATTTAGAGATAAAATGATAATCTGCTAGCAAAATATCGGCACAAGTGCCCATGAGCTTCAATAGAAATATTCAGAGATGGCCTTAAAATTCATCCAACACATGAGCTTCGGTACAAATACTCAAGAGAAAAGATGATATTCTCCTAGCAAAATGTCGGCACAAGTACCAATGAGCTTCAGTACAAATATTCAGAGATAGAAGAATTCATCCAACACATGAGCTTCAGTACAAATATTCAGGGATACAAATATTCAGAGATAAAATGACAATCTCCTAGCAAAATATCGACACAAGTATCAAAAAAGGCCCAAATGACCTCAATAAGTCCCTATAAGTCCCTCATGTTTAGTTTAGATGGGACTTATAGGGACTTTTTTAAGTCCCTAAACCAATAAGTCCCTGGAAACAAACACCCTCTTCTTCTATACCCATCGCTCTCTGCTGAACAGATTAGAATCACAAACAAAATAATTCTTAGGCACTGATATTAATGACATTTGTTTTCGCAGGCGTATACTGAAAATGCTCTTAGGCTATCAAGAAATTGTCTTCAATCACAAAGGATACTAATAGAAAATGCTCTTAGGCTATCAAGAAATTGTGTATCTGAAAAGAATAGAAAATGTGTCCTCACTGGGAGTTGCAATGCGCTGGACATAGGGCGAGGTTCTCACTGGGAGTTGGAATACGGTCGTCCACCTACCGCTTTCCGGATTTAACAAAGTCTGCGTTGATTTGACAATTAATCTCAATCAAGCCATGTAACATCTAAGAAAGAAACTTACATCTCGTCATGGCTTTGTGCTTGGAGATGAGCCATGCAAAGAAACATACAGTGAAGAAACGCTGAAGGTCGCTGACCTGATGCAATTGTTTCCCACAGGGCTCAGTTTGTCCATTGCTCTTGTAGGAGGAGCCGGCAGATAGCGGCCGAGCGCCGCACGACGTGCGCTAGGGGAGAACACAGAAGAGCACAGTCGTGGACGTCGAGGGAAGGCGGCAGATCGGACGCACGACTCGATTGCGGATCTGCGGAAGCGCGCGCCCCGGCGCACACCGTCGAATCCGGCAGGCAGTGAGAGCGTGCCGCGAATGCGGCTTGTCCTGTGAGGAGGACTGTAGGCCGGCAGCCTATCGTAGGCCCGCGCGATCCGGTTTGATCGAGGTACTTCGACTCCTATATTTTATAGGTGGTGCCTTGGGCTCGCGGAACGGGCAAAGATGTTGATGTACGTATTTGAGAAAGACCAAGAGAAAGACTTGCGGTGTCTATTATCCTAATTTCTCATAGCCTGCCTCGTCTCGGTGCGCGGCGGCAGCGACGAGTGAGCTCAAACCGGATGGATCATGAGGACGGGAGAGGAGCACTTGCCTGCGATGGCTCATAGGAGGGTGGATCTGCGAGGGTAGAACCACCTCACCTCACGAGGGTCCTAAATCGCACGCGCACCCCGCACACAGATGAACAACTACTTCTATTATATATAGATAGAGATGGTCTTGGATGAAGGCATGATGGAGAGAAACAGAGGGGCATGGTGCCACGGATCAGTGATGTGGCACAAGTCACTACCCTTGCTGGCTGATGGGCATCTCTAGGATGCTTAATGACATTGATGATGATGATGATGATGATGATAGCATGCGCCATTTGTAGGAAAGAGAATTTAGAAGTGACACGGTTTCTTACCTGACTAGATTTTGCATGGCGTGGCAATTGTTCAACATCTTTTAACCATATATCCTCAAGCAGTAGAAAAGATTTTTATTTCTTTTGTAAGGCAGTTGAAATAACTACCACCAAGAATATTTAATGACTGTAACCACCACAAGACACGATTTCCTTTCTCTTTATATAATAGTTAGCATAAGATATGTATTTCTTGGAAAATACTATCTTTGGCAACATGTCAACATTAGACTGTAACATCCTCTTGAGAAAAATCCTAGAAATCACACCCTAGCCATATATAAACCCTTTTTTTATTGATGCAAAGTAGAAAATCATGTTACATATGTATAACAAGGAGGCAAAACAAGAAAAACTGCCTTTGGCAACATGTCAACATTGATTGCTCAAGATTTGATCGCATTGCATTTTAAAGCCCACACGAAGTCAACATCGGTTTCTGCACTCACCACAGATGATCCACACACCGGAACAAATATCAGAGCCATCAACTATAGGATTACAAAAAGGTAAACTTTTAGGCCTCAAGGCTCTTGCTTTATCATGAAACTTTTAGGCTGGGGCTCAAGGTACCCAATATACAAACCCAACACTGCACTAGAGGATTACAAAAAGTGTAATGTTTCACAAATGGACATGAAGACCCAACACTACAGGATTACAAAATTCACTGGGAGTTACAAAAGACTCCCGCACTAACAGTCCAATTGCAAAAACAGGCGTCAAATCGATGGTAGAAAAGGAACTTCAAACGCCAATTCCACTACTTAGGATGCCGACCGGGGGCTTCGGCAGTTGGTGATTATGCGCGGACCAAACCAAACCAACCATCCAAACCCAACACCACAGGATTACAGAAAGTAAAATGGATCCCCATTGCTGCGCATTGGCGCAGATCAACAGAATCATGATGAACCTCCATTGCTCTGAGGACGACCATCAGAAACAGAAAGTTGTTGCGTCTTGGCGCTTCAAAGTATCAATCCTCCATTGCTGCAGTAGAAAGATGGCTCAGTACAGGGGTCAGACTGTAGGATGCTTAATCGATTCAAGCTCAAAGATGACTACATTTTGCACCGCCAAAAACCCAAAACATAAATGCAATGCTTTCATATTGTCAACATGTCAGACACAGAAAACTTGGTTGGAGTTGCCGCAGAGATCAAACTAGAAACTTCATTTTCAACCATGAGTACGATAAATTTCACAACCGGTATTGGATAGTATGAACTAGTAGGCGGCCTAATGTTGCCATTTTCATGTGCTTATTTTGCAATGGAAGGACTTAACCGTCTGTACATCCACAGGAAACAAATTCTTACAACTTTCAGGCCCAGTGGAAGGCATAACATGATCGATAGCTCAGATTTTTCTTTTGAAGACAAACCAACAAAAAAAATTACATAGAGAAAGGGAGCACCAAAATGTTATATCCAGCTTTGAATATAGTGAGATTTATATCCACAATATATAGATGGTTTATCTAGCATTACCACCACAAGATCATCACAATCACAAGATTGTGGTGGACGAAGAACAATCACTGCATGTCGCATGACCACATAACCGAACCTAGATTGTTGGCTCGATGCCGAGAACCACAACCAGACACAGCTCGATGGCCAGACCATATCAAGGCACATGCAGAGATGCGAGAATGGGGACTCACAAGAACGAGGACTCGCCAGAACTGAGGAAGGGGGGCAACCACCTCCAAGGTTGCAGCCAAAAGGATATCATCATGCTGGATGGGAAGCCAGGGCAGTGCATAAGGAGGAGGTAGTCCATTGAGACATGGTAGCCGGACAAGGAGGTTCCGAGGCACCTGAACATGGTAGCCAGAAAAACAAATCAGAGATTATTATCTATAAGACTTTTTTTACAGAAACATAAAACTTATATTATGATTCCCTTGCAAGGGACAGGTTGCTCAAGAAACTCATAATGTACGAATGGAGACAGTAGAACCATAGACTGATCTATCAAACATTCAATTAATATGGATCGGAGGGAGTAGTTTAACCTCCACTAACATCTTGTTGTCAGGTTGTGTACCAACAGTTATGCCTTATATTTATAAAGGCAACTAGTCAAGACGTCCCTATTAAAAATGAAGTACTCCCTCCGGTCCATAATAATAGTCGTGGTTTTAGTTCAAATTTGAACTAAAACCACAACAATTATTACGGATTGGAGGGAGTAATAAACATGTATAGCATGAAAATTGCCTGGAGTTTCCCACACGCAACCATGAAGCAGCAAATACAGTGATACAAAACAACGCTAGAGCAGCAAATACAGTTATGTAAGCACTAGATCATCGGCTTGATTCTCAAACAAAAGAAAAAAGATCATCAGCTCAATGTCCAGAGCATCAGCTCAATGTGTAGAGCAGATCACCGAGGAGAAGCGAGAGACCAGGGACTCACCTAAGTAGTGCCCTTCTGACATTACTTCCACTGCAATGTCCTTTTCTTCCTAGGAGGCAACACGGCTCTCCTCGGTTACCTCAACGGGGTGGACTACCATCTGCCAAAGAAAGTTGCCATGTTTCAATCCACCCCAATCCAGAGACAGTCCAAAAACAGAGAGATACTGCAATATTGAAGTAGTCGTGTGCTAAACCAAGCTACTATGTGAGTGGACTATGGAGAACTAGACTAGAACATGGCAGTGAAGTGTGATAAATTTTTTATAGAAAGAAGAAAAGGACATAATCCTGGGTTGTAAGGTAACAAAAATCTAGCCATCTCAAGCAAGGTTAGCAACCTTTCGCCATAGAACATGAACTGGTAAGTCTCAACTACCATCTGTGCATCCTCAGGAAACCAACTCTTACAATTTTCAGGCCCAGTGGACATGCATAACATGATCCATAGCTCGGATTTTTCTTTTGAAGATAAACCAATGCAGAAAAATTACACAGAGAGAGGGAGCACCAAAATGTTTTGACATGTTATATCCACAACATATAGATGGTCACTGGTGGCCGAAGGACCACCATCACATGTCACATGACCACATAATCGAACCCAGATTGATGGCTTGATGGCTAGACCATATCAAGGCACATGGAGAGAGCCGAGAACGGGGACTCACCAGAACTGAGGAAGGGGGCCACCACCTCCAAGGTTGCAGCCAAACGGATGTCATCATACTGCGTGGGAAGCCGGATATAGTGCACGAGTCAGAGATTATTATCTATACGATTTTGTTACAGAAACATGAAGTTATATTATTATTCCCTTATAAGGGACAGGGTTGCTGAAGAAACTCATAATGTACACATAGAGATAGTAGAACCATAGACTGATCTATCAAACATCCAAACAACTCATAACTAAATCTCTTGAGTGCCGTGAGTAGTATAAAGCTAGGATTCAGTCGTAAATTCAAACTGACAACACAAGGATATAGAAGTAACGAAGATGCACTCTGGAAAGGCATACACCACTTAAGATTCACGTGCCGCTTTTATAACCAAAAGTAACTTCAGATTGATGCCGGAGGATACATCAACAATTGAAAACAAACCATGAAAAAAAGATTGTCCAGATTGCCCTTATCGATTTATAGACAAACACCATCGGTTTTTCCTTCCAAACTACTTTTTAAATCCAAATTATTATTCTTTCATAAACTACTTCTTGCATTTAATATGAATATATGTAGCCAGACAACATTTTAGAACTACATGCAACTATTTATAGTGACAAAGAACGACCAGTCTGGCGAGCTATGAAGGGGGCCTGGAGAGTTGGAATTTTTTGCACGGCTTGGGGTGTGAGCGAGAACTGCTCCACGGGCCCAACATGAGATGTGAGCTTATTACAGCAAGAGAATCGACGCGGTACAAAGTAGTGTTGAATCCACCCCACTGTACTGAATAGATGGCCTAGATTATTTACTTCCAGGGTAGAATGGCAAAAAATGCATGGAGTGAGGAGAAGCTCAGCGCGCAAGTAGTTGGTTAAACTTGAAGGGGGTTTAGCAAGTCAAAGCATAAACAGTAGGCTTACCTATGCTGGAGTCGAAGAAGAAGGGGCCACCGAAGGCGATGCGGAGGAATGAGCACCAGCACAGGCAGACCTACCTCACCGACCAAAATCATGCCCGACAGCATCGTGGCCTAGCCATGGTCCCTGAAGGCACACCCGGCAACAATGCTGCTCGGCAGCCTAGCAATGGTGGTTCTGTACTACTTGTACACCAATCTTCTCAGCCGCCGGGTAGAGAATAAAAAAACAAGATTAATTAATTAGTGGCCAAGGAGCTATAGGAAAAGAACAAAGATTAAATGAGTGCTTGATTACTGCATGTACAACTGCTGCTCCACAAAGTTAGAAACTCTGTCCTGTCCTCATGTAACAATATTAAATTATGTTCAAGTGTTTGTAGTAAGTCAATTTCATTACACTGCCTCAGATCAAGAGCAATACTACTGCTTTGATTCTGCAGCTTACAAACACTACACAATGAAGAAGATGAGAACTGTAAAAGTAATCATGGTGAAATTCCTGTTAGGATGCCCCTTGGGCCTTCAATAGAGATAAGTTGCATATTCCTAACATGATATTAGAGCTTAGGTTATTTTTTTCGGGCACCGCAACTCGCCCTCCCGATCCAATATAGCGTGTCGCCAATGCTTTTCTTGCGTGGCCGCCGCTGATTTCTCTCTCTCTCTCTCTCCAGTCCGCCCCACATATCTGCTGCTCACCTCGCTCCTATTCCGCCAGGATCGCTTTGCAGGGTGCAGCTGCCTGGTAAACCGAAGTCCGCAGCCCACAATCCCAATGTCAACTATATGCCTCAAAACTAGATAAACAAAATGGTTAACACTTCTTTAATGACAGCACACAAGTCCCAAGAAATGCATCTACCCATGCATGTAATATGAAGTTTTATTTGCATGACTAAGCCGACGGATTGAAATAGGAAACTAACAACTAGAAATTGGCCCCTCCCTCTCCAAGATCATCACGGTGAACGGCATAAAACAATAAAAGTTGATAACTTTTATTGTTTTGTCCCTTATTCATAAAAAAGAACAACACCTATTTACATTCAGGCACATAGAAATGTATAGGACCTATATTAATTTCAAGTGTGCACACACATCATGAGAGAGAGCACAGGAGAGGAACCAGCAGCTTACCTATGTTTACACCGGTAGTCTTCTCGTTCAGGATCACTCCGCCCTCTGGAAGATCAAACTTCCAGCATGGGGGCCTACAGATCAACGATCTCAATAACCCCTCCAGCACCATCCTCGGCATTAAGTCAGGTCCCTGGGTGGATAGGAACAAGATCAATTGATGGCCACGTAATATGGTAACAAAATGATGATAGGGAGCAGCACATAAAGGACAATTATGCCAAGAAACATTTATTCTGATGGGTATTTTGGGTTTGGAGAACACTGAGCTATATGTGAACACAATTGCCAATGAATGGTCATGTACTAATACAGGGGCATCATTTCTGTCGACAAGCTCCTAGAGAGGACCTCAAAAAATTATTCAATTATCAGGGGATGGGATCGCTTTTTTAAAAAAATTCTAAGACTGCATCTCTCGTTTAATACAAAGCCATCAAAACGTTCAGGCACTTGATATACCATTACAAGGGGATCATCCGGTGAAAAATAGGTACACAAGGCTTGATAAGGTTGGATTCCTGCACATGTTGATCTACTAAAGATTCATTTAACCATAAACCTCTCTTTAAGTCTTACTAGAAGACAAGCAATTGTACCGAATGTAAGATTCCCATCACGCGTGGACTCCTAATGAATCACGGAGGATACAACTGACAGGTGAGATCAAATATTACATTGCCCAAGTCAGTCAATTGATTTCTATACCCGAGGAGTTCTCTAGAAAATTATCTAATATCCATTTACTCTCCAGTCATTCAACAGAGCACACATACATGAACACTGATACAAGAACAGACATTGGATGGCATGTTTATCTTTATAGTGTGCGTTCATATTTGTGTTAATGATGAATTGATTATGACTGACTGACATTGTTTATAAGGTGGTAAAGAGACCTAAGGCGAGCACCACCCACTATAATCCTGAGTGGTGCCTAAGTGCCTAAAGTGGGCATATTTCTGAGGCGTTGCCAGGGCGCTTGTCGCTTAAACGATGCTTGAGCGTCTAAAGCGGGACGCTCTACAAACAAAGGCCAACTGAGACTAGTACAAATATTCAGTGAAGCTAGCAAAGTTTGGTTTATGAGTCGAGGCTGATCCTGTAGGCCACCGGGCAGAGCATGTCATTGAGGTCTGGAAACAAGAAGCTACCAACATCAACATGGTGCAGAACTGAAATTAGCCTGACAGAGAGATTTGACGGGTAAAGCTCCTGCTACAAAATCATACTAACAATATGGTAATTGGATTTCAAATCCTTGCAGCCAACAGATATTCCTCAACAGGCATACAGCCAACAAAAAGCAAATCCTTGCATAGCAACCAAGCGATAAAACAAAGCGCAGTATCATATTCTTGACAGTTAGAACCTAAACCATGGTGGCCAGAAGACCATTACTATGGCTCGATGAGCTGCATGACAGTCGCTGACGGCTCAATGGACAGCATAAAACAAAAAAATGGACAACTTTTTTTGTTTCGGTACTTATTCATCAAAAGGAGCCATGCCTATATACATGTATTTCAGGTGCTATAAAAAAGAAATGCATATGACCTTTATTGATTTCAAGCGGACACACAGAGCATGAGAGGGAGCACAGGAGAGGAACCGATGGCTTGCCGATGTTCATGCCGGTAGTCTTCGCGTTCGTGATCGCTCCGCCCTCTCAAAGAACACACTTCCAGTGATGGTGGCTGCGGGTCCACGATCTACAGTAACCCCTCCACTTCCTCCGAGACCACCCTCACCATTAAGTCGGGTCCCTGGGCGAACAGGAACAAGATTAGTTAATGACCAAGTAACAAGGTAACTGAATGATGCATAATCATGAATTCAGCATATTTGTGATTCTCAAAACAGAAATTAGGTAGCCGGTACTATCTGGTCACCTGAGTTCAAGCCAATTACACGGTTATTATTTAGGTTGTGAATCTGTAAATGCATGTGTTGGCAACATCAGATAAATGACAGACAGCTCCTTGTGAGAAACAATGCACGAGCAGCAGAAATTTCAGAACCCTCTACATGCACAATAGATATTGAAGAGCAACAAAATAAACATTGGCTCCTAACAAGCACATAACTACGAGAGACCAATTTCACTGACAAGAAAGACTGTAATCAAATGGACCACCACCACAGATCTGAACACTAAAACATCCGCTCGATTACCAGCATAAAACAATAAAAGTTCACAACTTTTATCATTTCAATACTTATTCAATGGAAAGAGACAAGCTTTTTTATTCAGGCTCAAAGGACGTGGGCACAAAGAGCATGAGAGGGTAGAGGAGAGGAACCAACAGATTACCTGTGCCAGGACCGAAGAGGAAGCAGACACCGGAGGGACAGGGCGGAAGGTGCTGGAGTGAGCGACAGAGCAGGTAGAGGTGCTTCGCCGGCCAAACCAGTGTCGGACGGCGCCATGGCTGGTGCAACCAACGGCAGGAAGGAGAGCTTGGTGAGGCAGTGGCCGGTTCTGGGCAAAAACATAAATGAACTAATATTGGTGCTTATCGTGAAATAAAATATTTGTCACCTAGCCACAAGTAGTTAGTGTGTACTGAAAGCAAGCATTTTGTTTGCCAAGGAAGATGAGAATTGTGAAAGATATCATGGTGAAATCCCAATGTACAACTTAGTGCCTCAGAACTACATAAATAAAATGGTCAACACTTTCTTAATGACAGCAGACAAGCCTCAAGAAATGCATCTACCCATGCATTTAATCTGCAGTTTAATTTGCATAACTAAGCCGACGGATTGAGGAAACTGACATCTAGAAATCTCTTCCTCCCCCCTCCCTCTCTCTTCAGGATCATTACAATCAAATAATTGTGGTGGACAGAAGACCACTACAAAGATCCAAACACTAAATCATCAGCACGACAGCCGCCAACAGCTCGATGAACGGCATAAAACAATAAAAGTTGATATCTTTTATTGTTTTGTTACTTATTCATCAAAAAGAGCCACACCTATTTACATATATTTCGGGTACACAGAAATGTATACGAGCCTTATTCATTTCAAGTGTGCACATAGAGCATTAGAGGGGTCACAGGAAAGGAACCGGCGGCTTACCTATGTTTACGCCGGTAGTCTTCTCGTTCGGGATCACTCCACCCTCTGGAAGATCAAACTTCCAGCAATGACGGCAGCAGGTCAACGATCTCGGTAACCCCTCCAGTTCCTCCAGCACAATCCTGACCATTAGGTAAGGTCCCTGGGTGGACAAGAACAAGATTAATTGATGGCCAGAATGATGATAGGGAGCAGCCCATAAAGGACAATTATGCCAAGCAACATTTATTCTAATGGGTGATGATAGGGGACGCCCTCGGATTCAGAATGCTCATCTAGCCATTTACTCTGTTGTCCAACAAAAGACACCATCAAAATCAAATATCACTCAGCCAAGCAAGGAAAAAAAATTGAGCATTTACATTATTCAAGCCATCAAACAGATCTTGAGCTTTGTCATCCCCTATGTACACAGTACCAATCAATTTAACTCTCCAGATTATGTTTATTCTAGCTGCACAACATAAAAGAAAGAAACAGTAGACAGCATAAAAGAAACTAGACCAGCATAACTCTCAAGTTAAATAAAATTCATGATCTTTGTATTGAGGGAATCTGACAAGCCACTTTGTTAGGAAGACCGATAAATAAAATTGTAACTGATATGAAACAAAAATAGGGTTGTAAGACTGGAAACTATTGTACTACAATATGCGTGTAAGTAGCAGTTCAATGATCCAATTCATCAAAAATAAAATACTGCAAAACACAAGCAGTCGACTTTGTGCACTCAGCCAGTGGTGAAGGTGAGCAGCAGATAGAAAAATGTTGAAGCCTTGAAGGTACTTGTTTTGCACAAGTGTGGTGGGACTTTGCATCCACCAGTTAGTCAAATTACATGGCCAATTGCAAGAAGCAATTATTTGTGCCAAGAAAGTAGAGGTTCCAGTTTAACAACCAACCGATCAGTTTTCAGTAATCTAGTGAAAAAAGAAGACAATTTCCATGAATGAATACAACACAGATAAATCTCAGTTTATAATACAAAAAACAGACATGGGAAATCTCTTTGAGTACAAAATTGCAATGATGATACATATGGGCAAAAGCAAAGCATGTCACTTATGCCAAATGTGGTGGTCCATGACCAAGCGTCTTGTTACTTGTAGCAATACAAACAATTGTAGGGGAGGGATTCCAAACGAAGTAGAGCTTACCACAATTGCCGGGGATGAAGAATAATCGAGGTCACCGGAGGAACAGGGCAAAAGTCGTCGGAAGAGGCCACCTTTGTGGGCATCCTCACCAGATCAGAGCAGTTTTTCCTTTCACCAGATGGTAGCAAAGAGCCCACAACCTGTCGTGTTGCTGCAAGAAAAAGCATCATGTAATCAGGTAATGCAATGAGCTGTTAAAGTACCCTTCTTGCCTGAAAAGGTACTAGACTTCAATACACAAGATCAATTCTTTTTTTAAACACCATGTCAAATAATACTGAATAGAGGCACGAGTACCATAATTGTTTATCCAGGATATTCAAGCCAAGGAAACCTATATAACTACGACTAGTTTCCAAGCAATCAAACGAATCCTATCTGGCCATTTAATCTGCTGTACAACAATGACACCACTGGTCAAACCTCACCCAACCAAGCAAGCAAACATAAATCGAGTATTTAAGTTATTCAAGCCATCAAGCAAATCTTCAGCTTGCCATCTCCTATGTACACAATACCAACCATTTAACTATCCATATTATGTTTACTCTAGCTATACAACATAAAAGAGACAATAGACTGCATAAACAAAAGAAACAAAAGCCCATAAAGATTTTATGGACCAGCATAACTATCTCCAGTTAACTAAAATTCAGTTATCGCCATTGCCCAAAATATCAACAAAGGTGTTTGAATTTGAATAAGCAACACAAACCAGTGAATCAAGGAACAAGATATTTCCTAACTGCAATATTAAGAAACTGTTAAGATACATATATCTTCCATACCAAGCTGGAGTGCAAGGAACAGCGCACTCTCAGAAGTTTAGCAACGGACGCAGCGATTCGGTGCCAGGTGCACATGCACCTAGGCGTGAGCAGTAAAATCGTTCTAAATAGCAAAAAAATTAGAAAAAGACAACTTTTTTTGTGGTGCAAGATGCTCATATGCATTTTGTCTGCTCCAGATTATGTTTACTTTAGCTGTACAACATAAAAGAAACAAAAGTCCATAAAGATTCTATGGACCAGCATAACTATCTCTGGTTAAGTAAAATTCAGTTATCGCTGTTGCTCAAAATATCAGCGGAGGTGTTTGAATATGAATAAGCAACACCAACTGGTGAATCAAGGACAAGATATTTCCAACTGCAAATATTAAGAAACTGTTAAGATACATATATCTTCCAAACCAAGCTGGAGTGCAAGGAACAACACACTCATACTCTCAGAACAGTGCACTCTCAGAAGCTGGAGTGCAAGAAGCAGTTCAAAGATTCAATTCGTCAAAAATAAAATACTCCTCCCTCCGTCTCACAACATAAGATTGTTTTTCAAGCTATGAAGAACAATCTTATATTGTGGGACGGAGGGAGTAGTAAACACACAGTGGTGACGGTGAGCATCCGATAGTAAAAAGATAGGTAGTCAAATTTTATGGCCAATTGCAAGCAATCCTATCAGCTTTCAGTACTCTGGTGGAAATAAGGGGCAGACTCGGCCTTGAGTTGTCTAGGTTTCAGTTCCTTTATTTAAGGACTAGCTTTCAATTCTTTATTAAAAAAAAGACAATTTCCATGAACCAATACAAGACAGTTCAACCTCAGTTTATAATACAGGAAACAAACATGGGAAGGCTCTTTGAAATGATGATACATATGGGCAAAGACAAAGCAGTTGACTTATTACAGATGTTGTGATCTATGACCAAGCCTCTTGTTACTTGTAACAATAAAAGCGCTTGTAGGAGAGCTTGTTTGTTTAACACTAAAAACCTAGAAATCGAGATGCACAAATGTAAGCCAAATAACACGATGGACAGCGCAAAATTCAACGCAGTTCAATGGTCGTGGACACAATCAGCCGAGAGAGAGAGAGAGAGAGAGAGAGAGAGAAATTTTACAAACCACCTCGTGGTTCAAGGTAAATACGTCTTGGGCGGCATCTCAACCACCTCGTGGAAGTCAACGCGGCTGAAGATGGCCATGAGTTGCCGAAGATGGCCGGCTCCAGTGGGCCGTGGATCTGCAGCTGAACATGGTAACCATGAAAGCAAGTCAAGAGATGATTGAATAAGATTTTGTTACACAAACATGAAGTTTATATTATGATTCCCTTAGAAGGGACGGGGTTGCTTGAGAGACACATAATGTACACACAGATAGATACAGTACAACTACAGACTAATCCACCAGATATTCAATTCGCTTTCAACAATGTGAATTTGATCTCCATCAACATCTTGATGTTAGGTAGTGTACCAACACATGTTATGAATAAAAGAGGATGATACAAGTTCAGTACTACTAAATTAAAAATTGCTACTGTCGAGCACATCCATAACCATAATATTTCACATGTATTCTTGAGAAGATACAAGTTCCTATGAAAATAAAGAATGTGCAAAAGACACTCTGTGGCTCCACAAATCTAAACATTCCATATGTCACAATACACTAATAGCTCACACATTGTACTAGTAACTTTATGACTTTCTCGTTGCCAATGTAGATAGACTCTAATTTTAAAACGACAAAATGCACTGACTTGTCAAGTCTGAACATTCGATATGCTGCTAGCTAAACATACCAAAAACTTGTGACTTCACAGACAAATAGTTTGGATAATTTCACCTCCTCTGTTTTTGTTTATTTTTCTCATTGATGCCAAGGGGTGGCTAATTTCATCTAGTCATCCACAAGTCTATTGTCAGCATCAATACTACAACTGTAATTAGATGAATTAGATGATGATAACCTGTATTTACCGCCATAATCTGAACAATCAAACCAATGAGCTTATGCTTGTGCATGTCCTCACAATGGTATTTTGCTATCAGGAAGCTAATATCAGAACAGAGGGAGCAACCAACCTATAGCATATCTATGACTACAGACTTTCTTTATCATGACAGGAGCTAAACTCATGACTTGTGTTGCATCAGCGACAGAAAGCCATGACTCCGGGTGCCACTTGGTCACTTCCCTCTGTCCAGCCCCTACACCCTCACTCATTCATTTCAAACATGTTAGCGCCAGCCACTTTCACATGTGTTAAGTCTCAGGAGAAAGAAAGAAACAAGTGTACATGATGGCTGCTCGAGAGTAGAGACTGGACATTGGAGTAGAATATATACTAGCCACTCTTCTACCGTGCTCCCTACACAGCCATGGACTGTGCTGCTCTCACTGCAAAGTACTCCCTCTACAAACAAATATAAGACCGTTCAGATCAGTGATGTAAACGGTCTTATAGTTGTTTACAGAGGGAGTACTTTAATTACTGTCAATTGCTCAAACAGAACAACAGCCGCTCCATACCAACGACTAACAAGAGAGGCAAACTTAAACCTTGATGAAGCCATGGATGTTCCTCCTACCCCAAGCCTTCTCAAACTTCCTTTCCTTGAAGCGCGTGTACAGCTTGGTGTTGTTGTGCGGCACGCAAGGAACCTTGCCAAAGTGCCTTACCACCTCACAGGCATTCTTGGGTCCACTCAAGAGGATCTGCAAATGCACACATTTGCAAATATGAGTCCATTGACAACACTACTGGAAGGACTACTAACACAAATAACTGAACTGTGTTTCTGGAATTAAATTTAAAAGTACACTTCAACTACACACCGCTGCTACTACATTCTTGCATGAAAAACAAAAGCACAACAGAGAGCAAGAGCAGTTCAGACAAACACATCTTCAAACGGAGACCCAGCATCAATTCTAACAAAAAGTAACAAGAAAAGGACAAATGCCTTGACGTAACCCAATAATAGCAATGGTAACAATAAACTTCCAACCAAAAAAGCTTATGCGGAAAGAAGGATCATTCTGCGAGTGGAAATAAGCAACATTGCATAGTATCAACCATTAAAATCCAAGCCCAAAAGAATGCACCAGTTCATCTATTAATCTCTGAAGTAGGGGGGGAATAAAGAAATATCATAAGATTCAACATCTATCCTTTTCAGCATGCGAGAATTCTACTTCCGACGTGTGCAGCATGCCTCCTATGTCTCAGCAAGTACTGCCTATACAGTGCTCAAACAGAACAACAGTCGCTCCACACCAACAACGACTAAGAGAGAGGCTGACTTAAACCTTGAAGCCACAGCTGTTCCTCCTTACCACGAGCCCTCTCAAACTTCCTTTCCTTGGAGTGCACGTAAGGCTTGGTGTGGCTGTGCGACACACCAGGATCCTTACCAAAGTGACTCACGGGCATTCTTGGGTCCCCTCGAGAGGACCTGCAGATGCACACATTTGCAAATATAAGAGTTCATTCCCAAGACAACTCGAAGGACTACTAACACAAACAGCTGAATTATATTTCTAGAATTAGATTTAAAAGTACACGTCAACTGCAACCACTGCATAATAGCAACGGGAAATCATGCTCTGAAACTAGTGTGCTCGGATTTAACTGTAACGCTTAGCCCATATCACAAATGACCCACAAAGGGAAGTTTCCAGGATTACAGTACAAGCATGGTGACATGTCAGGATTAAGCACTCATTATCATAGAATCACCCAGTTGAATGTTATTACATACTAAAACAACAGAATCATTCATCTTTTTGTTATCTTCAACACCCATGAACACACATAATAATTTGGGTTATATTATAAGATGAGAAAAAAATATTAATTCAGCATGGTTAGTTTAAAGGATTGTAAAACAAAGAATTGTGAGTTCTTAAATAAGGTGCCTATCAGACCTACCAAGTGACATTCACGACTTGCACATTCTTGTGTGTGTTTCTTTTCCTTAAGTGGTCATCTATTGACAAAGAACATGTTCTAAAACATGAGCAATAGAAGATTTGTGTATGCCCATTCCGGTTCTGCTACCGTATCTATGTATCAGGCTAGATTAATAGGTAAACAACTAGCAGGGCTCCCGCTCTTTTCCTGGGTGCAATGGCTGATTTGTCCTTTGTCAACATATAATCGTCACACGCGAAGCACACGCTGAAACACTAAATCATCACAATTGTATATTCACGAAACCCAGTTGTTGTCTTGACCAGCCAATAACAAACACATTGAAACTTCACCAGGTGAAAATACATAACATAAATTCTTACTGAGAGTTATCAAGACTACAAACACACACATATACATATATGCTGCAGGATTAAGCATCATTATCACAAAATCAGAGTGTGTTCTCAGGATAGCACAAATACACACTATGATATCTCAGGATTAAGCACTTATTATCCTAGAATAACAATGCTTGGACGTTATTACATACTAGAACTAACAATCATTCATCTTGTTGTTATCTTCAACACTCATGAATAGACACAATGAATTGGATTAGATATAAGATGTGAGGAAATTTGACAGCAAACAATAATTCGGCAGGTTTAGTTAGTTTAAAAGATATTAAAATAAAGAATTCTGAGATACGAAATCCGTGCCTATTAGACCTACCAAGTGACATTCATGACTTGCACATTCCTGTGTGTGTTTTTCTCCTTCACTGGTCATCTGATGACAAAGTACGTGTTTTGACAACATGAGCAATAAAATATTTGTGTATGCTCATTCAGGTTCTGCTACCATATCTATGTATCATGCTAGATGAGAGATAAACAGCTAGCGGGGCTCCCATTCTTATCCTGGGTGACAACGACTGATTTGTCCTTTGTCATAATATAATTGAGTTACTTAAATTTATTTGTCCTTTGTGAACATATAATTGAGTTACTTAAATTTATTTTACAGACAAACGATTAATACTACCATGACCATGCAGAAGTGCAGTTTAGAGCTCAATCTCAAAGTCAAAGAGAAAAAAAACAGAGTGCAATTTTTGAAGAACAGGAATATTGCAGTCTACTTAATTTGGGTGATAGCACTGAGGTCTACAGTCTAGTTACATGAGAAAAGACACACCAAATTTATCATTCATCGTTGACAGAAAACAAGTGCAGTCGTTGTAAAAATAATCCTTATATGACCAAATTCACAGCAAAATGAATTATCTTGGAACCACAAATTGTTCTTCATGTACTGTTGCACAGTAATTAAGTATACCACAGCTTGATGGCTGTGGGCACAGAAATCATGAGAAAAGGAGTGGAGAAGCTGAGTAGCTTACCTATTCCGTAGTCAAAGAAGAAGCGGCCATCCAAGGCGCGGGTGAAGCATGCGTCTGTGTGATCTGAGCCACAAAACGGAGCTCCCTCTCCTTATCCGGCTCTTCAACATGCCCTTGAGCACACTTGTGAAGGACCTCCAGTGGGGTGGTGAAGATCAAAGTGTGAGTCCGCTGAGAGTATCAAAGTATGAATTAGAAATGTTAGTTGCTGATTAGACAAGAGTACATGTATTGCAAGCAGTAAATATGTACACGGATTGAAAAGAAAACTACTCCCTGCAATTTCAAAGGACATGATAAACATAAACATAGAGATAGAAGGCATGCAACTTATTATCCTATACAAAAGCCGAAGGAGCTCAGTTCTGAAGTATTTCTCCTATACCTTAATATTCTACTCCCTTCATCCTATATTATGGGACGGAGGGAGTAGTACAGTTGCTTATAGCTGCAAAGTTGATGTTTTGATGTGAGATTCACTGAGATTGAACAATGGATTCCAGACAATCAATCCCGCTATTGATTCGATAATAATCAGGCAATAGGTGGTGCTCAAAACTTAAGTAGCTACAGATGCAAAATTGATCAATTAGCTTGATTGGTAAGTGTCGTGAACCTAAGGATTCTGCCAAACAAGAAAAATGCGGATAGACTGGAGCTCCTTTGACAAAAGTAAGTGTAAACCTTGAGCCTATTCCTTCAACATAACCCTCAATATAACACAACAGAATCAGAACACTAGCAGTTATAGTTCATGTTGGAGGTCTGCCGACTATTAAAATGATGAAGGAAAAAGAGCAATGACCTCAGTTGACATACATCATTCAGAATGTAGAAGATTTCGCCTTGCGAAACATGAAATGAGAATGGAGGGAATGCCAGCTGCAACCAATAAAAGTCACTAAAAGAATCTAAACAAAGCTTCCTCTTTGACATAAAAAAAAGTTGTACAAACAGAATAAACTGTCACTATGACTAATAGTGCGTCAATCATACAAGTTGTGCTGCATAGTAACATCTCATTGTCAACTTGACAGTGTTTGACCTTGCAAAAATCAAACCAAATGTATCATTTTTCCTCTGCAGACGTTCACTTGTTCAGACTTGATGAAACTAGCTGTGGTATGAGAACTAGCACAGTGAGGCAACACTGAACATCATATCTCACTCAATATTTTTGCACTGTACTACTGGCTATGGCATGCAGTGTGCTACCAACAACATATTGCAAATCGCAGCACTACAGGGAGGACATGGGCGGAGGCAGAGTGAGACGCACCTATGGTCTCCATCGTCGTGGAGGTTGATGCCGTGGCTGCGGAGGATGGCCCGGACATTGGTGCGTTGAGGATGCTCCTCGACCTTGTGCTCCAAGTATTCGAGGCAGAAGTGGTCGATGCATCTGCTCCTGCCCAGATTACATACACCAGTGCATGGATTTCAGAATCAAAACCAAATCAGATAAGCAAGAGAGGGTTGAGAGGGAGAGGGAGGAGGGGGCTTACCTGAAGGAGAAGGCTTTGCTGTGGACGAGGAGTAAACTAATTTCCATTCATCAAGTGGAACTGATCATCCAAGAAAGTAACCTAATATGAACATCGGATCAGACCAACTCACACATTAAGTTAGAGAATATCATATAACCATACTAATCAGGGTTATGTTAATTCTAGCTCATCACACAGAAATGTTTCCTGATAAGGGAAAATGTAGTTGATTGCCATATACTCTCTACGTCCCAAAATAAGTGTCTCAACTTTGTACTAACGTTAGTGCAAAGTTGTACTAAAGTTGAGACACTTATTTTTTGGGACGGAGGGAGTATATAATATAACCATTGCCCAATAGATCTATTTACTACTAATCAGGGATTTGTTAATTCTTGCCCATTACGGAAAAACAAAAGGCTTCTGATGCACTACTTGATAACAATATATAATTGAGTTACTTAAATTTATTTTACAGACAAACGAATAATACTACCATGACCAAGTGGAAGTGCAGTTTAGAGCTCAATCTCAAAGTCTAAGGGGAAAAATACAGAGAGCAATCTTTGAAGAACAGGAATGTTGCAGCCAGTTAATTTTGGGCGAGAGCAGTGAGGTCTACAGTCTAGTTACATGAGAAAAGTCACACCAAATTTATCATTCATCGTCGACACAAAACAAGTGCAGTCATTGTAAAACTGATCCCTACATGACCAAAATCACATCAAAATGAATTATCTCGGAACCACAAATGGTTCTTCATGTAGTGTACTGCTGCACAGTAATTAAGTATACCACAGCTCGATGGCCATGGGCACACAAAGCATGAGAAAAGGCAGAGGAGAGAAGCTGAGTAGCTTACCTATGCCATATTCAAAGAAGAAGTGGACATCCAAGGCGTAGGGGGAGCCACAAGGGGGGCGTGCATCTGTGTGGGCTGAACCACAAAACGGAGCTCCCTCTCCTTATCCATCTCTTCCACAAATAGGTGAACATCAGAACATGCCCTTGAGCACGTTTCTGTAGGACCTCTAGTGGGGAGGTGAAGATCAAGGTGTGAGTCCCCGCTAAGAGTATCGAAGTTTGAATTAAAAATGCTAGTTGCTGACTAGGCAAGAGGCTATGCATAGCAGGCAGTAAATATGTAGACGGCTTGGAAAGAAAACTACTTCCTACAATTTCAAAGGACATGATAAACATAAACATAGAGAGAGAAGACATGCAACTTATTATCCTATACAAAATCCAGAGGTGCTCAGTTCTGAACTATTCCTCCTATACCTTAACATTCTGGTACACCTAATATTCTAGTGCGGTTGCTTATAGCTGCAAAGTTGATGTTTTGCTGTGAGATTCACTGAGATTGAACAGTAAATCTTATCGCTAAACAAGAGCATCACATCGATCTTTTCCAGGCAATCAACCCCGCAATTGATTTAATAATAATCAGGCAATAGTTGGTGCTCAAAACTTAAGTAGCCACAGATGCAAAATTGTCATAAACCATGACACACGCCTCTGGTCTCTCCTGTCTATGCAAAACAAACTTCCTTGAAGTTTTCATAGAAGTTACAATATTACCAATCCACTCAACCAATCAGAAACATCAATATTAAGAAAACCCAAAGGTAATGAAGCGTGTGAAACAAATCAAGAAGTCAACAAAGTGCTTCCGATTCAGTACGCAAAATAATGTATGGTACTTCCAGGTCACAAAATTGTTTGCTTCAGTTTGATCCATTAGCTTGATTAGGAAGTGTCCTGAACCTAAGGATTCTACCAAACAAGAAAAATGACCATAGACTAGAGCTCCATCGACAAAAGTAAGTGTAAACCTTGAGCCTATTCCTTCAAGCTATGCAGAAGGTTAAGACCCTCAATATAACACAATAGGATCAGAACACTAGCAGTTACAGTTCATGGTAGAGGTCTGCCTAGACTCTGAAACTGATGAAGGAAAAAAGCAATGATTTTCCACACTCAGAACGACTAGTCTAGAAGATTTAGCCTTGCAAAACATGAAATGAGAACGGAAATCCTACATGTACAGTCAGTACACGAAGATTAACCCCATGACTGACTGTGCAATAATCCTACAAGTTGTGCTGCAGAGTAACATCTCAACGTCAACTTGGTGGTGTTTGACCTTGTAACAAATCAAACTGCGGAGGTTGATGCCGTCGTCGTGGAGGTTGATGCCGTGGCTGCCGAGGATGGCCCAGACCTTGGTGCATTGAGGATGCTCCTCAACCTTGTGGTCTAGGCATTCGGGGCAGAAGTGGTCGATGTGTTTGCTCCTGTCCAGATTACATACACCAGGTGCACGGATATCAGAAGTGAAACCAGATCAGAGATGCAAGAGAGGAGTGAGAGGGAGAGGGAGGAGGAGGGGGCTTACCTGAAGGAGCAGGCTTTGCTACGGAGGAGGAGTAGGACTGGGTGACGCGCGACCTGGGCCGCCGAGAGCTCGGGCGGCGAGAGCCACCGCCGCCGGTGAAGGCGAGCAAGGGCGAGGGAAGGAAGGAGCGACGAAAAAAGGTGGGGGAGGGGTCGCGGGTGAGCAAGGCGGCCTCCGGAGAGCCGTTGCGGGGAGGGAGCCAACCTCCGTCGAGGCCCAGGCCATTGACGACGGCGCTGGCGGATCTGGGAGGGAGCGCGCACGGCCGCCCTCTCCTCTTATGTTCAATTCTCCTCTGATGAGGGGAGGAGAGGGGAGGGAGAGAGGCCGGCGGCGAGGTCCAGGGAGACGGAGAGTGGCCGGCGGCGGGATGTGGGAGGGAGCGGAGAGGTCGGGGAGGAACGAGTGAGTCGATCGGGTGGGTGGGTGGGGGACGCAGATCAGGTGACATGCAAACAGCATGTCACCGTGTGCCTCGCGGCCTCCCATCCACCATCCAGCCAGAATCCAACGGGCAGCAGCACTCCAAGGCAAAAACATTCAGACTTCATAGTTTTCAGCCCATACCCTCCGAAACTTCACAGTTTTGAATTTTATATGATACAGATACAAATCTTTTAGTCATTCAATAGTACAAACAAGTGTTTTGAACAAAATACAATACAAGCATCAACCTTTTAGTCCGAAAACAGTGCAAGCAACAGTCAAAATACTGTTTGCACTCAGATTCACAAAAGATTCAGTTTTGAACAATACAAAATATAAACATCAGCCTTTTAGTCCGGAAACAGTACAAACAACAGTCAAATATACTGTTTACATTCATATTCATAAGAAATTCAGACATGCCATTCATCACTATTTAGATTCAGAGAACCCACTTCATCACAAGTAATTCAGAAGTACATGATTTGAAGTTTCAATACCACTTTCCAGTGAATTCGGTGAGCTCTTAACAGCCATTTAGTGCCATCTGATTTGTACACTTAGGCTCCAAAAGACGACTATAGTTAGCCCAAAATACTACACTTAATTATGTCCAAAATACTTCTAGCGGGCTTGCACGCTAGAACAGATCATCCTCACCACAAGGCGGAGCCGTCAAGAGCTGGGTGAAACTCATGATAGCATTGCACTCTTGGGGCTTGATATTTACTCCTTTGATGTTGTCACACTTCTCCACTAGTACTTGAGGCTGTACATCATTCTTCTTCTTTTGTTTCACACCATCCTTCTTCTTTTTTTGCACACCATCCTTCTTCTTTTGCACACCATTCTTCTTCTTTTGTGGCTGCCAATGAAAAGTATAGTAATTAGTTTACAAAAGAAGAATAAAAACATAT
Organism: Triticum monococcum; assembly: GCA_034509565.1. Classification (NCBI taxonomy): domain Eukaryota; kingdom Viridiplantae; phylum Streptophyta; class Magnoliopsida; order Poales; family Poaceae; genus Triticum; species Triticum monococcum. The sequence continues at coordinate 597,523,634 of CM067844.1, forward strand.
CATGTACCAATTGCAGCATACATTTTCTCCTGTTTTGGTCGGCGCGGTAGATTTCAATGGTATACTCTTCCCCTTGAGTAACTTATCAAGCCAAGTTTGCTTTCTCCTTAATTTTGTTGCCGGAACCTCTTTTTTCTTCAGTCGTGCAGCTCTAAGCAATTCATCTATTTGTTGCACATTTGGATCAACATTCTCTTTGTCTTTATATGGTTCATCCATAGCACTAGTGGCATTGAGTATTTCATGTATGCTAGGTGCAACGGAGGCAAGTGCATTAGCCAATGGCAAACAACACTGTGGGGAGCTGGCTGCTCTATGTGCCACATTGTGAAATTGATGAGACAAATCCCTGTACCGAAGTTGAGCTTCAAATTTTGGATTTTCTATCACTTTCCTTCCTTCCTTATCTTCTATACTTCCATTGCGAGCTTCTCTAGTCCATCTCTTCAAGACATAATGTGTCGGCAATGTCTTTATATTCATCAAATCAAGGACTTTTAGACCATGTCCACACAACATCCCCGTCCTATTGAACATTCCACAACTACATGAAACCGTTTTGGTCAAAGGATCTGAAAGTGCGTTATATCGACTAGAGGGGGGGTGAATAGGCGATTTTTATGAAAGTCTTCAAAACGTGAAGATTATGAAGACGAACAGTAGAGATATGCCTATCACTATGCAGCGGAAGTTAGATTACACTAGGCAAGCCATGGTCAATTATTCAATAGAGTGAAAGCACAATGACAAGTAGCTGCAATGTAATAAGGATCAGGTAAGAAGAAGTTATGAAGCCAATCAAATCATACAGTTACGTTGTGAAGACAAAAGATAGAGCAAGCATGCAATGGCTTCACAAAGAGTAACAGTAAGTAAGGGAAGTGAAGATGAAACCAGTGACTCGTTGAAGACAATGATTTGTTGGACCAGTTCCAGTTGCTGTGACAACTGTACGTCTGGTTAGGGCGGCTAGGTATTTAAACCAAAGGACACACAGTCCCGGACACCCAGTCCTGAACACGCAGCTCAGGACACCCAGTCCTCACCGTATTCCCCTTGAGCTAAGGTCACACAGACCTCGCCCAATCACTCTGGTAAGTCTTCAAGGTAGACTCCCAAACCTTCACAGACTTCGTTCACCGGCAATCCACAATGTCTCTTGGATGCTCAGAACGCGACGCCTAACCGTCTGGAGGATGCACAGTCCTCAAGTGTAATAAGTCTTCGGATCACTCAGACAAAAAGACTTAAGTGATGCCCAATTCTCTCTGGCTCTGGGTGGTTAGGGCTTTTCTCCTCGCTAGGAAATTTTCTCTCAAAGGCTTCGAGGTGGGTTGCTCTCAAACGACAAAAGCCGTGCACTGAAATCTGAGCAGCCAACCGTTTATGGTTGTAGGGGGTGGACTATTTATAGCCACTGGGCAACCCGACCTGATTTGTCCGAAATGACCCTGGGTCACTAAGGAACTGACACGTGTACCAACGGTCAGATTTCGAACTCACACGGCAACTTTACTTGGGCTACAAGTAAAGCTGACTTGTCCGACTCTGGACAAGATTTGCTCTCATAGTCTTCGCTCGAAGACATAGGATTTGAATTAGGCATCATTTCAGTCATTCTGACTGGTTCTCCTGGACCTCACTTAACAGTATGGTGGTCCCTATGACTCAACACAAATGAAAAAGAACTACGAAACATCTAAGTCTTCGAGTTCCATAGGCTTCACGTGGTGTCTTCTCTTGTCATAGTCTTCAATGTGAATATCTTCATATACCACCATTGTCTTCAATGTCTTCGTACATTTTTAGGGGTCATCTCTGGTAGTAAAACCGAATCAATGAGGGACTTCTACCTGTGTTATCCTGCAATTCTCACAAACACATTAGTCCCTCAACTAGGTTTGTCGTCAATACTCCAAAACCAATTAGGGGTGGCACTAGATGCACTTACAATCTCCCCTTTTTGGTGATCGATGACAAACTAGTTGAAGTTTTCAACGGGGAATATAATTTGTGAAATTGTAAAGGGATTGTCTTCATAAAGTGCAAGGGCTCCCCCTGAAGATGTGCATATAAGTAATTTGCTTCTGGAATGCAAATGCACATGGCAGGTTGTATTTGTGGAAATCCACTTCAACTTATGATGACAATCCACTATGCATGTAAAAGTATATGAAGAGAATGACATGCATAATGAAAAATGGACGTCTGCAGAATGATCTAAGTGCGGAATTTATCGCCGCACATGCGGAATTTATCTTCGCAAAACATAGTGGCAAACAAGTAGCAGATGACCATCAAGTTTAAGTGTTACAACTCAAGGAAGCAAATGTAGCAGAACGGGAGTTGTAAGCACAAAGCAAAATATAGCAAAATATTAGGCACCCGCCCATATTGACCCGCTTGAAGACTAACAACATCATATGCTTCTCCCCCTTTTATCAGTGATGACCAAAAAGGTTCGAAGACATAGAGTGTTCTACGCGTTCCCAGGCGCAGCAGGGTCGTTGGAGTTGTTTGGCGGTGCTGAAGAGCTTGGTGCAGTGTCGACGCGTGCTGAAGGAGGTGGCGGTGATGTAGCATCGTCTTCTTCCTCGATAATCCTCGCAGTCACGATGGCAGCAGATGAAGAGAACTCTGAGTCTTCAAGTGATGGAGTGCCACGCAGCACAGCCCGTCTGGGAGGTGTGGGGTCAAACTTGAATCGCTCTTTGAAGCCATCCTCTTGGAGATCAGCTTCAGAACACATCATGGTGAGTCCTTTTCAGGTGCGGTGGCAAGTTTCATGTGCAACGAATGCATTCTTGGTGGCAAGATTTCTGATGCGATTGACATCCACCAAGAGGCTTTTCATCTGTCTCTTCATCCAGTTGTGATGCCTATCTTGCTTTTGGTGAAGGGCCACAAGAAGCTCTCGGTCATTGAGGGCACGAGCGCCCTTCTTGGGTCGCTGAGCAGTTGCGCTGTCAGTGGCTTCAGTGGATGCAGGTGCATGTGTAGTGCCAGCCAACGGGTACACCCTGGAGATGGCTTCAACACCTTCAACGTTCTGCGCGAAGCTCTGGTGTTCTGCATTCTGAAGACTTAAGGGTTGCTTGGCAGGCTCAGGATATACAGCTTCAGCAGAGGTGTCCACATCTGGCAAGAAGATCCGATGGTTGCGGGCTGTGGGCTGATATGAAATCGCAGAGTGAAGCTTGATCAGCCTCATTACCCAAGGAGCATAGAACTTCAAACCAAATAAGTCCGAGCATGACGCTGCAAGTTGGCGGATGAAGAAATCATGTGCGTTGAAGCATTTGCCATGAGTTTGAGCCATAACCGAGTAGGAAGCCTTCATGAGATTTAGGAGCAAACTTTGAACGACGATGCTTATCAAGAATGTAGCACTTTGAGCCGAATACTCGAAAGTATCCAACTTGGGGTTTGTTACCGGTGAGGAGCTCATATGCTGTCTTGCCGAGTAGCTTGTGAAGATACAAGCGATTTGTTGCGTGACAAGCTGTCTCAACCGCTTCTGCCCAAAAGTGCTTTGGCGTCTTGTATTCATCAAGCATCGTTCTTGCCATTTCGATGAGCGTCCGGTTCTTCCTCTCAACAACTCCATTTTGTTGAGGTGTGTACGTAGCCGAGAACTCATGTGAAATCCCTTCTTCGTCAAGAAAGGTGTCCACATTTGCGTTCTTGAACTCCATTCCGTTGTCACTCCGAACCTTCTTGATCTTCACTTCAAACTGATTTTGGGCTTTCCTAGCGAAGTTTTTGAAGATCTTCTGGACCTGCGACTTGTCATTAAGAAAGAACACCCACGTAAATCTTGAAAAATCATCAACTATAACAAGACCAAAAGAATTTCCACCGAGACTTTTGTAGGCGTTGGGACCAAAAAGATCCATATGAAGTAGCTCGAGTGGCCTCCTTGTAGTCATGATGTTCTTCACAGGATGCCTTCCTCCAACCTGTTTACCTGCTTGACAAGCACTGCAAAGTCTATCCTTATCAAATATGACATCGTTAACTCCAAGGATATGATTTCCTTTAATAAGCTTGTCAAGATTTCTCATGCCAACGTGACCTAGTCGTCTATGCCACAACCAACCTTTTGAGGATTTAGCAATGAAGCAAGTTTTAGGTTGTGCCTTTTTAGTGAAATCGACAATGTAAAGATCACCTCTACGCATACCGGTAAAGACAATTTTATGATTGTCTCGACGAAACACTTGGCAATCTACCTCGGTAAATAGAACATTTAGGCCAAAATCAGCAAGTCTAGATACTGAAAGTAAATTGTAGCCAAGAGATTTAACGAGCATGACATTTTGAATGGAACTATCATGTGAGATGGCCACCTTACCAAGGCCAACTACTTTACCCTTTGATATCACCAAAGGTGACATATTTTCGAGGGCCGTCATTTTCAGCAAGCTCATGGAACATCGCTTCATCTCCGGTCATGTGATCAGTACATCCACTATCAAGAACCCATTCCTTTCCACCTGACGCATATCCCCGAAGATTTGCCGTAAGACCAAAATGTCTCATTGTATCATCAAGGTCCAAGTCACTATCATCATCATCATAGTATCCATGTTCATCATGATCTCGTGACTCATCATTTCCTAGAGAGAGTAATTCATTAGATAAATGGTCATCAAAGTGGTCACTTTTATGAATTCTTATAGCTTCAAATATAATATCACTAATGATTCCAACATCTCCTTTAGCATGCTTGAGATTGGTAAGCTCAAATAGACAATAACCAAACTTAGGATCACTAGAGTTCATCTTACTCAAGGCAATAGATTTATGGAGAATTTTCTCCAAATTTTTCAAGGAATGATCGGGAAATCGTTCCTCAAGAAATTTCCATATAGTGTAGGCACAATTAAGAGTAGGCAAACTAGCAATCAAATTTTTGGGCAATCCTCTAATGATGAGCTCAATGGTTCTAAGATTACGAATCATGTCAATATCTTCGTCTAGGGTAGGACGCAAAGGATCAATATGAGGTGCACAAGGGCTAGCAATATACTTGTTCAAATGATATTGATTGAAGATTACAAGCATCTCATTTTTTCACTCATGAAAGTACTCTCCATCAAGAATAGGCACTCTATGTCTAAGACTCCCTAAGGTAGACACATCCATCTTCCTCCAATGGTGATTAAACCAAGGCAATGGAGACCAAAGCTCTGATACCACTTGTAGGATCTAGAAGGAGTGTCTAGAGGGGGGTGAATAGACACTTAATGCTAACGTTGCACTTTTTAAGGTTTTTCGGTTTAAGTGGAGTTCGGGCACAATTTTAACATACACAATACATATCAAGCAAGCATGCAAAGAGTATATAGGCAGCGGAAAGTAAAGCATGCAACTTGCAAGAATGTAAAGGGAAGGGTTTGGAGGATTCAAACGCAATTGGAGACACGGATGTTTTCCCGTGGTTCGGATAGGTGGTGCTATCCTACATCCACGTTGATGGAGACTTCAACCCACGGAGGGTAACGGTTGCGCGAGTCCACGGAGGGCTCCACCCATGAAGGGTCCACGAAGAAGCAACCTTGTCTATTCCACCATGGCCATCGCCCACGAAGGACTTGCCTCACTAGCAGTAGATCTTCACGAAGTAGGCGATATTCTTGCCCTTACAAACTCCTTGGTTCAACTCCACAATCTTGTCGGAGGCTCCCAAGTGACACCTAGCCAATCTAGGAGACACCACTCTCCAAGAAGTAACAAATGGTGTGTTGATGATGAACTCCTTGCTCTTGTGCTTCAAATGATAGTCTCCCCAACACTCAACTCTCTCTCATAGGATTTGGATCTGGTGGAAAGAAGATCTGAGTGGAAAGCAACTTGGGGAAGGCTAGAGATCAAGATTCATATGGTAGGAATGGAATATCTTGGTCTCAACACATGAGTAGGTGGTTCTTTCTCAGAACATATGAGTAGGAATGGTGTATGTGTTCTGATGGCTCTCTCTTTGAATGAAGAGGTGGTGGAGGGGTATATATAGCCTCCACACAAAATCCAACTGTTACACACAATCTACCAATCTCGGTGGGATCGAATCAGAAAACTCGGTCTGACCGAAATGGTAAACCTAGTGACAGTTAGGAATTTCGGTGGGACTGAGATGCAACTCGGTAGGACCGATTCGGTTAGGGTTTGGGCATAACGTAATCTCGGTGAGACCGATCACACAAACTCGGTGAGACCGAGTTTGGCAATTAGCTAACCAGAGAGTTGGTCAGGCAAACTCGGTGGGACCGACTTGCTCTTTCGGTGAGACCGAAACGTTACAAGAAGGAAACATAGAGTTTACCTTGCATTCTCGGTGGGACCGATTCGCTCTTTCGGTGAGACCGAAAAGTTACGAAAGGGAAACAGAGAGTTTGCAAGCCCATCTCGGTGAGACCGAGAACCTTATCGGTAGGACCGAATTGCTAGGGTTTGGCAGTGGCAAATGACAAGTGAAACTCGGTGGCGCCGGATTGACAGAATCGGTATGACCGAGTTTGGCTTAGGGTTTAGGTCATTTGTGGAAGTGGGAAAGTAGCTGAGGATTTTGGAGCATATCATTAAGCACTTGAGCAAGAGGCTCATTAAACAACACCTCATCCCTTCTTGATAGTATTGGCTTTTCCTAAGGACTCAATGTGATCTTGGATCACTAAAATATAAAATGAAGAGTCTTGAGCTTGAAGCTTTAGCCAATCCTTTGTCCTTAGCATCTTGAAGAGGTTCCCACAACTTTTAGTCCATGCCACTCCATTGTTGAACTTATCTGAAATACACTAGGTAACGGTATTAGTCCAACAAGAGATATGTTCTCATCAATTACCAAAACCACCTAGGGAGCACTTGTGCTTTCAGTCATCCACTCCAGGATCCAACTCTTCGGATCTCTGTTGTATCCTTTAATATGGAGGGTGGCATAGAATTGAAGCAGAAGCTCTTCATTCCAGTGCTCTTCATCAGTTACGAACTGCAGCAGACCCACTTGCTTAAAGCAATCCAAAGCTTCCTCCAAACAGGGCAGTCCAGCAATGGCTTCAACATCAAGGCGCTTGTGTGGGAAGATGCGACCTTGGTTGTAGAGGATGCAGGAGTAGTAGCTGCGCTGAGGATAGCTCCAGAACCTATCTGATACAATCCTTTCCCTTGAATAGGGGTTCTTGGAGCTGTTGAAGAACGTGTTGTCGGCCTTGAAGCTAGTGATGTTGAAGGAGCCAGGAGCTGATGCAGGACCTGGGAACCTTGGCAGTCGAGGGATTGGCGTCTGGACCTGAGGCCTGTGCTCAACATGGTAATCAAATTGAGGACCTGCAGCAGACTCAGGAACAGACGTATCTGGATCAGTAGCTTCACTGTCTTCAGAAGCTTTGGGTGGGGAGGGCGCCCCATTGGCTTCGGTGTTGGTTGTGGCAGCCTCAACATTTTCAGCCTTCACTTGTGTAGTTGGAGGGACAAACTCCGGCACGTTCTCCTGGAGAACGGCTTCTTGTTGGAGCGGGGGAGTTGGAGCTTGTGGTACTTCTTCATGCTCTTCGGCTGATGCAGCCGGAGTGTCTTCAGCCGAATCTTGAGGCCTTGGTCCTTTGCGAAGCCTGTGGAGTTGGAGTGGGCTGGACCTCAGATTCTTCTTCCACTTGTGGGCGATCCGCCCATGATGCATCTTGTGCAATTGGCGTCAGAGGACGACCAATGCTGATGAGTTCGCTTGTCTCAAGCTGAGGAAGGGCTGCATCATCTTGTACATTGTCTTGGTGACCAATGTCTTCAGCAGCGATGGGGTCGGCTGCTGGAATGTCTTCAGTTTCAGGAGCCTCTGTGGGAGCAGGCTCATGAACTGTCAGCTGACGATCTGCGTCAGGATAAATGACAGAGAGGGGTTCAACCATCAAGGGCTCTGTGGGAGCAGCCCGAGCTTTCTTGATCTTGCGCTTCTTCTTGGTGGGGTCAGAAGGAGAGGCTTCAGAGTGTTTCCTCTTCCTAGCTTCAGCCTCTGCAGTCCGTGTCTTCTTAAGCTCTGAAGCGGTTGACCGGCTCTTTGGCTTCGAGCTAGTCGTAGCAGTGGGGAAGACAATCGGAACAGCTTCTTGCCTTGGTGCCTCTGGTTCAGCTGTAGCAGGCTTCTTCTTCTTCTTCGCAGCCATCCTGGGGTCGATGCCAGGACGCCCAAATGCCTTGCGCTTCTCAGCCTCGTTATAGGCTTGCACACATCTGTCGGCCAGAGTCTTCATCCGCTCACGCGAACCTTGAGCTTCGGCGCGTTTCTTCAGGAAGTTTTCCTTTAGCTCGTGCAGCATGATTTTGAAGTTCTTCACTTCCTGCATGCTGAGCTTGGCCATATGCTTCTTGAACTGAGCCTTTTCATAGTCAATTTTCTGCTTCAGCTCAACAACGCGCTGGGCGATGGCTGGTTCTGAAGCAATGGCTCCTTGGAAGGCAACACTGAGGCCAATGGGCAGCTGCAGATCGTCAAAGCTGACGTTTGGTGTAGCAAACCACTCGTCAATGAAGTCGTGGATGATGGCGACATCAAAGAGAGGCAGATTATTGAAGATTTCTGCCTCCTTTTTGCTCTTGATAAGTTGCTCAAGAGCGTCATCTGCAAGGTCTTCATCGCTTGACAGATCAATAGCGTCGTTGCGTAGAATGGCAGCAGCTGTGAGCTCTTGGCCGCTGTGTGGCTGAGGCATCTTGGCCTTCTGGGGCTTGGAGACTCGTGATAAGTCTTCAGACTGCACACTGGCTTCAGGAGGTGCAGTTGCCAATGGCTTCGCCCTTGAGATTTTCGATGGAGAGGCCAGCTTTGAAGCTTTGGGCTTCTTCGATTGCTTTGGCTTCGGTGCAGCAGGCGCTTCTTCTAATTCAGAGTCAGCTGGTGGCTCATTCACTGCAGTCCCTTGGACTAAGATGCGGGTGATGAGGCCCTCAAGGTTGGCATATGGTCCGATGATATTCTGGTCTGCCTCGCGTGTGCCATCTGCCCTTGGTGCGGAGGGACCAGGGTTGAAGTCTAAGCCCAATTTCTTCTTGTTTTGCTTTGCTGAGTTCTGGGCAAACTGGAAGTTGCGCTTGAACAGATTGTCGTCACGGCACCAGAGTAGTGACGACGGATGTGCTTCAGCTGGCTGTGGCCCTCGAACCATGCACGGGTAGAAGCCTTGAGCAATGGCTTCATCTCTGGACCTGGGCACGAGATTTTTGTATAGTACGTCTCCCCATGGTCTCCTGATGGCGTTTTTCTCAGCGTACTCCTTGGTGACGAAGCGGTATTGGAACCATTGCTCCGCCCAATAGCGTCGAATCCATTGGATTCGTGTCTTGCGCTGATTGTAATCCTCTTCAGTATCTATCTTGTACAGTTCTGAGAGGTCATTGGGCAGATCTCTTGATGTTTCTCCTCGACGCTTTCTGCCACCCTTCCTTGCTGATTTTTCTGCAGCCATGAACTTTAAACTGAATGGCTTCAATACGTTCAAAGGCTTCAAAGGCTTTCTCTTGCTGGTCAAACAAGAACTGGCTTCGGGAGAATTTATATGATGCTGTAAGAATTCTGCAAATGAATGCAGACTATGAGAATCAAGGGATTCTCTCACGGACATGTACCCGTGACAGCATTAAGGTGCGAGGGAAGGGGAAGAGGTCATATGCATTCTCAGAAGATTTTGAAGATAAATCAGTTTAGAAGACATTGACCTCATCGTGCGAAGACATTCACTCATAGATAAGAAGTTGGTTCCAGATTTGTACGAACCCACAGATCAGTACAAGTGAGGAATCAAACTACTTTATGAAGCATAAGTGAATATTCTAGGCATGTTATGAGATGCAGATTGAGAGAGATCTAACTTGTGTGAATAGAAACTTCTTATGGCAGAAAGTGACAGAACCATAGGATCAAAAGAGGCTGTAAAAAGAGGTTTTAATTATCACACTTGGAACTGCTAGACGGAGTGGGAGATGAGGCCGAGCAGTTTGATCCTCCGTGCCCTAACTTGGCGACGGAAGACACCTACGGCGACGGCGAAGAGGACGATGTTCGCGATCGGCGTGAAGACGGCGTCGGAGAGGTTGCGGCAGTGAAGCGCTTCGTCGCCGGCGTCGTCGAGAGCTAGCGGTGGCGCTAGGGTTCGTGCGAGGGAGGAAGGAGATAATGACCGCGGTGAGGGTGTATTTATAGTTACAGGGGCGGCACTGTGCTATTACACAGGTGCCCCTGGCGATTCGCCTCTGAACAACACGTGACCATCATGCGGAATCTCGGGGGCAGTTCCACATCCCATGCACGCCTGGATTGTCGGGTGGTCGTTCCTACTTCTCCAGATTTTTGTGGATGAATGAGCATTAAAAACGGTTTTTAAGTTTGTCTCTGTGTCTTCTGCTGACAAGGACGCAGAGAAGACATTCGACAATTTCAATAGAATGCATATGACTTGGAGAGATAGAATTTGAGATAGAAAGCATAGAGAGATTAGGGTCCGATCACATTCACTTAGTTCAAAAGATTCAAACAAGAAGACATAGTTATAAGTGAATGTTGTAGAGGAGAGAACACTAGTATATATATATATATATATATATATATATATATATATATACTCCACGTAGTGAGGATAATCATGAAGACATGTTGAGATGTAAGCCAAACCAAATGTGAAGACATTGCAAGGTAACGCCATGAGTGAAACACTTCAGAATAGAACGTTTGGTGGTGGCGTTACCCACCGTATAGGAAGTATTAGACCCAGACACGGCGCACAATTATCGTGGCGCTCCGAAGTCAAATTCCATATTGATGTATTCACACTTAGAATGTATGTCTTCATTGATTGAAGATATATGTTACTTCGCATGTTGCACATCTAAGTCATCAATATGCATAAGTGTTAGGATGTGTGCCTGATCACAGGACATTTGAGGATTCCAAGATATTTAGCTCACACCGTAACTTGCAAAATCTCTTCTCATCCAAGGGCTTGGTGAAGATATCTGCCAATTGCTCTTCAGTGTTGACGTGTATTATATCAATATCTTCCTTCACAACATGATCTCTGAGAAAGTGATGACGAATTTCAATGTGCTTTGTCTTCGAGCGCTGAACTGGGTTGTTAGCAATCTTGATGGCGCTTTCGTTGTCGCAGTAGAGTGGCACTTGCTTCAGATGAATGCCATAGTTCTTGAGAGTTTGCTTCATCCACAGAAGCTGAACGTAGCAAGATCCAGCAGCAATGTATTCAGATTCAGCAGTGGAGAGAGATACACAGTTCTGCTTCTTAGAAGACCAACATACAAGTGATCGTCCCAGAAAATGACATGTGCCTGATGTAGACTTGCGATCCACCTTGTCACCAGCATAATCAGCATTCGAGAATCCAACCAGATCAAACTCTGAGCCCTTTGGATACCATAACCCTAGAGTTGGGGTGTGAGCCAAATATCGAAGAATTCGCTTTACTGCTAAGTGATGCGACTCCTTTGGTGCCGCTTGAAATCGAGCACACATGCAAACACTAAGCATAATATTTGGCCTAGATGCACATAAATAAAGCAAAGAACCAATCATGGAGCGGTATACCTTTTGATCGAACTCTTTATCATTGTCGTCTGGACCCAGATGATGTTTGGCTGGCATTGGTGTTGTGAAGCCTTTGCAGTCTTGCATACCGAACTTCTTCAGGCAATCTTTGAGATACTTCTCTTGAGATATGAAGATGCCATTGCGTTGTTGCCGTATCTGAAGACCGAGGAAGAACTTCAGCTCTCCCATCATAGACATCTGATATTGCTCTTGCATCATATATCCAAACTCCTCACTGTACTTCTGATTGGTGCAGCCGAAGATAATGTCATCCACATATATTTGGCACACAAACAGTTCACCATCATATGTCTTCGTGAAGAGAGTGGGATCTAGGGAGTCAGGTATGAAGCCTTTGCTCTTCAGGAAGTATTTGAGTGTGTCATACCAGGCCCGAGGGGCTTGTTTGAGGCCATACAGTGCCTTATTGAGCTTGTAAACCATATCAGGATGTTTTGGATCTTCAAACCCAGGTGGTTGTGCAACATACACTTCTTCTTCAATCTTGCCATTGAGAAAGGCACTCTTCACATCCATTTGATATAAAAGTATGTTATGATGATTTGCATAGGCCAGCAGTATACGGATGGCTTCAAGTCTGGCCACAGGAGCAAATGTTTCATCGAAGTCAATGCCTTCCACTTGAGTATATCCTTGAGCAACGAGACGAGCTTTGTTTCTGACAACTTGACCATGCTCATCTTGCTTGTTGCGGTATATCCATTTGGTGCCTATTATATTGTGCTTCCGTGGATCAGGACGCTTAACCAGTTCCCATACATTGTTCAGCTCAAACTGTTGAAGCTCTTCTTGCATAGCTTGAATCCATTCAGGTTCCATGAAAGCTTCTTCAACTTTCTTGGGTTCTGTGATTGAAACGAATGCGAAGTGCCTGCAGAAATTTGCCAGTTGAGTTGCCCTTGAACGAGTCAGTGGACCAGGTGCATTGATGCTGTCAATTATTCTGTCAATCTGCACTTCATTGGCAACACGAGGATGTATAGGTCGAAGACTTTGCTCTTTCTGATCTATGTTGTCGTTGGGAGGAATGTCTTCAGGCTGAGCATTGCCTTCATGTGGATCAGGTGCTGAGATGATAAGTTCTTCTTCAGGATGAGCTTCAGAAGGTATAATTTCTCCAGTTCCCATTAGCTTGATTGATTCACTACCTGGAACTTCATCTAGCACATCTGGCAGTTGCTCTCTTTGTGAACCATTGGTCTCATCGAACCGCACATCCACTGTTTCAACCACTTTGTAGTGAAAGAGATTGAAGACTCTGTAGGAGTGCGAATCCTTTCCATATCCAAGCATAAAACCCTCATGTGCTTTTGGTGCAAATTTTGAGGTGTGGTGTGGGTCCTTGATCCAGCATCTTGCGCCAAATACTCTGAAGTAACTGACATTTGGCTTCTTGCCAATTAGGAGTTCATAAGATGTCTTGTTCAGAAGCTTGTGAAGATAAACACGGTTGATTGTATGGCATGCAGTGTCAATGGCTTCAGGCCAGAATTTTCTTGGAGTCTTGTACTCATCTAGCATCGTTCTGGCCATCTCAATGAGTGTTTTGTTCTTGCGTTCGATGACGCCATTCTGCTGTGGCGTGTACGGAGCTGAGAATTCATGTGTGATGCCCAACGTATCAAGATATGTGTTAAGGCCAGTGTTCTTGAATTCAGTGCCATTGTCACTTCTAATGTGCTTTATCTTGGCGCCATAATTGTTCATAGCTCGATTGGCGAAGCGTCTGAAGACATCCTGCACTTCAGTCTTGTAAAGGATTATGTGCACCCAAGTATATCTAAAGTAATCATCAACAATGACAAAGCCATAGAGGCAAGCAGTAGTGGAAAAAGTTGAGTAGTGAGTGGGACCAAAAAGATCCATGTGAAGCAGTTCGAAGGGTCGAGTAGTGGTCATGATTGTCTTCGAAGGATGTTTTGCCCTCGTCATCTTCCCTGCTTCACAGGCACCGCATAAGTGATCTTTCTTGAACTTGACGCCTTCGATGCCTATGACATGCTTCTTCTTTGCAAGGGTGTGGAGGTTCCTCATGCCAGCATGCCCAAGCCTCCGATGCCAAAGCCAACATTCTGAAGCCTTTGCCAGAAGGCATACTGCAAGCTGTGGCCCTGCTGAGAAATCTACCACATACAGATCATCTTTCCGATACCCTTCAAACACTAGAGACTTGTCAGATTCCATTAGTACCAGGCAACAATATTTTCCAAATATTACGACCATGTTCAAATCGCAAAGCATTGAGACAGACATTAAGTTGAAGCCAAGGGATTCAACAAGCATGACTTTGTCCATGTGTTGATCCTTTGAGATTGCAACTCTACCTAGACCCAATACCTTATTTTTACCAGTGTCAGCAAATGTGATGTGGCTCTTGTCGGATGGACGTAAGGTTGAGTCCATAAGAAGGCTTCTTTTGCCAGTCATGTGATTTGTACACCCACTGTCAATAATCCATTCTGAAGACGCTGGTGTCGTACCCTTGGCACCGCGTGCCATGAAGCAGTAGGTAGGAGTGGAGTCGTCCTTGTCATTTGCATCGGTGTTGGTGATGAAGTCATTGTCTTCAGTGTTGAAGATGGACTTGGCGACGTAAGCTGTAGCCAGACTCGCAATGCCAGAATCAGATTCCTCCTCAGACTCCACCTCCGCCTCCTCAGAAACGAACTCCTCCTCTGAATCCATTTCCTTGCCAACAAACGCACGAGCCTTGCCAGTTGAGCTCTTCTTGTGTGATGAAGACTTTGAGGAAGACTTGGAAGAAGACTTTGAGTATTTCTTCTTCTTCTTGTCGTCAGAGTCATATTCCTTGCTCTTCTTCTTCTTTTTGTTCTCATTGTCCCACTGTGGACACTCAGAGATGAAGTGTCCAGTTTTCTTGCACTTGTGACATGTTTTCTTCTTGTAGTCATGAGCAGAAACTTCATCATTCCTTGAGCTTGATCGTGAAGACTTTCTGAAGCCTTTCTTCTTGGTGAATTTCTGGAACTTCTTCACTAGCATTACAAGCTCCCTTCCAATGTCTTCAGGATCATCAGAACTACTGTCAGATTCTTCTTCAGATGAGGACACAGCTTTTGCCTTCAAGGCACGAGTTCGCCCATAGTTTGGACCGTAGATATCTCTTTTCTCAGAAAGCTGAAACTCATGTGTGTTGAGCCTCTCAAGAATGTCAGACGGATCGAGTGTCTTGAAGTCTGGACGTTCTTGAATCATCAGGGCTAGGATGTCAAATGAACTATCAAGTGATCTCAGCAGCGTCTTGACGATTTCATGTTTGATGATCTCAGTGGCGCCAAGGGCTTGAAGCTCATTTGTGATGTCAGTGAGCCGGTCAAATGTGTGCTAGACATTCTCATTGTCATTTCGCTTGAAGCGGTTGAAGAGGTTGCGAAGAACACTGATTCTTTGATCTCTCTGAGTCGAGATGCCTTCATTGACCTTGGAGAGCCAGTCCCAGACCAGCTTGGATGTCTTCAAGGCACTCACACGACCATACTGTCCTTTGGTCAGATGACCACAGATGATATTCTTGGCAGTAGAGTCCAGTTGAGTGAACTTCTTGACATCAGCAGCAGTGACACCTTCTCGAACCTTGGGAACGCCGTTCTCGACGACATACCATAGGTTGACGTCAATGGCTTCAAGATGCATGCGCATCTTATTCTTCCAGTAGGGATATTCAGTTCCATCGAAGACGGGGCACCCAGCGGAGACTTTGATTATCCCCGCAGTCGACATAGCTAAAACTCCAGGTGGTTAAACCGAATCACACAGAACAAGGGAGCACCTTGCTCTGATACCAATTGAAAGTGCGTTATATCGACTAGAGGGGGTGAATATGCGATTTTTATGAAAGTCTTCAAAACGTGAAGGTTATGAAGACGAACAGTAGAGATATGCCTATCACTATGCAGCGGAAGTTAGATTACACTAGGCAAGCCATGGTCAATTATTCAATAGAGTGAAAGCACAATGACAAGTAGCTGCAGTGTAATAAGGATCAGGTAGGAAGAAGTTATGAAGCCAATCAAATCATACAGTTACGTTGTGAAGACAAAAGATAGAGCAAGCATGCAATGGCTTCACAAAGAGTAACAATAAGTAAGGGAAGTGAAGATGAAACCAGTGACTCATTGAAGACAATGATTTGTTGGACCAGTTCCAGTTGTTGTGACAACTGTACGTCTGGTTAGGGCGGCTAGGTATTTAAACCAAAGAACACACAGTCCCGGACACCCAGTCCTAAACACGCAGCTCAAGACACCCAGTCCTCACCGTATTCCCCTTAAGCTAAGGTCACACAGACCTCGCCCAATCACTCTGGTAAGTCTTCAAGGTAGACTCCCAAACCTTCACAGACTTTGTTCACCGGCAATCCACAATGTCTCTTGGATGCTCAGAACGCGACGCCTAACCGTCTGGAGGATGCACAGTCCTCAAGTGTAATAAGTCTTCAGATCACTCAGACAAAAAGACTTAAGTGATGCCCAATTCTCTCTGGCTCTGGGTGGTTAGGGCTTTTCTCCTCGCTAGGAAATTTTCTCTCAAAGGCTTCGAGGTGGGTTGCTCTCAAACGACAAAAGCCGTGCACTGAAATCTGAGCAGCCAACCGTTTATGGTTGTAGGGGGTGGACTATTTATAGCCACTTGGCAACCCAACCTGATTTGTCCGAAATGACCCTGGGTCACTAAGGAACTGACACGTGTACCAACGGTCAGATTTTGAATTCACACGGCAACTTTACTTGGGCTACAAGTAAAGCTGACTTGTCCGACTCTGGACAAGATTTGCTCTCATAGTCTTCGCTCGAAGACATAGGATTTGAATTAGGCATCACTTCAGTCATTCTGACTGGTTCTCCTGGACCCCACTTAACAGTACGGTGGTTCCTATGACTCAACACAAATGAAAAAGAACTACGAAACATCTAAGTCTTCGAGTTTCATAGGCTTCACGTGGTGTCTTCTCTTGTCATAGTCTTCAATGTGAATATCTTCATATACCACCATTGTCTTCAATATCTTCATACATTTTTAGGGGTCATCTCTAGTAGTAAAACCGAATCAATGAGGGACTTCTACCTGTGTTATCCTGCAATTCTCACAAACACATTAGTCCCTCAACTAGGTTTGTCGTCAATACTCCAAAACCAATTAGGGGTGGCACTAGATGCACTTACAGGATCACCTATCACTATGCGCTCCTCCTCAAACTCTAAATCACCATGCAAACTCGCAATAGCAACGACAAATCTGTTATTTCCATCCAATACTCTACAACATGCAGCCATTGATCTTTCATACTCACCTTGGAAAGCTTCAAATATAATCGAAGTGTACACTTTGCTTGATTCCACCAACATAGGAGTGAACATCTTAATTCTCGGTATATATTTTCTTACATTGAATTCAGATTGCAATTCCTTTGTTCTTTTTTACTTCCACCATCCTCTCAAAATGCATCAAGAACCAAAGAATATGAAAATCTGATTTCAAATGATTTTTCAACGCATTGTTGAAGCTCTCACTTAATTGTGTACTTCTCACTCCCAAGCTAAAGACATCTCTCATATAACATTCAACCCATTTTTCTTTCAACTTGTAGATGCTATCTAACCAAGTTTGCTTATGCACTTTGAGCCTCATATTGTCAAACGCTTCTTCAAATGCTGCCTTGTCCTCATATCCATACATACAAGCACCAAAATCTGTGAGAATATGAGGCTCTTTTTCTTCATCCTCCACTTCATCCTCCACTCCCACTTGAGTTAAATGTTTGACAGCATTTTGCATGATATGAAATGTACACAGTCCATGATATGATTCTGTGAAGACCTTCTCTATGGCTCCTCCCATTGTTGCATCTTGATCGGTATAGATAGTTCTAGGCTGCCTTCCATTGTGTGCGGCTAGAAATGTCTCAAAGAGCCATATAAATGAGTCACGTGTTTCATCAAACATCAATGCAACATCAAAAATGGTTGTTTCTCTAAGCTGATTGAGCCCAAGAAAAATACCAAATGGCCTATACTCTTTGTTCGTGCCAAATGTAGTGTCAAAAGTGACAACATCACCAAAGTGTGCATAGTCAAGTAGCATTTTAGTATCAACCCAGAATATGTTGGCTATATGCTCCTCACAATCCAACTGCAAAATGATATTGGAATGATGGATTCTCAGCTATCTTGTCACGAAAGAACTTCAACATACTACCGGCCTGTCCATAAGCCATCTCCCGCTGCCGCTTGGTTCGCAAATGATTCTTTTGGTTAGTCAAAGTGTAACCAACGTTGAACTTCCCACCAGCTCGACGACATGCAAACTCATGTGAAGTTTTTGGCATAATTCCAGAATCATCGGTCGTTTCTATCTCTAAAGCTTGCACATCTGAAATCTTCCTTTGTGATGCCAACAAGTGACAGGTTTGTGGCAATTGAAGGAGGTGATTGTGTTCCAAATCAACTTCGGTGACTTCAAAAAAATTGGCCACTCGATCAAATGAAACAATCATCCGAACTTTACAATTGGTTCTTGTTTCAGCTCTAATGCGCTTTGGCTCGTGATCTATTTGATTTTTCCTTCGAATGCCTTCATTGGAACAAACAAACCTACATGAAGTGATTGTTCCATCAATTTTGCTTCTGATGGTATTTCTTTTCCTCAAATCAAAGCCTATGTGACCTCCATATTGCACCCAGAACTCCCAAGCCTCATCCGAATTTCTGAACCGCATACCAACTTTGGGTATCCTGTTGCCAATCAATCCCATCGCACAACGCACAATTCTGCCAAATTCCACAGTGTATACTCAAAATAGAAGTACAATACTCGCTGCAAGTCTCCACATTTATTCAGAAATGTAGTGCTGACTCAAAATAGAAGTAGTTCCTATGTTGAAACCACAAAGCTTAGCAGATTATAGTCTTATCGAGATGCACATAAGTACTTAACTTGCTGCAAGTCTCCATATTTATTCAGAGTGTAGTGCTGACTAATATTTTCAGAGTGTAGTGTTGCAAGTCTCCATATTTATTCAGAGTATAGTTTGTCACTATTAGTATTATACCGGTGACTGGACAACCAATTATATCAAACACCACAGCAGGAGGTACATTATGGTTAGCTCTACCAGTATACAAATACCAATTTCAATTTTGTTGCCTGCATCTGAGTGCACTAATCAGTGGCGGAGCCAAACAGCGTGAGGAGCCTGGGCAAAGCTCGTGCATAGCGATGTCAGCTAGCTTTGCCCCAACAAAAATCACTACTAATAAGCAAGTAATCAGACTAATCTACAATGAAGAGTTGCCGGATGAGCCCAGGAGCTGGCTCCGCCTCTGGCACTAATGGAATACGAGAGAGAGGGGACCTGAGAAAAGGTCGCTGACGATGATGAACGGTCCCCAGCTCGCGGCAGCGCTCGTCCCGGCTCGCGGCGGCGCTCGTCCCCGGCTCTCGCGGCGGACGGCGCTCGTCCCCGACCCGCGGTAGTGTTCGGCCCTGGTTCCCGTGGAGGACGGCGCTCGTCCCTGCCTCTCCTCAGTGACGGCGGCTGACAGCGGGCGGTGACGGCGGTGGCGGCCGGCGAAGGCCGCGAGCCGAGGAGACGCCAGCGAATCGCCGTGCCAAAGCCCGCCTTTTCCCTGCCTTCCCCGCCAGATTTTTCTGCTGATCCGTGCTCGATTTGGTCTCTGTCTGGATATTGTTTTTGCCTTGGAGTGCTCCTGTCCGTTGGATTCTGGCTGGACGGTGGATGGGAGGCCGCGAGGCACACGGTGACATGCCGTTTGCATGTCACCTGATCTGCGTCCGTGGGTGGGGATCCAGTTGGTTTCGGTGGGATAGTCTCCTCACTCGCTCATTTAGGAATAGGAAAATCATAAAGAAAGAGATGAGATGTCATTTGGTGTATAGGATATGATTTTTTCCATTAAGTCTAGGCTAATTTTTTTCCTCTAAAATGTGAAGGATTGATTCCTATCCTACATAGGAATAGAAATCCATTCCTACAAACCAAAGGGCTTCAAAGGAATTATTCTTTTGCAAATCATATCCTATAGAATTCCTACAAAAATTCTATAAACCAAAGGAGGCCTTAGTGGGTGCTCTCGTCTTTTTACTTGTTTTCTTTTCTTGAAAAATTCATATCTCCCTTTTTCTCTAACCCGCTCAACTTATCAAGATTTACAACCTAAACAAAGCAGATTTACAATACCCGGAAAAACAAATCTGATGTCAAATCTGTATATATGGAACAAATCCGGTGTCAGGATGCTTATATTGTTCATTCACGACGCGGATGCTGCTTCGACTGGCAACCTTCTGGGTCGAGCGCCAGCACAGCGGCGAGGTTCGGGTGGTGGACATGCGCGCCATGCTTTACACGTGTCCTCATCGGGAGTTCAAATACGGTCGTCCACCTACTGTTTTTTGTATTTAGAGCATCTACAGCCGCGATGGCCAAATCGGCCATTTAAACGCCCGCGGACGCATCCGCGAGCACTGGTCGGGCATGCCTCATATTTACCACTCTACATTCGCGTATCCCATATTTGGCACCTTATATCCATACTACACATGCAACGCTCATCTACTCTACACGGTCAAACGACGAACAACAAAAGTCGACTGCAAAGGAACGCAAGATCGGCTGCAAACGGACATTAACAAACTTCGCCTCATCCAAAAGATCATAATTCGCCACCGGACAAGTTCTTAAACTTCTACAACCAAAAACGATATAGACATTGAGGAGGAGGCAGGGCCGGAATCACCACTTCTTTGCCGAGGGTTTGCCCTTTCGGTCACGCCTCGCACTCCGACTACTCAATAGCAAGCCGGAGCGCCTTGGCGTTCTTCCGTTGGAGGCGGCGAGTGTCCGTCTCCGCCGCCGTGATGGAGCCACAGTAGACCCGTGCAAGGAGACACGCGTCCTCATTAGGGGACGCCTCCGTCTCGCGGCGGCGACGCGCGGACTGTGCAGTCCTGGTGTCGTTGCGCACGAGCCGGGAGGGGCCAGCTCCAGCGTCCGCGTTGCGCCAATGAGGGAGCTGCGGTGACGCTCAAGATTCGGAGTTGCCGCCAGTCTCCACCTTGGTCCGCTCCAGCGCAATGCGAAGGGCCATCTCCTCCTCGTAGTCGAGCTCGGAGCCGGAGTCGCTGCCGGAGCTGCTCATCGTAGTGGGTGGGATCATTATCGGAGAGGAGGAGGAGTGGACGGAGCGAGAGAGGGAGGGAGGCAGGAGAGAGTGAGCTAGGGTTTGGAGCGAGACGCCCGGATTGGGTTTTTTTGTGGGGTTGGTGATGGGTCGGGCCTGTCAGACGGACGCACCTGGGCGTGCCCTGGCCATCCCATATCCGCTCTATTTTTGGGCCGGATATGAGGGGTGTCGGTCAGCGATCGGGTGGGCCGCTCGATCGTTTGAGGAGGATTTGGGGCACCCGGTTGTAGATGCTCTAAGGGCATCTCCAGCCGTTGGCCCCCCAGGGGGCGCCTAAAATCGCCGCCTGGGGGTGAGCCGACGCAAAAATTGGGCCTGGGGGTGAGTTGGTCCCCAGCCGCCGGCCCCAGGGCCGCCCCCAGGCACGTTTTAAAATAAAAGAAGTTCGGCGAAGTTCGGCTTAAACACGATAAAATTCGGCCAAACACGATAAATTTCGGCCAAACATGATAAATTTCGGCACATTTCGGCGAAGTTCGCGGATTTTCA
This sequence comes from Triticum monococcum, assembly GCA_034509565.1. Classification (NCBI taxonomy): domain Eukaryota; kingdom Viridiplantae; phylum Streptophyta; class Magnoliopsida; order Poales; family Poaceae; genus Triticum; species Triticum monococcum. The sequence goes on from CM067844.1 coordinate 597,544,958, forward strand.
TTACATAGCACATATACATAAACTAATCTAAAGGAAAAACTGGCTGAAGTCGCCGTCGTCGCCGCCAACGTCGTCACCGGCCTTCTCCTCCTTGACGCGGGCGCCCTTGTTGGACCCCTGCCCGGCGTCGCCATGGCGGACTGATGGCAGCGCATCGTCGTCGTCGTCGCTGTCGCAGATGACGACAACTCCGCCTTCGTCGCGGCCGCATCGACGCTCCGCGAAGCGAAGCAGGGTGGCGCACTGGCGCTCCTTCGCCTTCTCCAGGCGCTCCTTCTCCATCGCTATGGAGTCCCTGCGCGCCCATTCCAGGGCCACGTCCTCGTCGTCGAGCTCCGTCGTCACCGGCGCGGCCAGCTCCTTCTTCACCGGCGCGAGCCCCGGCTCCGTCTTTGGCTTGACGAAGCGCGGAGGAGCCGACGAGCAGGCGCGCCGGCCGCCCTCGTTGATGACGATGCCCGCGCTGTGAGTGCGCCGGCCGAGCGGCGTCTCCGCCGCGGGCTCGGCCTTGACGCCGAGCAGGGCCGGAGTGCCGGAGGAGTGCGATGAAGATCGGGAGGAGAAAGAAGAGGAGGAGGACCCGAACCTCCTTGGCGCCCATGGCCCGGCGCGTCGGTGTTGCGCCAGGGCGGCCGCCCTTGCCGGGTACGCCAACGGCGGGTCGTTGCCGCCCTCGAGGTACGTCAGCACGCCCTCGAGTGTGCGGCCAGGGACGCCCCACCACCAGTGGCGTCCCTCGCTGTTCTGCCGGCCGCCAACCACCGGCTCGCCGTTGATGGACGCCAAGCGCTGCTGCTGGCGGTGCTCGAAATACGCCGCCCAAGCCGCGTGGTTGTCGGCGGCGTACTGGGGGAGGGAGAGTTGGACGTCGGTGAGGGAGGCGCGCACGACCTCGACTTCCTCGGCGAAGTACTGCGGCTTCGCCACGGCGTCGGGCAACGGGGGAATGGCCACTCCCCCTGCGCTGAGCCTCCACCCCGTCGGCCCGGCGCGCATGTCCGGCAGCGCTGGGATGTTCGCCTGGAACAGGAGCCAGGACTCCTGTTCGTGGAGCGAACGGCGGCCGAAGCCGTTGGCTGCCGCCTCGTCTCCGGGGTAGCGTTCCGCCATGGCGACGGGCTCGGGAGAGGTAGAGAGATAGAGGGAGGGGCTGGGCGGCGGCGCTCGGGAGAGGTAGGGAGAGGGAGGAGTGTCGTGGTTCTAAGTCTGACAGTAAAGTAGGGGGGTGTGTATGGAGAGGCTAGATCTTAGCTATTGGGAAGTTGTAAGCACGCAAGGTTTACGAGTTTAGGCCCTTCTCGGAGGAAGTAACAGCCCTACGTCTCGGTGCCCGGAGGCGGACGATTGGATTATGCGTATGAAGATAACAGGGGTGCGAACCCTCCACAGTAAGGAGGGGGTGGCTTATATAGAGTTCGCCGGCCCCCTCCTGCCCTCAGTAATGTAGTGTTTTAGGTACATTTAAGGTTGGGCATTACTGGTAACGCCCCTAATAAAGTGCTATAATGACCATAAAGACTACTTAATAGCCGACCGTTTGCCTACGGAGTGACTTTAGGTCTTCTGGCAGTCGAGTGGTTGGCTTCATGGTCGAGTGATAGCTTCTTGGTCGAGTGTCTTAAACCCGTCGAGTGGGATACCTTCAAGTTGATTGAAAGGTGACTTCTTCTAGGGATGTCCTCGAGTAGGGCTCTTTAGGACGGGTCCGTGCCCCTACCCTAGGTACATAGCTTCATCATTAGCCCCTGAATGGATCGAGGTTAGAATGAGAAAGGGTTGATGACCTTTCCGACTGGTTCTTTGGACTATATGAGTGCCTCGTTCTGGGTCGACCGTCATGGATGACGTCATCAAGCTCTTTCAGTCGCCTTGATCCATTCCAGGCCTTTCGTCGAGTGGATTTCTTTACCTGTGACATACCGAGCGCCGGTGCGCGCGGGGTCTTCTGTTTTGACAAGTTGTTCTGCAGTCAGCGGATGTCACGGGATTCGGATATTTTGGGAAGCGCGCGGGATGGGGGCGGCCGCAGTAATCGGAAGTGACAACGCAGAGGCTCCTCGATCCCCGCGTTGCCTTTTTCTCCACGTACTGCGCGCGCGCCTGCTGCGGGATTTGACTGGATAGCCTGGGCCTACCGGTCAGCCACTCGGGAGCGGCTCCTTATAAGTTTTTGGCTCGGAGTTTCCCATCAGTGCGCGTACTTCTCTCTTCTTCTTCTTCCTCTCTCCCTTCGCAACTCCTTCCGCTACCTCCGCTCTCGCCCAAGCGCCACAAACCCGTTCGATATTTCACCGACGACGATGGTGAAGGGCAAGACGACTGCTCTAGAGCGCGCGAAGAAGGCGGCGGCGGAGGGGAAAGGGAAGAGGTCTGCACGTGGCGGATCTTCCTCCAGGACCGCCCTGCCCAAAGGTTGGATCCAGGGCGACTGGATGCCGTCGGTGCTCCGGCAAGAGGATCTCGACGACATGGTCGAAGGGGGAGCCATTCCCCACAAAGCCGCGCGTCTTCCGGGGGGAGAGATCGAACCTCAACCCCGTGATGGTGAGTGCGTGCTCCTGGCCACTCACATCGATCGAGGGTTTTCTCTGCCGCCCCATCCTTTCTTCCGGAATTTCTTGAACTTCTTCGGAGCGCAGCTCCATCACTTTACTCCAAATTCCATTGTCTACCTCGCTGCTTTCATTTCCATGTGTGAGGCATTCTTGGGTTGCCGCCCACATTGGGGGCTTTTCAGGCACATCTTTACTTGTCGCTCTTAGTCGGTCAAGAAGGCCAAGTCGAGTGATGAGAGGACGCAAGTGATCCAGTTGTGCGGGGGCTTGGCGATCCAAACAAGGGGAAAGAGCTGTTTTCCATCCATCACTTTCCCGGAGTCGGTCCGAGGTTGGCAGGTAACTTGGTTCTACTGCCAGGACCAAGCGACCCCAGGGCAGTCGACTGGTCTCCCGTCTTTCTCTCTCGACCGAGCCCAAAAACCTGCTTCTCTAAAGGTGACGCCGGAAGAAAAGGCCCAGGTCAAGGTGCTGGCGGGTCGAGTGGTTGAGCTTGTCCATGAGGGTGTGACTGGAATGGATCTGCTGGAAGTCTTCCTCAAGAGGCGAATCCAACCGCTCCAGGCTCGTGACCACCCGATGTGGCTGTACTCAGGCCTCAAGGACACCACTCGGATCCACCCAGAGGAGGTCACTGACGAGATGCTGGAGGGGTGGCTGTCGAGCATCACGGGGAACAAAGACAACCCCCGAGGAGCTAGGAGGGTCATTCCACTCGACAATTCGTACGAAGTGGACCAGGTATGTCTTTATGCTCCCGACTGAAATCTTGTTTTCTGCGTTGGTCTTCTTTGAGTAGGTCGATTGACTTTCGTCTTGTCTGCTGTTTTCCAGGCGACCACCGAGATGTACTCGACGCCCAACGGGGCACAGGGGTCGACTGAGGAAGGGGAGGCGAGCGGAGGCGAGAGCGGGGATGACCAAGGTGAGTGGGAGTCTGATGGTGAAGGAGAGGGAGGCGACGACATCTTCTCCAGCGAGGAGGAGGAGAAGGAGGTTGAACCTCCCCGCCCAGAGAGGCGATCCAGGCTCGCACATGACCCAGCACAGGAACGCGGTAAGGCGACTGCCTCCGTTGGGCCGTCGTCAAAAACGCCCTCAGACCTCTTCTCCAACGCCGACTGGGAAGGTTCCCAAGCACCCACGTATGACACTGTCCAAGCCACCCAAGGCTCTGCCCAAGATGAAGATAGTTGTCCCTACCATTTCCGGGTAATAAAGCTTGTTTTCCTTCGTCGACCGTGGACGGATCCTTGGTTGATTCATTGAGCCAACTGACTGACTTTTCAAGATTTGTAGTGCTGCTACTTCTGAGGTCTCCGCCAAGGACGACGACCAAGAGATGGGGGATGCTGTTACCTCCAACCCTGGTACGATTACTGACGTTCTGTTTTTGAGTCGGCTGGTCATTTCTTGCAATTCTGGTCGATTGAATGTTTCCCTTGCAGCCCCTCCTCATGTTATCGACCTCCCGGATGACGATGACAACGAACCGTTGAGGATGAGGAGGAACAAGAGGTCGTCGGCTGACAAGACTCCCCAGCCTGCTCTGGCGTCTGAGACCATGGCTCGGGGTGGTGGCGACACCACTCGGGCTTCTGTGACTTTGGCCAACCCTCTGTCAAGTGTGCGGCCTTCGGCGTCGACTGCGGATCCATCTTCGCTTTTTGCTGCGTACCCCGTCCCTGAGGACCAAGCGGCTGCTGCAAAGGAGGCTATACGCCAGGCGGGGGTCATGATGGAGCAAGTGAAGATGGCTCGGGAGGCCAGCCAAGCAGCCTATGACGCGAGTTCGGCTCTTCAGAGCAACGTCCAGGTCAGTCGACTCGACACTTGATCGTTTGAAGAGTCTTTTTTTTGAAGATCTTTTGCATCTATATCTGTACACCCATTGGGTGTGTTTGCCAATTCTTGGACGAGTGGGGGCGCGCTAAGTGCACCCACTGGGTGTAGTCCCCGAGACTACGGTGGACTGCTGGCAGTTGACTGTAGTCTTTACATCTGTATTTCTTCACTCGGTCTGGTCAGGCCACGTCTAATGGAACTGTATCCGGTTGACTGCGGGCAGTCGACTTTCTCTCTTTTTTTGGTCGAACCAGTGGGGGCATGCTGAGTGCACCCACTGGGTGTAGTCCCCGAGACTACTGTCGAATGTTTTTGATTCGGTTGTGGTCTTAGAAACGTCATCTTTTTCTCTTAGTTACTCGGAAGCAACTTATCTTGGACGTCTGTCGACTGATTTTTTCTTTTACAGAAATCCTGCGAACTTGCATCTCGCTATACTGAGTTGGAGAAGCAGCGGATTCAACTGAACCTTGATCTGGAGCTGGCCAGAACAGAGCTGCAGAAGGTCAGAGACGGCGCCGCTGGTAAGACGACTTTGTCGACTAGTTTTGTTTTTAGGCTTGAGTACCCTTTTGCTATTTCTGAATCAACCATTATTTCTTTGCAGAAAAACTGAGCGAAGCTCTGGCGAAGAAGGATCAGGACCTGGCTGCTGCCCGTAAGGAGGCTGATGACAAGACCGCTCTGGCCGAACAGAAGCTGGCTTCGGTCGGCCAATTAGAAGAAGAGAATACCAAGCTGAAGACCGCTCTGGATGAAGCCAACAGGGAGTGCACATGTTGGAAGAAGGAGAATCTCACCCTGAACGAGAAGATGGAAGGCATCGCTCGTAGGAGGGACGACCTAGAGGGCTACTTGAGGAGCCTCGCCAAGAAGTTGTACATCAAGCTCGAAGGTGCACATTCAGTCCCGACTGGTTTTTTTTGTGTCGACTCAGTCTATGAATATTGACTTATCCTTGGATCGTGTATGCAGAGCTTTGCCAGAACTTTGAGGAGGAGACTGGGCGGATTGAAACGGGTTTGGATCCAATCAACTCTCCGGTGAATGATGAAGCTGCCATGAATCTGCTCCGACTGGAATCTCGCATTGACGGCGTCGTGGATTACTTGGCTTGGCTGAAGGTTGCCATGTCACGGATCGACCCAACACTTTGGCCAGAGTCTACGCTCCAGAACGATCTCGAGTTTCTGATGACTCGACTTAACGGAATCCCTGACCGAGTGCAGGAGTGGAAGAAGTCTTCTGCTCGGTGCGGCGCTGATGTGGCTCTGTCTCTAGTCCGCGTCCATTGCAAGGAGGCGCGAGAAGAGAAGCTGGCCGCCATCCAAGTCGCCAATACCAAGAGGCACAACTTTCAAGACTTCATGGAGACCTTTATTGCTGCTGCCACCCGTATTGCAGACGGGATCGACTTGGATGAGTTCGTCGCCCCTGCCAGTCCTCCGCCTGAGGAATGAAAAACTTTTATGCTTCTCCTTAAATTTGCCTCGGAATGCCGAGTGGATTTGTAACCGTTAAACTCTGCCGAGCCGAGGGCTCGCGTACTTTGATCTGAGGTCTGGGACCTTTTAGGCTTTTATCCGAACTTGATTTCTTGTTGAATATCTTCGCGGTTTGATCTGTCGAGTGGAACTTGATCTTCACTCGGAATACCCTTTGTATTTGTGGCATAACTTCTTGCGGATTGGGTCGAGTCCTGTACTTAGGCGAGCACTGGGCTGCTGCTAAGCCTCTGAGTGAGAGGTTTGCTCTTCACTCGGTAGGTTTTTTTCAAACTTAGGCGAGTGCTGGACTGCAGCTAAGTCTCGAAGTGGGAGAACTTAGGCGAGTAGGATTTTTTCAAACTTAGGCGAGTGCTCGACTGCAGCTAAGCCTCCGAGTGGGAGAACTTAGGCGAGTATTGGACTGCAGCTAAGCCCCCGAGTGGGAGGATTGCTCTCCACTCGGTAGGATTTTTTCAAACTTAGGCGAGTGCTCGACTGCAGCTAAGCCTCCGAGTGGGAGAACTTAGGCGAGTACTGGACTACAGCTAAGCCCCCGAGTGGGAGGATTGCTCTCCACTCGGTAGGATTTTTTCAAACTTAGGCGAGTGCTCGACTGCAGCTAAGCCTCCGAGTGGGAGAACTTAGGCGAGTATTGGACTGCAGCTAAGCCCCCGAGTGGGAGGATTGCTCTCCGCTCGGTAGGATTTTTTCAAACTTAGGCGAGTGCTCGACTGCAGCTAAGCCTCTGAGTGGGAGAACTTAGGCGAGTATTGGACTGCAGCTAAGCCCCCGAGTGGGAGGATTGCTCTCCACTCGGTAGGATTTTTTCAAACTTAGGCGAGTGCTCGACTGCAGCTAAGCCTCCGAGTGGGAGAACTTAGGCGAGTACTGGACTACAGCTAAGCCCCCGAGTGGGAGGATTGCTCTCCACTCGGTAGGATTTTTTTCAAACTTAGGCGAGTGCTTGACTGCAGCTAAGCCTCCGAGTGGGAGTGAAGGAAATATGCCCTAGAGGCAATAATAAAGTTATTATTTATTTCCTTATATCATGATAAATGTTTATTATTCATGCTAGAATTGTATTAACCGGAAACATAATACATGTGTGAATACATAGACAAACAGAGTGTCACTAGTATGCCTCTACTTGACTAGCTCGTTAATCAAAGATGGTTATGTTTCCTAACCATGGACAAAAGAGTTGTTATTTGATTAACGAGGTCACATCATTAGTTGAATGATCTGATTGACATAACCCATTCCATTAGCTTAGCACACGATCGTGTAGTATGTTGCTATTGCTTTCTTCATGACTTATACATGTTCCTATGACTATGAGATTATGCAACTCCCGTTTGCCGGAGGAACACTTTGGGTGCTACCAAATGTCACAACGTAACTGGGTGATTATAAAGGAGCATTACAGGTGTCTCCAAAGGTAAATGTTGGGTTGGCGTATTTCGAGATTAGGATTTGTCACTCCGATTGTCGGAGAGGTATCTCTGGGCCCTCTCGGTAATGCACATCACATAAGCCTTGCAAGCATTACAACTAATGAGTTAGTTGTGAGATGATGTATTACAGAACGAGTAAAGAGACTTGCCGGTAACGAGATTGAACTAGGTATTGGATACCGACGATCGAATCTCGGGCAAGTAACATACCGATGACAAAGGGAACAACGTATGTTGTTATGCGGTCTGACCGATAAAGATCTTCGTAGAATATGTAGGAGCCAATATGGGCATCCACGTCCCGCTATTGGTTATTGACCAGAGACGTGTCTCGGTCATGTCTACATTGTTCTCGAACCGTAGGGTCCGCACGCTTAAGGTTTCGATGACAGTTATATTATGAGTTTATGAGTTTTGATTTACCGAAGGAGTTCGGAGTCCCGGATGAGATCGGGGACATGACGAGGAGTCTCGAAATGGTCGAGACGTAAAGATCGATATATTGGACGACTATATTCGGACATCGGAAAGGTTCCGAGTGATTCGGGTATTTTTCGGAGTACCGGGTAGTTACGGGAGAAGTAATGGGTCTTGATGGGCTTTAGTGGGAAGAGGAAAAAGGCTGCTGCGCCCCCCTCCCCTTTGGTCCGAATTGGACTAGGGAAAAGGGGGCCGGCCACCTCTCCTTCTCCTCCTATTCCTTCTCCCTTCCTCCCCTCTTGGTGGACTCCTACTACGACTTGGAGTCCTACTAGGACTCCCTATCCTGGCCGCACCTTTGCCTTGGCCGGCCTCCTCCTCCTCCATCCTTTATATACAAGGGCAGGGGGCACCCCATAGACACACAAGTTGATCCTTGAGATCGTTCCTTAGCCGTGTGCGGTGCCCCCTGCCACCAAATTCCACCTCGATCATACCGTTGTAGTGCTTAGGCGAAGCCCTGCGTCGGTAGTACATCAAGATCGTCACCATGCCGTCGTGCTGACGGAACTCTTCCTCGACGCTTTGCTGGATCGGAGCCCGAGGATCGTCATCAAGCTGAACGTGTGCTAAGAACTCGGAGGTGCCGGAGTAACGGTGCTTGGATCGGTCGGATCGGGAAGAAGACGTACGACTACTTCCTCTACGTTGTGTCAACGCTTCCGTTGCGATCTACAAGGGTACGTAGATCAGACTCTCCCCCTCGTTGCTATGCATCACCATGATCTTGCATGTGCGTAGGAAATTTTTGAAATTACTATGTTCCCCAACAGTGGTATCCGAGCCTAGGTTTTATGGTTTGATGTTATTTGCACGAGTAGAACACAAGTGAGTTGTGGGCGATACAAGTCATACTGCCTACCAGCATGTCACACTTTGGTTCGGCGGTATTGTTGGATGAAGCGGCCTGGACCGACATTACGCGTACGCTTACGCGAGACCGGTTTCCCCGACGTGCTTTGCACATAGGTGACTTGCGGGTGACTGTTTCTCCAACTTTAGTTGAACCGAGTGTGGCTACGCCCGGTCCTTGCGAAGGTTAAAACGGAGTCTATTTGACAAACTATCGCTGTGGTTTTGATGCGTATGTGAGATTGGTTCTTGCTTAAGCCCGTAGTAGCCACGTAAAACTTGCAACAACAAAGTAGAGGACGTCTAACTTGTTTTTGCAGGGCATGTTGTGATATGATATGGTCAAGACGTGATGAGATATAAGTTGTTGTATGAGATGATCATGTTTTGTTGAAGTTATCGGCAACTGGCAAAAGCCTTATGGTTGTCTCTTTATTGCATAAGATGCAAGCGCCAAATAATTGCTTTACTTTATCGCTATGCGATAGCAATAGTTGCAAGAGCAATAGTTGGCGAGACGACCGTGTGACGACACATTGATATAGATCAAGATGATGGAGATCATGGTGTCATGCCGGTGATGACAGAGATCATGACAGTACTTTAGAGATGGAGATCAAAGAAGCAAGATGATGATGGCCATATCATGTCACATATTTTGATTGCATATGATGTTTATCTTTTATACATCTTATTTTTGCTTTGATTGACGGTAGCATTATAAGATGATCTCTCACTAAATTATCAAGAAGTGTTCTCCCTGAGTATGCACCGTTGCGAAAGTTCTTCGTGCTGAGACACCACGTGATGATCGGGTGTGATAGGTTCTACGTTCAAATACAACGGGTGCAAAACAGTTACACACGCGGAATACTCAGGTTATACTTGACGAGCCAAGCATATACAGATATGGCCTCGGAACACAGAGACCGAAAGGTCGAGCGTGAATCATATAGTAGATATGATCAACATAACGATGTTCACCATTGAAAACTACTCCATCTCACGTGATGATCGGTTATGGTTTAGTTGATTTGGATCACGTGATCACTTAGAGGATTAGAGGGTATCTATCTAAGTGGGAGTTCTTAAGTAATATGATTAATTGAACTTAAATTTATCATGAACTTAGTCCTGGTAGTATTTTGCAAATTATGTTGTAGATCAATAGCTCGCGTTGTTGCTTCCCTGTGTTTATTTTGATATGTTCCTAGAGAAAATTATGTTGAAAGATGTTAGTAGCAATGATGCGGATTGGATCCGTGATCTGAGGTTTATCCTCATTGCTGCACAGAAGAATTATGTCCTTGATGCACCGCTAGGTGACAGACCTATTGCAGGAGCAGATGCAGACGTTATGAACGTTTGGCTGGCTTAATATGATGACTACTTGATAGTTTAGTGCATCATGCTTAATGGCTTAGAATCGGGACTTCAAAGACGTTTTGAACGTCATGGACCATATGAGATGTTCCAGGAGTTGAAGTTAATATTTCAAGTAAATACCCGAGTTGAGAGATATGAAGTCTCCAACAAGTTCTATAGCTGAAAGATGGAGGAGAATCGCTCAACTAGTGAGCATGTGCCCAGATTGTCTGAGTACTACAATCGCTTGAATCAAGTGGGAGTTAATCTTCCAGATAAAATAGTGATTGACAGAATTCTCTAGTCACCATCACCAAGTTAGTAGAACTTTGTGATGAACTATAATATGCAAGGGATAACGGAAACAACTCCCAAGCTCTTCGTGATGCTGAAATCAACAAAGGTAGAAATCAAGAAAAACATCAAGTGTTGATGGTTGACAAGATCACTAGTTTCAAGAAAAGGGCAAAGGGAAGAAGGGGAACTTCAAAAGAACGGCAAGCAAGTTGCTACTCATGTGAAGAAGCCCAAGTTTGGTCCTAAGCCTGAGACAAAGTGCTTCTACTGCAAAGGGACTGGTTACTGGAAGCGGAACTACCCCAAGTGATTGGCGGATAAGAAGGATGGCAAAGTGAACATAAGTATATTTGATATACATGTTATTGATGTGTACTTTACTAGTGTTTATAGAAAACCCTCAGTATTTGATACTAGTTCAGTTGCTAAGAGTAGTAACTCAAAACGGGAGTTGTAGAATGAACAGGGACTAGTTAAGGGTGAAGTGACGATGTGTGTTAGAAGTGGTTCCAAGATTGATATGATCATCATCGCATACTCCCCTATACTTTCGGGATTAGTGTTGAACTTAAATAAGTGTTATTTGGTTTTTGCGTTGAGCATGAATATGATTTGATCATGTTTATTGCAATATGGTTATTCATTAAAGTCAGAGAATAATTGTTGTTCTGTTTACATGAATAAAACCTTCGATGGTCCTACACCCAATGAAACAAGTTCGTTGGATCTCGATCGTAGTGATACACATATTCATAATATTGAAACCAAAAGATGCAAAATTAATAATGATAGTGCAACTTATTTGTGGCACTGCCGGTTAGGTCATATTGGTATAAAGCGCATGAAGAAACTCCATGCTGATGGGCTTTCGGAATCACTTGATTATGAATCACTTGATGCTTGCGAACCATGCCTTTTGGGCAAGATGACTAAAACGCCGTTCTCCGGAACAATGGAGCAAGCAACAGATTTGTTGGAAATCATACATATTGATGTATGTGGTCCGATGAATATTTAAGGCTTGCAGCAGGTATCATTATTTTCTAACCTTCACAGATGATTTGAGCAGATATGGGTATATCTACTTAATGAAATAGAAGTCTGATACATTTGAAAAGTTCATATAATTTCAGAGTGAGGTGGAAAATCATCGTAACAAGAAAATAAAGTTTCTACGATCTGATCGTGGAGAAGAGTATTTGAGTTACGAGTTTGGTCTTCAGTTAAAACAATGTGAAATAGTTTCACTACTCACGCCACCTGGAACACCACAGCATAATGGTGTGTCCGAACGTCATAACTGTACTTTATTGGATATAGTGCAATCTATGATGTTTCTTACCGATTTACCACTATCGTTTTTGGGGTCATGCATTAGAGACAGCTGCATTCACGTTAAAAAGGGGCACCATCTATATCCGTCGAGACGACGCCTTATGAACTATGGTTTGGCAAGAAACCAAAGTTGTCGTTTCTTGAAGTTTGGGGTTGCGATGCTTATGAGAAAAGTTTCATCCTGATAAGCTCAAACCCAAATCGGAGAAATATGTCTTCATAGGATACCCAAAGGAGACTGTTGGGTACACCTTCTATCATAGATCCTAAGGCAAGACATTCGTTGCTTATAATGGATCCTTTCTAGAGAAGGAGTTTCTCTTGAAAGAAGTAAGTGGGAGGAAAGTAGAAAACTTGATAAGGTAATCGTACCTTCTACCTTATTGGAAAGTAGTTCATCACAAAAATATGTTCTTGTGACTACTACACCAATTAGTGAGGAAGCTAATGATGATCATCATGTAACTTCAGATCAAGTTACTACCGAATCTCGTAGGTAAACCAGAGTGAGATCCGCACCAGAGTGGTACGGTAATCCTGTTCTGGAGGTCATGTTACTTGACCATGACGAACCTACGAACTATGAGGAAGCGATGATGAGCCCAGATTCCGCGAAATGGTTTGAGGCCATGAAATCTGAGATATGATCCATGTATGAGAACAAAGTTTGGACTTTGGTTGACTTGCCCGATGATCGGCAAGCAATTGAGAATAAATGGATCTTCAAGAGGAAGACGGACGCTGATAGTAGTGTTACTATCTACAAAGCTAGAATTGTCGAAAAAGGTTTTCGACAAGTTCAAGGTGTTGACTACGATGAGTTTTTCTCACTCGTATCTATGCTTAAGTCTGTCCGAATCATGTTAGCAATTGCCGCATTTTATGAAATCTAGCAAATGGATAAACAAAACTGCATTCCTTAATGGATTTATTAAAGAAGAGTTGTATGTGATGCAACTAGAAGGTTTTGTCAATCCGAAAGGTGCTAACAAAATTTGCAAGCTCCAGCGATCCATCTGTGGACTGGTGCAAGCATCTCGGAGTTGGAATATACGCTTTGATAAGTTGATCAAAGCATATAGTTTTATACAGACTTGCGGTGAAGCCTGTATTTACGAGAAAGTGAGTGGGAGCACTACAGCATTTCTGATAAGTATATGTGAATGACATATTGTTGATCGGAAATAATGTAGAATTATTCTGTAAAGCATAAAAGGAGTGTTTGAAAGGAGTTTTTCAAAGAAAGACTTCGGTAAAGCTGCTTACATATTGAGCTTCAAGATCTATAGAGATAGATCAAGACGCTTGATAAGTTTTTCAATAAGTACATACCTTGACAAGATTTTGAAGTAGTTCAAAATGGAACAGTCAAAGAAAAAGTTTCTTGCCTGTGTTACAAGGTGTGAAGTTGAGTAAAGACTCAAAGCCCGACCACGGCAGAAGATAGAAAGAGAATGAAAGTCATTCCCTATGCCTCATTCATAGGTTCTATAAAGTATGCCATGCTGTGTACCAGATCTATTGTATACCCTGCACTGATTTGGCAAGGGAGTACAATAGTGATCTAGGAGTAGATCACTGGACAGCGGTCAGAATTATCCTTAGTGAAATAAGGATGTGTTTCTCGATTATGGACGTGACAAAAAGGTTCGTCGTAAAGGGTTACGTCGATGCAAGTTTTGACACTAATCTAGATGACTCTAAGTCTCGGTCTAGATACATATTGAAAGTGGGAGCAATTAGCTAGAGTAGCTCCATGCAGAGCATTGTTGACATAAAAATTTGCAAAATACATGTGGATCTGAATGTGGCAGACCCGTTGACTAAGATTCTCTCACAAGCAAAACATGATCACACCTTAGTACTCTTTGGGTGTTAATCACATAGCGATGTGAACTAGATTACTGAATCTAGTAAACCCTTTGAGTGTTGGTCACATGACAATGTGAACTATGGGTGTTAATCACATGGTGATGTGAACTATTGCTGCTAAATCACATGGCGATGTGAACTAGATTATTGACTCTAGTGCAAGTGGGAGACTGAAGGAAATATGCCCTAGAGGCAATAATAAAGTTATTATTTATTTCCTTATATCATGATAAATGTTTATTATTCATGCTAGAATTGTATTAACCGGAAACATAATACATGTGTGAATACATAGACAAACAGAGTGTCACTAGTATGCCTCTACTTGACTAGCTCATTAATCAAAGATGGTTATGTTTCCTAACCATGGACAAAAGAGTTGTTATTTGATTAACGAGGTCACATCATTAGTTGAATGATCTGATTGACATAACCCATTCCATTAGCTTAGCACACGATCGTTTAGTATGTTGCTATTGCTTTCTTCATGACTTATACATGTTCCTATGACTATGAGATTATGCAACTCCCGTTTGCCGGAGGAACACTTTGGGTGCTACCAAACGTCACAACGTAACTGGGTGATTATAAAGGAGCATTACAGGTGTCTCCAAAGGTAAATGTTGGGTTGGCGTATTTCGAGATTAGGATTTGTCACTCCGATTGTCGGAGAGGTATCTCTGGGCCCTCTCGGTAATGCACATCACATAAGCCTTGCAAGCATTGCAACTAATGAGTTAGTTGTGAGATGATGTATTACAGAACGAGTAAAGAGACTTGCCGGTAACGAGATTGAACTAGGTATTGGATACCGACGATCGAATCTCGGGCAAGTAACATACCGATGACAAAGGGAACAACGTATGTTGTTATGCGGTCTGACCGATAAAGATCTTTGTAGAATATGTAGGAGCCAATATAGGCATCCAGGTCCCGCTATTGGTTATTGACCAGAGACGTGTTTCGGTCATGTCTACATTGTTCTCGAACCATAGGGTCCGCACGCTTAAGGTTTCGATGACAGTTATATTATGAGTTTATGAGTTTTGATGTACCGAAGGAGTTCGGAGTCCCGGATGAGATCAGGGACATGACGAGGAGTCTCGAAATGGTCGAGACGTAAAGATCGATATATTGGACGACTATATTCGGACATCGGAAAGGTTCCGAGTGATTCGGGTATTTTTCGGAGTACCGGGTAGTTACAGGAGAAGTAATGGGCCTTGATGGGCTTTAGTGGGAAGAGGAAAAAGACTGCTGCGCCCCCCCTACCCTTTGGTCCGAATTGGACTAGGGAAAAGGGGGCCGGCCACCTCTCCTTCTCCTCCTATTCCTTCTCCCTTCCTCCCCTCTTGGTGGACTCCTACTAGGACTTGGAGTCCTAGTAGGACTCCCTATCCTGGCCGCACCTTTGCCTTGGCCGGCCTCCTCCTCCTCCATCCCTTATATACAAGGGCAGGGGGCACCCCATAGACACACAAGTTGATCCTTGAGATCGTTCCTTAGCCGTGTGCGGTGCCCCCTGCCACCAAATTCCACCTCGATCATACCGTTGTAGTGCTTAGGCGAAGCCCTGCGTCGGTAGTACATCAAGATCGTCACCACGCCGTCGTGCCGACGGAACTCTTCCTCGACGCTTTGCTGGATCGGAGCCCAAGGATCGTCATCAAGCTGAACATGTGCTAAGAACTCGGAGGTGCCGGAGTAACGGTGCTTGGATCGGTCGGATCGGGAAGAAGACGTACGACTACTTCCTCTACGTTGTGTCAACGCTTCCGTTGCGATCTACAAGGGTACGTAGATCAGACTCTCCCCCTCGTTGCTATGCATCACCATGATCTTGCATGTGCGTAGGAAATTTTTGAAATTACTACGTTCCCCAACAGGGAGAACTTAGGCGAGTACTGGATTGCAGCTAAGCCCCCGAGTGGGAGGATTGCTCTCCACTCGGTAGGATTTTTCCAAACTTAGGCGAGTGTTCGACTGCAGCTAAGCCTCCGAGTGGGAGAACTTAGGCGAGTACTGGACTGCAGCTAAGCCCCCGAGCGGGAGGATTGCTCTCCACTCGGTAGGATTTTTCCAAACTTAGGCGAGTGCTCGACTGCAGCTAAGCCTCCGAGTGGGAGAACTTAGGCGAGTACTGGACTGCAGCTAAGCCCCCGAGTGGGAGGATTTCTCTCCACTTGGTAGGATTTTTTCAAACTTAGGCGAGTGCTCGACTGCAGCTAAGCCTCCGAGTGGGAGAACTTAGGCGAGTACTAGACTGCAGCTAAGCCCCTGAGTGGGAGGATTGCTCTCCACTCGGTAGGATTTTTTCAAACTTAGGCGAAACGGATTCGCAGCCAAGTCACCCACTGGGGGATTTTGTATGCAAACAAAGTGACAGCAATTATTGGAACACTCTTGTCTTTGATAAAAAATGAACTGCAGATTTTTTTTTCTTATTACATCTCGTCTAAGGGAGAACTCAAGTGTAAAAGGGGCGGAGCAGTTCCGCGTTCCAAGCTCGTGGCTCGTCGATCTGGCGATCAACATTGTAGAGGTGGTACGCTCCATTGTGGACGACTCTGGTGACGATGAAGGGACCTTCCCAAGTAGGAGCAAGCTTGTGTGGTTTCTGTTGATCCACTCGGAGGACGAGATCTCCTTCTTGGAAGGCTCGACTCTTCACATTCCAGACGTGAAAACGGCGCAAGTCTTGCTGATAAATGGTCGATCTGATCATGGCCATCTCCCTCTCTTCTTCTAAGAGGTCGACTGCGTCTTGCCGGGCCTGTTCTGCTTCATCTTCGGTGTAAAGTTCGACTCGGGGTGCGTTATGAAGAAGGTCACTCGACAGAACTGCTTTGGCTCCATAAACCAGAAAGAATGGAGTTCTTCCAGTCGACCGGTTAGGGGTGGTCCTTAATCCCCACAGAACTGACGGAAGCTCATCGACCCAAGCGCCTGCCACGTGCTGAGATCACGCATTAGTCGAGGCTTTAGTCCTTTGAGAATCAGACCATTTGCTCTCTCAGCTTGTCCATTCGACTGGGGATGGGCGACCGATGCGTAGTCGACTCGTGTGCCTTGAGAGGCGCAAAAAGCTCTGAACTTGTCCGAATCAAAGTTTGACCCATTGTCAGTGATGATGCTATGCGGGACTCCATATCTAAATGTTAACCCTCTGACGAAACTGATAGCAGTGCAAGCATCGAGATTCTTGATGGGCTTAGCTTCGATCCATTTGGTAAATTTGTCGACTGCCACAAGCACATGAGTGAATCCACTCCTGCCCGTTCTTAGTGGACCAACCATGTCCAGTCCCCAGACGGCAAAGGGCCAGACGAGTGGAATGGTCTTCAGGGCTGATGCAGGCTTGTGTGACATGTTGGAGTAGAACTGGCACCCTTCGACTGTCTCTTTTGCCATCTCATTTGCTCTTGGCCAGTAAAATCCTGCTCGGTATGCTTTAGCCACAATAGTCCGAGAGGACGCATGGTGACCACAGGTCCCCGAGTGGATATTGAAGGAAATATGCCCTAGAGGAAATAATAAAGTTATTATTTATTTCCTTAAAATCATGATAAGTGTTTATTATTCATGCTAGAATTGTATTAACCGGAAACATAATACATGTGTGAATACATAGACAAAACAGAGTGTCACTAGTATGCCTCTACTAGACTAGCTCGTTAATCAAAGATGGTTATGTTTCCTAACCATGAACAAAGAGTTGTTATTTGATTAACGAGGTCACATCATTAGTTGAATGATCTGATTGACATGACCCATTCCATTAGCTTAGCACCCGATCGTTCAGTATGTTGCTATTGCTTTCTTCATGACTTATACATGTTCCTATAACTATGAGATTATGTAACTCCCGTTTACCGGAGGAACACTTTGGGTACTACCAAACGTCACAACGTAACTGGGTGATTATAAAGGAGTACTACAGGTGTCTCCAATGGTGGATGTTGGGTTGGCGTATTTCGAGATTAGGGTTTGTCACTCCGATTGTCGGAGAGGTATCTCTGGGCCCTCTCAGTAATACACATCACATAAGCCTTGCAAGCATAATAACTAAGATGTTAGTTATGAGATGATGTATTACGGAACGAGTAAAGAGACTTGCCAGTAACGAGATTGAACTAGGTATTGGATACCGACGATCGAATCTCGGGCAAGTAACATACCGATGACAAAAGGAACAACGTATGTTGTTATGCGGTCTGACCGATAAAGATCTTCGTAGAATATGTAGGAGCCAATATGGGCATCCAGGTCCTGCTATTGGTTATTGACCGGAGACGTGTCTCGGTCATGTCTACATTGTTCTCGAACCGTAGGGTCCGCACGCTTAACGTTACGATGACAGTTATTATGAGTTTATGCATTTTGATGTACCGAAGGTAGTTCGGAGTCCCGGATGTGATCACGGACATGACGAGGAGTCTCGAAATGGTCGAGACGTAAAGATTGATATATTGGAAGCCTATGTTTGGACATTGGAAGTGTTCCGGGTGAAATCGGGATTTTACCGGATTACCGGGAGGGTTACCGGAACCCGCCGGGAGCCAAATGGGCCAACATGGGCCTTAGTGGAAAGGTGAAAGGGCTGCCCACATAGGGCTGCGCGCCTCCCCCCTCTCTCTAGTCCTATTAGGACTACGAGAAGGTGGCCGGCCCCCCTCTCTCCCTTTCCCACTTGGGAATCCTAGTTGGACTAGGATTGGAGGGGGGAGTCCTACTCCCGGTAGGAGTAGGACTCCTCCTGCGCCTCCCTCCTCTTGGCCGGCCAGCCCTCCCCCTCTCATCCTTTATATACGGGGGCAGGGGGCACCTCTAGACACACAAGTTGATCCTTGAGATCGTTCCTTAGCCGTGTGCGGTGCCCCCTGCCACCAAATTCCACCTCGATCATACCGTTGTAGTGCTTAGGCGAAGCCCTGCGTCGGTAGTACATCAAGATCGTCACCACGCCGTCGTGCTGACGGAACTCCTCCCCGAAGCTTTGCTGGATCGGAGCCCGGGGATCGTCATCGAGTTGTACGTGTGCTAAGAACTCGGAGGTGCCGGAGTAACGGTGCTTGGATCGGTCGGATCGGGAAGAAGACGTACGACTACTTCCTCTATGTTGTGTGATCGCTTCCGCAGTCGGTCTGCGTTGGTACGTAGACAACACTCTCCCCTCTCGTTGCTATGCATCACCATGATCTTGCGTGTGCATAGGAAAATTTTGAAATTACTACGTTCCCCAATAGTGGCATCCGAGCCTAGGTTTTATGGTTTGATGTTATTTGCACGAGTAGAACACAAGTGAGTTGTGGGCGATACAAGTCATACTGCCTACCAGCATGTCATACTTTGGTTCGGCGGTATTGTTGGACGAGACGACCCGGACCAACCTTACGCGTACGCTTACGCGAGACCGGTTCCCTCGACGTGCTTTGCACATAGATGGCTTGCGGGCGACTGTCTCTCCAACTTTAGTTGAACCGAGTGTGGCTACGCCCGGTCCTTGAGAAGGTTAAAACGGAGTCTATTTGACGAACTATCGTTGTGGTTTTGATGCGTAGGTGAGATGAGTTCTTACTTAAGCCCGTAGCAGCCACGTAAAACTTGCAACAACAAAGTAGATGATGTCTAACTTGTTTTTGCAGGGCATGTTGTGATGTGATATGGTCAAGGCATGATGCTGATTTTATTGTATGAGATGATCATGTTTTGTAACCAAGTTATCGGCAACTGGCAGGAGCCATATGGTTGTCGCTTTATTGTATGCAATGCAATCGCGATGTAATGCTTTACTTTATTACTAAGCGGTAGTGATAGTCGTGGAAGCATAAGATTGGCGAGACGACAACGATGCTACGATGGAGATCAAGGTGTCGCGCCGGTGACGATGGTGATCATGACGGTGCTTCGGAGATGGAGATCACAAGCACAAGATGATGATGGCCATATCATATCACTTATATTGATTGCATGTGATGTTTATCTTTTATGCATCTTATCTTGCTTTGATTGACGGTAGCATTATAAGATGATCTCTCACTAAATTATCAAGAAGTGTTTTCCCTGAGTATGCACCGTTGCCAAAGTTCGTCGTGCCCAGACACCACGTGATGATCGGGTGTGATAAGCTCTACGTCCAAATACAACGGGTGCAAAACAGTTGCACACGCAGAATACTCAGGTTATACTTGACGAGCCAAGCATATACAGATATGGCCTCGGAACACGGAGACCGAAAGGTCGAGCGTGAATCATATAGTAGATATGATCAACATAACGATGTTCACCATTGAAAACTACTCCATCTCACGTGATGATCGGTTATGGTTTAGTTGATTTGGATCACGTGATCACTTAGAGGATTAGAGGGATGTCCATCTAAGTGGGAGTTCTTAAGTAATTTGATTAACTGAACTTAAACTTATCATGAACTTAGTACCTGATAGTATCTTGCTTGTTTATGTTGATTGTAGATAGATGGCTCGTGTTGTTGTTCCGTTGAATTTTAATGCGTTCCTTGAGAAAGCAAAGTTGAAAGATGATGGTAGCAATTACACGGACTGGGTCCGTAACTTGAGGATTATCCTCATTGCTGCACAGAAGAATTACGTCCTGGAAGCACTGTTGGGTGCCAGGCCTGCTGCTGGAGCAATGCCAGATGTTATGAATGTCTGGCAGAGCAAAGCTGATGACTACTCGATAGTTCAGTGTGCCATGCTTTACGGCTTAGAATCGGGACTTCAACGACGTTTTGAACATCATGGAGCATATGAGATGTTCCAGGAGTTGAAGTTGATATTTCAAGCAAATGCCCGAATTGAGATATATGAAGTCTCCAATAAGTTCTATAGCTGCAAGATGGAGGAGAACAGTTCTGTCAGCGAGCATATACTCAAAATGTCTGGGTATAATAATCACTTGATTCAGATGGGAGTCAATCTTCCAGATGATTGCGTCATTGACAAAATTCTCCAATCACTGCCACCAAGCTACAAGAGCTTCGTGATGAACTATAATATGCAAGGGATGAACAAGACTATTCCCGAGCTCTTCGCAATGCTGAAAGCTGCGGAGGTAGAAATCAAGAACGAGCATCAAGTGTTGATGGTCAACAAGACCACTAGTTTCAAGAAGAAGGGCAAAGGGAAGAAGAAGGGGAACTTCAAGAAGAACAGCAAGCAAGTTGCTGCTCAGGAGAAGAAACCCAAGTCTGGACCTAAGCCTGAAACTGAGTGCTTCTACTGCAAGCAGACTGGTCACTGGAAGCGGAACTGCCCCAAGTATTTGGCGGATAAGAAGGATGGCAAGGTGAACAAAGGTATATGTGATATACATGTTATTGATGTGTACCTTACTAGAGCTCGCAGTAGCACCTGGGTATTTGATACTGGTTCTGTTGCTAATATTTGCAACTCAAAACAGGGACTACAGAATAAGCGGGCGCTAGCAAAGGACGAGGTGACGATGCGCGTGGGAAACGGTTCCAAAGTCGATGTGATCGCGGTCGGCACGCTACCTCTACATCTACCTTCGGGATTAATATTAGACCTAAATAATTGTTATTTGGTGCCAGCGTTGAGCATGAACATTATATCTGGATCTTGTTTAATGCGAGACGGTTATTCATTTAAATAAGAGAATAATGGTTGTTCTATTTATATGAGTAATATCTTTTATGGTCATGCACCTTTGAAGAGTGGTCTATTCTTGTTGAATCTCGATAGTAGTGATACACATATTCATAATGTAGAAGCCAAAAGATGCAGAGTTGATAATGATAGTGCAACTTATTTGTGGCACTGCCATTTAGGTCATATCGGTGTAAAACGCATGAAGAAACTCCATACTGATGGGCTTTTGGAACCACTTGATTATGAATCACTTGGTACTTGCGAACCGTGCCTCATAGGCAAGATGACTAAAACACCGTTCTCCGGTACTATGGAGAGAGCAACAGATTTATTGGAGATCATACATACCGATGTATGTGGTCCGATGAATATTGAAGCTCGTGGCGGATATCGTTATTTTCTCACCTTCACAGATGATTTAAGCAGATATGGGTATATCTACTTAATGAAACATAAGTCTGAAACATTTGAAAAGTTCAAGGAATTTCAGAGTGAAGTCGAAAATCATCGTAACAAGAAAATAAAGTTTCTACGATCTGATCGTGGAGGAGAATATTTGAGTTACGAGTTTGGTGTACATTTGAAAAATTGTGGAATAGTTTCGCAACTCACGCCACCCGGAACACCACAGCATAATGGTGTGTCCGAACGTCGTAATCGTACTTTACTAGATATGGTGCGATCTATGATGTCTCTTACTGATTTACCGCTATTGTTTTGGGGTTATGCTTTAGAGACGGCCGCATTCACGTTAAATAGGGCACCATCAAAATCCGTTGAGACGACGCCTTATGAACTATGGTTTGGCAAGAAACCAAAGTTGTCGTTTCTTAAAGTTTGGGGCTGCGATGCTTATGTGAAAAAGCTTCAACCTGATAAGCTCGAACCCAAATCGGAGAAATGTGTCTTCATAGGATATCCAAAGGAAACTATTGAATACACTTTCTATCACAGATCCGAAGGCAAGACTTTTGTTGCTAAGTTCGGAAACTTTCTAGAGAAGGAGTTTCTCTCGAAAGAAGTGAGTGGGAGGAAAGTAGAACTTGACGAGGTAACTGTACCTGCTCCCTTATTGGAAAATAGTACATCACAGAAAACTGTTTCTGCAACACCTATACCAATTAGTGAGGAAGCTAATGATGATGATCATGAAACTTCAGGACAAGATACTACTGAACCACGTAGATCAACCAGAGTAAGATCCGCACCAGAGTGGTACGGTAATCCAATTCTGGAAGTCATGCTACTAGATCATGATGAACCTACGAACTATGAAGAAGCGATGGTGAGCCCAGATTCCGCAAAGTGGCTTGAGGCCATGAAATCTGAGATGGGATCCATGTATGAGAACAAAGTATGGACTTTGGTTGACTTGCCCGATGATCGGCAAGCAATTGAGAATAAATGGATCTTCAAGAAAAACACTGACGCTGACGGTAATGTTACTGTCTATAAAGCTTGACTTGTCGCAAAAGGTTTTCGACAAGTTCAAGGGGTTGACTACGATGAGACCTTCTCACCCGTAGCGATGCTTAAATCCGTCAGAATCATGTTAGCAATTGCCGCATTTTATGATTATGAAATATGGCAGATGGATGTCAAAACTGCATTCCTGAATGGATTTCTGGAAGAAGAGTTGTATATGATGCAACCAGAAGGTTTTGTCGATCCAAAGGGAGCTAACAAAGTATGCAAACTCCAGCGATCCATTTATGGACTGGTGCAAGCATCTCGGAGTTGGAATAAACGCTTTGATAGTGTGATCAAAGCATTTGGCTTTATACAGACTTTTGGAGAAGCCTGTATTTACAAGAAAGTGAGTGGGAGCTCTGTAGCATTTCTGATATTATATGTGGATGACATATTGCTGATTGGAAATGATATAGAATTTCTGGATAGCATAAAGGGATACTTGAATAAAAGTTTTTCAATGAAAGACCTCGGGGAAGCTGCTTACATATTAGGCATAAAGATCTATAGAGATAGATCAAGACGCTTAATTGGACTTTCACAAAGCACATACCTTGACAAGATTTTGAAGAAGTTCAAAATGGATCAAGCAAAGAAAGGGTTCTTGCATGTGTTACAAGGTGTGAAGTTGAGTCAGACTCAATGCCCGACCACTGCAGAGGATAGAGAAAAAATGAAAAATGTTCCCTATGCTTCAGCCATAGGCTCTATCATGTATGCAATGCTGTGTACCAGACCTGATGTGTGCCTTGCTATAAGTTTAGCAGGGAGGTACCAAAGTAATCCAGGAGTGGATCACTGGACAGCGGTCAAGAACATCCTGAAATACCTGAAAAGGACTAGGGATATGTTTCTCGTATATGGAGGTGACAAAGAGCTCACCGTAAGAGGTTACGTTGATGCAAGCTTTGACACTGATCCGGACGATTCTAAATCGCAAACCGGATACGTGTTTACTTTAAACGGTGGAGCTGTCAGTTGGTGCAGTTCTAAACAAAGCGTCGTAGCGGGATCTACATGTGAAGCGGAGTACATAGCTGCTTTGGAAGCAGCAAACGAAGGAGTCTGGATGAAGGAGTTCATATCTGATCTAGGTGTCATACCTAGTGCATCGGGTCCAATGAAAATCTTTTGTGACAATACTGGTGCAATTGCTTTGGCAAAGGAATCCAGATTTCACAAAAGGACCAAACACATCAAGAGATGCTTCAACTCCATCCGGGATTTAGTCCAGGTGGGAGACATAGAGATTTGCAAGATACATACGGATCTGAATGTTGCAGACCCGTTGACTAAGCCTCTTCCACGAGCAAAACATGATCAACACCAAAGCTCCATGGGTGTTAGAATCATTACTGTGTAATCTAGATTATTGACTCTAGTGCAAGTGGGAGACTGAAGGAAATATGCCCTAGAGGCAATAATAAAGTTATTATTTATTTCCTTAAAAATCATGATAAGTGTTTATTATTCATGCTAGAATTGTATTAACCGGAAACATAATACATGTGTGAATACATAGACAAAACAGAGTGTCACTAGTATGCCTCTACTAGACTAGCTCGTTAATCAAAGATGGTTATGTTTCCTAACCATGAACAAAGAGTTGTTATTTGATTAACGAGGTCACATCATTAGTTGAATGATCTGATTGACATGACCCATTCCATTAGCTTAGCACCCGATCGTTCAGTATGTTGCTATTGCTTTCTTCATGACTTATACATGTTCCTATAACTATGAGATTATGCAACTCCCGTTTACCGGAGGAACACTTTGGGTACTACCAAACGTCACAACGTAACTGGGTGATTATAAAGGAGTACTACAGGTGTCTCCAATGGTGGATGTTGGGTTGGCGTATTTCGAGATTAGGGTTTGTCACTCCGATTGTCGGAGAGGTATCTCTGGGCCCTCTCGGTAATACACATCACATAAGCCTTGCAAGCATAATAACTAAGATGTTAGTTATGATATGATGTATTACGGAACGAGTAAAGAGACTTGCCAGTAACGAGATTGAACTAGGTATTGGATACCGACGATCGAATCTCGGGCAAGTAACATACCGATGACAAAAGGAACAACGTATGTTGTTATGCGGTCTGACCGATAAAGATCTTCGTAGAATATGTAGGAGCCAATATGGGCATCCAAGTCCCGCTATTGGTTATTGACCGGAGACGTGTCTCGGTCATGTCTACATTGTTCTCGAACCGTAGGGTCCGCACGCTTAACGTTACGATGACAGTTATTATGAGTTTATGCATTTTGATGTACCGAAGGTAGTTCGGAGTCCCGGATGTGATCACGGACATGACGAGGAGTCTCGAAATGGCCGAGACGTAAAGATTGATATATTGGAAGCCTATGTTTGGACATCGGAAGTGTTCCCGGTGAAATCGGGATTTTACCGGATTACCGAGAGGGTTACGGGAACTCCCCGGGAGCCAAATGGGCCAACATGGGCCTTAGTGGAAAGGTGAAAGGGCTGCCCACATAGGGCTGCGCGCCTCCCCCCTCTCTCTAGTCCTATTAGGACTAGGAGAAGGTGGCCGGCCCCCCTCTCTCCCTTTCCCACTTGGGAATCCTAGTTGGACTAGGATTGGAGGGGGGAGTCCTACTCCCGGTAGGAGTAGGACTCCTCCTGCGCCTCCCTCCTCTTGGCCGGCCAGCCCTCCCCCTCTCATCCTTTATATACGGGGGCAGGGGGCACCTCTAGACACACAAGTTGACCCTTGAGATCGTTCCTTAGCCGTGTGCGGTGCCCCCTGCCACCAAATTCCACCTCGATCATACCGTTGTAGTGCTTAGGCGAAGCCCTGCGTCGGTAGTACATCAAGATCGTCACCACGCCGTCGTGCTGACGGAACTCCTCCCCGAAGCTTTGCTGGATCGGAGCCCGGGGATCATCATCGAGCTGTACGTGTGCTAAGAACTCGGAGGTGCCGGAGTAACGGTGCTTGGATCGGTCGGATCGGGAAGATGACGTACGACTACTTCCTCTACGTTGTGTGATCGCTTCCGCAGTCGGTCTGCGTTGGTACGTAGACAACACTCTCCCTTCTCGTTGCTATGCATCACCATGATCTTTCGTGTGCGTAGGAAAATTTTGAAATTACTACGTTCCCCAACAGATATCATTAAGGATTATCTGACCCTCTTCTGGTGTTATGCATTTCTGACCGACTCCAGCCGCGCTCTCTCTATACAGCTGTCCCTTTATGACTGTGAAGGCCTTGGATCGGCGGACGGTCTGTCGAGCCTCTTCCTCGTCTTCCGGGAGTTCTTTCCTTAGGATATACGCGATGTATGGTATCGTCCAGTCAGGGGTGATTGCCAAGACTTCCATGATTAGGTCGACCACCGCAGGTACTTCAACTTCAGTCGGATCTGTGGCACTTTTCGGCTGCAGGGCTTCTTCTGTGAAAGGATCCTCTTGGACTGACGGCGAGTGAATGTGTTCCAGGAACACGTTGCTGGGAATGGCTTCTCTCTTGGAGCCTATCTTTGCCAAATCGCCAGCTGCCTGATTTTTCAGTCGGGGGATGTGATGAAGCTCTAACCCCTCGAATTTCTTTTCTAGCTTTCGCACTGCATTGCAATAACCAGTCATTGCCAGACTCCTGACGTCCCATTCCTTCATCACTTGATTAACCACCAAATCTGAGTCGCCATAGACCATGAGGCGACGGACGCCGAGTGAAATGGCCATGCGCAACCCATACAAAAGTGCTTCATACTCTGCTTCATTATTGGAGGAATCGAAGTGAATCTGGAGAACATATCTGAGCTTATCTCCTCGGGGGGAGACTAGGACTACCCCCGCACCGGAACCATTCAGCATCTTAGATCCATCGAAGAACATGGTCCAGTGCTCCGAGTGAACTTGAGTCGGAAGTTGCTGTTCAATCCACTCGGCGATGAAATCTGCGATTGCTTGGGACTTGATAGCCTTCTTTGCTTCAAACTTGATATCTAAGGGAAGGAGTTCAATCGCCCACTTGGCCACTCGACCAGTTGCGTCTCTGTTATGCAGAATCTCTGATAGTGGGGCGTCGCTAACGACTGTAATGGGGTGGTCAGAGAAGTAATGTGCAACTTTCTTTGTGGTCATATAAATCCCATATACAAGCTTCTGGTAGTGAGGGTATCTTTGTTTTGAAGGGGTCAAAACTTCAGACACATAATATACTGGGCGTTGAACTTTGAAGGCCTTTCCTTCCTCTTCCCGCTCGACCGTAAGCACTGTACTGACAACTTGTCCTGTGGCTGCAATGTAAAGCAGCAGAGGCTCTTTGCTGATTGGGGCAGCAAACACCGGCTGGGTGGAGAGCAGAGCTTTGAGCTCTACAAACGCTGCATCAGCTTCTGGAGTCCACTCGAACTTGTCAGACTTCTTCATCAGTTGGTAAAGAGGCAACGCCTTTTCACCGAGACGAGAAATGAATCGACTTAAAGCGGCCAAGCAGCCTGTAAGCTTTTGGACATCGTGCACACGTACAGGACGCTTCATCCAGAGTATGGTGCCAATTTTTTCAGGATTGGCATCGATCCCCCATTCGGAAACGAGAAAACCGAGTAACTTTCCACCTGGAACTCCGAAAGTGCACTTTGATGGATTGAGCTTGATATCATACCTCCTGAGGTTGGCAAAGGTTTCAGCAAGGTCAGCTTGTTGGGGAACGTAGTAATTTCAAAAAATTTCCTACGCACACGCAAGATCATGGTGATGCATAGCAACGAGGGGGAGAGTCTAATCTACGTACCCTTGTAGATCGCAACGGAAGCGTTGACACAACGTAGAGGAAGTAGTCGTACGTCTTCTTCCCGATCCGACCGATCCAAGCACCGTTACTCCGGCACCTCCGAGTTCTTAGCACACGTACAACTCGATGACGATCCCCGGGCTCCGATCCAGCAAAGCTTCGGGGAGGAGTTCCGTCAGCACGACGGCGTGATGACGATCTTGATGTTCTACCGACGCAGGGCTTCGCCCAAGCACTACAACGATATGATTGAGGTGGAATATGGTGGCAGGGGCACCGCACACGGCTCAGGAATGATCACGTGGATCAACTTGTGTGTCTTGGGGTGCCTCCTGCCCCCGTATATAAAGGAGCAAGGGGAGGAGGCCGGCCGGCCAGGTGTGGCGCGCCAAGGAGGAGTCCTCCTCCTAGTAGGAGTAGGACTCCTACTAGGAGGGGGAAAGAGGTGGAGTGGGAGAAGGAAAGGGGGGGCGCCGCCCCCCTCCCCTAGTCCAATTCGGACCAGGGAGGAGGTCGCGCGCGGCCCACCTCTGGCAGCCCTTCTCTCTCTCCACTAAAGCCCATAAGGCCCATTACTTCTCCCGGTAGGGTTCCGGTAACCCTCCGGCTCTCCGGTTTTCTCCGAAATCACCCGGAACACTTCCGGTGTCCGAATATAGTCATCCAATATATCAATCTTTATGTCTCGACCATTCCGAGACTCCTCGTCATGTCCGTGATCATATCCGGGACTCCGAACTAACTTCGGTACATCAAAATGCATAAACTCATAATAACTGTCATCATAACGTTAAGCGTGCGGACCCTATGGTTCGAGAACAATGTAGACATGACTGAGACATATCTCCGGTCAATAACCAATAGCGGGACCTGGATGCCCATATTGGCTCCTACATATTCTATGAAGATCTTTGTCGGTCAGACCGCATAACAACATACGTTGTTCCCTTTGTCATCGGTATGTTACTTGCCCGAGATTCGATCGTCGGTATCCAATACCTAGTTCAATCTCGTTACCGACAAGTCTCTTTACTCATTCCGTAATACATCATCTCGCAACTAACTCATCAGTCACAATGCTTGCAAGGCTTATGTGATGTGTATTACCGAGAGGGCCCAGAGATACCTCTCCGACAATCGGAGTGACAAATCCTAATCTCGAAATATGCCAACCCAACATCTACCTTTGGAGACACCTGTAGAGCTCCTTTATAATCACCCAGTTACCTTGTGACGTTTGGTAGCACACAAAGTGTTCCTCCGGTAAACGGGAGTTGCATAATCTCATAGTCATAGGAACATGTATAAGTCATGAAGAAAGCAATAGCAACATACTAAATGATCGGGTGCTAAGCTAATGAAATGGGTCATGTCAATCAGATCATTCAACTAATGATGTGACCTCGTTAATCAAATAACAACACATTGTTCATGGTTAGGAAACATAACCATCTTTGATTAATGAGCTAGTCTAGTAGAGGCATACTAGTGACACTAAGTTTGTCTATGTATTCACACATGTATTATGTTTCCGGTTAATACAATTCTAGCATGAATAATAAACATTTATCATGATATAAGGAAATAAATAATAACTTTATTATTGCCTCTAGGGCATATTTCCTTCAGTCTCCCACTTGCACTAGAGTCAATAATCTAGATTACACAGTAATGATTCTAACACCCATGGAGCCTTGGTGCTGATCATGTTTTGCTCGTGGAAGAGGCTTAGTCAACGGGTCTGCAACATTCAGATCCGTATGTATCTTGCAAATCTCTATGTCTCCCACCTGGACTAGATCCCTGATGGAATTGAAGCGTCTCTTGATGTGCTTGGTCCTCTTGTGAAATCTGGATTCCTTTGCCAAGGCAATTGCACCAGTATTGTCACAAAAAAATTTCATTGGACCCGATGCACTAGGTATGACACCTAGATCGGATATGAACTCCTTCATCCAGACTCCTTCGTTCGCTGCTTCCGAAGCAGCTATGTACTCCGCTTCACATGTAGATCCTGCTACGACGCTTTGTTTAGAACTGCACCAACTGACAGCTCAACCGTTTAATGTAAACACGTATCCGGTTTGCGATTTAGAATCGTCCGGATCAGTGTCAAAGCTTGCATCAACGTAACCTCTTACAATGAGCTCTTTGTCACCTCCATATACGAGAAACATATCCTTAGTCCTTTTCAGGTATTTCAGGATGTTCTTGACCGCTGTCCAGTGATCCATTCCTGGATTACTTTGGTACCTCCCTGCTAAACTTATAGCAAGGCACACATCAGGTCTGGTACACAGCATTGCATACATGATAGAGCCTATGGCTGAAGCATAGGGAACATCTTTCATTTTCTCTCTATCTTCTGCAGTGGTCGGGCATTGAGTCTGACTCAACTTCACACCTTGTAACACAGGCAAGAACCCTTTCTTTGCTTGATCCATTTTGAACTTTTTCAAAATTTTGTCAAGGTATGTGCTTTGTGAAAGTCCAATTAAGCGTCTCGATCTATCTCTATAGATCTTAATGCCCAATATGTAATCAGCTTCACCGAGGTCTTTCATTGAAAAACTCTTATTCAAGTATCCCTTTATGCTATCCAAAAATTCTATATCATTTCCAATCAGCAATATGTCATCCACATATAATATCAGAAATGCTACAGAGCTCCCACTCACTTTCTTGTAAATACAGGCTTCTCCAAAAGTCTGTATAAAACCAAATGCTTTGATCACACTATCAAAGCGTTTATTCCAACTCCGAGATGCTTGCACCAGTCCATAAATGGATCGCTGGAGCTTGCACACTTTGTTAGCTCCCTTTGGATCGACAAAACCTTCCGGTTGCATCATATACAACTCTTCTTCCAGAAATCCATTAAGGAATGCAGTTTTGACATCCATCTGCCATATTTCATAATCATAAAACACGGCAATTGCTAACATGATTCGGACAGACTTAAGCATCACTACGGGTGAGAAGGTCTCATCGTAGTCAACCCCTTGAACTTGTCGAAAACCTTTTGCGACAAGTCGAGCTTTATAGACAGTAACATTACCATCAGCGTCAGTCTTTTTCTTGAAGATCCATTTATTCTCAATTGCTTGCCGGTCATCGGGCAAGTCAACCAAAGTCCATACTTTGTTCTCATACATGGATCCCATCTCAGATTTCATGGCTTCAAGCCACTTTGCGGAATCTGGGCTCACCATCGCTTCTTCATAGTTCGTAGGTTCATCATGATCTAGCAGCATGACTTCCAGAACTGGATTACCGTACCACTCTGGCGCGGATCTTGCTCTGGTTGATCTACGAGGTTCAGTAGTATCTTGTTCTGAAGTTTCATGATCATTATCATTAGCTTCCTCACTTATTGGTGTAGGTGTTGCAGAAACAGTTTTCTGTGATGTTTACTTTCCAATAAGGGAGCGGGTACAGTTACCTCGTCAAGTTCTACTTTCCTCCCACTCACTTCTTTCGAGAGAAACTCCTTCTCAAGAAAGTTTTCGAATTTAGCAACAAAAGTCTTGCCTTCGGATCTGTGATAGAAGGTGTATCCAATAGTTTCCTTTGGATATCCTATGAAGACACATTTCTCCAATTTGGGTTCGAGCTTATCAGGTTGAAGCTTTTTCACATAAGCATCGCAGCCCCAAACTTTCAGAAACGACAACTTTGGTTTCTTGCCAAACCATAGTTCATAATGCGTCGTCTCAACGGATTTTGATGGTGCCCTATTTAACGTGAATGCGGCCGTCTCTAGAGCGTATCCCCAAAACGATAGCGGTAAATCAGTAAGAGACATCATAGATCGCACCATATCTAGTAAAGTACGATTACGATGTTCGGACACACCATTACGCTGTGGTGTTCCGGGTGGCGTGAGTTGCGAAACTATTCCATAATTTTTCAAATGTACACCAAACTCGTAACTCAAATATTCTCCTCCACGATCAGATCGTAGAAACTTTATTTTCTTGTTACGATGATTTTCCACTTCACTCTGAAATTCTTTGAACTTTTCAAATGTTTCAGACTTATGTTTCATTAAGTAGATATACCCATATCTGCTTAAATCATGTGTGAAGGTGAGAAAATAACGATATCCGCCACGAGCCTCAATATTCATCGGACCGCATACATCTGTATGTATGATTTCCAACAAAACTGTTGCTCTCTCCATAGTACTGGAGAACGGTGTTTTAGTCATCTTGCCCATGAGGCACGGTTCGCAAGTACCAAGTGATTCATAATCAAGTGGTTCCAAAAGTCCATCAGTATGGAGTTTCTTCATGCGCTTTACACCGATATGACCTAAACGGCAGTGCCACAAATAAGTTGCACTATCATTATCAACTCTGCATCTTTTGGCTTCTACATTATGAATATGTGTATCACTACTATCGAGATTTAACAAGAATAGACCACTCTTCAAGGGTGCATGACCATAAAAGATATTACTCATATAAATAGAACAACCATTATTCTCTGATTTAAATGAATAACCGTCTCGCATTAAACAAGATCCAGATATAATGTTCATGCTCAACGCTGGCACCAAATAACAATTATTTAGGTCTAATATTAATCCCGAAGGTAGATGTAGAGGTAGCGTGCCGACCGTGATCACATCGACTTTGGAACCGTTTCCCACGTGCATCGTCACCTGGTCCTTAGCCAATCTTCGCTTAATCCGTAGTCCCTGTTTCGAGTTGCAAATATTAGCAACAGAACCAGTATCAAATACCCAGGTGCTACTGCGAGCATTAGTAAGGTACACATCAATAACATGTATATCACATATACCTTTGTTCACCTTGCCATCCTTCTTATCCGCCAAATACTTGGGGCAGTTCCGCTTCCAGTGACCAGTCTGCTTGCAGTAGAAGCACTCAGTTTCAGGCTTAGGTCCAGACTTGGGTTTCTTCTCCTAAGCAGCAACTTACTTGCCGTTCTTATTGAAGTTCCCTTTCTTCTTCCCTTTGCCCTTTTTCTTGAAACTAGTGGTTTTGTTAACCATGAACACTTGATGCTCCTTTTTGATTTCTACCTCCGCAGCTTTCAGCATTGCGAAGAGCTCGGGAATAGTCTTGTTCATCCCTTGCATATTATAGTTCATCACGAAGCTCTTGTAGCTTGGTGGCAGTGATTGGAGAATTCTGTCAATGACGCAATCATCTGGAAGATTAACTCCCAATTGAATCAAGTGATTATTATACCCAGACATTTTGGGTATATGCTCACTGACAGAACTGTTCTCTTCCATCTTGCAGCTATAGAACTTATTGGAGACTTCATATCTCTGAATCCGGGCATTTGCTTGAAATATTAACTTCAACTCCTGAAACATCTCATATGCTCCATGACGTTCAAAACGTCGTTGAAGTCCCGATTCTAAGCCGTAAAGCATGGCACACTGAACTATCGAGTAGTCATCAGCTTTGCTCTGCCAGACGTTCATAACATCTGGTGTTGCTCCAGCAGCAGGCCTGGCACCCAGCGGTGCTTCCAGGACGTAATTCTTCTATGCAGCAATGAGGATAATCCTCAAGTTACGGACCCAGTCCGTGTAATTGCTACCATCATCTTTCAACTTTGCTTTCTCAAGGAACGCATTAAAATTCAACGGAACAACAACACGAGCCATCTATCTACAATCAACATAAACAAGCAAGATACTATCAGGTACTAAGTTCATGATAAATTTAAGTTCAATTAATCATATTACTTAAGAAATCCCACTTAGATAGACATCCCTCTAATCTTCTAAGTGATCACGTGATCCAAATCAACTAAACCATGTTCGATCATCACGTGAGATGGAGTAGTTTCATCGGTGAACATCATTATGTTGATCATATCTACTATATGATTCACGCTCGACCTTTCGGTCTCCGTGTTCCGAGGCCATATCTGTATATGCTTGGCTCGTCAAGTATAACCTGAGTATTCCGCGTATGCAACTGTTTTGCACCCGTTGTATTTGAACGTAGAGCCTATCACACCCGATCATCACGTGGTGTCTCAGCACGAAGAACTTTCGCAACGGTGCATACTCAGGGAGAACACTTCTTGATAATTTAGTGAGAGATCATCTTATAATGCTACCGTCAATCAAAGCAATATAAGATGCATAAAAAGATAAACATCACATGCAATCAATATAAGTGATATGATATGGCCATCATCATCTTGTGCTTGTGATCTCCATCTCCGAAACACTGTCATGATCACCATCATCACCGGCGCGACACCTTGATCTCCATCGTAGCATCGTTGTCGTCTCGCCAATCTTATGCTTCCACGACTATCGCTACCGTTTAGTGATAAAGTAAAGCATTACATCGTGATTGCATTGCATACAATAAAGCGACAACCATATGGCTCCTGCCAGTTGCCGATAACTCGGTTACAAAACATGATCATCTCATACAATAAAATTTAGCATTATGTCTTGACCATATCACATCACAACATGCCCTGCAAAAACAAGTTAGACGTCCTCTACTTTATTGTTGCAAGTTTTACGTGGCTGCTACGGGCTTAAGCAAGAACCAATCTCACCTACGCATCAAAACCACAATGATAGTTTGTCAAATAGACTCTGTTTTAACCTTCTCAAGGACCGGGCGTAGCCATACTCGGTTCAACTAAAGTTGGAGAGACAGTCGCCCGCAAGCCATCTATTTGCAAAGCACGTCGAGGGAACCGGTCTCGCGTAAGTGTACGCGTAAGGTTGGTCCGGGTCGTCTCGTCCAACAATACCGCTGAACCAAAGTATGACATGCTGGTAGGCAGTATGACTTGTATCGCCCAGAACTCACTTGTGTTCTACTCATTAATATAACATCAAACCATAAAACCTAGGCTCGGATGCCACTGTTGGGGAACGTAGTAATTTCAAAAAATTTCCTACGCACACGCAAGATCATGGTGATGCATAGCAACGAGGGGGAGAGTCTGATCTACGTATCCTTGTAGATCGCAACGGAAGCGTTGACACAACATAGAGGAAGTAGTCGTACGTCTTCTTCCCGATCCGACCGATCCAAGCACCGTTACCCCGGCACCTCCGAGTTCTTAGCACACGTACAACTCTATGACGATCCTCGGGCTCCGATCCAGCAAAGCTTCGGGGAGGAGTTCCGTCAGCACGACGGCGTGATGACGATCTTGATGTTCTACCGACGCAGGGCTTCGCCTAAGCACTACAACGATATGATCGAGGTGGAATATGGTGGCAGGGGGCACCGCACACGGCTAAGGAACGATCACGTGGATCAACTTGTGTGTCTTGGGGTGCCCCCTGCCCCCGTATATAAAGGAGCAAGGGGAGGAGGCCGGCCGGCCAGGTGTGGCGCGCCAAGGAGGAGTCCTCCTCCTAGTAGGAGTAGGACTCCTACTAGGAGGGGGAAAGAGGTGGAGTGGGAGAAGGAAAGGGGGGCGCCGCCCCCCTCCCCTAGTCCAATTCAGACCAGGGAGGAGGTGGCGCGCGGCCCACCTCTGGCAGCCCTTCTCTCTCTCTCCACTAAAGCCCATAAGGCCCATTACTTCTCCCGGTAGGGTTCCGGTAACCCTCCGGCTCTTCGGTTTTCTCCGAAATCACCCGGAACACTTCCGGTGTCTGAATATAGTCATCCAATATGTCAATCTTTATGTCTCGACCATTCCGAGACTCCTCGTCATGTCCGTGATCATATCCGGGACTCCGAACTAACTTCGGTACATCAAAATGCATAAACTCATAATAACTGTCATCGTAACGTTAAGCGTGCGGACCCTACGGTTCGAGAACAATGTAGACATGACTGAGACATGTCTCCGGTCAATAACCAATAGCGGGACCTGGATGCCCATATTGGCTCCTACATATTCTACGAAGATCTTTATCGGTCAGACCACATAACAACATACGTTGTTCCCTTTGTCATCGGTATGTTACTTGCCCGAGATTCGATCGTCGGTATCCAATACCTAGTTCAATCTCGTTACCGGCAAGTCTCTTTACTCGTTCCGTAATACATCATCTCGCAACTAACTCATCAGTCACAATGCTTGCAAGGCTTATGTGATGTGTATTACCGAGAGGGCCCAGAGATACCTCTCCGACAATCGGAGTGACAAATCCTAATCTCGAAATATGCCAACCCAACATCTACCTTTGGAGACACCTGTAGAGCTCCTTTATAATCACCCAGTTACGTTGTGACGTTTGGTAGCACACAAAGTGTTCCTCCGGTAAACGGGAGTTGCATAATCTCATAGTCATAGGAACATGTATAAGTCATGAAGAAAGCAATAGCAACATACTAAACGATCGGGTGCTAAGCTAATGAAATGGGTCGTGTCAATCAGATCATTCAACTAATGATGTGACCTCGTTAATCAAATAACAACACATTGTTCATGGTTAGGAAACATAACCATCTTTGATTAACGAGCTAGTCTAGTAGAGGCATACTAGTGACACTAAGTTTGTCTATGTATTCACACATGTATTGTGTTTCCGGTTAATACAATTCTAGCATGAATAATAAACATTTATCATGATATAAGGAAATAAATAATAACTTTATTATTGCCTCTAGGGCATATTTCCTTCACAGCTCATAGGTCGGAACCTTTCTGGGACTTGACCACAATATCATTCATGTATGCCTCCACATTCCGACTGATTTGAGTGAGTAAACACTTCTGAATCATTCTCATGAATGTGGCTCCGGTGTTCTTGAGGCCGAACGGCATGGTGACGTAACAGAAGCATCCGAATGGAGCGATGAAAGCTGTTTTGATCTCGTCGGGCCCATACAGACGGATCTGATGGTACCCGGAATAGGCATCTAGAAAAGACAATCTCTCGCACCCCGCAGTCGAGTCGACTATTTGGTCGATGCGAGGGAGAGGAAAATGATCTTTCGGGCAGGCCCGATTGATATGTTTGAAATCAATGCACATGCGAAGTGACTTGTCCTTCTTGGGGACCATGACGACATTGGCGAGCCACTCGGAGTGGTAAATCTCTCGGATGAACTCCGCTGCTAAGAGCCGAGCCACCTCCTCGCCAATGGCTTGCTTCTTCTGGACGGCGGACCGTCGAAGATGTTCCTTCACAGGCTTGAATTTTGGGTCGACTCGTAGACGGTGCTTAGCCAGCCCTCTGGGAACTCCAGGCATGTCAGAGGGTTTCCATGCGAAGATGTCCTAGTTCTCACGGAGGAGCTGGATGAGCGCTTCTTCCTATTTGGAGTCGAGCGTCGTCGAGATGTGAGTCGGAGCAGCGTCGGGGTCGGTCGGGTGAATGTGGACTGTCTTTGTTTCACCAGACGACTGAAAAGCTGATTCTGAAGCAGGCTTCTTAGCTCGCAACAATTCACTCAGATCGGCAGTCTTTTGGTACTCTTTCAGCTCGACCACTGCCATCTGAGCATCAGCGATCTTTGATCCCTTCTGAAAGCACTCTTCTGCTTTCTTTCGGTTGCCCGTAACAGTGATCACACCTTTGGGGCCAGGCATCTTCAGTTTGAGATACACGTAACATGGTCGAGCCATGAAGCGTGCGTAAGCTGGCCTGCCCAAAATGGTATGATAAGCACTCTGGAAGTCCACAACCTCGAATGTCAACTTTTCCTTGCGGTAATTCTTTGAATCACCAAAAACCACATCAAGAGCAATCTGGCCGAGTGACTCGGCTTTCTTCCCAGGAATGACTCCGTGGAAGCTCATGTTACTGGTACTGAGTCTGGACATCGGAATGCCCATTCCTTTCAAAGTTTCAGCGTACAGTATGTTCAGGCCACTGCCGCCATCCATCAGGACTTTGGTCAGTCGAGTGCCTTCGACAACTGGGTCGACCACCAAAGCTTGCCTCCCAGGGGTGGCAATGTGCGTCGGGTGATCAGACTGGTCGAATGTGATGGCAGTCTGAGACCACTTCAGGTAACTGGGTGTTGCCGGAGCAACCATGTTCACCTCACGGTTAATGACTTTCAGTCGAATTTTGCTTTCGACATCGGCAAAAATCATCAGGGTGGAATTAACCTGGGGGTATCCATCGTCACTATCATCCTTTTCCTCAACCCTGTCTGGCTTTTTTTTCTTTATCCTTGGGCTGCTTGCCCTAAAACTGCTGGATCAGGAGCCGGCACTGTCGAGTGGTATGCTTGGGGTAAATAAAATTATCCTCTTCATCTTTCTTGGTGTGGATGTGACATGGCAGGTCCAAAACATCATTCCCATCCTGATCCTTGACTTTCTTGGGCTTCCAGGTGCCCTTGGGTTTCCCCTTGAAGTTTCCCTGGGCCACGGCCAGGGCCTCCCCGGGAGCGGCTGGCTCGGCCTTCCGCTTCTGCTTCCGACTGGAGTTTCCTCCGGTTTCTTGGGCGACTGATTTGAGTTTGCCACTTCGGAGTCGGTCTTCGTCTTCACCATTAGCGTACTTGGTGGCAATCTCCATCATCCGATTCAGAGACATCTCTCCAGTTCGACCGAACTTCAGATTCAACTCTCTGTATTTGACGCCTTCCTTGAAAGCGCAAACTGCTTGATGGTCTGGCACATTCTTAACCGAGTGGTGCAGTGTGATCCACCTCTGGATGTATTCCCTCAGTGTTTCATTCGGCTTCTGCAC
This sequence comes from Triticum monococcum, assembly GCA_034509565.1. Taxonomy (NCBI): domain Eukaryota; kingdom Viridiplantae; phylum Streptophyta; class Magnoliopsida; order Poales; family Poaceae; genus Triticum; species Triticum monococcum. Next base: position 597,582,997 of record CM067844.1, read on the forward strand.
GCAAGACCGCAACTCTGTAAGGCCTGCAGGGCGCTTGCATGTTCCCTCAAAGGTTGTGACGAACACTCGGGAGAGGTCTTCCCAAGTGTAGATGCTGCTGGGTGCCAACTGATTTAACCACGCCCTGGCTGAGCCTTCTAACATGAGAGGCAAATGCTTCATGGCCACCTCATCATTGCCCCCGCCAATCTGCACAGCCACTCGGTAATCTTCGAGCCAAGTGTCAGGTTTAGATTCACCGGTGAACTTGCTGACTCCAGTCGCCAGCCTAAAGTTGGGGGGAGGGGTCACTGCGGCTCTGATTGCTTGACTGAAACACTCCGGCCCCGAAGCACGTACTCTGCTGCTGGCAGGCGCGTCTCTGTCGTGGCCTTCTCGATGAGCTCTGTTCCTGTCAACCAAACCTTGAACGAGGATGGATCTCGCGTCAAAGCCTGGGTCCCTGGGGTCGACTGGAATCCTCTGCCCAACATTATGGGGGCGCCTGTCATCTCGATGTCGAGGCGCATATGACCCACTCCTCGGGGGAGGGGTTGGCACTCAACGTCGATCATCATGGTCGGGTCGGTGATCATACTGCTCATTTCTTCTGTACTGATCGTGCCGGTCTCCACGTCCCTCACGCCTCGGGGGCGATCTCGGGCTGTGAGCCGACTGGACTGTTTCTGTTGCAACGGATCGACTGTGGATCCTGTTCCGCGACTGAGAAATGGCGGAATTCTGGTTTCCTGCCGCTCGGAGCAACGCTCTGATCTGCAACAAGCCCTTGCCAGCCTCCATCTGGGAGGGCTGAATTGACTGCGCTATATGGGCCGCGGCGGCCAAATTCTGAACTGGGGTTCGGTATACCTGCGGCGGCGGGAAGAGCTGACGTCGACTGGATTCGGGAGCTTGCTGTCGTCGACTGGACTCGGGAGCTCGCTGACGTGCTTGCTCGTTGAGTATTCGTTGTAGATTCTCCAGTCGAGTGCGCTCGGCCAGGTTAGCCAAGCGCGCGTCCTCCAAGGCCCGGGCCTCGGGGGTTTCTCCAACAATAGGAGTGTGGAGCGCGTCCATGTTCCGGCGGTGAAGCTCCTCTCGCTGCAATGACGTGGGAGGTTCGGGGAGGTACTCGTCGTGGGGATGCGACGGGTCGCCTCCACCCGCGCCCCCATCAGCGCGAGGGAATCCGGGAGGACTGTGTGTCCCCTCGACCGCCAGAACCTCAGCCAAAGGGTCGCTGCTATCGCACTCGGATGCGGTCTCCGCGGAGCCAGTCGACAGGTCGAACAGGCCGCAGAGGGATTCGTCGGGCTCGATTGCCGCGACTTGCGGGGCCGCCGACTGGCGGGCCACGGCATGTCTCACCCACCGCTGAAGTCTCGAGCGACCGAAGCGCTTGCGCTGGTGGGAGACAGGGCGGGGAGACGACACGGGGGCCGACTGATACTGGGTCGACGGCTGCCGCAGGAGGACGCCGGGAACGCATGCGCGGAAATGCGTCACGCCGCGGACGGGGAGCGCGTCGACGTCGAGTGGCGCCTCCTGAAGCCAAGCGGAGCCGTCGGTGATGAAGGTGAGCGCGCCGAGACGGATCTCGCGGCCCTCTACCAAAACTCCGCAGGAAACCATGATCAAATGGATCGGAAAAATCGCAACTTCTCCAATTAGGCGCTAAGACTCCCGCCCCACGGTGGGCGCCAACTGTCGTGGTTCTAAGTCTGACAGTAAAGTAGGGGGGTGTGTATAGAGAGGCTAGATCTTAGCTATTGGAAAGTTGTAAGCACGCAAGGTTTACGAGTTCAGGCCCTTCTCGGAGGAAGTAACAGCCCTACGTCTCGGTGCCCGGAGGCGGTCGATTGGATTATGCGTATGAAGATAACAGGGGTGCGAACCCTCCACACTGAGGAGGGGGGTGGCTTATATAGAGTTCGCCGGCCCCCTCCTGCCCTCAGTAATGTAGGGTTTTAGGTACATTTAAGGTTGGGCGTTACTGGTAACGCCCCTAATAAAGTGCTATAATGACCATAAAGACTACTTAATAGCCGATCGTTTGCCTGCGGAGTGACTTTAGGTCTTCTAGCAGTCGAGTGGTTGGCTTCATGGTCGAGTGATAGCTTCTTGGTCGAGTGTCTTGAACCCGTCGAGTGGGATACCTTCAAGTTGATTGAAAGGTGACTTCTTCTAGGGATGTCCTCGGGTAGGGCTCTTTAGGACGGGTCCGTGCCCCTACCCTAGGTACATAGCTTCATCAAGGAGCTGGGCGGCGGCGAGGGGCGGGACTGGTGTGGGCACAGGCGAGTGCAGGCCACCGGCTATATAGCCGCGCCGCACCCGTGTGTACGCGTGCGAGGGAGGGGAGGCGTCGGCGCGCCGTCCCGTGACGCGCCGCCCGTGAGGAATCAATGGAAGGCTGACCGACGACAGCCTTGGCATTGATTTCCCGTGGGAACCGAGGCCGTTGGGGGAAGACGAGGCGCCGTGTCGCTGACACGGCGGGCCCGCGGCTGTTTCGTGCCAAAACAGTTCGCCCCGGCGCCCCCGGGCGCTCCCCAGCGCGCCGGGTTCTGCCTGGGTCCGCCGGCGCTGTTTTCGGCCCAGGCTGACGAAAATCGGGCTCCTAGGGGCGCGACTGGGCCGTTTTTTTGGCGCCGGCGCGAAAAAACGTCTGGGAAGATCTTCCTGGGGGCGCGGCTGGAGATGCTCTAAGAGGGCAAACAAATCGATGCGTGTGTGGTAGGTAGATTGCCGGGCTGCGGCGAATGTGCATGCATGGTCAGGCGAATCGCGTGGGAACTTGACGAATACGAGGTAGGGAGGGAGGGCGTTGTGCGCGGGAATGCGAGGGTGGATGGGTCCCACCCAGCGGATAGGATACGTTGCACGTGCGTGCACCAATTCGTTTTTTTGGATTGAAAGAAAAGGCAATGGTTGGTTGGTTGGATCGAAACCGGCGTTTGCTTTTGCTTGGATTTGCTTGCGAATAGGAAGGAAGGAACCGGAACCATCGATGTCCGGTTGGTCTCTCTCGTAAACGTGTTTGCGTTTCCGTTTTCGATCCGAGGGAGCGACGCGTTGGACGGATGGTCGGACCAATCGTGGAGGAACACGCTAAGGCACTGTGCAACGTATCTCAAGCAGCGTGCAGATACATCTAAGGCACTATACATCTAAGGCACTGTTCCGCGGTGGTTCACTTACTCGCCTTGTATCCATGCGGTCTAAATGAACGCACAGTGCCTTAGATGTATCTCCACAGTCTAAAAGAGAGACTGATTGAAATGAGACTTGCACTGCACTTTGGATTGGAGTTTCTGATTTGCATCTGGTTCCGTTCGATTATTGAGCAATAATTGGTGCATGGAAAAACAAACAAGCGTGTAGGTCGGTCGAATCATGTGGACAACTGCAAATTGTTTGAAGAGGCTGTAAGTATCTAGCAGACACAAGAAATGTCAAAAGTGACTTGATTTACCACTAATTACATACATTATGGCCTTTGTCAACAATGAGAATATCCTATGAGTTTGGTGGAAGACTAGGGTATGGTAAGTCTACTATGGTGTAAAGGTTGACAAAACCGACCTTTACAAGAATCATCGCCGGTCAGGATGTTTTTTTTTTGCATGGCTGATGAATGTGAACCCGAATTTGGGTGCCACCCATCAGAGTGTGTGGCAATGTTGCTAGGAAGAATGCTGACTTCTTGACCGTGGTTCGTCTCCCTTGAGAAGAAGGGATCAGGGCAGGCGCTTCGCCGGAACATCACACCGCCCGTCACATTCATGTCTGCTCAAATCCACCGCCCGATGCTACAAACTTCATTGGTTGATGGAGCAAGGAGTGATCTTCTCTTATGCAATCCTGATGCACATATTAACTTGACGCAGTTCAGCCTTTAGGATGTGAAAAACTGCCCTGGGTGGGGACTTCCATTGCTCTGGTTGTTGGTAAACGCAGCTCTGCTACTTTTTTGGCACCTAAAAGACATGTTGCATGCCCTCCCATCTTATCAAGAGCATACCCAGATCATCAAAGCCGCGTTAGTGTACCGGAAAACTACTGAATCAGTACTTGAGCACAGCAGCAAAAGTATTAAGCCAAAGACGCGTCACTGCACGTCTGCACCAGTGCAGCACTGCAACATTAAGCATGAACTGAAGTAGCAGCAAGCGTACCATGCTTTCAGCTTCGGACATCCCGGTGCCTAGTTCAAGAACGTAGAAGAATCACTAGTCCAAGAACATATTCAAATCAAATGACACAAAGAGGGGTGAAACACACACCGCCTTTTCCCGATAGGCAAAACCGGATGACAAAGCGACGACAACCGCAAGAGAAAATGGGCAGCAGCATCATGACTACCAAGTTGGTAAAAGCGTCTCCAAAGCCTAAGCTCCACCTTCAAAGGAACATCATTGCTTCAACCCCCATCACTGTCACTAATGGTGGTACTTATTTCTTTGTGCTATTCGTATAATGTAATGCGCGTTCAGATCCTACCTTGCTAGGGTCGGGGCTTGTTCATGCACATGGTTAATGGCTAAATATTAGCAGCAATGTCCAAGTCACGGGCCTCACCGGCAGGCTGAAAAGAGGGACTGAAATGAGACTTGTGTTGCACTTTGAATTGAAGTTTCCAGATTGCATTCGGTTCCATTTCGATTATTGAGCAATCATTGATGTACACGTGGACACGCTTATTGTCTCAAAGGATCTGCATGGAAAAACAAGCGTGTAGGTCAAATCATCGTCGGGCAACTGCAAATTCTTGAAAAAAGCCTGTAAGAATCCAGCAGACACAAGAAATGTCAAAAGTGACATGATTCACCATTGATTGCATACATTATGGCCTTTGTCAACAATGAGAAGAATATCCTATGAGTAGGGTGGAAGACTAGGGTATAGCAAGTCTACTATGGTGTGAAGATTGCCAAAACCGACCTTTACGAGAATCATCACCAGTCAAGATACTAGCCAATTTGCATGATTTGATATGCATGTGAACGCGAATTTGGGTGCCGCCCATGGAGTGTAGGTGTAGCAATGTTGCTGGGAAGAATGCCGAAGAAGGGATCAGGCAGGCGCTTCCCCGGACAAATCATCACCGCCGCTGTCATATTCATGCCCGCACCAAAGCCATCACGCGACACCGTAAACTTGCATTGGAAGGAGTGATCTTCTCAGATGCAGTCCTGATGCACATATCAACTTGACACAGTTCAGCCTTTAGGATATGATGAAAACTGCTCTGCTCTGTGGTAAGGTAAAACGCAGATCTGCTACTTTCGGTACCTGCCTGAATACTGAAGCAAGCTTCTTTGTTTTTAGGAGCAAACAAGGGAGGGCGATCGCCCACCTGAACACATGCATTGCAACGAAAGACCAACATCGCAATCACAGTTTCTTGTTGAATACTGAAGCTTCAACGAGAAAAGCCATTGCCACATACTAGAAGATATGTTGCAGGCAACCAGATTAAAGCAGCAGCAAGCATGGTAAACTTGCAGCTTCGGACATACCGGCACCTAGTTCAAGAACGCACAAGAATCACTAGTCCAAGAACATAGTCCAACCAAATGATGCGAAGAGGGGCAAAACGTGCATCATCATTTGCGATAGGCAAAACATACAGTAGTATAATAAATATCCGGTTAAACATACTTAACCAGCTACTCTCCGGTACAATAAATATCCCCCTGATCAACATAGTATAAGCAACTAACCTACACACCGCCTGTCAATCCTCTCGATTCTTTCAGCGTGGCATATCTTACAGAATTTCCCTGTGGCCTGACCAAACTACCACAATAACACAGCACCATCACTCGCTTGCTTCCCACCAGCAGATGCAACTAAGCAGCTTCCTACAAGACTTCTTCCTGTGCAGACTTAAAACACTATAGATATATAAACATGAGATGTGCAAGAGGCTCCCGGTTCTTCCGTGTGTTTAAGATTAGGGAGAGATCACATGTTTGTGCCCCTCGAGATCAGGATGGGCCCGTATGGTTCCACCTGCGTGACCTTGATGCTGTCGAGCGTTGCTAAGACTGCACAAGATAAAACCCGCTGTGAACAATAGTTTACATTCAGTGACATGACCAAACAGAACGGTTAAAAGAGTTGCACTCAATGTCCTAGGGGGTTATCTGTCTAGTCGATGCTATCAAGGAAACTTGGTGGTTTCTTCCCCGGTTCTCATGCTATGACACATATATGATCTGCTTTTAACACCGCAGCTAAGTTAACCTGTCAGAATTCTTTAACCCAGCCAAGACCCAGTATAATGAAAAAGAACAAGCAAGCATGGCATGTAATGTGTATAATTATAGTTACTGTCCATGGAAATTATGAATACTCAATAAACAGCAAAGCAACTATATAAAATCATGCAGTAAGACCTTTGATTTCTTATTTACTCTAGTGATTGCACGATTTATTCACAATGTAGAACTATTCCATACCACATGTTTGATAGAATAGGCGGGCAGCCTGTGCTGTATTCATCCCATAAGTTAGCTGGCTTAGCGATTCAGACGGCGGGGCATCCGGGCTCTCGAAGTGGAGCTTTAGGTACCTGCATGAATTTAACTCCAGCGTCACACGATGTACACACTTGTACTCCGCGAGTCAAACATAAGCCACCCAGGAATTATCAGCAATGTTCTCAGGATACTTACGAGTGAATTGATTCAGTGATGTGATCGGGAGGACTGGATTGCTTTGTGAACGGGGTTTGAGTGGGTTCTGTTTCTACCATAAGATCTGAAACAAGAAATGTTTTTAACTGCTGTTTTCGTGGAGGAAACAGGATTGAAATACTCATATCCATAAACAACAGTTTAAGGTAAGGACAGAAAGGCAGAAATGCAACCAACCAGGAGTTGGTTCAATATCTGAAAGCCTTCTCAGCTTGAACTCCCTCCCTTCCTGCTCCATTGGGAATTCCTCTTCAACTGGATCAAGGTTCCCCAAGCTCCGTCCAGATGAAAGCTGCCTCCTCTTGGCCCTGCACAATAGTCCTCAGACAGTTACACTAAGAAACTAAGCAAGACAATGAAAAACCACAGGAAGCTGCCACTTATGATGGTTAACATCAATGATCAGTCGTTTTCCTTTGTGTACAACGCAACGTCAGGGAGACAGCTCTAACAGTTTCTAGACAGAGCATAGAAATAAAAGGATAACCCAGTACAAAGAGAAAACTTTCTTAATCACTGAGTTTTTTTTTTCATCACAAGATCACATAGTCAATTATTCGTGCAACTAATAAAGAACAAGGTTACTATCAGTATCAACAGTCACCTTCCGCTTCCAGATTGTAACAGTATTTCTGGATCCAATGGCAGAAATCCCCCCCTTCCAGAGCCACCAGAGCTTGAAGCTGACCTGCGACTTAGCCCTACAGCATAGTTGATGTAATGAAGCGGCTAAAGAAGAAGGAACTTAAAAAAGAAAGGTTTTCAACTTACCAGGACTTCCAGGTGTAACACTAGGGTCACCATGCGGACCATCAAAAACACCTTCAAATTCTCCACTCTTGTTTGCTCTCATCTTTTCAATGCCATCTGTGAAGTCCATTGGTGTGAAGTCCATTGGTTGAGCCCCCATTTCATTCTGATCTCCTTGAGGCTGCCAGTTTAACCAACTATGAGATAAATGTTGATGAAAATAAATCAATAGAGAAATGTGTTCTGAAACAACCTGAGGCGGAGAGTTTCTCGGCTGCTTTTCTTGTGATGATGATGATGATGATTTATCTCCTATATGAGATAGTGTGCAGCTTGGAATTAGCACTTTTGCAAGTTAAAAGGTGGGTGACACAAAGTTCAGTGTTATAGTTACCTGAAGAAGATGAGGGCTTTGGGGGCTTGACTTTGGTGCATTCCTTCCAGAGCTGCATAAGCTGCTGAGGGTAATATATCTCTTGTGAGTCATCGGAGCAAGACATTAGGGCAGACGGTGGCAAGTCCATGAGCTCGCCTATCTTAATTGCCTTAATAGGATTGATTTTCTGCAAATAGTAAACAGCAAAACAACAATTCGGTAAGTACAATGCATGAGTTCAGAACTATCGGAAAATAGGTGGTTCCAATCAATAACACATTGACATACACTCCTGACTTGACGCCTTTTAGAGATGAGGCTTGATGGGTCCTTCAACCATGACTGATATACATTTCCTGGGATCATTATCTGGTTGTCCATGATCACTTGGGGGCCCTTGCCGCGTGCTTTCCTCTTTGCTCGTTTAGTTGGTTGTTGCTCCTGTATTGCGAAAAGCAACCTCATGTAAACAACATCAAATTCCTTTTCCATATAAGGGTTTCAACTAAAGCCAACTATTCATCAGGTAAATGGTACAGACCGTCGTCTTCTGCTCCTCTTGCTCCTTCAATGAATCCCCTGCAGAAGATACTTGCCCTATAGTATATGAGTAGCTGAACTGGGTCCAGTGGTACAACTTCTAATATAACATGCAACCAGTGAACTAGCCAAAGGACAATAAGCTACATGCAAGATTCGTTTCAAATAGAAAGGTTCCACATCAGTTTACTTGCAAATCCAGTACGTATTATAAGTGCTGCTCATGATCAGTCATAACATAGAAAATTACCAAAAATCTGTAGTAAATTCAGCTGCAATCAATACTACACTACTTATCCACTTAATCTATAATATATAGTCCTGCCGCATTCAAATTGGCCATTTACAAAACCGACTGGGGATAATGAGCGAAGATGACATGCTTAGAACCAGCGCTACTTGACCGAATAGCCATAGCGCACAATATGCTAAGCACCAGTGCAAATCTTAAGCTCTCACAAATAACCTTAAAGTTGTACTATTCCAGAAGAAACTCAAAGAAAAAGTCAATGCGTTCAAACAAGTCTTGGTGGAAGTTTCCCTGAATTGAAATAACATGGTAAATGTGTCGCAGACTCGAAATGAGATGAAAATTGGTGTCTATTAGCGTTAAACCGAAATCATTTCCAATTTTACAATGTGATAAGCCATTTCCCACTGTAGCATCATCAAATATACTAGTCACGTGCTTAATTTCACCTTGTTGAGGTTCTTCGCGGATGGGGGATGGGGCAGCACACTGTTCCTGTTGTTGAGGAGGGTCTTCTGGCCTTGGTGGAGAGGGAACTAGTGTACTTGGAGCCTCTGGGTGTCCATCGAGAGTAATATGGACTGTGGTGTCATCATCTGCTATGTCAAATCTGGTGACAAGGTAGTATTGCACAATGAATATTGGTACTCACCACCAAATTAAAAGAAAACGCAACATTGATGATACGAGAATGGCACACTAAAATAAGAATAACTTTTCTTTTCTTTTAATTAGGGAAATTTAAGTCTCCTTTACCTCTCAAAACGATTGAAGATGTCAGTTTCAGCAAGACCAGACTCAAAATTATCGACCAGGGTAATGTTGACTGCCTCAGCTGAGATACGATCATAAAGAACCAAGAGTTAATAATCAGTAGCCCTTAAGAACCCTCAAAGAGCAATACCAAAGAGCAGAAAGGAATACCTTGATGATGACGGTCGGCGCGAGAGATGTCATCATCATCCAGGTTGACATTGACATACTGTTCATCCAAATCCTCCAGGCGCTGCACAAGCATAGACTTCAGTCAAGATGAGTGCAGGCAATTCAGACAGAAACTAGGAGACAGAAAAATCCATCCATGCATTTAATCAGAGTTTCAACTTTCAGAATACACAGATGACAATGATTACCATTCCCCGGAACCTGGCAGTATCAGTATCTGTGAAAAGCACGGGCTGCTCCACCTCCATATCCATCGCGTTCTCTGGCAGTGTTACTGCTTCATACCTGCAAGAAGCAGAACTTTCAGATAAAAATGACACACTGCTTTCTTAATCTTAAGGCAAATCATTCTCCATAAACCCCTTTTCTCAATGGCAATGGCACAGTAGCAAGAGGTTAAATATCTCATTTGGAGTGCTAACAAACTTTCAAAGGTGAGCGACAAGAGTCCGCGCTCTGAACATGACAGAATGTTAAGATATGTTAACAGTTTTCCAAGGTGATAAAGATCCCCTCTGAACATGGCATTATTTCTCAAGTACCATAAAAACCCCAGATCTGCTATAATTAGATCATCCAGTCTCAGGAGATTGACTGATATTGAATAAGAAACCAATACCAAAATAATAAGTCAGCACTGAACAACCCAAAACCAACCGAAATCTCACTGTCCCAGCCAGCCACCCCATTATTAAAAGATAACAAATGGACAAACTATGTCCTAAAAAAGCTGGAGAAACTATAAAATGCAAAAAGTCTTGCATAGAATACACATACATATTGGCGATTAAAATTGGCTAACCCAGACATAACAATCAGCAACATACAGAGACATAAATACCCGCATGAACCCTTGCATCAACAGCTATAACACCCAAACGACCCCACTTAGCCAAAGTTGCAACCCATGAATTTAATCAAACAATCAGAATATCAAGACAGGAGCCACAAAATCATATGAAGGTCTATATGAATAGCTGCTGCCCCAGAAACACAAGAACAGAGTCAAGTTACAGCAGGATCACACAGCAAGGACCCACGGCTAGGGCTGTGCATCCCAGTTACATTTCACGCAATCAGTGATATGGCATTTTCTAGAAACATCTGAAAACACCACAAAGTAGTGCCGTTGGTCATTGTAAAATCAGTAGTGCGGAATGCAGCACACACCAATAGTTACCAAGCAAGCTGACAGACTGACAGTGTTATTAGGCATCTTAAGAAATTTCATAAACAAAGAAAGTTCAGTTGTTCATACGGCTACTTTGGAACCTTGCAACAGCCTCCAATCTAAACCATCAGACTAACACCACACGGTCTAAAGACACAAAGAAAATTCCATTTCCACAGAGAAATGGACACCAACTCTCCATCATCACCGCGCAAACACATTCAGAAACTTGTACTAGAAACATCTGAAAACATCACAAATTACATATCATCGTAAACTCAATACTGTACAATGCAGAACACACCAATTGCTGACAGAGACTGCACTGCTATCGAGCCTCTAAGAAATTTCATAAACAGACAAAGTTAAGCTGTCCATACATACAGCCACCTTGGTACCCTGCAAAAGCCTCCAATGCAAACCATCAGGCTAACACCACACGGTCTAAACACACAAAGAAAACCCCATTCCAGAGAGAAATGGACGCCAGCTTCGCATTATCAGCACACAAGCACATTCAGAAACTTGTAGAAGGGCACGGAGACGGAGAGCGCACTCACTTGGCTTGAGCCTTGCCCTTGGGGAGGACGGTGTGGTCCACGGCCGGCCTGATCTTCCACGCCTCGTTGATCTCAATCTGCGGAAGGAATCAGCACAAGCATGAACCCAAGCACCAAATCACCAAGCAGGATGCAGAGGAAACTGGAAGTCGAAGTTTACCAGGAGACGGGACACGTCATCTGCGAGGAACAGTTGGAAACGGTGAGAATCTGAAGATTTCGACAAGAAAAAAGTGCGGCAAGCAGCGAGGGAAGGCAACAGATGGACTGACCGTAGAGAAGCTTCACCTTCCTCTCGTACACGATCACCACGCCACCTGTTCATCACGCCACCCAAACACACAGGCAACAAACACGCGTCACATCCCCGAGGGAGAACAAGAACAAATCCGTCGAGAAAAGGAGCGAAATAACCCGGACGGCTCACCCATGAGGATCCCGGAGAGCCTGAGCGCCATGGGCACCGACGGGTTGAGGATCTCCTCGCTGCAGCAGCATCAGACACATCGCACCACACGCGAATTAAAATCGGGCGAACCGCGAGGTCGTAGCAGAGGGAAACCGGCGGGATCGGGTCGGTGGCTCACCAGATTTTGATGATGTCGAGCTTGTCGAGGCGCTTGCGGTTGATCTTGGCGTGGAGCGTGGCGGCCATCCTGCAGAACAGAGGAGGGTCAGAGGAGATGGAGGCGAGGCGACGAGGAGCCCGCATTGGGAGCGGATCGGACGGACGCGTCGGGAAACGCCCGGGACCGAGCAGAAAAACGCGGGACAGGCGAAATCGGTGGCCGGCGGCCGCGACGAGGGGACCGAGCGGCGGCGGCCGGCGAGGAGGGAGGGGAGGGGACGCACCATATTTGGCCGAGCGGCGCCTTCCGCGCGAGGAGCTGGTGCGAGTAGAACATCCCGGCCGCCGCGAGGAGGTCGGAGGAGGAGGTGGCGCCGCGGCGGTGCGGAGGGCGAGCACGGGAGAGGGGTGGGGAGGGGAGGGGCGGAGTGGGTGGGGTGGGGTGGGGTTTTGGGAGGGGTTGCGCTGCGCTTCCGTGGGGAGGTGGGAAGAAAGGGTGGAGGATCGCAGTGACGGTGCGCGCGTGGAGGGCAGTATCGGGATTTCAGCGTGCCGCGCTGCGGCAAGGTTGCCGTGGCCCGTGGGTGGGTGCGCCACTTTTGCGCGCCGCCTCCCCTTGAAAGGCCAAATTACGTGCGAGCCCGTTTCGGGCGCCTCTCGTACGTTTGATTTACGGTTGTGATTGATTCTTGTAGTTGATTTTGATTTGATTGATTCGTGGGGCTGAAAAGTGAAAACCGCATGGTTTCTCTTTCGGATGACCCGCTTGCACTAGCCTTCCTACCTACAAACATTTCCGTCCACTTCATCAAAACTCTTCAAAAAAACCATTTGGTAGGCTGATATGACCCCCTTGTACTCGGTCTATCTCGTGAGACATAGCATTTATGTAACAGGCACTCCCGCATGTTTATATGTCGCTTGATACGAGAGAACTATCGACCACACCTGCAGGAGAAATAAGTTGGGGCGGCCAATGCAATGGGTTAGCGAGTGTTTGGCATACTCGTTCATGGAAACTTCAACCAGTTTCGGCCGGTTTTGGGAAGGTTCCAAGTGGATTTTTTTTTCTTTTTCTGTGTTTTTCTTTCCTCTTTTTATTTTGGCTTTTTTCCCTTTTTATCTTTCATTATTTATTTAAATTATTATTCCAATATGTTGACCTTTCCATATACATGGCGTATATTTTTCTTATACACGATGATCCTTTTTTGTTAAAAGCTAAATATTTTTCAAATACTTGATGAAGATTTTTCCGAAAAACATGTTAAACATTTTTAAATACACGTCGAATTTTTTTCAAATAGACATTAAACATATTTCAATATATGTGAAACATTTTTCTGATAAACCTTGAACGTTTTCTAAAAAACATCATGAATATTGATTTCAAATACGCGTAGAATATTTCTAAAAAGAACAAGATGAATGTATTTTAAAATACGCACTGAAAATTTTCTAATCCAAGTTCCAAATTTTCTTATACACAGTGAACATTGTGCAAAGACATCATGAATATTTAATACATGATAGATGTTTTTTAAATACATGTTAAGAATTATTATTTTCTTGAATACATGTGAAATAACTTTTATTGATACAAACATTTTATGAAAATGATTAGAACAATTACATTCCCCAAATATTTTATAATACTAGGTGAATACTTTTAATAAATTAAATGAACATAATTTTTTCCACATATATATATATATATAATATCTTTACTTTAGAGCATTTTTTGGAATGCAAACATAAGAAAGAAAAGTAAAAAGAAGGCCACGCGTTAAAAACAGAAAATAAAAATATCTGTATTGTGCTTGCCCACTACTCTTTGTTTTTAAGAATCTCACCAAGTTTATTACTCCGTCTCAATGTTCACATGATGAATACAAGATCTCCGGGATGGCCTAATCAAAACATAACCCACTACTGGCTGGCGCACCAGCCTCTCGCCTCAAGGCAAGAGACGGGCCGGTCCTGTTGCGCGGGGGTCGCCACAGCCTCGTTTTTTTCTGTTTTGTTTTCTCATGTTTTCGTTTTTGTTTTTTCATTTTCATTTAAAAAATTATACGTCCAAATATTTAAAATATATATTTTAAAAAATTACATTAAAAATATTTGAAAAAATCGAATGTTTATAGAAAAAATTATAAAAATTAAAATTAAAATGTGCATTAAAAAACTGAACATGTATTTTAAAAGGTTAATTAAACGTTTAAAAAATAAATAAATATTGCAAAATCTTGATCAAGTATTCCATCAAAATTGAGTATAGAATAAATGTTTGTCATCTATACAAAAATACAATGTGTATGAAAAAATATTGTTGCTCATGTATTTAGAAAATGTTAAACATCTATAAAAAATTACTTATGTATATAAAAATGAGGAACATACATTGAATAAAAGTAGACATGTCCTGTATTTAAATAATGTTAAAATACATATCAATATGTCATGGTATTTACGAAAATTAATTGCCATTATAAAAATGTGCACCATGTATCGATAAATGTTGACCATGTACTGAAAAATGTGTATCTTGTGTTTCAAAAACATCAAACATGTATTCAAAACATGATTTAGATATATAACAAAAATATACAATGTGTATGAAAAAATGTAGACATAAAAAATATATAATTTTAAAAAAAAGTAGTCATGTAATTCAAATTTTAAATGAGTACATAAAAAAGTTTTCAGATGGATACGAAAATGTAGAATTTGTACTGAAAAAAGTTGGACATGTTAAACAATAAGGAAACCAATGAAAATTGAGAAACAAAGACAGAGAAATGAAAAAACAATAAAAACAAAAGAAAAAATCGAAGAAACTAAAAAAAGAAAACTGAAGAAAAAATAGAAAAAAATGTAAGCAGAGAAAGATGAGACAGAACCAAAGAGCAACGAATAAAAGTGATGAAAGATTAAAAATGAACAAAGAAATAAGGGCAAAAAAACAGCAAAAACGGAGAAAAACAAAGCAAAAAAGAACCGAAAAACAGTGAAAACTGTGGAAGAACGAAACAAAAACAATGAAAAAAAAGAGGAAAACATGAAAAATGAAAATCCCTGATAAAGAAACAGATAAAATCGAAAGAAAATATAAAAGAAAATGATAAAGGAAAAATGGGGGTGGGGTCCAAACCCGTACGCCCATCAGGCGAGACTACTGCCCACGATAAAAAAAACGAGCAAACAGGCCGGCCGAGTTACAATGCGGGTAGAAAAAAAGTATCAGGCGAGACGGAACGATCACCCGCTATAAGTGAGATATATGTTTTGCGCACGCCTAATGTAGTGATCTGGATACCTTTTTTTTCTGAAATCACTAGTTAAGCAGTATTTTTTGCAAAGGTTGCGACAATTGACGCATATGTTTCCTCTTTCATGATTCGTTTATTCAAATCGTTTTATCTCTTAAACCTTGCGTCCAAATTCCGAATTGTTTACACCGTTGGATTTCTCGAGTCGAGATCTTCTAAATTGATCCCATTTTGATAGGTTTTAACGAACTTTTTTACAGGAAAAATTTTTGGTCCAAAACCGAGGTAAAACCAGGCAAAAATCGAAAGGCCAAAAATTACAAAAACAACCATCAACTCCTCTTAAACTAATATAAGAGTGTTTAGATAAAGATCTAAACACTCTTATATTAGTTTATAGAGGATGTACAACCCAAAAATGTATATAGAAAAAAAAAACTCGATGGATCGGCCAACATGCGACACGTGACGGCGGCTAATAGGACGCGAAATGGTGCTCTCAGCCCACCGTAAAGCGACCATTGAGGGGCTCTCGTAAGGGACACCCCTCAGTTAGTTGATCCTTTTTTCCTAAAAGAGAAAACATGTCTAGATACTCGGCATTGCCCACAAATCAGGTCGCTCACTTGGTCGCTGCTCGGGTCATTGACGGGTTCCTTTTTTTTCTTTAGTTGTCTAACTATCTGAATTGGTCCTGTTTTTACTTGTTTTTATTGTTCGGTTTCTATGTTTATTAAGGATTTCAACAGTTTTCTCTTTTTTACTATTTTATTATACGGTTTTCATTGGTTGTCGTGCTTTTATTCTTTCTTGTCCTTTTGTGAACCTTCTATATTTTCGTATGACAACTATTTTATTATTATTATTTCTATTGTTCTCTTTTGTTTTTTGTTTTTATTTTATTTTATTTTATTTCGTTGGCTTTCTTTTTTCTTTCTTTTGTTTTTACCTGTTTTATTTTTTTCAAATGCATTATTTAACATTTTTCAATGGAAGTTTTCTATATTTGGGTGGAATTCATGTTAACCATTTTTCAAATACATGTTGAAGCAATTTCCAAATGATGCAAAAGATTTTTTTAACTATGTGAATAATTTTTTACATTGTATACAACTTTTTTAAATGTCGCGAACATTTTCACTGCCGGTGTGAACATTTTCTTTTCGAACTGTTTTTCAAATGTATTAGAGTTGTACCAGAGCTTCGACAATTAATTTAGACCAAAGGGAGTATCTTTTTTAGTTTTCCTATGGTTTTCTCTGTTGTCCCGTTCTTTCTTTTTCTTTGGGTTTCCCTTGAGGTTCGTTGTTTCTTTCTTTGGTTTTCACCGGTTTTCCTTTTTTCAAATATATTACTTAATTTTTTCACAAAAGCAAGATTTTGATTTATTTTTTCTCTGAAACATTTTTCCAAATGATACAAAACATTTATTTAATTATGTGAACATATTTTACATTGTATATATATTTTTTAATATCAAGAAAATCTTCTTTGCTGCACGTGCAGTTTGGTTTTTTAAAGTTGTGAATATTTTTTCAATAATTGTTATGCCAAAAAAAAATTAAGTTGCGCAAACATTTTTTATCACTGTAGAAAACAAGTTAAATACAAGTATTTATATATATGGATATTTCAAAGTATAAATAAAATTTATAAGAAAAAGGGAAATAAAAAAACCAAAAGGCGAACGAGTGACACAAAGCGACGGAGAAGCTACATTCCTTGGGACGGCCCTTTTAGAACCGCGTTGTAGACGAGCGGGACTTACAACTCGCAGTAAGCGGCACATAGACTTGCCAACCACAAATATCAAAAGTTACTAATTAAAAGCTACCCCTTGCAAAGGTCACTAATCTCGTATGATGCTAACAAGTGTCGCACTGCATGTGTGCCACTTGTCTCAACTTGGAAGTTTTCAGTTTTTTTGTAGATTCTTTTTTTAACAATTTATCTCTTAAACCGTGCATTTAAATTTCTAATTGTTTTCACACTTGAATTTCTCACATCGAGATCTTCTAAATTAGAACCCATCTTGATATGCTTCGATAAATATTTTTCCAAAGAAATGGAAATGGTGAATAAAAATCATAATTAAAAAATAGATAAAAAGATAAAAAGGAAGAAAAAACAAAACCAAAAGAAAAATTGAAACCTAGAAGCACAACTGCACTTTTCACTTTTTCTTGTAAGCACAGGTTGCGTTTTTCCTTTTTAGGAAGCATGTAGAAGCACTGTCCATGCTTTTCGGGAAAAGCACGTCTCCTTTTCTGTGGAAGTACAACGTTGCTTCTCGTAGAAGTGCAGTTTGTGCTTCCGCAAGAAGCAAGGTCAGGTTGATTGTGCTTCCGTAAGAAGCAAGGTTTTACTTCGACAACAAGCACAGTTGTGTGCTTTTCGTCGAGATACATGTTGTGCTTTTTTCCTTTCCGGGGAAGCATAACCCTGCTTCTCACATAAGCACATGTTGTGTTTTTTACCAAAAGATGTATTTTTTTACTAAAACCAAGAAAAAAACGAGCAAAAACAAAGAGCCGAAGAAAGAAATGAAATCCAAAAACATGGGCAGAAATAAAAAAAATGCATGCTCCCGTGTGGTGCGCTAGTTGTGTGACACATGGCAGCATTCACGCACAGGGAGCGCCTTTGTGCCAAAGAAGTGACCGTTGTGGAGGGTAACAGTTTAATAGTTGGTTTGCACAAATATCCGATGCATTCATGCATGACCCTCGCCCAGGCAGTAGCATATTTCGCCCCAAAATCGGTACAGGTGGGTATTTGCGCATTGGCTCGCCGTATAGAAGAAGGGCAACACTCTGCGCCGGTGCACCGGCCAAGTCTTTGGGCCGGTCAGCCCAGATATGTCCGATCTATGCCCGTGCAGCCGTTAGATCTCTCTCCGTCCACCCCCGCACCCATCGTCAACCTACCACGCAGGGAAAGGAGAAAGAAGGAGAGCGCCGTCCCCGTCCTCTGCCGCCGCGCGCTCGCCCTTTGCCTCCGCACGCTCGTCGGCCACCCCGGGCTCGCCGTCCCCATGGAGGAAGACGTCTTGCTGGTCGCAAACGCCTCATTTGTCGTCGCAGCAAATTCCGCCGTCGGTTGTAGCAATTACCGAGGATGGTTGTAACAAAAAATATCGCAGACCCTCGGTTGTAGTTCGTCGCACCATGGACGCCGACCGCACCATTGCCGGTTGCAGCATCATATGGAAAACGACGGCATGGCTTGCAGCCAAAAAAAGCTGGAAGTAGCATTTTTTGGAGAGGCTCCAAAAAAAATCAAATCTGGTGGAAGCTTTTGGACGGTTCCTTCCAGCAAACCCAAAAAGGCGATGGTAGCAAAAATAGGTGCCGGTTTCAGCAAAACTCAATAACGGTTGCAGTATCAAAAAGGCATCGCTGCCATCGACCAGCACCGCCGTGCATGTATGTAGCAAAAAAAGTCACCGGTGGCAGCAAAAAAGGCTATGGTTGTAGCAAAAAGCATCGCTGGTCCAACAGGACGAACTCTCGTGGTAGCATTCCTGAACAAAAATGCTACAACCAACTGAACAAAATGCTACAACCAGTGTTTCTAAAGGCTAGAGCCAGTGGTTTCATGAAAAAGATGCAAAAAGAAACATATTTTTGAAGAAAAAGCTTAAACGGAATGATTTTCAAAAAAGATACAACCAGTTTAGCAAAAGCAACAACCGATGATCCAGAAAGCTACAACTAGTTAGCATAAAAAATCGGTTATAGCACGGGGGCACCACCGTAGCAGCTCCCCTACACCCCCCATGGTCGCAGCTCCCGGCTGCCACAGTTGCAGCTTCCCCCACAGCCGGATGCAGCTTCTGCCGTAAGGGTTGTAGCACCGGCCGTCACCGTCGCAGATCCGCCACCGTCATGGTTGCAGCTCCCCGTCGCCAGGGTTGCAGCTCCCTATGCAGCCGGATGTAGCTTTTTCCATCACGGTTGTAGCACTGGGTACCGCCGTCGTAGATCCCCCGCTGCCATGGTTGCAGCTCCGGCTTGCTCTCTTCTTCGTCGCAGGGCACAGCGCACTTGCAGGTTGTAGCAGCACGCAAGGCATCGAGTAGCCGGGCACATCACCCTGAACCGTCGACTTCCGAAGCAGGCAAGCAGCAAGACAACCTCTTTTTGCCGCACGAGAGCAGACTACAGCCCCTGCTAGTTGTGGCGCAAGGCAGAGCCATCCCCCGAGGAGAAAAAGCTGCACTGGAGTAGAGGAGATGGGATGCTTCATGCGCTCAGGTGAGAGATTCAGTTGCGAGAGAGATGATATGATGGAAGAGAACGTTTGGCTGGTGGCTTCGTCGGTTGGATAAGTAAGAAACAAGGGGTGGCACGTGGGGCCATAGGGGGACAGGTGCACCAAGCAACAAGGGAGGCGCGACGGGAGACGCACGATCTCTCACGATCCAACGACCCGCCCGTGACCGGCGAAAGACTCGGTCGGTCTGCCGGGTACAAATGTTTCCCATAGAATAAGGCATTTCCTATTCAGCAATTCAGATGCCCGTTTCTTTGAAAATTACAAACAGGCACACACCCCGCGACAATCTGGCCCGGCCCATTTTCCCTTTTTTCCTGTTCGTTAACTTTTATTTGAAAAAAGGTGTTGCCAACGTGGATCAAGCTTGCGACCTCGTTCTATGAAAGTAAGCGCAGTAACCACCAGGGCACCTCATGTGTGGAGAGTTACTTCGTTTCTTTCTTTTATTTCGTTCTTCGGTTCAGTTTCTTCTTTTTCTTTTTTCTTTTTTTTGTTTTCTTAAATTTTCGATTTTTAAAATTCGTGAACCTTTTTTCAAAATGATGAATTTTTTTTTTGTATTAGTTGAACTTTTTTTCAATTTTAATGAAATTTTTTACAAAATCGATGAACATTTTTTCTAATTTGATTAACTTTTTTTTCTAGTTCGATGAACTTTTTTTCAATTCAATGATTTTTCTTCCAAATGAACTTATCTTGAAATCGATGATTTTTTCAAATTGGATGAACTTTTTTTCAATTCAATGATTTTTTTCAAATTACTGTATTAAAGTTACTGGAGAGTGGCCAAGTATGGTCAGCAGAACACATGGACATGGTACTACTGGTACTTACAGTACCCGGCCGCCGTCCGGGCGGTGGCGCGTAGGCCGGCGATCTTTGTCCCAGACGGCGCCCGTGTGGTGCCGTGGCTGGTTTTCTCTATTTGTTGTGAGCATTTACCTACGTGGTTCTAGGCTGCAGCAGATTCGTTTTTTATATGTTCCATCGCTAGTTCGGAGGAACATGGCTGGGATGATCTGACTCTAAGTTGGATTACTCTGTACAATCCATCACGGAGTGTATTCCCCTGTTGGATTGTTCTAGTTTGTGGAGGTTTGTTTCCTGAGGAAAGAAGCAATGAAGGTTTTGGCGTGGAACTGCAACGACATTGGAAACACCGCAGCAGTACGTGCGTTGGTGGATGTCCAGCGCAGTTGGGCTCCTGATGTGATGTTCTTATCAAAAACTCATTTAGACAGCTATCCGGCAGAGTGTTTGAGAAAAAGATTGAAGATGGACCAAAAGCTTGTGTGCCCTAGTGATGGGACAAAAGGTGGATTGTTGATGTTTTGGAAGAAGGAGATCAATATACAGAGGCTAGAGCTTGATCCTATGTATGTAGATGTTCAAGTCAATGATGGGGCCAATCAAGCTAGGAGATTAACCGGGATGTATGGTGAATTCCGATGGGAAGATAAATATAAGATGTGGGATCATATGCGCCAGCTTCACAGTGCCTATGATCTCCCATGGTTACCGATCGGAGACCTCAATGAAATTTAATCACTTCACGAAAAGGAAGGAGATAACCCTCGTCCTCAACAATATATGATGGCTTTCCAGACAGCTATTGAGGATTGTGAGTTACGCGACCGCGGTTTTGTTGGAGACCGATTCACATGGCAAATGGGAAGAATTCAGGAAAGGCTAGACATGGGCATGATTAATGATGCATGGTCAGTGTTATTCCATGAAGCGGCTTTGGAGAATCTGAAATATAATCACAGCGATCATCGACCCTTACTTATGAATACGGAGTACTACTCGTTATCGAACCAAGATGGTCTAGGACAACCAAGGAGGTTTGAGTCAAGGTGGCTATGTGAAAAACGGTTTAATGAAACAATGCTTGATGCATGGAATAAAGTTGGGTGTGATCCGACAGCAAATAACATTTATACAAAGCTGAACCGTATGCATGATTAGTTCCATGGCTGGGATCAATGAGTCCTAAAGAAACCGAAGATAAGATTAAAAGGCTCAAAAGGATTTAGAGAGAATTATGGCCGGTCCTATGGACGATTCATATGAGGAAAGAAAGAAAGAGCTGTCAAAGCTTATTGAATACCTCCTAGAGCTGGAGGAGATCCACATGATGCAGAGTTCAAGGGTAACATGGCTGAAAAATGGTGACCGTAATACAAGGTTTTTCCAGGCATATGCGTCGGCTAGAAGGAAAAGAAACTATATTAAGAAGTTAAAAGATAATGATGGTGTGTGGATGGAAGGTACAGATTCACTGAATCCACATATCCAGAATTATTTTGTGAACTTGTTCACATCTGAGATGCAGCAAACTGACCTTTCTCTCTTGGAAAAAGTGGAATCAAAAGTCACTACGCAAATGAATGATATGTTACCGGCCCCTTTTACACCTGACGATGTTCGGAAAGTTGTGTTTAGCATAGGAGACTTAAAGGCTCCTGAACCTGATGGTCTTCATGCTATTTTCTTTAAGATGTACAGGCATATCCTTGGTGACGATATTACCTATGAGGTCTTGCTTTCTATTAACTCCAGACAAATTCCAGCTGAATGGAACGATACGACAAGTGTGATGATCCCTAAGATTGATACCCCAGAGCTGGTAACTCAATTTAGACTGATCGGTTTGTGTAGTGTTCTATATAAAATTATCTCCAAAATGTTGGCTGCAAGTTTGAAGAATATTCTCCCTGAGGTAATCTCCCCCACGTAGAGTGCTTTTGTTCCTGGAAGGCTAATCTCAGACAATATACTCATTGCTTATGAGTGTGTGTGCATAAAATCAAGAATAAACAAGCAGGAAGAACTGGTGTGTGCAGTCAAACTTGATATGCACAATGCATATGATCGAGTTGAATGGGTGTTTTTAAGGAATATGATGCTTAAGTTGGGGTTCCATGAACATTTTGTTGATATGATGATGGCTTGTGTTAGTTCAGTGAGATACAAAGTCAGGTATAATTCTCAGGAGACAGATTCTTTCATTCCCACTATAGGCATTAGGCAAGGAGACCCCCTCTCTCCTTACCTATTCGTCCTTTGTGCAGAAGGGCTCTCTAGTTTATTGCAGTTTGAAGAAGAAGTTGATGGCATTGAGGGAATTAAAGTGTGCAGGAATGCACCATCAGTATCACACCTTTTATTTGTTAATGATTCTTTGATTCTCATGAACACAGATGTGTTAAATGCAGCTTCCTTACAGCAAGTTCTAGATACCTACGGTCACAATTCAGGACAATTGGTGAGTTTGGCAAAATCTAGTATTTTCTTTAGCCCTAATACTAATGTCGTATCCATAGTCGAGATTTGCCAACAATTGCATATTGATACTGAAGCACTATATGATAAGTACCTTGGGCTACCTACAATGGTGGGTGCTGATAGGAGTGATTGCTTTAGGCACTTTATTGAAAGAATCAAACAGAGAATCCAAGGCTGGATGGAGAAACAGTTATCTGTTGGAGGTAAAGAAATTCTGTTAAAAGTTGTTGCTCAGGCTATCCCTGTTTTTGCCATGTCTGTATTTTGCTTGCCAAAAGGAATAGGCAAGGAGATCACGGACATTATCGCCCAATTTTGGTGGGGTGACGATGAAGAGCATAAAAAGATGCACTGGTATTCATGGTGGAAACTTTGCTGCCCTAAGAGTAAAGGAGGCATGGGTTTCAGAGATCTTTACTCTTTTAATCTTGCTATGTTGGCCAAACAATGTTGGAGTCTTATCACAAATCTCGATTCTCTGTGTGCAAAGGTATTGAAAGCAAAGTATTATCAAAATGGGAGTTTAATTCAGGCAAGCTTAAAAAATGGAGATTCATTTACATGGCAGAGTATCATGAAAGGACTTGAGTTGTTCGAAAGAGGATATATTTGGAGGATTGGCTCAGGGGAGGAAATAATTATCTGGAGTGACCCTTGGGTTCCGTCTAGTCCATACAGAAAGGTCGTTACTCCCCGTGGCCAAGCCCTGTTAACCAGGGTCGGCGAGCTTATTGATCCAAATTCCGGTACCTGGGATGAAAGAGTTATAAGGATGATCTTCAGTCTAGTTGACGCTCATAGAATCTTGCAAATTCCATTAAATCACAATGCTTTCGAGGATTTTATTGCTTGGCATCCAGATAGGAGAGGATTATTCTCAGTTCGATCGGCTTATCATGTGCAATGGATGCATACTTTTAGGTCCTAGGCAAATGACTTCTCTCGTCCAGGAGGTTCTGCGATTCCGGCGGCCTAGTCAGCACTATGGAAGCTCACTATTCCACGCAAAACTTCGATCTTTTGTTGGCGGCTACTTCATGGAATCCTACCCCTAAAAGGCATACTCACCAACCGGCACACGGGTGCAGTTGGGGCATGTCCAATTTGCCATCAGAACTCTGAAGATATTTGTCACCTTTTCTTTCAATGTATACATGCTCAAGGTCTCTCGAGGCGATTAGGCTTGAGTGAATTCATTTTTTCAGTGAGCAAGGTCGACCGCTCAGGTTCAGTGATCATGGAACATATCTTGTTGCTTCCCGACTCGCCGCTTCCCATTATGCCAAGCCTGGACATCAAGCCTATAGTAGTTGTTGGATGCTAGTTCCTTTGGTGGACTCGC
Organism: Triticum monococcum; assembly: GCA_034509565.1. Taxonomy (NCBI): domain Eukaryota; kingdom Viridiplantae; phylum Streptophyta; class Magnoliopsida; order Poales; family Poaceae; genus Triticum; species Triticum monococcum. The sequence continues at coordinate 597,607,017 of CM067844.1, forward strand.
CGTTAAATAACTCACAGTGAGACATTCCCATAGGTGGCATTTGTCAGTTTTGGCCATTACCAATAATTATCATAATGCTTTCATAAAAAACTCAGCTATTGTAGATCACAGATGGGTCAGGTCGGAGCCAAAGTTCACTAAACTAAATGTTGAAGCAGCATATTTCGCAGATGTAGGTGGGGGTGCAACAATAGTGATCTTAAGAGATGAGAAAGGTACTTTCCTAGCCGCCAAGTGTAATTATATTCCTTATGCGGCGGGTGTCGTTACCACCGAGGCTATGGCTATGAAAGACAGATTAAGTTTGGCAAGGAATTTGGGGTTCCAGAGGGTGGTGGCAGAATATGATTCCCAAGAAGTAATAAACTTTTGTACTGGGCAAACAAGATGGTGGGATGCAGTGGCGGCTATCTTTGCAGAGTGTGTTGATATTGGTTTAACCATGGGGGAGGTCAAATTTAAGCATTGTTATTGTTCGGCTAATCAAGCGGCGCATGTGCTAGCTAATTACAGTTTTTGTAATTAATTTTCTAGTGTTTGGACTAATGAGCCACCAGATTGCCTAGTTAGTAAGCTCATAGACGATGTATCTTTGATGTGTGACTAATAAAGCTAGCCATGATGGCCTTCCCTAAAAAAACTGTTGCTAGCGCGCATAGATCCAAGTTAGCTTATAGAGAACGGAGACTTTCCAAGATTACCCAAGAATTAAGGGAATAGACTCTGCCACCTTTTCTGTCGCGCAAGCATAACCCTGTGCTCGCGTGCAGGACAACCAGCGTTGAGATTGGCAAAACAAACAAAATGGTTACTTTCAGACTCACGGGATCTTTTTGTTCTTCCAGTAATGCCACATGTTAAAAAAGATTAAGCAGTTGATTATAGCTGAGCATGGTAAGAAAAAGTTAGTGTGACTGCTAGATAGAGGAGGTGGTAAGGGCAACTCCAAGTCTCCAACGGTCCGTCCCAACCAGACATAAGATTTGCTCCATTTTTATCCCTTTGGGTGACTAAACGCCCAAACGGACAGGCGTCCAATCCATGTTAGCCCTTCCCTAGCCGCAACGGGTTGGTCATCTCTATCTATTTTTTAATAATCAAGATTTGGCATAATTCAATAAAACATAGCAAATATATTCAGTAAAATTGCATAGTATCATATGACATGTCGTCATACAACATTACACCAAAAGAATCACGCGAGCCCAGCACATACCCCGGCCTCATAGTTCATGAAAAAGAAACAAATATAAGATGATCACGCCGATGAGTGCGGGCTCCCGAAGGCGACTACAGAAGCTTGGGCAGGCGGGCCGCTGTCGAGCCCGTGTTGGCCGTTGCGGTGGTGGCTACGAGAAGGGTCTGACCGATCCCTAGCAAGAGGAGGGCGTTTTTGCACGGATTTTGCAGCGATAACCTCGGTGTCTGCAATGGCGACCCGTGCCTGAGCGGCGGAGACGGCGATGGTTTCTTCTTCTGCCTTGTCCTTCCTTCTCCGGTTGGCTCGCTTTGACGTCTTGGCACTCTCTGCTCTGGAGTGACCTTTTTCTTCAGCTTCTTCAGGGCTACAGCTCTAGTGGCCGTGACGGGGACGGGGGTGGGTGCGTGTCATACATGGCTCTAGGATGGAGGGTTTTGGGAGAGAAAAGGCAGAAGTGGAGGTTGTGTTCCACACAGAGATGGGAGGGCGCCGCGAGTATACAAGGCGTGCCCACGCGGGCACAAACCCGGTTCAAATTTATGCTAAAGATGGGTTGAGGCGAACATGAAACCGAACATCTGTCATTTTGTGATGAGCACACCACAACCATCGACAAGTCTCCAACAATTATAGGTCCAATCACAAGAAGTCGCGCAAACTAATAAGTGGCCAGGTGAACGCTAACTTAAGTTTACCTTGTAACCTTGATGACACAGCTATGATTTCATCCCATTATTGTTGGTTGAACTTAGGTATCACATGGAAGAAACCCAACAACCTATGAGCTCTTGAAGCAACCGGTTTGGAGGAACAAGTTTGGAGGAAACAAGTTTCAAGTGAAGCTGTTGTCAGTTTTTACCTTTGATGTTTTGGTGTGCCACACCCATGTGGTGGAGAGACGGGGATATAGGGGTACATCAACAGAAGCTACATCAAATTATCTTTCCAATGCAAAAACCCTCACATCATTTGGAGTTGTGAGTCAAACGTTGTAGTCATTCTCGTGGAAGGTGTGTGATACGTCTCTAACGTATCTACTTTTCCTAACGCTTTTCCTCTTGTTTTGGACTCTAATTTGCATGATTTGAATGAAACTAACCCCGGACTGACGATGTTTTCAGCCAAACTACCATGATGTTGTTTTTGTGCAAAAATAAAAGTTCTCGGAATAGAACGAAACTTCGCGAGGAAGTTCTATATAATATATAAAAATTTCTGGAGCCAAAACCTACCGGAGAGGGGCCCCTAGGTGGGCACAACCCACCAGGGCGTGCCCCCCTCTCCTGGCGCGCCCAAGTGGGTTGTCCCCACCTGGTGGCCCCGCAGACCCTGAAACCAACGCTATAAAATCATATTTTTCCAGAAAAAAAATCAGGGAGAAAAAATTATCATGATCCACGAGGCCGAGCCGCCGCCAAGCCCTGTTCTTCCTCGGGAGGGCAGATCTGGAGTCCGTTTGGGGCTCCGGAGAGGGGGATCTTCGTTCTTCATCATCACCAACCCTTCTCCATCACCAATTCCATGATGCTCCCCATCGGGAGTGAGTAATTCCTTCATAGGCTCGCTGGTCGGTGAGGAGTTGGATAAGATTCATCATGTAATCGAGTTAGTTTTGTTAGGGCTTGATCCATAGTATCCACTATGTTCTTAGATTGATGTTGCTATGACTTTGCTATGCTTAATGCTTGTCACTTTGGGCCCGGTTGCCATGAACTTGGATCTGAACCGTTTATGTTATCATCATTATATCCATGTTTTAGATCCGATATTGCAAGTTATAGTCACCTACTACGTGTTATGATCCGGCAACCCCGGAGTGACAACCGGGCCCACTCCCGATGATGACCGTTGTTGGTGTCAAAACCGGTGGATCTCGGGTAGGGGGTCCCGAACTGTGTGTCTAAGGCGGATGGTAACAGGAGGCGGGGGACACAATGTTTACCCAGGTTCGGGCCCTCTCGATGGAGGTAATACCCTACTTCCTGCTTGATTGATCTTGATGATATGAGTATTACAAAAGTTGATCTACCACGAGATCGTAGAGGCTAAACCCTATAAGCTAGCCTATGATTATGATTGTTGTTGTCCTACGGACTAAACCCTCCAGTTTATATAGACGCCGGAGGGGGCTAGGGTTACACAGAGTCGGTTACAAGGGAGGAGATTTACATATCCGAATCGCCAAGCTTGCCTTCCACGCAAAGGAGAGTCCCACCCAGACATGGGACGAAGTCTTCAAGCTTGTATCTTCATAGTCCAACAGTCCGGCCAAAGTATGTAGTCTGGCTGTCCGAGGACCCCCTAATCCAGGACTCCCTTAGTAGCCCCTGAACCAGGCTTCAATGACGATGAGTCCGACGCGCAGATTGTCTTCGGCATTGCAAGGCGGGTTCCTTCTCCGAATACTCCATAGAAGATTTCGAACACAAGGATAGTTTCCGGCTCTGCAAAACAAATTCCACATACCACCGTAGAGAGTATAATATCTCCACAAATCTAATCTGCTGACGACTTTTCATAACGTGACATCACGCCATGGCCCGGTCATTATTTGAACTATTTTTCTCAACCAGCTACTGCACATATTGCGAGGTGGTTTTCTTGGCACGTCTTGTCGAAGTAGAGACCGTGTCCCCTTATCACGGGATTCTCATCAATACGGGTGTGGGTAACCCAACCGCGCCGTCAATCACGGTGCCTGGGGAATAAGCGAGTTTACCAGGCAAGTGGGGAGGCACAGAAACCCTGCTGCCTTTATAAGGGGATAAGGACTCCCTTTCGCACCCATGCTTTCTTCTTCCCGATCCATTCCCCTTCGCCCGAGCTCCAGCGCCCGAGCGTTCGTCTTCTCCGCCCACAAAGGCCTTCCGAAAATGTCCGGATCCGAAGCAGGAGGCAAGTGGATGGCCTCTACCGTCCAGGAGAAGCATATCAAAAAGCTTCGGGAGGCCTGGTATCTGGCCAAAAAAATCGGCCAGCGTCTCCCGACGACGGGACAGATCGTTCCTACTCCGGAACCCCAAGAGAGGGTTGTATTCCTCCCTCATTTTGTCCGCGGGCTAGGGTTTCCCCTCCACCCATTCGTTCGCGGCATCATGTATTATTACGGGATCAATTTTCATGATCTGTCCCCCAATTCCTTCCTCAACATCTCGACATTCATCGTCGTGTGCGAGGCTTTTCTCCGCATCTTGCCACACTTTGGCTTGTGGCTGAAGATCTTTAATGTGAAGCCCAAGGTGGTGAGCGGCGAGCACGCCGAGTGCGGGGGCGCTATGGTGAGAAAGATGCCCAACGTCACATGGCCAACAGGTACTTTTAATGATTCCGTCAAAGAGTGGCAAAAGGAGTGGTTTTACATCACCGAGCCGCACGGCACGGAATGGGCCGCTACTCTAGAGTTCCGATCCGGAGCCCCTCTGTGGCTTACATCCTGGCCCAAGAAGGGCCTGAACTGGTCTTCATCCGACGAACTGTCTGTGCTCTAGACGCGCGTTAAAGATATGGAAGACAAGAACATCGAACTTGTAAATGTAGTCCAGGTGATGTTAGTTCGCCGGATCCTGCCTTGTCAGCACCGGACTTGCAATCTATGGGAATTCGATCCGGCCAAGCACCAGACCCTGCGAGAGCTCTTTGGCTCCTTGCACAAAGACATCTGGAAGGTGCGTTTCAAGTCCGGCAAATCATGGCCATTGCAGGGACTCGGCCGAGGACCGCGGGTACCAACTGTCCCGCCCTGCAAGCTCGGTAAGTTTTACGCGTTTTATCCGCATAACCCAAGGGAAATTCTTAATGTGTTTTCCTCGACTCCCCTAGGGCTGGAAAAAGAAGGCGGGGCGGATCCACTGTCCGGCCCCGTTGCCCGAAGAACCGGCCGGACCACTTATGACGAAGATGCTGGTCCCGGCGCCGTACAAGGCGCCGAAGAAGAAGGCCGAGAAGGAGGCCAAAAAGACCCGGGGTGGCCTTCGTCGCCGTGGCACTTCGGACACAATATCCGAAGGCTCCAACGTGCGTTCTACCTCCGAAGAGGACGAGGAGGAGGAGGAAGATGAATCCCCAGCGGGGGGAAGAAATAAGAGGGCGGCCTCCATACACTTGGAGGCCGAGTCGCCTAAAAGAGAAAAGCTCCTCTTCCGGAAGAGTCCACTGCCGCCGCCGACTACTGGTAAGAAAGAAATAAAAGAAACAGAAAAGAACAATAAGAAAGACCTAAACTACTGGTGGACTGGGCTCTACGTCAACAGTGGGAGCCCAATCCACCTTGCCACCTCCTCCTTCCTACTGCTCACCAGGAGCGCCGTGGACACGCGCGCCCCGTCCATGCCCGCGCCTAGCCACGTGCAACTATCCCCGCGGCTCCCCCTCGCCTACAAGTCCTGCCCCGAGGCCCTGCCTGAACCCTAGCTGCTCCATTCCTCTCCTCCCTCGCCCATGCTCTCTACCCCTCAGATCCGCCCGCCCACGGGTGTGTCCGTGGCTGAGCAGCCGGAGTAACTGCGGCCGCCACCGTCCCTGGGGCCCTCCATGCGTCCCCGAGCATCGCCATGCCCCGCTACATCTTCCCCGGCCCGAACTCGAGCTCGCCGCCTCTACTTTGACCCCGAACATCACCGTCTTCCTCCCTGGGCCGCCGCACGCCGTCGATGGCTCCGGCAACCTCGAGTCGTCCTCTGGCCGTCCCTGCAACGGCAGTGAGCCCCCATTCGATTCCCCTCCTCCCCCTCTCGAATCAATTTTGTAGGCCGCCGTAAGCCACTGCCGTCCACCTCGCGCTCACCAACCGTCGCCCGCGCCCCGGGCTCCCCTGTCGCGTCCTGACCGTGTCCGGCAGCGCCTAGCCGACCCCCGCGCGCGCCCGCGTCCTGCGCGCGTGGCCGCCTAGGCCCGGTTCACCGCGCCGCCGCTACTGCTTCCCCTGCTGCCGCCTCTTCTGCCCGACGACCCCCGCCCGCCGCAGCGCGTCGCCTCGCCTTGGCTCACGCAGCCGCTGCCTCCCGCGCTCCATGCCCCTCCTCGCCACACCGTCGTGCCGCTCCGCCAGGGCCACGCCTAGGCTCGGCTTGCTGCCCCGCCGCTGCTGCCTCCTCGTCGCGCCGCTTCCTGCCTCGCGCAAGCCCACAGCCGGCGCCGCCGCCGTGATGCCCGCCAGCCACCGTCCCCTGCCACGCGTCGCTCGCGTACGCGTCCCCGCCACCGTTGTTGCGTCTGGCCACCGCGGCCGACCCCTCCCGTCGCCGCACTCCCCCACTCCACCGCCGCTGCCGCGATTGCTGCGGTCGGCGCCGCCCTCTCCGCCCCTCGCCGGTTCTGCCCGCTGCGCCCCCCCTTGCTGCGCCACTGCCGCTGCCGCCGGCGGCCGCCTTTGGCCACCCTGGGCTCGCCTGCGGGTGCTCCGCCGCCCACGCTCGCTGGGCTGCGCCCGTTCACCTGCGCCCGCTAGCGACCCCCGCCCAGTTGGTGTTTTGGGCCAATGACAACGGGCCCCATACCCCCCCTGTTAAACTTTTTTTAAAAGGAAATTAAAAATTAGTTCATTATATTAATTAATTAAGTTAAACTTAATTAGTCTAATTACCTAATTAGTTAATTAGCTAACACTAACAGAGACTAACACATGGGTCCTCTGCCCAGTTGATCAGTCAACTGGTCAACAGTTGACCCGGTCAACGGGGCCACTGTCAGCCTGTGGTGGCCCTGCTGTGTGCACTTTGCTGGGTGCACATAGCAATTTCACCTTTTATTTTGAATTAGTAATAAATTCAGAAAATCATTTAAACTTTGAAATTCAATATAAAATAAACCATATCTCGGATGAAAATTTTTTATACATGAAAGTTGCTCAGAACGACGAGACGAATCCGGATACACACCCCGTTCATCCGCCACGCATCCCTAGCATAGCGAACACGCAACTTTTCCCCTCCGATTCATCTGTCCGGAAACACAAAACACCGGGGATATTTTCCCGGATGTTTCCCCCCTTCACCGGTATCACCTCATACCGCGTTAGGGCACACCTAGCACCACTACTTGACATGTCCTGCATCAATATGCATCTATTTGCATTGTATTCATTGTTTCTCCCCCCTCTTCTCTCCGGTAGACTACGAGACTGACGCCGCTGCTGGTGCCCCGTCCAACTATGTTGTTGACGACCCCTACTTGCCAGAGCAACCAGGCAAGCCCCCCCTTGATCACCAAATATCGCCTACTCTCTTTCTAATGCTTGCATTAGAGTAGTGTAGCATGTTACTGCTTTCCATTAATCCTATTCTGATGCATAGCCTGTCATTGTTGCTACAATTGTTGATACCTTACCTGCAATCCTAAATGCTTAGTATAGGATGCTAGATTATCATCAGTGGCCCTACATTCTTGTCAGTCTGCCATGCTATACTACCGGGCCATGATCACGTCGGGTGTTGATCACGGGTATATACTATATATACATACTATGCAGGTGGTGGCTAAAGTTGGGTCGGCTCGTTGAGTACCCCCGAGTGATTCCGATGTTGGGGGCTGAAGGGGCAGGTGGTTCCACCCAGGTAGTGGTGGGCCTAGGTTCCTGACGGCCCCGACTGTTCCTTTGAGGCGGAGCGACAGGGCAGGCAGAGACCACCTAGGAGAGAGGTGGGCCTGGCCCTGGTCGGCGTTCGCGGTTACTTCAAAATAACACGCTTAACGAGATCTTGGTATTTGATCTGAGTCTGGCCATTAGCCTATACGCACTAACCAACTACGCGGGAACAGTTATGGGCACTCGACATTGTGGTATCAGTCGAAGCCTTCGTGACGTCAGCGACTGAGCGGCGCGCGCCGGGTTGGACCATGTAACGCAACTTCCTTTGTAATGGAGGTTGCTAGGTCTGCTCTCTGGCCGCCCTCGCAACGTGCAGGTGTGCAATGCCCAGACCCCTGCGCCATAGGATTTAGACCAGCGTGCTGACCTCTTTGTTGTGCCTAGGTAGGGCTGCGACGTGTTGATCTTCCGAGGCTGGGCATGACCCAGGAAAGTGTGTCCGGACAAAGGGGATCGAGCGTGTTGGGAAATGTGGTGCACCCCTGCAGGGAAGTTAATCTATTTGAATAGCCGTGATCTTCGGTAACAGGACGACTTAGAGTTGTACCTTGACCTTATGACAACTAGAACTGGATACTTAATAAAACACACCCTTCCAAGTGCCAGATACAACCGGTGATCGCTCTCTCACAGGGCGACGAGGGGAGGATCATCGGATAGGATTATGCAATGAGATGTTACTTGGTGAACTTACCATCTACTCTCCTCTTCTGCTGCAAGATGGAGGATACTAGAAGCGTAGTCTTCAATAGGATTATGTATCCCCCTCTTATTCTGGCATTCTACAGTTCAGTCCACTTATGATAACCCTTTTCCATTTGATACCAATGCATACATTTGTAGTGTAGCTCCTTGCTTGCGAGTACTTTGGATGAGTACTCACGGTTGCTTTGCTCCCTCTTTTCCCCTTTCTATACTCGATTTCTGCGACCAGATGATGGAGTCCAGGAGCCAGACGACACTGCCGATGACGACTCCTACTACACTGGATGTGCCTACTACTATGTGCAGGCCGCTGGCGATGGCCAGGAGTAGTTTAGGAGGATCCTAGGCAGGAGGCATGCGCCTCTTTCAATCTGTATCCCAGTTTGGGCTAGCCTTCTTAAGGCAAACTTGTTTACTTATGTCTGTACTCAGATATTGTTGCTTCCGCTGACTCGTCTATGATCGAGCTCTTGTATTCGAGCCCTCGAGGCCCCTGGCTTGTAATATGATGCTTGTATGACTAATTTTATTTGTAGAGTTGTGTTGTGATATCTTCCCCTGAGTCCCTGATCTTGATCGTACACGTTTGCGTGTATGATTAGTGTACGGTCAAATCGGGGGCGTCACAAGTTGGTATCAGAGCCGACTGCCTGTAGGAATCGCCCTTCCACACTCCTTGGCCGAAGTCGAGTCTAGACATTACAAAACTTTTTACTAACATGGATGTGTGTCTTACGGGCCCACGTTGCCAACTGGGTGGTATAAGGATCTTTTATTCCTCGACCTATACTTTGGGACTCTAATCTTTCTTCTATTCGGTTTAAGTGAATTTACTAACGCCGACTTTAGGATCTCGTAACTACTTCCACCTGGAGAGCCCCTTACTCCAGATGATTACTTGGTGGATCGAAGGTTTTCGAAAATACTCTCCGATGTTCTCTCGAGACTTTGTGCCCGTTGCCTTTTCATTTCCCTACCATGGAAATATCCCTATGGATAAATACATGCACTTGTCGTTCCTACTTTATTCCCAGTTGACCTTGTTATTACAAGATACCCCAAAATTCTCTCTATTGAGACGAGAATATCTTGTGCCTACTGCCTTGCAGTTCTTTGCCACATGAATACCCCTACGGATAATTCCTCGCACTTATTGAGTATCCGCTCGTCCCCAATTGTCCGTATGTTTCACAAAGTCTTATAAATACCATTTGATCTTCCGATAATCCTCAGTAACCTATTGCTCATGTTCTTCCTTATCATCTTGCATTATGGTTAATTCCATAAGTCTAACAATATTCATTAAACTCGTTTGAGATTGTCATTCTTATTCTATTGATTCGACATGTGCGTGAATGCACACATTCATTAGTTATTTCCCTGGTAATCATTTATCCTTCTGGCTCAGACTCCACTCCGGACATGAGCTGGGTCTCGGCAGATCAAACCTCAATTGATTGTCTATCTATGTCTATTCAACTTTTCTTTTGATCAGAGCCTCTGTTTCTGATCTCCCAATATGGAAATTGTAATTCCTTTGTATTTAAGGTTTGAAATTGTCCAGATAGTACTATAGTCCGATGCATTTGCATTATTTCTTCTTCTGATTGAACATCGATACTCACATCAGATTCTTTGCGGTCCGCGAGACCCTTGATTGGATTATTATCCGACAGAGTCCTTCATATTCAATCACCTTGTGAGTCTTTCCTCGGATACATAATGCCTTTGGTAAATTGTATCATCTGCCTCGTCAACCATGCTCTGCTTTCGAGCTCGAGTTAATTACTCTTGAAGTTTATGGTATATGTTCCTATGATGCCCCGATGTGTTGAACCTATGCCTTCCATAATTTGTGTGAACCCGGAAGTTATGCGGGTTATACACTACTGGCCTTCGTCAGATAAATTTTCAACACTACAACTTCTTTGAAAACGAGAAGTGAATGAAAGGTTATGCATTGAAGAAGTGGGAGTCGACCTTGAACTTTGTGTTCATGCCCATGGACCCGATGTAGAACTTATCATGGAAGCTGCTCGAAAAAAAATAAACTCTTGTGATAATCCATCTGGTATTTTTCTTTGATTCTTTGCAATTGTGGTCCTGACCATGATTGTTCTTCTTTGATCCCATTTCGCGGACAAGCTAAAGCACTTGTCTTCTGCAAAAAAATATGCCTGCCCAACCTCTGTCCTGATTTACCCTCGAGTGTTGCCCCTTGGTATCTCGAGAATATCGCAGGAACTACATAACTTCTTATGAGTTCTTCACCGAACTACTATTGATCACCAATTCCAACATCCCCGGGTTCTGAGTGGTTGGTCAGTCGAGGACACCAATAGTTGAATCGAGTCCGCACTATGATTCAACAACTACTAGTAATCTTCATTGCTTACGAGTTTGTGCTCGATCATGTCATTCCCAGTCAATTGGCTACATCATCATTGTCATGCTAAAGCTTGATCGTGCTACCTATGTCCTTCATCCCTGGAACACACTCTCGACAGTGCGCTAAGCTACATCAAGTTTTCAACATCATATTGTTTGTCTTGAAAGGCAGCTCTGACTCTAAGATTGCATATTATCTGTCGGTCAAATAACCTTTTGCTTCACCATCCCTTTTGCTCGATGTCGTCGATGATCGATTACATCTTCAAGAAACCTCACGACAAATGTGTCGTGATCATCATCAACTTTCTGAACTCTCCCAAGATATCAATCGAATTCTTGATGAGAAATACCATCCTAGCCCCTCGATGATTTTTGTTATCATCGACAACATTCTTACCTTTTCCCCAAAACAAACTTGTTCATATAATTTTGGAATTACATCATTTTGACATGTCGATGGATTGCAGTTGAACCCATCGGCCACATCCCCATCTATTTCTTGATAAAAATTTCATGAGATGTTCTAGAAATTCCCGATGGATCCATTGTGAATCCAAGGTCCGACCTTTTCCTGATGACCATGTCAATGCTATCCCGAAGCATGACTATGGTACTCAAACATCAATAAGAACATCGGAAGCATAATGCTAAATGTTTCTTGATCATTTATCCAAACACCATAGTACGGGTAACTTCATGAATTCCCTCGCCCCTTTACCTAATTGGTTATCTATTTGTTGTCCTGTCATGGATGGGAAAGATATACTCTTGATACTCGGGTATAATCACATTCCTTTCCATTGTTTTGTTCAACCTTTCTTGTAACCTAAATATCCGAGCAGTGATAATTCCCTACTTATGTAAACACCTCGGTGTGCTAACTCTGTTAGTAAGAGCTTGTTACTATTGTTAATGACATTCTGGTAGCCACCGATGGGCGAGAACTTTGCCTATTGGTCCGCCTCGTCTTAACGAGCAGGAAAATGGTTCTCTTCGTCCCTTGCCCTTGGTAACGATGTTGTTGTCGACATAATTGACAGGCTATCCTCTGACCTGCCTTGCTATCATGACCATGCAAAATGTTAGCGCCTTCTTGTGTATAACCCACATGGTGGGCCCATAACCCACAGTTCCAGAGGATCAAAACCTTACTCTCATGTACAACCTTGATTCCGAAACATTCTTTGCACTGACTTCGTATGTAATTCACGAGCCAACTTCTTCCCCATGTTTCATTCTGGTATCTGATGCAATACTTATTCTCGATGCTCTGAGCCCCTTTCACACTCTATTTCAGACATCGAACGATTTGCCTACCCACTTGAAGCTTCTTATTGCACCTTCTTACCTTGCTCTCGATGGCTTTCTTGAAATTCAACTCGAGAGATAGCCCCCAGTTACCTATCTTGTGTTGAGCTCCATCCTTTCCGAGTCTTTTCCCCTACTACACCCCATGAATCTCGGGACGAGATTTCTTGTGGTGGAGGAGAATTGTGACGCCCGGATAATTAAGCTACAGTAAACCCCTGCTAATGGTGCCACGTCATCACATTACTGTTGATAATCCTCACTTTATCTAGATCACAATTCTAATTCAAATTCCAATTAAAGTCCAATATTCAAATTTCTCAAACATGAAAAATAAAATGCTCAAAGTGGAAAATAATTCCTGGATATTTTTCATGTTGGAACCAACCTCTTTTGAATTCCCGAAATGCCCTTGTAAACTTATTCAGTGGATCATCACACAATTATCTCACCTTCTCAATTTCTAAAAATAGTTGAACACTACCAAATGCTTTGAAACTTCTGTACCAACACAGAATATTGCGATGTATTTTTGTGCCAAGTTTTGTATTAAACAAAACTCATTTAGTAGTTCCATTAAAATGCAAAGTAAGAAAGAAATAAAAGAAACAGAAAAGAAAAATAAGAAAGACCTAAACTACTAGTGAACTGGGCTCTACGTCAACAGTGGGAGCCCAATCCACCTTGCCACCTCCTCCTTCCTACTGCTCACCAGGAGCGCCGTCGACACGCGCGCCCCATCCATGCCCGCGCCTAGCCACGTGAAACCATCCCCGCGGCTCCCCCTCGCCTACAAGTCCTGCCCCGAGGTCCTGCCTGAACCCTAGCTGCTCCATTCCTCCCCCCTCGCCCGTGCTCTCTATCCCTCAGATCCGCCCGCCCACGGGTGTGTCCGTGGCTGAGCCGCCGGAGTAACTGCGGCCGCCGCCGTCCCTGGGGCCCTCCGACACATCCCCGAGCACCGCCATGCCCCGCTACAACTTCCCCGGCCCCGAACTCGAGCTCGCCGCCTCTACTTCGACCCCGAACATCACCGTCTTCCTCCCCGGGCCACCGCACGCCGTCGATGGCTTCGGCCACCTCGGGTCGTCCTCGGGCCGTCCCTACAACGACAGTGAGCCACCGTCCGATTCCCCTCCTCCCCCTCTCGAATCCATTTCGTAGGCCGCCGTAAGCCACTGCTGTCCACCTCGCGCTCACCAACCGTCGCCCGCGCCCCGGGCTCCCTTGTAGCGTCCTGACCGCGTCTCGCAGCGCCTAGCCGACCCCCGCGCGCGCCTGTGTCCTGCGCACATGGCCGCCCAGGCCCGGCTCACCGTGCTGCCGCTACGGCTTCCCCTACTGCTGCCTCTTCTGCCCGACGACCCCCGCCCACCGCAGCACGTCGCCTCGCCTTGGCTCACACAGTCGCTGCGTCCCGCGCTCCATGCCCCTCCTCGCCACACCGTCGTGCCGCTCCGCCGGGGCCACGCCTAGGCCCGGCTTGCTGCCCCGCCGCTGCTTCCTGCCTCGCGCGCGCCCGCAGCCGCCACCGCCGTCGTGATGCCCGCTGGCCACTGTTGGGGAACATAGTAATTTCAAAAAAAAATCCTACGCACACGCAAGATCATGGTGATGCATAGCAACGAGGGGGAGAGTGTTGTCTACGTACCAATGCAGACCGACTGCGGAAGCGATCACACAACGTAGAGGAAGTGGTCGTACGTCTTCCCGATCCGACCGATCCAAGCACCGATACTCCGACACCTCCGAGTTCTTAGCACACGTTCAGCTCGATGACGATCCTCGGGCTCCGATCCAGCGAAGCGTCGAGGAAGAGTTCCGTCAGCACGACGGCATGGTGACGATCTTGATGTACTACCGACACAGGGCTTCGCCTAAGCACTGCAACAATATGATCGAGGTGGAATTTGGTGGCAGGGGGCACCGCACACGGCTAAGGAACGATCACCAAGGATCAACTTGTGTGTCTAGAGGTGCCCCCTGCCCCCGTATATAAAGGATCCAAGGGGGAGGGCTGGCCGGCCAAGGAGGAGGGCGCAGGAGGAGTCCTACTCCTACCGGGAGTAGGACCCCCCCCCCCTCAATCCTATTCCTAATAGGATTCCTCGAGAGAGAGAGAGAGAAGGGGGCCGGCCACCTCTCCTAGTCCTAATAGGACTAGGGGAGGGGGGAGGCGCGCAGCCCACCTTGGGCTGCCCCTTTCACCTTTCCACCAAGGCCCAATAAGGCCCATATGGTTCCCGGCGGGTTCCGGTAACCTCCCGGTACTCCGGTAAAATCCCGATTTCACCCGGAACACTTCCGATATCCAAATATAGGCTTCCAATATATCAATCTTTATGTCTCGACCATTTTGAGACTCCTCGTCATGTCCGTGATCACATCCGGGACTCCGAACTACCTTCGGTACATCAAAGTGCATAAACTCATAATAACTGTCATCGTAATGTTAAGCGTGCGGACCCTACGGTTCGAGAACAATGTAGACATGACCGAGACACGTCTCCGGTCAATAACCAATAGCGGGACCTGGATGCCCATATTGGCTCCTACATATTCTACGAAGATCTTTATCGGTCAGACCGCATAACAACATACGTTGTTCCCTTTGTCATCGGTATGTTACTTGCCCGAGATTCGATCATCGGTATCCAATACCTAGTTCAATCTCGTTACTGGCAAGTCTCTTTACTCGTTCCGTAATACATCATCTCACAACTAACATCTTAGTTATAATGCTTGCAAGGCTTATGTGATGTGTATTACCGAGAGGGCCCAGAGATACCTCTCCGACAATCGGAGTGACAAATCCTATTCTCGAAATACGCCAACCCAACATCTACCATTGGAAACACCTGTAGTACTCCTTTATAATCACCCAGTTACGTTGTGACGTTTGGTAGCACCCAAAGTGTTCCTCCGGCAAACGGGAGTTGCATAATCTCATAGTCATAGGAACATGTATAAGTCATGAAGAAAGCAATAGCAACATACTAAACGATCGGGTGCTAAGCTAATGGAATGGGTCATGTCAATCAGATCATTCATCTAATGATGTGATCCCATTAATCAAATAACAACTCTTTGTCCATGGTTGGGAAACATAACCATCTTTGATTAACGAGCTAGTCAAGTAGAGGCATACTAGTGACACTCTGTTTGTCTATGTATTCACACATGTATTATGTTTCCGGTTAATACAATTCTAGCATGAATAATAAATATTTATCATGATATAAGGAAATAAATAATAACTTTATTATTGCCTCTAGGGCATATTTCCTTCAGCCACCGCCCCCTGCCCCGCGGCGTTCGCCTGCACGTCCCTGCCACCGCTGCTGCGTCTGGCCGCCGCGGCCGACGCCTCCCCTCGCCGCACTCCCCCGCTCCACCGCCGCTGCGGCGATTGCTGCGGCCGGCGCTGCCCTCTTCGCCCCTCGCCGGTTCTGCCTGCTGTGCCCCCCTCGCTGCGCCGCTGCCACCTTTGGCCACCCCGGGCTCACCTGTGGGTGCTCTGCCACCCACGCGCGCTGGGCCGCACCCGTTAACCTGCGCCCACTAGCGACCCCCGCCCAGTTGGCGTTTTGGGCCAATGACAGCGGGGCCCCATACCCCCTGTTAAAGTTTTTTAAAAAAGGAAATTAAAAATTATTTAATTATATTAATTAATTAATTAAGTTAAACTTAATTAGTCTAATTACCTAATTAGTTAATTAGCTAACACTAACAGGGACTTACACGTGGGTCCTCTGCCCAGTTGATCAGTCAACTAGTCAACAGTTGACCCGGTCAACGGGGCGACTGTCAGCCTCTGGTGGCCCTGCTGTGTGCACTCTGTTGGGTGCACATAGCAATTTCACGTTTTATTTTGAATTAGTAATAAATTCGAAAAATCATTTAAACTTTGAAATTCAATATAAAATAAAACGTATTTTGGATGAAAAAGTTTTATACATGAAAGTTGCTCAGAACGACGAGACGAATCCGGATACGCATCCCGTTCGTCCGCCACGCATCCCTAGCATAGAGAACACACAACTTTTCCCCTCCGATTATTTTTCCGGAAACGCAAAACACCGAGGATATTTTCCCGGATGTTTCCCCCCTTCACCGTATCACCTCATACCGCGTTAGGGCACACCTAGCACCGCTACTTGACATGTCATGCATCGTTATGCATCTGTTTGCATTGTATTCATTGTTTCTTCCCCCTCTTCTATCCGGTAGACTACGAGACTGACGCCGCTGCTGGTGCCCTGTCCGACTACGTTGTTAACGACCCCTACTTTCCAGAGCAACCAGGCAAGCCCTCCTTGATCACCAGATATCGCCTACTCTCTTTCTACTGCTTGCATTAGAGTAGTGTAGCATGTTACTGCTTTCCGTTAATCCTATTCTGATGTATAGCCTGTCATTGTTGCTACAATTGTTGATACCTTAGCTGCAATCCTAAATGTTTAGTATAGGATGCTAGATTATCATCAGTGGCCCTACATTCTTGTCAGTCTGCCATGCTATACTACCGGGTCGTGATCACGTCGGGTGCTGATCACGGTAATATACTATATATACATACTATGCAGGTGGTGACTAAAGTCGGGTCAGCTCGTTGAGTACCCGCGAGTGATTTCGATGTTGGGGGCTGAAGGGGCAGGTGGTTCCACCCAGGTAGTGGTGGGCCTAGGTTCCCGACGGCCCCCGACTGTTCCTTTGAGGCGGAGTGACAGGGCAGGCAGAGACCACCTAGGAGAGAGGCGGGCCTGGCCCTGGTCGGCATTCGTGGTTACTTCAAAATAAAACGCTTAACGAGATCTTGGTATTTGATATGAGTCTGGCCATTGGCCTATACGCACTAACCAACTACGCGGGAACAGTTATGGGCACTCGACGTCGTGGTATCAGCCGAAGCCTTCGTGACGTCATTGACTGAGCGAAGCGCGCCGGGTTGGACCGCGTAACGCAACTTCCTTTGTAATGGAGGTTGCTAGGTCTGCTCTCCGGCCGCCCTCGCAATGTGCAGGTGTGCAATGGGTGATGGGCCCAGACCCCTGCGCCATAGGATTTAGACTGGCGTGCTGACTTCTCTGTTGTGCCTAGGTAGGGCTGCGACGTGTTGATCTTCTGAGGCCGGGCATGACCCAGGAAAGTGTGTCCGGACAAAGGGGATCGAGCATATTGGGAAATGTGGTGCACCCCTGCAGGGAAGTTAATCCATTCGAATAGCCGTGATCTTCGGTAACAGGACGACTTAGAGTTGTACCTTGACCTTATGACAACTAGAACCGGATACTTAATAAAACACACCCTTCCAAGTGCCAGATACAATCGGTGATCGCTCTCTCACAGGGCGACGAGGGGAGGATCATCGGTTAGGATTATGCTATGCGATGTTACTTGGTGCACTTACCATCTATTCTCCTCTTCTGCTGCAAGATGGAGGTTACCAAAAGCATAGTCTTCGATAGGATTAGCTATCCCCCTCTTATTCTGGCATTCTACAGTTCAATCCACTTATGATACCCCTTTTCCATTTGATACCAATGCATACATTTGTAGTGTAGCTCCTTGCTTGCGAGTACTTTGGATGAGTACTCACGATTGCTTTGCTCCCTCTTTTCCCCTTTCTATACTCGATTGCTGTGACCAGATGATGTAGTCCAGGAGCCAAACGACACTGCCGACGATGACTCCTACTACACTGGAGGTGCCTACTACTACGTGTAGGCCGCTGGCGATGGCCAGGAGTAGTTTAGGAGGATCCCAGGCAGGAGGCATGCGCTTCTTTCGATCTGTATCCCAGTTTGTGCTAGCCTTCTTAAGGCAAACTTGTTTACTTATGTCTGTACTCGGATATTGTTGCTTCCGCTGACTCATCTATCATCGAGCTCTTGTATTCGAGCCCTCGAGGCCCCTGGCTTGTAATATGATGCTTGTATGACTTATTTTATTTGTAGAGTTGTGTTGTGATATCTTCCCGTGAGTCCCTGATCTTGATCGTAGATGTTTGCGTGTATGATTAGTGTGCGGTCAAATCGGGGGCGTCACAGTTGGCGGCGTTGAAGAGCGCCTCCATCGTCGATGAGCACCGTGCCCTGATGGGTGCGGTGATTAAGGAGATTCAGTCTGCTGAGAGTGGACTGAATGATGCATGTATCATCCTTATAAAAGGCTTTGAGGTATGTTTTATGAGGTTTTGAAGAGTGTCATAGTATAGATAGTCGCCCCTGATACACTGTTCGGTGCAAGAAAGGACCGGACAGAGGATCAATTTTATGTTCGCAGGAAGACTCACTTGATGACATCTATCTCTCTTCTTTTATAAGCAGGCGTCTGCAGCGACAGCTACCTCTCATACTGCTGAGGTCTCCGGACTGAATCAAAGTCTGGAGCGGGCCAAAGAAGAACTTGGCCAGTTGAAAAGGCAGTTGGAAGATAAACAATGTATGCGCAAGCCTTGTTCGTGTTCAGTGCGAACAAATTTCCAGTATGATAAAATATGTTTCATTATTTCCCCCAGGGGCGATGACCGAAGTCAAGGCTCTGAGGAAGGCTGTTGCCGAGGCCGAGGAAAAGGCAGCCACAGAGCAGGCTCTTCATGAGAAGCACGAGGCCAGGGTTATTGAAGCTGAGCAGGAGCTTCAAGAGTCCATGAAGAAATGCGAGACCTTGGAGCAGAGTTTAACGAAGAAAGAATCCGAACTCGCCAGGGCTCACTAGGTCGCGCGCGATGCCCAGGGGGAAACCCAAGGCGCCCTGCAGGAGATCCAACAGGCGAGGACGATCGCGGTGGGTAAGGCTTTTTTTCATGTAAAGAAAGTATTTGAGGAGAAAATCATGTTTCTAATTTTGAGTTCGGATTCCTCCAGGGGTATTTGCGGAACTGCCCCGCAGTGTATCGGATGCCGCCCAATTCTACCAAGCCGAAGAAGGGAACACTGTGGATAAGCTCTTCTGGTCGCAGTATCTGGCACCGAATTATCCGGTGCCTTTCGGCGATCAACTGAAACAGCTGATCGAACTGCATAGGGCGGCTGAACTAGCCATGAAGGATTTCATTATCCGGCTATGGCCCGCCGAGCCGATTTCAAGCAGCTACTTCGGGCTCGTGAAGCGGCTTGTGCATGCTTGCCCTCGACTTGACGTCATCAAGCGCTCAGTATATATAGTGGGTGCACGAATGGCCTTCGCCCGCGCAAAGGTGCACTGGGGGAAGATGGATGCTCAAAAGCTGATGACCGAGGGACCGCCAGAGGGGAAGGAGCACCGCAAGCCCTAATTATATTATGAAAGTGTCTTAAAAGGATCCTGCCTTGCGGCGGAGCAATGCACGAAGGACATTATATTTCCATGAATACAATCATGTTGTCCTTTGTAATGTTGAACAAGGTCATTTCCATTATTTATTGCCTGTTATATAAAAGTTTATCCTCCTGCGCTACCGTTTTATATATTAATCTTGAGAGTTGTCCAGTCGTCGGCTTCTGCCCCCATGTAGGAAGTACGGGGGTGTTTGAGATAAACCTGATCACTCTTTATCCCAGTTTTGGGTCCTTCGAAGGAGGTGTGCAGCACAACGAACCAGGCAATCGAACTATAGGGCTTTATCACTCTCACTTAGCCATAGGAGCTTTAGAAAAGGAAGGTAGGCGCAGCCCCTGGTGTTTGGAAGACCGCATGAGGGGCTATATAAGCACCTGATTGGAAGAAAAGCCGATCCATCGCACGCTGCATTGGTTATGGCATTATGCGGGAGGAATCCTTAAAGATTTTACAACCTCTCGAACAGCTGACCAGCTCTCGCTGTATCATGATAGTCAGTTTTCAGCTTTCTCTACTGAGGTGCTCGTCCAGAAGAACCGGGACACAATCGCAGTAGTTCTCCCTATGCCGCCTGAGTCGATATAGCGGAACGTAAGGCAGCAAAACATGGAAGCCAGGCAAACCCAACATTTGACCAAAGACATGATTCGGAGCTGATGCATATAAAGCTATAAGTTCAGGGTGCCGAACTTCCATGAAGGTGTTCGGACTTTATTATCGTATTATGGGTAAAACGAAGCCCCTGGCATATTTAAGGCATATCGCGGTGTACGGATGCCACTTGACAAAAGAATTTCAATAAGAAATAACAACATATAAGCGTTATATAAATCCACATGTTGTATTTGAATAGTACGTCGATGCGTGTGAGTACAGGTAATGTAGTAAAAAAGAAATATGACTGTGGAACCTGCTGAGACCAGGGGGGAAGAAGCTGTGTGCGGATCCGGAGTGTAGTTGGATGGTCATCGCGGGGAATATCTAACGATTCCCTTGTGTGTTCGAGCTGCTTCCATATCACCAGTCCTGGTCTGTGCAAAGTTGAACCTGCAAACAAAATGTAAGAAATGCTTGTGTGCCGCAGAGCGGTTGAGCCGCGGTATGTGGCCTGTCCTGGCCTTTGTCAGAGTGTTTAATTGAGCTCTGGACGAGCCGGGCTATCCTACCGCGAAGTAGTTCAAAGTCCTTTGGCGTTGTCCGGGAATCGGGCCGTCAACTCGAGGTTCGGTTGGAAGGTGCCACTTGTAGCTTCTGCTGTTGAAGCAGCGGTATACTCCTTGGTGCCGAGGGAAAGTTCGGCCTTGTCATTAACTGTGATGACGCTGCGCGGACCGGGCATCTTGAGCTTACGGTAGGCATAATGTGGTACCGCGTTGAATCGTGCGAACGCGGTTCGTCCGAGCAGTGTCTGATAATCACTGCAAAAGGGGACGATGTTGAAGATTAACTCTTCGGTATGGTAATTGTCTGGTGATCCGAAGACTACCTCAAGGGCGATGGAGCCTGTACATCTGGCCTCCATACCTGGTATAATACCTCTGAAGGTGGTTGAGGGAGTCCTGGATTAGGGGGTGTTCGGATAGCCGGACTATACCTTCAGCCGGACTCCTGGACTATGAAGATACAAGATTGAAGACTCCGTCCCGTGTCCGGAAGGGACTTTCCTTGGCGTGGAAGGCAAGCTTGGCGATACGGATATACAGATCTCCTACCATTGTAACCGACTCTATGTAACCCTAACCCTACCTGGTGTCTATATAAACTGGAGGGTTTTAGTCCGTAGGACAACATACACATCAACAATCATACCATAGGCTAGCTTCTAGGGTTTAGCCTCCTCGATCTCGTGGTAGATCTACTCTTGTACTACCCATATCATCAATATTAATCAAGCAGGACGTAGGGTTTTACCTCCATCGAGAGGGCCCGAACTTGGGTAAAACTTCATGTCCCTTGTCTCCTGTTACCATCCAGCCTAGACGCACAGTTTGGGACCCCCCTACCCGAGATCCGCTAGTTTTGACAACGACATTGGTGCTTTCATTGAGAGTTCCTCTGTGTCGTCGCCATCAGGCTCGATGGCTCCTACGATCATCGATAGCGATGCAGTCCAGGGTGAGATCTTCCTCCCCGGACAGATCTTCGTCTTCGGCAGCTTCGCACTGCAGGCCAATTCGCTTGGCCGTTTGGAGCTGATCGAAGGCTATGCCCCTGGCCGTCAGGTCAGATTTGGAAGTTTAAACTACACGGCTGACATCCGCGGGGACTTGATCTTTGACGTATTCGAGCCACTGCCGAGCGCGCCGCACTATCACGAAGAGCATGATCTAGCTCTGCCGCCGAACAGTGCCCTGGAGGCCGCACCCGCATCAGCTCCGACCCTTAATTCGGAGCCAACTGCGCCGATCGAGGATGGGCGGTTGGACGCCACCTCGGGGGCTGTGACCCCAACAGCGATTGAGCCAAGCACCAGCCCCGTACTCTGCGAGACTCGTGACTCCAAGGAGCCGGACTCCTCTCCGGACTCCGAACCCTCTGCGCCCCTGCCAATCGAATCCGATTGGGCGCCGATCATGGAGTTCACTGTCGTGGACATCTTTTAGCACTCGCCTTTCAGCGATATACTGAAGTCACTAAAGTCTCTCTCTTTATCTGGAGAGCCCTGGCCGGACTACGGTCAGCAAGGTTGGGATACGGACGATGAAGAAATTCAAAGCCCACCCACCACCCACTTTGTAGCCACTATCGACGACTTAACCGACATGCTCGACTTCGACTCCGAAGATATCGACGGTATGGACGCCGATGAAGGAGATGATGAAGAACTAGCGCCTACTAGGCCCTGGAAAGCCACCTCGTCATATGACATATACATGGTGGACACCCCAAAAGAGGGGGATGGCGATGGAACAGTGGAGGATGACCCCTCCAAGAAACAGCCTAAGCGCCGACGTCAGTGGCGCCGCTCAAAATCCCGCCAAAACAAACACGGTGATTCTAGCACGGGAGATAATAATACTCCGGAAAGCGCCAAAGAAAACCCCCTCCAGCAAGATTTAGCACAGGAGGATGGAGAAACCAGCCCTCATGAGAGAGCGGCAGCTAGAGAGGTTGAGGATGATAATTATATGCCTCCCTCCGAAGACGAGGCAAGCCTCGGCGACGATGAATTCGTCGTGCCAGAGGATCCCATTGAGCAAAAGCATTTTCAACGCAGGCTTATGGCCACGGCAAGAAGCCTCAAGAAAAAACAGCAACAGCTTAGAGCTGATCAAGATTTGCTAGTCGACAGATGGACTGAAGTCCTTGCGGCCAAAGAGCATAAACTTGAACGCCCCTCCAAGAGCTACCCAAAGCGCAGGTTGCTACCCCGATTAGAGGAGGAAGCACTTGATGCGGCCGACCGACCACCTCGTGGTCGCGACAAAGAGGCCTCTCGACCCTCCACTCAAGCCGCACCCCGTACCAAGGCACGAGAATATCCGCCGGACTTACGAGACATGTTGGAGGACAAGGCAAGGCAAACAAGATCAATCTACGGATCACGCAGGCGCCCCATGGCTCGAGACGGTAACCGTCACACTGGCCACAAATTCGGCGGGGCCGAACACAGTAGACAAGGCTCATTAGAGCTACGTCACGATATAGCCCAGTACAGAGGCGCCGCACACCCACTCTGCTTTACAGACGAAATGATGGATCATCATATCCCCGAGGGTTTCAAACCCGTAAACATCGAATCATATGATGGCACAACAGATCCTGCGGTATGGATCGAGGATTATCTCCTTCATATCCACATGGCCCGCGGCGATGATTTCCACGCCATCAAATACCTCCCACTCAAGCTTAAAGGACCAGCTCGGCATTGGCTTAACAGCCTACCAACAGGATCAATCAGTTGTTGGGAGGACCTGGAAGCCGCATTCCTCGACAATTTCCAGGGCACTTATGTGCGACCCCCAGACGCTGATGACCTAAGTCACGTAATTCAGCAGCCAGAGGAATCGGCCAGGCAATTCTGGACACGGTTCCTGACAAAGAAAAATCAAATAGTCGACTGTTCGGACGCTGAGGCCCTAGCAGCCTTCAAACACAATATCCATGACGAGTGGTTGGCCCGGCACCTTGGACAGGAAAAACCGAAATCTATGGTAGCACTCACGACACTCATGACCCACTTTTGCGTGGGAGAAGACAGCTGGCTTGCTCGTAGCAACAATATGACCAAGAACCCTGGTAATTCGGACACCAGGGACAGTAGTGGCACGTCGCGTCGCAACAAGCAGAAGCGCCGCATTAACGGCGACAATGCTGAGGATACAGCAGTTAATGCCGGATTCAGAGGCTCTAAATCCGGTCAGCGGAAAAAGCCATTCAAAAGGAATCCTAGGGGCCCGTCCAGTTTGGACCGAATACTCGACCGCTCGTGCTAGATACATGGCACCCCCGAAAAGCCAGCCAATCACACCAACAGGGATTGTTGGGTGTTCAAGCAGGCAGGCAAGTTGAACACCGAAAATGAAGACAAGGGGCTGCATAGAGATGACGACAAGGAGCCCCGGCCGCCGAACAACAGTGGACAGAAGGGTTTTCCCCCACAAGTGCGGACGGTGAACATGATATACGCAACCCATGTCCCCAAAAGGGAGCCGAAGCATGCGTTAAGGGACGTATATGCGGTAGAGCCAGTCGCCCCAAAGTTCAACCCATGGTCCTCCTGCCCGATCGCCTTTGATCGAAGGGACCATCCCACTAGCATCTGTCATGTTGGATTCGCCGCATTGGTTCTAGACCCAATTATTGACGGATTTCATCTCACTAGAGTCCTTATGGACGGCGGCAGCAGCCTGAACCTGCTTTACCAGGATACAGTGCGGAAAATGGGCATAGATCCCTCGAGGATTAAGCCCACCAAAACGACCTTTAAAGGCGTAATACCAGGTGTAGAGGCCAACTGTACAGGCTCAGTCACACTTGAAGTGGTCTTCGGATCTCCGGATAATTTCCGAAGCGAGGAGTTAATCTTCGACATAGTCCCGTTTCGCAGTGGCTATCACGCACTGCTCGGGCGAACTGCATTCGCTAAGTTCAATGTGGTACCGCATTACGCATACCTTAAGCTCAAGATCCCAGGCCCTCGAGGAGTAATTATGGTCAATGGAAACACCGAACGCTCCCTCCGAATGGAGGAGCACACGGCGACCCTTGCAGCGGAAGTTCAAAGCAGCCTCTCCAGGCACTTCTCCAGTCCGGCCACTAAACGACCAGACACCGTCAAGCGCACCCGGAGTAACCTACAACAAGACCGCCTGGCACGATCTGAGCAGGCATAGCAATGCGGCCCCAACCCCAACCCTCGCAAAAAGGCGAAGCCAATACTTCGCGTACATAACTATGCTCTAGAGATACCATGGGCACAGGGGGAGGGGCACCATCACGGCACGCCCAATACATGGCTTAAACTGTACCAGGGGCTGCCGATTTTTTTATTTTCTCTTACTTTCAGGACTTCATCCTTCGGAAGGCCTGTTCGGCAGTTCAATTGCCGCACAAACGATGCAAAGAACCAGGGAAGCAGACAAGCCACGCCGCACTACGGAACTCCCAGGTGGTCTCTATCACGAGCAGTATACCCGTCCCGCATACTATTCCGCAGCTTGCCCTGGAACGGACATGTTAACTAGTCCAACCTTCCACTTATCGCATTATCTGTATCGTTCTGCTTTGATCGCAGCCCTTTTTAATAAACAATGCATAGCTTTCGTCTATTTTTGCATTACCTTTTTTTATATATGTTCCTTAACGACATGTTGCACCCGTACACGTTGGTACGGCGAAAATACGCCAGGGGCTTTAGTACCCCTCAATATGGTGTGAGAAGTCCGAACACTTTAACAAGTGCGGCACCCCGAACTTATAGCATTATATGCATCGGCTCCGAATCATGTCTTGGGTCAATAGTTGGGTTTGCCTAGCTCCTATGTTTTGGTGCCTTACGTTCCGCTATATCGGCTAAGGTAGCACTAGGAGAACCCCTGCGATTGTGCCCCGGTTGAGCTGGGTCGAGCACCTCAGTGGAGAAAGCTAAATCTGACTGTCATGATGAAGCGTGAGCTGGTCGGTGTTTGAGAGGTTTTTTGAGTCCCTAAAGACTTATGCCGCTTAGGGCGAGGAGCCGGCTCTGTCCGGCCAAGGCGTGGATAGCGCCCCGAACTCGGTCTTCCGAATACTAGGGGCTTCGCGAAATTTAAAATTATAGAATTCTATGGCTAAGTGAGAGTGTTCATGCATTATAGTCCGATTGCCTTGTTCGTTGGGCTGAGCGCCTCCCTCGAAGGACCCAAACATGGGAAAATGAGCGCCCAGGTTCATCCCTGAACACCCCAGCACTAGCGGCACGGGGGCAGAAGTCGACAACTCGCCATCTCTCAGTATTGATAAACAGCCGCACAGAAGGTAATATTTTAAATTCCAACAGCATTGCTTAGCGCATATGAACAAGTTTTTAGCGCACAGGATAACACGAGCGGGTTTTACTCAAAAAAATACATCCTTGGTACATTCATCCGCAACAAGGCAGGCACCCTTCAGAACATCCTTATAATAATTCTCGGGCTTGCGATGCTCTTTCCCCGATGGTGGCCCGTCCTTCACAAGCTTCTCTGCATCTAGCTTGCCCCCAGTGCACCTTAGCACGGGCAAGGGCCCTATGGGCACCTTCAATGCAGACGGAGCGCTTGATGTCTTCAAGCCTCGGACAGGCCTCCACCAGCCGCCGCACCATCCCGAAATAGCTCCCACGCAGAGCCTCTCCAGGCCACAGCCGCACTATGAGGCCCTTCATGGCCTGTTCGGCCGCCTTGTGGAGCTCGACCAGTTGCTTCAGCTGGTCGCTCAGGGGCACGGGGTGTCCGGCCTCAGCATACTGAGACCAGAACACCTTCTCTGTCGAGCTGCCCTCCTCCGCTCGATAGAATGCGGTGGCATCGGACACACTCCGGGGATGATCTGCGAACGCTCCTGGAGAGCTCCGGATTCGGGTAAGTAACAAGTAACTCACGTTTATGTGTTTGCTTTGCATAAAGAATGCCTTACCCGCCGCTATCTTCTTCACCTCATCCAACTCCTAGAGGGTCTTTTGGGATTCGGCCTTGGCAGACTTGGCATTTTTAATAGCCGCCGCGAGCTCGGACGCTCGCGTCTTTGAGTCAAGCTCCAAACTCATGTTTTTCCATGAGAGCCTGGAGCTCTTGCTGCACCTTGCCAACCTGGGCCTCGTACTTCTCCCGCTCGGTGCGCTCCGTGGCTGCCCTCTTCTCGGCCTCGACCAGCGCTTGCTTAAGGGTCGCCACTTCAGACGTGGCCCCTACATTAGCCACGATAATCCTGTCATTTTTTGCAATTGCACCTTTATATATATATATTCAAAAACAAGGTATTTCTTACCTTCATTGTCCTCGAGCTGCTTCTTGGCACGACCGAGCTCTTGCTCGGACCGCTCGAGGTTCTGCTTTAGCGTGTCCACCTCTGCAGTCAGTGTGGCAGACGCAAGCAGGCAAGCCTGCATATGCATATTGACTCATTTTTGTTAGACTCCTGTGAATTCTAGTTGATCCTCTATTCGGCTTTTCTTCCCGAACGCCAAACAGAGCATCAGGGGCTACTGTCTATGCGGGACTATTATTTACACATTCTTACCTCAAAGCCTGTCAAAAGGCTAGTACAAGCTCCAGTCAGTCCGCTCTTGGCGGACTGAACCTTCTGGACCACCGCACTCATAATAGTGCGGTGTCCTTCGTCGATGGAGGCGCCTTGGAGCGCCTCCAGCATATTGTCCGGCGCCTCTGGTTGGACGGGGGCTGCCGGCACGGTGGACTTGCTCCTCTTGGAAGGAGGTCCCCCACCGGACTCTGGAACCTTTGAAGGTTCCGGAGCGGTGTCCGGCCTAGAGCCGGACTTGGAGCCCTGGGGAATTTCATCCCCTTTACTCCTGGAGTCCGGGAGGCCGCCTTGCGACGCCTCCAGGACCACCTCCTCCCGGCTTGGAACCTGTTGGGACAACACTCCGGTGTCGTCCGTAGGGCGGGGGGAGGAAGCCGTCGGAAGCGAGTTCACATCCGACGAGTCTAGTGAGCCGCTCGACGACGCGTCGAGCCGGTCTTTGGGTGGGCTGCATAAATATATTCGACGTAAGGGAAAGTTGTAAACGAATACTATGAATTACTCTGGTATCCGGATACTTACGATTTTGCCAGGGGCTTGGCCCTAGGCGCCCACTCCTCTCCGCCGCCGTCGGTGTCGGTGGAGTAGTCCGGAGGAAGGGTTTTCCCCTTCTTGGACCCTTCGGCCTCCCCAGTTGGGGCGGCCTTCCTTTTCTTCCCTTCCCCCGCTGGAGGGGGAGGGGTCTCTTCTTCCTCCTCCTCGTCTTCACGGGAGGAGTGCGTCTTGGATTCGTCGGATGATGAATCCGACACCTCCGGGCGTCGGGCACTCTTTCGAGTCCCCGTGGCCTTCTTCTTGACCTTCTTCTCCGGCACCACATAGGGTGCCGGAACCAGCAGCTTCGCCAAGCGAGCATCCGCTGGGCCTTCGGGCAAAGGAGCCGGTTTGTTGATCTGTGCGGATGTCACCTGCCAATCCTATCAAAGGTAAGGGAGTTTAGATCCCGCATGGAGTCAAACTATGAAAAATTGATACCCTGTAAAAGGAAAAAAATAGCTTACCGCGAGAGCGTGACGCTGCACACTGAATCCGCGATCCTCAGTAGCGGATGCGGGAGCCTCGGTGCCCTTGAAAAGCACCTTCCAGGCATCTTCGTACATCGTGTCGAAGAGCCTTCTCAGAGTCTGGTGCCGCGCCGGGTCGAACTCCCACAGGTTGAAAGCTCGTTGTTGGCACGGGAGGATCAAGCGGATGAGCTTAACCTGGACTACGTTGACAAGTTTGAGCTTCTTGTCCACCAAGGTTTTGACGCATGTTTGGAGTCTGCTCAGCTCTCCTTTTTTACCCCGCGACAGGCCCATCTCTTTCCAGGACGTGAGCTGCGTTGGGGGTCCGGACCGGAACTCGGGGGGCGTGACCCATTCGGCGTCGCGCGGCTCGGTGCTGTAAAACCACCCCGATTGCCACCCCTTCAGGGTCTCCACAAAGGAGCCTTCGGGCCAGAGGATGTTGGCCATCTTGCCCACCATGGCGCCTCCGCACTCCGCCTGGCTGCCGTGCACCACCTTCGGCTTGACGTTGAAAGTCTTGAGCCATAGGCCGAAATGGGGGCGGATGCGGAGGAAGGCCTCGCACACGACGATAAATGCCGAGATATTGAGGACGAAGTTCGGGGCCAGATCGTGGAAATCCAGGTCGTAGTAGAACATGAGCCCCCGGACAAATGGGTGGAGAGGGAAGCCCAATCCGTGAAGGAAATGGGGGAGGAACACCACCCTCTCATGGGGCCTAGGGGTGGGGATGAGCTGCCCCTTTTCGGGGAGACGGTACACGATGTCGTTAGACAGGTATCCGGTCTTCCTCAGCTTTTTGATATGGCCCTCCGTGACGGAGGAGACCATCGACTTGCCTCCCGTTCTGGACATGGCTGGAGAAGGTTGAGGTGGCGAGTGCGGACTTGGGCGTTGGAGCTCGAGTGCGCAAGAATGGATAGGCGAAGGAGGAAGAAGGCGTAGGTGAAAAGGTGGGTCCTTATCCCCTTATATGGGTGGACGCAACTACATGTCCCCACCAGCCTGGTAAAACTCGTTTATCTCCAAGCGCCGTAATCAATGGCGCGGTTGGGTTACCCACACCCGTATTGATGAGAATCCCGGAACAAGGGGACACAATCTCTGCTTTAACAAGACGTGCCAAGGAAACCGCCTCGCATAATGCGCTAAGATGGGACAGTAAAACAGTTCGAATAAAAGCTTGGCCGTGGTGTGATGTCACACTATGGAATACATCAGCAAATTAGATTTGTGTAAATATTATTCTCTCTATGGCAATATGTGGAAACTTATTTTGCAGAGCCAGACACTATCTTTGTGTTCAAAATCTTCTATGAAGTACTTGGAGGAGGAACCCGCCTTGCAATGCCGAAGATAATCTGCGCGCCGAACTCGTCGTCATTGAAGCCTGGTTCAGGGGCTACTGAGGGAGTCTTGGATTAGGGGGTGTTCGGATAGCCGGGCTATACCTTCAGCCGGACTCCTGGACTATGAAGATACAAGATTGAAGACTCCGTCCCGTGTCCGGAAGGGACTTTCCTTGGCGTGGAAGGCAAGCTTGGCAATACGGATATACAGATCTCCTACCATTGTAACCGACTTTATGTAACCCGAACCCTACCTCGTGTCTATATAAACCGGAGGGTTTTAGTCCGTAGGACAACATACACATCAACAATCATACCATAGGCTAGCTTCTAGGGTTTAGCCTCCTCGATCTCGTGGTAGATCTACTCTTGTACTACCCATATCATCAATATTAATCAAGCAGGACGTAGGGTTTTACCTCCATCGAGAGGGCCCGAACCTGGGTAAAACTTCATGTCCCTTGTCTCCTGTTACCATCCAGCCTAGACGCACAGTTCGGGACCCCCTACCCGAGATCCGCTGGTTTTGACACCGACAGTGGTTTTAGTGGGCTTGATCATCGAATAATCGATGCCCATCTTATGCACTGTGTCCTGGTAAAGCAGGTTTATACTGCTACCTCCGTCCATAAGGACTCATGTGAGGTGGAACCCGTCAATTATTGGGTCGAGAACTAGTGCGGCTGGATTGCCCTGATTGGTGTTAACCGGACGATCCATGCGGTTGAAGGTGATCGGCCCTAGTATATATTGTGGGACGACTGGTTCCATTAAGTCGACATCCCTAAGGGTGTGCGCCCGGTCCGGGTTGGGAGTGTAGGTGCCGTTTACCACGTTCACCGTTTGGATTTGTGGGGAAAGTTTCTTTTGCCCCCTGTACTCGGTGATCTGGGCTCCTCGTCACCGTCGTCGCTTTGAGACCCCTTATCTTTGTTTTTGGCACCTGACCTGCCGGCTTGTTTGAAGACCCAGCATTCTCTGTTGGTATGATTGGCTGGTGTTCCTGGGGTTCCATGAATTTGG
Source organism: Triticum monococcum (assembly GCA_034509565.1). Lineage (NCBI taxonomy): Eukaryota > Viridiplantae > Streptophyta > Magnoliopsida > Poales > Poaceae > Triticum > Triticum monococcum. The sequence goes on from CM067844.1 coordinate 597,637,638, forward strand.
CATGGGCGCTCGAGTATGTGGTCCAGACTGGACGGACCTGAATTGTCATTTTTGAGTGGCCCATTTCGCTGACTGGACTTAGAGCCCCTAAATCCGGCATTGACTGCCGTATCTTCGGTGTTTCCACCATTTTTGAGGCGCTTGTGTTTGTTGCGTCGGGGTTTGCCGTTGCTATCTCTGGCTTCTGATGTGCCACGGTTGCCTGCTGTGTTGTTGCTATGGGCCAACCAGCTATCTTCGCCCGCGCAAAAGCGGGTCATGAGTGTCGTGAGTGCTGCCATGGATTTTGGCTTCTCTTGGCCAAGATGCCGTGCGAGCCACTCATCACAGATGTTATGTTTAAAGGCCACTAGGGCTTCGGAATCAGGACAGTCGACAATTTGGTTCTTTTTAATTAGGAACCGAGTCCAGAATTTCCTGGCTGACTCTCCGGGCTGCTGTGTTATGTGACTTAAATCGTCAGCATCCGGTGGTCGCACATAAGTGCCTTGGAAGTTGTCCAGGAATGCGTCTTCCAGGTTCTCCCAGCTTCCCATGGAGTTTCCCGGCAAGCTATTCAGCCAATGCCGAGCCTGCCCCTTGAGTTTTAGCGGCAGATACTTGATGGCGTGTAGATCATCCCCGCGGGCCGTGTGGATCTGGAGGAAGAAATCCTCTATCCGTACCGCGGGGTCTGTAGTGCCGTCATATGATTCAATGTTCACAGGATTAAACCCTTCTAGGCATTCATGATCCATTACTTCATCAGTGAAGCATAGGGGGTATGCGGCGCCTCTGTGCCGGGCTATATGATAACCCACAAGTATAGGGGATCGCAACAGTTTTCGAGGGTAAAGTATTCAACCCAATTTTATTGATTTGACACAAGGGGAGCCAAAGAATATTCTCAAGTATTAGCATCTGAGTTGTCAATTCAACCACACCTGGAAACTTAATATCTACAGCAAAGTGTTTAGTAGCAAAGTAATATGATAGTAGTGATAACGGTAGGAAAAGGCAACAGTAGTAAAAGTAATGTTTTTGGTATTTTGTAGTAATGATAGCAATAGCAACGGAAAAGTAAATAAGCGAAGAACAATATATGGAAAGCTCGTAGGCAATGGATCGGTGATGGAGAATTATGCCGGATGCGGTTCATCATGTAACAGTCATAACCTAGGGTGACACAGAACTAGCTCCAGTTCATTGATATAATGTAGGCATGTATTCCGAATATAGTCATACGTGCTTATGGAAAAGAAATTGCATGACATCTTTTGTCCTACCCTCCTATGGCAGCGGGGTCCTTATGGAAACTAAGGGATATTAAGGCCTCCTTTTAATAGAGAACCGGAACAAAGCATTAACATATAGTGAATGCATGAACTCCTCAAACTACGGCCATCACTGGTAAGTATCCCAATTATTGTCACTTCGGGGTTAACGGATCATAACACATAATAGGTGACTATAGACTTGCAAGATAGGATCATGAACACTCATATATTGATGAAAACATAATAGGTTCAGATCTGAAATCATGGCACTCGGGCCCTAGTGACAAGCATTAAGCATAGCAAAGTCATAGCAACATCAATCTCAGAACATAGTGGACACTAGGGATCAAACCCTAACAAAACTAACTCGATTACATGATAGATCCCATCCAACCCATCACCGTCTAGCAAGCCTACGATGGAATTACTCACGCACGGCGGCGAGCATCATGAAATTGGTGATGGGGATGGTTGATGATGATGATGGCGATGGATTCCCCCCTCCGGAGCCCCGAACGGACTCCAGATCAGCCCTCCCGAGAGGTTTTAGGGCTTGGCGGCGGCTCCATATCGTAAAACGCGATGATTTCTTCTGTCTGAGTTTTTTCTCCCCAAAACTCAATATATGGAGGTGTAGTTGGAGTCGGAGAGGCAACAGGGGGCCCGCGAGGTAGGGGGGCGCGCCCCCACCCTCGTGGAGAGACGGTGGGCCCCCTGGCCTTCATCTTTGGCAGGTATTTTTCCTATTTTCTGAAAAGTGGCTTCGTGAAGTTTCAGGTCATTCCGAGAATGTTTGCTCCTGCACATAAATAACACCATGGTAATTCTGCTGAAAACAGCGTCAGTCCGGGTTAGTTCCATTCAAATCATGCAAGTTAGAGTCCAAAACAAGGGCAAAAGTGTTTGGAAAAGTAGATACGTTGGAGACGTATCAACTCCCCCAAGTTTAAACCTTTGCTTGTCCTCAAGCAATTTAGTTGATAAACTGAAAGTGATGAAGAAAAACTTTTACAAATTCCGTTTGGTCTTGTTGTTGTAAATATGTAAAGCCAACATTCAAGTTTTTAGCAAAGATTATAACTAACCACATTCACAATAACACATAGGTCTCAAGTTTACTCATATCAATAGCATAATCAACTAGCGAGCAATAATAATAAATCTCGGATGATAATACTTTCTCAAAAGAATCATAATATGGTATAACAAGATGGTATCTCGCTAGCCGTTTCTGAGACCGCAAAACATAGATGCAGAGCACCTTTAAAGACCAAGGACTGACTAGACATTGTAATTCATGGTAAAAGAGATCCAGTCAAGTCATACTCAATGTAAACTAACAGTAATGAATGCAAATGACAGCGGTGCTCTCCAACTGGTGCTTTTTAATAAGAGGATGATGACTCAGCATAAAAGTAAATAGATAGGCCCTTCGCAGAGGGAAGCAGGGATTTGTAGAGGTGCTAGAGCTCGGTTTTGAAACAGAGGTGAATAATATTTTGAGCGGTATACTTTCATTGTCAACATAACAACCAATAGATGGCGATATCTTCCATGCTACACACATTATAGGCGGTTCCCAAATAGAATGGTAAAGTTTATACTCCCCCTTCCACCAACAAGCATCAATCCATGGCTTGCTCGAAACAACGAGTGCCTCCAACTAACAAGAGTCCTAGGGGTAGTTTTGTTTGCAATTATTCTGATTTAGTTTGCATAAAGCATGGGACTGGGCATCCCGGTGACCAGCCATTTATCTCGTGAGTGAGGAGCGGAGTCCACTCCTCTTGAGAATAACCCGCCTAACATGGAAGATACAGACAACCCTAGTTGACACGTGAGCTATTCGAGCATATAAAATAGGATATTTATTTGATGGTTTAGGGTTTGGCACATACAAATTTACTTGGAACGGCAGGTAGATATCGTATATAGGTAGGTATAGTGGACTCATGTGGAATAACATTGGGGTTTAAGGAGTTTGGATGCACAAGAAGTATTCCCGCTTAGTACAGGTGAAGGCTAGCAAAAGACTAGGAAGCGACCAGCTAGAGAGCGACAACAGTCGTGAACATGCATTAAAGTTAATCAACACCGAATGCAAGCATGCGTAGGATATAATCCACCATGAACATAAATATCATGAAGGCTATGTTGATTTTGTTTCAACTACATGCGTGAACATGCGCCAAGTCAAGTTACTTAAATCATTCAGAGGAGGATACCACCCTATCATACCACATCATAACCATTTTAATAGCATGTTGGCACGCAAGGTAAACCATTATAACTCATAGCTAATCAAGCATGGCACAAGAAACTATGATCTCTAGTTGTCATTGCAAACATGTTTATTCATAATAGGCTGAATCAGGAACGATGATATATCATATTTACAAAAACAAAAGAGGTCAAGTTCATACCAGCTTTTCTCATCTCATCCAGTCCATCATATATCACCATAATTGCCTTTCACTTGCACGACCGAACGATGTGAATAATAATAATAGTGCACGTGCATTGGACTAAGCTGGAATCTGCAGGCATTCAATAAACAGGAGAAGACAAGGCAATATGGGCTCTTTTGTCAGATCAACAATAATCCATATAAGAGCCACTTCAATAATTTAAATATGGTCTTCTCCTATCGACCCCCAAAGAAAAGAAAAGAAATAAAACTATTTACACGGGAAATCTCCCAACAAGCAAAAGAAGAACATGAAATATTTTGGGGTTTTCTTTTTAATTACTACTACAAGCATGGAAAGTAAATTAATTAAAAGCTACAACTAATTTTTTTTGTTTTTTCTTAAGGTTTATTAAACACACAAGAAGAAAGCATAAAAAGGAAAGTAAACTAGCATGGATGATACAATGAAAAATTATGAGCACCGACATCTAGCAATGAGTGTGTGAACATAAATGTAATGTCGGTGGGAAATACGTACTCCCCCAAGCCTAGGCGTTTGGCCTAAGTTGGTCTATGGCCACGGCTGGCCTGGCGGATATCCATAATAGTAGTTGGGTCGTACTGGGATGCAACGGCTATCACCTGCTGAGCTGCAGCATGGCGACAAGTGGCCTCCTCTCTCCTCTCGTACTCATCTGCCTCCTCTTTGGTAATAGTATATCCTCCTCTTGCTTGATAATCAAAGAAGGCAGGAGCAGGGAGAGTAATACAGACAACACGGTGTCTATCAAAGATTATTCGATACTGGAGAGGTGATTCGTTCCTCTCGACAAACTAGTGGTGAACCATAGCATTAAAATCTAGATAAGCAGGAGGTAATTCAATATCATCTTCGCGTATGGCTATACCAAGAAAATTGTCTATGCGGGTTGCATAAATTCCATCAAAGAAATCTCCATTAAGTCTATTAAGATGCAACCTACGTGCAAAAATGGCTCCCAAATTATATGATTTGTCTCCTAACACAGCACTCCTAGAATACTAAGATCGGGGACACACATGTGACATGCCTCATCTTTACCATTAATGCATCTACCTATGAAGAGAGCAAAATAATGTATAGCAGGAAAGTGAATGCTCCCTATGGTCGCTTGTGTAGTATCTCTGGATTCTCCCACAGTTATTCTAGCAAGAAAATCTCTAAATTCAGATTTGCGAGGATCCCTTATACTACCCCATTGTGGGATTTTGCAAGCAGTGGTAAAATCCTCTAAGTTCATAGTGTAAGATTTATCATAAATATCAAACAGGACAGTTGGAGAATTACATGAAGTTGAAAATTCAAACCTCCTCACGAAGGTACTGGTGAGATAGTGATATTGGCTGCACTTCTCTTCCTCGAAGCTCACAAGATCAGCGTTATGCAAATATGCGTTAAATTCTTCCTGAATTCCCTCTCGATCCATAAAGTTCTTAGAAGGCCATTCACAAGGACACACTGGAGCGTCTCTTGGTGGCTCTTCATCAGCATAACGCATTAAAATCCTGGGTCCTTGCTTCCTTGAAGAACCACCTTGGAACATTTTCCTAAGCATATTTCTTCCTCTGAAAAATTCTGAATTTTTTTAGTAACTTCAAAATAAAAGTAAACCAAGCTCAATAATATTGATAGCAACTACTCCTACAAGTGCCTAGGGCCTATATCATGCATCAAAACTACTTTTGACCATATAAATTTGACATGCAAGCTCAAGAACAGGGTCACCTAAGAAACACAAATTTGCAATGAATAAAGCAATAGAACAAAAACTAATTGGACCAATGGAGGAGTCACATACCAAGGAACAATCTCCCTAAGCAGTTTTGTGAGAAGTGCTTTGAGCAAGGAGATCGAAAATGGCAGCAAGATGAGCTAGAACTCGTGCTTGAGCTGGATATTCGTGTTTGTGGGAGGAAGATGAAGTGTGTGGGTGCAGGAATAAGTGGAGGAGGGCCACCGTGGCCCCATGAGGCAGGGGCGCGCCCTCCACCCTCGTGGGCAGGTGGTTGACCCCCCTGGTGTGTTCTCAGTTCCATAAATCCTCAAATATTCTAGAAAGAAATCATATTTAAATTTCAGGGCATTTGGAGAACTTTTATTTTGAGGTATTTTTATATTGCACGGATAATCAGATGATAGACAGAAAAATATTTATATTTATTTTATTTAATATAAATAACAGAAAGTAAAAGTTGGCTACAGAAGGTTGTGCCTTCTAGTTTCATCCATCTCATGATCATCAAAAGGAATCCACTAACAAGGTTGATCAAGTCTTGTTAACGAACTCATTCCGAATAACATGGAACCGGAGAAATTTCAAATTACACTATGTTACCTCAACGAGGATATGCACATCTCCAATAATAAGAATATCATATTTCTTCTTGACAGTAGGAAGAGGAAATCCAAAACCTCCAAATATAATCGATGGAATTTTCCCAATAGAGTTGATACTATGAACTTGTGGTTGTTTCCTCGGAAAGTGTACCGTATGCTCATTACCATTAACATGAAAAGTGACATTGCCTTTAGTGCAATCAATAACACCCCTGCAGTATTCAAAAAGGGTCTTCCAAGAATAATAGACATACTATCGTCCTCGGGAATATCAAGAATAACAAAGTCCGTTAAAATAGAAATGTTTGCAACTACAACAGGCACATCCTCACAAATACTGACAGGTATAGCAGTTGATTTATCAGCCATTTGCAAAGATATTTTAGTGGGTGTCAACTTATTCAAATCAAGTCTACGATATAAAGAGAGAGGCATAACACTAACACCGGCTCCAAGATCACATAAAGTAGTTTTAACATAGTTTCTTTTAATGGAGCATGGTATAGTGGGTACTCCTGGATCTCCAAGTTTCTTTGGTATTCCACCCTTAAAAGTGTAATTAGCAAGCATGGTGGAAATTTCAGCTTCCGGTATCTTTATTTTATTTGTAATAATATCTTTCATGTACTTAGCATAAGGATTGGTTTTAAGCATATCAGTTAATCGCATACGCAAAAAGATAGGTCTAATCATTTCAGCAAAGCGCTCAAAATTCTCATCATCCTTTTTCTTGGATGGTTTGGGAGGAAAAGGCATGGGTTTCTGAACCCAAGGCTCTCTTTCTTTACCATGTTTCCTAGCAACAAAGTCTTTCTTATCATAACGTTGATTCTTTGATTGTGGGTTATCAAGATCAACGGCAGGTTCAATTTCTATATCATTATCATTACTAGGTTGGGCATCATTATGAACATTATCATTAACATTACCACTAGTTTCAGGTTCATTACCAGATTGAGTTTCAGCATCAGGAATAGAAATATCATTTGGATTCTCAGGTGTTTCAACAATATGATCACTAGAAGCATGCAAAGTCCTATCATTTTTCTTTTCCTTCTTTTTAGAAGAACTAGGTGCATCAATATTATTTCTCTAAGAATCTTGCTCAATTCTCTTAGGGTGTCCTTCAGGATACAAAGGTTCCTGAGTCATTCTACCAGTTCTAGTAGCCACTCTAACAGCATTATCATTATCTTTACTATTCAATTCATTGAGCAAATCATTTTGAGCTTTAAGTACTTGTTCTACTTGAGTGGTAACCATAGAAGCATGTTTACTAATAAGTTTAAGTTCACCTTTAACATTAGCCATATAATCACCCAAGTGTTCAAACATATTTGAATTGTATTTCAATTGTCTACCAAAATAAGCATTAAAGGCTTCTTGCTTAGCCATAAATTTATCAACTCATCTAAGCATGGGCTAGCAAACTTAGTAAATGGGATTACAGCTTTGTCATATCTATAGAGAGAATTTACCTTTACTACCTGTGTCGGGTTATCAATACCATGAGTTTCTTCAATAGGTAAAGGATTAAGATTATATGTTTCTTCAACATGCGGTAAATTAAGACCATGTATTTCTTCAATAGGAGGTAAATTCTTAACATCTTCAGCTTTAATACCTTTTTCTTTCATAGATTTCTTTGCCTCTTGCATATCTTCAGGACTGAGAAATAGAATACCCCTATTCTTCAGAGTTGGTTTAGGAATAGGCTCAGGAATTGGCTCCGGAGGTGTCCAATTATTTTCATTTGTCAACATATTATTCAATAGAATTTCAACTTCATCCGGTGTTCTTTCCCTGAAAACAGAACCAGCACAACTATCCAGGTAATTTCTGGAGGCATCGGTAAGTCCATTATAAAAGATATCAAGTATTTCATTTTTCTTAAGAGGATGATCAGGCAAAGCATTAAGTAATTGGAGAAGCCTCCCCCAAGCTTGTGGGAGACTCTCTTCTTCAATTTGCACAAAATTATATATATACCCCTTAAAGCAGCTTGTTTCTTATGAGCAGGGAAATATTTAGCAGAGAAGTAATAAATCATATCCTGGGGACTACGCACACAACGAGGATCAAGAGAATTAAGCCATATCTTAGCATCACCCTTTAATGAGAACGGAAATATTTTAAGGATGTAAAAGTAACGAGTTCTCTCATCTTTAGTGGTCAGGGTAGCTATATCATTTAATTTAGTAAGATGTGCCACAACAGTTTCAGATTCATAACCATGAAAAGGATCAGATTCAACCAAAGTAATTATATCAGGATCAACAGAGAATTCATAATCCTTATCAGTAACAAAGATAGGTGAAGTAGCAAAAGCTGGGTCAGGTTTCATTCTAGCATTTAAACATTGCTTACTCCATTTACCTAATAATCTTTTGAGTTCACTTCTATTTTGGCATGCTAAAATAGCTAAGGAAACTTCTTCATCAAAGACAAAACCCTTAGGAATAACAAGTGATTCTTCATCATCACTTTCATCAGTATCATCAGATTCAATATTTTCAATTTCTCTAGCCCTAGCAAGTTGTTCATCAAGAAAATCACTAAGTGGCATAGTAGTATCAGGCATAGAGGTAGTTTCATCATAAGTATCATGCATAGCAGAAGTGGCACCATCAATAACATGCGACATATGAGAACGAATAGTAGAAGCAGGTGTAGATGTCGCAAGCTTACTCAAAATAGAAGGTGAATCAAGTGCAGAGCTAGATGGCAGTTCCTTACCTCCCCTCATAGTTGAGGGATATATCTTGGTTTTTGGATCCCTCAAGTTCTTCATAATGATAAGCAGATATATAGCCCAAGTGACTCAAAGAATAGAGCTATGCTCCCCGGCAACGGCGCCAGAAAATAGTCTTGATAACCCACAAGTATAGGGGATCGCAACCGTTTTCGAGGGTAAAGTATTCAACCCAAATTTATTGATTCGACACAAGGGGAGCCAAAGAATATTCTCAAGTATTAGCAGCTGAGTTGTCAATTCAAACACACCTAGAAACTTAATATCTGTAGCAAAGTGTTTAGTAGCAAAGTAATATGATAGTAGTGATAACGGTAACAAAAGGCAACAGTAGTAAAAGTAATGTTTTTGGTATTTTGTAGTAATGATAGCAATAGCAACGAAAAAGTAAATAAGCGAAGAACAATATATGGAAAGCTCGTAGGCAATGGATCGGTGATGGAGAATTATGCCGGATGCGGTTCATCATGTAACGGTCATAACCTAGGGTGACACAGAACTAGATCCACTTCATTGATATAATGTAGGCATGTATTCCGAGTATAGTCATACGTGCTTATGGAAAAGAACTTGCATGCCATCTTTTGTCCTACCCTCCCGTGGCAGCGGGGTCCTTATGGAAACTAAGGGATAATAAGGCCTCCTTTTAATAGAGAACCGGAACAAAGCATTAACATAGTGAATACATGAACTCCTCAAACTACGGTCATCACCGGTAATTATCCCGATTATTGTCACTTCGGGGTTAACGGATCATAACAGATAATAGGTGACTATAGACTTGCAAGATAGGATCAAGAACACTCATATATTGATGAAAACATAATAGGTTCAGATCTGAAATCATGGCACTCGGGCCCTAGTGACAAGCATTAAGCATAGCAAAGTCATAGCAACATCAATCTCAGAACATAGTGGACACTAGGGACCAAACCCTAACAAAACTAACTCGATTACATGATAGATCCCATCCAACCCATCACCGTCCAGCAAGCCTACGATAGAATTACTCACGCACGGCGGTGAGCATCATGAAATTGGTGATGGGGGATGGTTGACGATGGCGATGGCGATGGATTCCCCTCTCCGGAGCCCCGAACGGACTCCAGATCAGCCCTCCCGAGAGGTTTTAGGGCTTGGCGGCGGCTCCATATCGTAAAACGCGATGATTTCTTCTCTTTGATTTTTTCTCCCCGAAACTCAATATATGGAGGTGGAGTTGGAGTCGGAGAGGCAACAGGGGGCCCACGAGGTAGGGGGGCGCGCCCTAGGGGGGCAGGCGCGCCCCCCACCCTCGTGGAGAGACGGTGGGCCCCCTGGCCTTCATCTTTGGCAGGTATTTTGCTTATTTTATGAAAAGTGGCTCCGTGAAGTTTTAGGTCATTCCGAGAACGTTTTCTCCTACACATAAATAACACCATGGTATTTTGCTGAAAACAGCGTCGGTCCGGGTTAGTTCCATTCAAATCGTGCAAGTTAGAGTCCAAAACAAGGGCAAAAGTGTTTGGAAAAGTAGAGACGTTGGAGACGTATCACTATGTCACGACGCAGTTCATACGAGTCTTGTCTGTTGTGTTCGGCCCGGCCGGATTTGCTTTTAGTATATCCGGCATGACAGTTGTCGTCACGCGTTGGGGCGCGCCCCCATAATCTGTAGACCGATCTTTTATGTCATGAGTTGTTTTCCAATACTTCTCGCAGGTCCTGCGTGTTACCCCGGGCCTTGGTATTTTTGTTTGACTGGCGACGGGGTGCGGGCTGGACTTCGGGCTGATATGCCGCTTTGTCTCGGCCACGGGGTGGCCGGTCAGCCGCATCATACGCTAGTAGTGTAGGCTTTAATGCTTCCTCCTCGAGTTGGGGTAGAAACCTGCGTTTTGGGTAACTTTTGGTTGGGCGCTCGAGTTCGTATTCCTCGGCTGCCAGCACCTCGGTCCATCTATCCGCTAGCAAATCTTGATCAGCTTGAAGCTGTTGTTGCTTTTTCTTTAGGCTTTTTGCTGTGGCTATAAGCCGGCGCTTGAAGCGCTCCTGCTCGATGGGATCCTTAGGCGCGATAAATTCTTCGTCGCCGATGCTCACCTCGTCATCGGAGAGGGGCATGTAATTGTCATCCTCTAATTCTCCGTCTGCCGCCTGTTCCTTAGGGCTAGCTTGCCCATCCTCCCGCTCGAAGCCTGGCTGGAGGGGATTGTCTTCGTCTTTGGCACTATCCGCAGCGTTATTGTCTCTTGTGCCGGTATCGCTGCTTTTGCTATGGCGGGGCTTACAACAGCGCCGATGACGCCAATGCTTAGATTGCTTCTCGAGGGGATTATCCTCTGTTGCCTTATTGCCATCGCTTTCTTTGGGGGTTTCCACCATGTATATATCATATGATGAGGTGGTTGTCCAGCGCCCTATGGGCGGTGGTTCCTGTTCTTCTCCTGCATCGTCGTCCATACCGTCGATGTCTTCGGAGCCAAAATCAAGCATGTCGGTTAAGTCGTCGACAGTGGCTATTAAGTGGGTGGTGGGTGGGGAATGAATTCCTTCATCGTCCGCTTCCCACTCAAGCCGGACATAGTTCGACCAAGGGTCTCCTCACAAGGAGAGAGACCTCAATGAATTTAGCACGTCGCCCAAGGGTGAGTGCTGAAAGATATCCGCGAAGGTAAACTCCATGATCAGTGCCCAATCAGATTCGATAGGCACGGATGCAGGCGGTTCGGAGCCTGTGGCCGGGGATGAATCCAAGGGTCCGGCAACACAGGTCACATAGGGGGTGAAGTCAGTATTCAGCTCTATCACCGCTAGGTGTGAGGCCTCCATGGCGGGGTCCATCCACCCATCCTCGGACGGCACGATCTGCTCCGGATTGAGGGCCGGAGTAGCCACAGGTGTGATCTCCCGAACACCATCCGGCGGCAGAGCTAAGTCATGCTCATCATGACTGTGCGGCGCACCTGGCATGGGCTCGAATCCGTCGAAGATCAAGTCTCCGCGGATGTCGGTAGTATAGTTCAAGCTTCCAAACCTGACCTGATGGCCAGGGGTGTAGCTCTCGATCTGCTCCAGATGGCCAAGCGAGTTGGCCCGTAGTACGAAGCCGCCGAATACGAAGATCTGTCGGGGGAGAAAAACCTCACCCTGGATCGCATCGTTGCCAATGATCAAAGGAGCAATCAAGCCTTATGGTGTCAACACAGTCGAACTCTCAATGAAAGCACCAATGTCGGTGTCAAAACCGGCGGATCTCGGGTAGGGGGTCCCGAACTGTGCGTCTAAGGCAGATGGTAACAGGAGGCGGGGGACACAATGTTTACCCAGGTTTGGGCCCTCTCGATGGAGGTAATACCCTACTTCCTGCTTGATTGATCTTAATGATATGAGCATTACAAGAGTTGATCTACCATGAGATCGTAGAGGCTAAACCCTAGAAGCTAGCCTATGATTATGATTGTTGTTGTCCTACAGACTAAACCCTCCGGTTTATATAGACACCGGAGGTGGCTAGGGTTACACAGAGTTGGTTACAAGGGAGGAGATCTATGCCATCTCTTGAGCATTGCGTTGGTTTTCCCTGAAGAGGAAGGGATGATGCAGCAAAGTAGCGTAAGTATTTCCCTTAGTTTTTGAGAACCAAGGTATCAATCCAGTAGGAGGCTACGCGCAAGTCCCTCGCACCTGCACAAAACAAATAAATCCTCGCAACCAACGCAAATAGGGGTTGTCAATCCCTATAGGGCCACTTACGAGAGTGAGATCTGATAGATATGATAAGATAATATTTTTGGTATTTTTATGATAAAAGATGCAAAGTGAAATAAAGGCAAAGTAAATAGCAAAGGAAATACCTAAGTAGTAGGAGATCAATATGATAAAGATAGACCCGGGGGGCATAGGTTTCACTAGTGGCTTCTCTCAAGAGCATAAGTATTCTACGGTGGGTGAACAAATTACTGTTGAGCAATTGACAGAATTGAGCATATTTATGAGAATATCTAGGTATGATCATGTATATAGGCATCACATCCGAGACTAGTAGACCGACTCCTGCCTGCATCTACAACTATTACTCCACTCATCGACCGCAATCCAACATGCATCTAGAGTATTAAGTTAAAAACAGAGTAACGCCTTAAGCAAGATGACATGATGTAGAGGGATAGACTCATGCAATATGAAGAAAACCCCATCTTGTTATCCTCGATGGCAACAATAGAATACATGCCTTGCTGCCCTTACTGTCACCGGGAAAGGACACCGCAAGATTGAACCCAAAGCTAAGCACTTCTCCCATTGCAAGAAAGATCAATCTAGTAAGCCAAACCAAACTGATAATTCGAAGAGACTTGCAAAGATAACCAATCATACATAAAAGAATTCAAAGAAGATTCAAATATTATTCATAGATAGACTTGATCATAAACCCACAATTCATCGGTCTCAACAAACACACCGCAAAAAGAAGATTACATCGAATAGATCTCCACAAGAGAGGGGGTACATGGTATTGAGATCCAAAAAGAGAGAAGAAGCCATCTAGCTACTAACTATGGACCTGTAGGTCTGAGGTGAACTACTCACACTTCATCGGAGGGGCTATGGTGTTGATGTAGAAGCCCTCCGTGATCAATGCCCCCTCCGGTGGAGCTCCGGAACAGGCCCCAAGATGGGATCTCATGGATACAGAAACTTACGGCGGTGGAATTAGGGTTTTGGCTCTTGTTCTGATCGTTTGGGGGTACGTGGATATATATATAGGAGGAAGGAGTGCGTCGGTGGAGCAACAGGGGCCCACGAGGGTGGAGGGCGCGCCTAGGGTAGGCTGGCACGCCCCTACCTCGTGGCCTCCTGTTTTATTTCTTGACGTAGGGTCCAAGTCTCTCTGGTCTTATTCATTGAGAAAATCACATTCCCGAAGGTTTCATTCCATTTGGACTCTGTTTGATATTCCTTTTCTTCAAAACCCTAAAACAGGAAAAAATAGCAATTCTGGGCTGGGCCTCCGGTTAATAGGATAGTCCTAAAAATAATATAAAAGTGGATAATAAAGCCCAATAATGTCCAAAACAGTAGATAATATAGCATGGAGCAATCAAAAATTATAGATACGTTGGAGACGTATCAAGCATCCCCAAGCTTAATTCCTGCTCGTCCTCGCGTAGGTAAATGATAGAAACAATATTTTTGATGCGGAGTGCTACTTGGCATAATTTTAATGTAATTATTCTTAATTATGGTATGAATATTCAGATCCGAAAGATTCAAGACAAAAGTTCATATTGAAAAAAAATAATAATACTTCAAGCATACTAACAAAGCAATTATGTCTTCTCAAAATAACATGGCTAAAGAAAGTTATCCCTACAAAATCATATAGTCTGGCTATGCTCTATCTTCACCACACAAAATATTTAAATCATGCACAACCCCGATGACAAGCCAAGCAATTGTTTCATACTTTTGACATTCTCAAAACTTTTTCAATCTTCTCGCAATAGGTGAGCGTGAGCCATGGATATAGCACTATAGGTGGAATAGAGTGGTGGTTGTGGAGAAGACAAAAAGGGGAAGATAGTCTCACATCAACTAGGCGTATCAACGGGCTATGGAAATGCCCATCAATAGATATCAATGTGAGTGAGTAGGGATTACCATGCAACGGATGCACTAGAGCTATAAGTATATGAAAGCTCAAAAAGTAACTAAGTGGGTGTGCATCCAACTTGCTTGCTCATGAAGACCTAGGGAAATTTGAGGAAGCCCATCATTGGAATATACAAGCCAAGTTTTATAATGAAAGATTCCCACTAGTATATGAAAGTGATAACATGAGAGACTCTCTACTATGAAGATCATGGTGCTACTTTGAAGCACAAGTGTGGTAAAAGGATAGTAACATTGTCCCTTCTCTTTTTTTCTCTCATTTTTTTATTTGGGCCTTTTCTCTTTTTTATGGCCTCTTTTCTTTCTCTTTTTTATTTGGGCTTCTTTGGCCTCTTTTATTTATTTTTCGTCCGGAGTCTCATCCCAAGTTGTGGGGGAATCATAGTCTCCATCATCCTTTCCTCACTAGGACAATGCTCTAATAATGATGATCATCACTCTTTTATTTTTCTTACATCTCAACAATTACAACTCGATACTTAGAACAAAATATGACTCTATGTGAATGCCTCCGGCGGTGTACCGGGATATGCAATCTGACAATAATGGAGTGTTTCATAATAAACGGAATGGTGGAAAGTTGCATGGCAATATATCTCGGAATGGCTATGGAAATGCCATAATATGTAGGTATTGTGGCTGTTTTGAGGAAGGTATATGGTGGGTGTATGATACCGGCGAAAGGTGTGCGGTATTAGAGAGGCTGGCAAAGGTGGAAGGGTGAGAGTGCGTATAATCCGTGGACTCAACATTAGTCATAAAGAACTCATCTACTTATTACAAAAATCTACAAGTTGTCAAAGAAAAGTATTACGCGCATGCGCCTAGGGGGATTGATTGGTAGGAAAAGACCATCACTCCTCCCCGACTGCCACTCATAAGGAAGGCAATGAAAAAATAAATCATGCTCCGACTTCATCACATAACGGTTCACCATACGTGCATGCTACGGGAATCACAAACTTCAACACAAGTATTTCTCAAATTCACAACTACTCAACTAGCATGACTTTAATATCACCATCTTCATATCTCAAAACAATTATCAAGAATCAAACTTATCATAGTATTCAACACACTCATAAGAAAAAACCTTATTCTTGAATACCTAGCATATTAGGATTTTAAGAAAATTACCGTGCTATTAAGGCTCACAAAATAATCTAAGTGAAGCATGAGATATCAATAGTTTCTATAAAACAAATCCACCACCGTGCTCTAAAAGATATAAGTGAAGTGCTAGAGCAAAATTATATAACTCAAAAGATATAAGCGAAGCACATAGAGTATTCTAACAAATTCTAAATCATGTATGGCTCTCTCAAAAGGTGTGTACAGAAAGGATGATTGTGGTAAACTAACAAGAAAAGACTCAAATAATACAAGACGCTCCAAGCAAAACACATGTCATGTGGTAAATAAAAATATAGCTCCAAGTAAAGTTACCGATAGAAGTAGACGAAAGAGGGGATGCCTGCCGGGGCATCCCCAAGCTTTGGCTTTTGGGTCTCCTTAGATTATCTTGGGGGTCCCATGGCCATCCCCAAGCTTAGGCTCTTGCCACTCCTTGTTTCATAATCCATCAAATCTTTACCCAAAACTTGAAAACTTCACAAGACAAAACTTAAAGTAGAAAATCTCGTGAGCTCCGTTAGCGAAAGAAAACAAAAGATCACTTCAAGGTACTGTAATGAACTAATTATTTGTTTATATTGGTGTTATACCTACTGTATTCCAACTTCTCTATGGTTTATAAACTATTTTACTAGCTATAGATTCATCAAAATAAGCAAACAACACACGAAAAACAGAATCTGTCAAAAACAGAACAGTCTGCAGTAATCTGTAGCTAGCGCAATATATGGAACGCCAAAAACTCTAAAATTAATTGCTGGACGTGAGGAATTTATCTATTAATCATCTGAAAAATAATTAACTAAATATCACTTTCAAAATAAAAATGACAGCAGTTCTCGGGAGCGCTAAAGTTTCTGTTTTTTACAGCAAGTTCAACAAGACTTTCCCCAAGTCTTCCCAACGGTTCTACTTGGCACAAACACTAATTAAACACAAAAAACACAACCAAAACAGAGGCTAGATAAATTATTTATTACTAAACAGGAGCAAAAAGCAAGGACTAAAAATAAAATTGGGTTGCCTCCCAACAAGCGCTATCGTTTAACGCCCCTAGCTAGGCATAACAAGCAAGAATAGATCTAGGTATTGCCATCTTTGGTAGGCAATCCATAAGTGTCTGTCATAATATATTCATAAGGTAATTTAATATTCTTTCTAGGAAAGCGTTCCTTGTCTTTCCTTAATGGAAATTGGAATCTAATATTTCCTTCCTTCATATCAATAATTCCCCCAATCGTTCTAAGGAAAGGTCTACCAAGAATAATAGGACATGAAGGATTGCAATCTATGTCAAGAACAATAAAATCTATGGGCACATAATTCCTGTTTGCAACAATAAGAACATCATTAATTCTTCTCACATGTTTCTTAATAGTGAATCCGCAAGGTGCAAGTTTAGAGAGCAATCATCAAAATCACGGAAACCTAATAAATCACACAAAGTCTTAGGAATCATGGAAACACTAGCACCCAAATCACATAAAGCATAGCATTCATGATGTTTAATTTTCATTTTAATAGTTGGTTCCCACTCATCATAAAGTTTTCTAGGGATAGAAACTTCCAATTCAAGTTTTTCTTCATAAGATTGCATCAAGGCATCAACGATATGTTGAGTAAACGCTTTATTTTGACTATAAGCATGAGGAGAATTTAGCACGGATTGCAACAAGGAAATACAATCAATCAAAGAGCAATTTTCATAGTTAAATTCCTTGAAATCCATAATAGTGGGTTTAGCAACATCTAGGGTTTTAATTTCTTCAATCCCACTTTTATCAATTTTAGCATCAAGATCAACAAATTCCGAATTCTTGGAATGCCTTCTAGGTATAGGTGGATCATATTTAGTCCCATCATTATCAAGATTCATACTGCAAAATAAAGATTTAATAGGGGACACATCAATAAATTTTAGATCTTCATCTTTATTTTCATAGGAACTAGAAGAACACGCTCTTATAAAGGCATCTTTCTTAGCACGCATCCTAGCGGTTCTTTCTTTGCACTCATCAATGGAAATCCTCATGGCTTTGAGAGACTAATTGATATCATGCTTAGGTGGAATAGATCTAAGTTTCAAAGAATCAACATCAAGAGAAATTCTATTAGCGTTCCTAGCCAAATCATCAATCTTAAGCAATTTTTCTTCAATCATAGCATTAAAATTCTTTTGTGAAGTAATAAATTCTTTAATATTAGATTCAAAATCAGAGGGTATCTTATTATAATTTCCATAAGAATTGTTGTAGGAATTACCACAATTATTAGAGGGATTACTAGGATAAGGCCTAGGATTGAAATTTCCTCTATACGCGTTATTACCAAAATTGTTCCTACCAACAAAATTCACATCCATAGATTCATTATTATTCTCAATCAAAGTAGACAAGGGCATATCAATAGGGTCAGAAGAAACACTCTTATTAGCAAATAATTTCATAAGTTCATCCATCATTCCACTCAAAACATTAATTTGTTTTATCGCATGCACCTTTTTATTAGTAGATCTTTCAGTATGCCATTGAGAATAATTAACCATAATATTATCTAGGAGTTTAGTAGCTTCTTCTAAAGTGATTTCCATAAAAGTGCCTCCCGCGGCCGAATCTAAAAGATTTCTAGAAGCAAAATTCAATCCGGCATAAAAGTTTTGTATAATCATCCACAAATTTAAACTATGAGTAGGGCAATTACGTATCATTAATTTCATTCTCTCCCAATCTTGTGCAACATGTTCATGATCAAGTTGCTTAAAATTCATAATATCGTTTCTAAGAGAGATGATCTTAGCGGGAGGAAAATACTTAGAGATAAAAACATCTTTGCACTTGTTCCATGAATCAATACTATTTTTAGGCAAAGATGAAAACCAAGCTTTAGCATGATCTCTAAGCGAAAAAGGAAATAGCTTCGATTTAACAATATCATTATCCACATCTTTCTTCTTTTGCATGTCACACAAATCAATGAAGCTATTTAGATGAGTAGCGGCATCTTCACTAGGAAGGCCGAAGAACGGATCTTTCATGACAATAGCAGCATTAATTTCACAAGATTCAGCATCGGTAAGAGGAGCAATCGGAGTGCTAATAAAATCATTGTTGTTGGTATTGGTGAAGTCACACAATTTATTATTATCTTGAGCCATCGTGACAAGCAAGCAATCTAACACACCAGCAAACAAAAAGCGAGCGAACAAAAATAGTCAAATAGAGAGGGAGGATAGAGAGAGAGGGCGAATAAAACGGCAAGGTTGAAGTGGGGGAGAGGAAAACGAGAGGCAAATGGCAAATAATGTAATGTGGGAGATAATTAGGGTATGTTATGGGTACTTGGTATGTTGACTTTTGCATAGACCTCCCCGGCAACGGCGCCAGAAATCCTTCTTGCTACCTCTTGAGCACTGCGTTGGTTTTCCCCGAAGAGGAAGGGATGATGCAGCAAAGTAGCGTAAGTATTTCCCTCAGTTTTTGAGAACCAAGGTATCAATCCAATAGGAGGCTACGCGCGAGTCCCTTGCACCTGCCCAAAACAAATAAATCCTCGCAACCAACGCAAATAGGGGTTGTCAATCCCTATAGGGCCACTTACGAGAGTGAGATCTGATAGATATGATAAGATACTCCCTCCATTCCTAAATATAGGGTGTATAGTTTTTGGCACGGAAATTAAAGAATGCACATGGAGGGAAAAATTCACAAGTTTTGGGCGAGATTTCACCTGACTAATTGACATGAGAAAATAGAGGAGCTTCCTTGGTATAGGGAAATGTAATCAAATCCCTAAAAAAATATCCAAACGAGTGGTGCAATGCAATACACCTTATATTTTGGTATTTTTCTCAAAAAACTATACACCTTATATCCAGCAACGGAGGGAGTAATATTTTCGGTATTTTTATGATAAAAGATGCAAAGTAAAATAAAGGCAAAGTAAATAGCAAAGGAAATAACTAAGTAGTAGGAGATCAATATGATAAAGATAGACCCGGGGGCCATAGGTTTCACTAGTGGCTTATCTCAAGAGCATAAGTATTCTACGGTGGGTGAACAAATTACTGTTGAGCAATTGTCAGAATTGAGCATAATTATGAGAATATCTAGGTATGATCATGTATATAGGCATCACGTCCGAGACAAAGTGGCTGACTCCTGCCTGCATCTACTACTATTACTCCACTCATCGACCGCTAGCCAGCATGCATCTAGAGCATTAAGTTAAAAACAGAGTAACACCTTAAGCAAGATGACATGATGTAGAGGGATAGGCTCATGCAATATGAAGAAAACCTCATCTTGTTATCCTCGATGGCCACAATACAATACGTGCCTTACTGCCCTTACTGTCACCGGGAAAGGACACTGCAAGATTGAACCCAAAGCTAAGCACTTCTCCCATTGCAAGAAAGATCAATCTAGTAGGCCAAACCAAACTGATAATTCGAAGAGACTTGCAAAGATAACCAATCATACATAAAATAATTCAGAGAAGATTCAAATATTATTCATAGATAGACTTGATCATAAACCCACAATTCATCGTCTCAACAAGCACACCGCAAAAAGAAGATTACATCGAATAGATCTCCACAAGAGAGGGGAGAACATTGTATTGAGATCCAAAAAGAGAGAAGAAGCCATCTAGCTACTAACTATGGACCCGTAGGTCTGAGGTGAACTACTCACACTTCATCGGAGGGGCTATGGTGTTGATGTAGAAGCCCTCCGGGATCGATGCCCCCTCCGGCGGAGCTCTGGAATAGGCCCCAAGATGGGATCTCGTGGATACAGAGAGTTATGGCGGTGGAATTAGGGTTTTGGCTCCTGTTCTGATCGTTTGGGGGTACGTGGATATATATAGGAGGAAGGAGTACGTTGGTGGAGCAACAGGGGGCCCACGAGGGTGGAGGGCGCGCCTAGGGTAGGCAGGCGCGCCCCCTACCTCGTGGCCTCCTGTTTTATTTCTTGACATAGGGTCCAAGTCTCTCTGATCTTATTCGTTGAGAAAATCACGTTCCCAAAGGTTTCATTCCGTTTGGACTCCGTTTGATATTCATTTTCTTCGAAACCCTAAAACAGGCAAAAACAACAACTCTGGGTTGGGCCTCCGGTTAATAGGTTAGTCCCAAAGATAATACAAAAGTGGATAATAAAGCCCAGTAATGTCCAAAACAGTAGATAATATAGCATGGAGCAATCAAAAATTATAGATACGTTGGAGACGTATCAATCTACATATCCAAATTGCCAAGCTTGCCTTCCACGCAAAGGAGATACCCACCCGGACACGGGACGAAGTCTTCAATCTTGTATATTCATAGTCCAACAGTCCGGCCAAAGTATATAGTCCGGCTTTCTGAGGACCCCCTAATCCAGGACTCCCTCAACCATAGTTTGAGGAGTTCACGTATTCACTATGTGTTAATGCTTTGTTCCGGTTATCTATTAAAAGGAGGCCTTAATATCCCTTAGTTTCCAATATGGACCCTACTGCCACGGGAGGGTAGGACAAAATATGGAATGCTAGTTCTTTTAATAAAGCACGTATGACAATTTACGGAATACATGCCTACATTATATCGATGAACTGGAGCTAGTGATGTATCGGCCTAGGTTATAACTGTCACATGATGAATATCATCCAACAAGTCACCGATCCAATGCCTACAAATATATCTTAAATTGTTTCTGCTAAGTTACTACTGCTATCATCACTGTTACACTTGCTATAAAATTACTTCTATCACTGTTATTGTTACCATTGCTGATGTCACTACTATTAAAACTATCAAACTACCTTGCTACTGATTACTTGCTGTAGATAATCAATCTCCAGGTGTGGTTGAATTGACAACTCAGCTGCTAATACCTTCAAATATTCTTTGGCTCCCCTTGTGTCGAATCTATAAATTTGGGTTGAATACTCTACCCTCAAAAACTGTTGCGATCCCCTATACTTGTGGGTTATCAAGACCTTTTTCTGGCGCCGTTGGCGAGGAGCATAGCTATATTTGTTGAGTCACTTGGTATTATTATCAATTTATCACTATGAATAATCTGAAGGATCCAAAGACTAAGATTTATCCCTCTAAGACGAGGGGAGGTAAGGAACTGCCATCCAGTTCTACTTTAGATTCACCTTCTGTTATGAGTAAACTTGCAACACCACCACATGCTACAATTCTAATATGTCGCAAGTTATTGATGATGCTACCTCTGCTATGGATAATGCTTATGATGATGCTAGTACCTTGTTTTTTAATGATGATGTGCCACTTGGTGAATTTCTTGATGAACAAATTGCTAGAGTAATACAACATGATGTTGTTGAATCTGACGATGAGCTTGAAACTGAAACTCTTGAAACACCTGCTAGAACTAGCCTTCCTAGATATGAATTGCCTAAGGTACCGGAAGGTTATGTTATGAATGAGGAGACAACTAGAGATATTCTTGCTTGTAAGGATAGAGATGATTTAGAGAAATTACTATGCAAGTATAAAGAAAAATCTCTGAATGCTAGAATGAAGTATGACCCTAAGTTTGCTACTTCATCTATCTTTATTGATGACAAGGATTATGAATTCTCTGTCGACCCAGAGTTAATTACTTTGGTTGAATTTGATCCTTTCCATGGTTATGAAACTGAAACTATTGTGGAACATCTTACTAAGTTGAATGACATAGCCACCCTTTTTTACTCATGATGAGAAAACTCACTATTACTTTATTCTCAAATTATTTCCTTTCTCATTAAAGGGTGATGCTAAAGCTTGGTACAATACTCTTGCTCCTGCTTGTGTGCGTAGCCCCCAGGATATGATCTATTACTTCTCTGAAAAATATTTTCCTGCTCATAAGAAACAAGCTACCTTACAGGAAATATTTAAGTTTGTGCAAACTAAAGAAGAGAGTCTCCCACAAGCTTGGGGGAGGCTTTTATAATTACTTAATGCTTTTCCTGATCATCCTCTTAAGAAAAATGAAATACTTGATATCTTCTATAGTGCACTAAACAATGCTTCTAGGGACTTCCTAGATAGTTGTGCTGGTTGTGTTTTCAGGGAACGAACTGTTGGACAATTTGAAGAATTATTGAATAACATATTAAAAAATTATGATGATTGGACTCTTCTTGAACCACCTGCTAAACCCACTCCGAAGAAGAGGGGTGTATTATATCTCAGTCCTAAAGATATGCAAGAGGCAAAGAAATCTATGAAGGAAAAGGTATTAAAGCTGAGGATGTTAAAAATTTACCTCCTATTGAAGAAATACATGGGCTTAATACACCACCAATGCCTAAGGTGGTAGAGGTAAATTCTCTTATGAAGTTTAATGATAATGACAATCCTCACAATATGCATCCTAGTCAATGCCTTTATGAGTTTGAAAACTACATTAGAAAACAAGACCACTTCAATGCAAATGTTATGAAACAATTGAAATATAATTCTGATATGATTACTCGCTTGAGTGACTTGTTATTTAGAATTTCAAATGATGTTAGAGGTGTTGGAAAACATGCTTCTATGGTACAAACCTAGTTAGAACAAGTTGCTAAATCACAAAGAGAATTGCTTGATGAAATGAATAATAATATAAATGACTTTGTTGTTAGAGTTGCAACTAGAGGAGGTAAAATGACTCAGGAACCACTTTATCCCAAGGGACACCCAAAAAGAATTGAACAAGACTCACAAAGAAACAACACCAGTGCACCTAGTCCTTCTAAAAAACAAGAAGAAAAATGACAGGACTTTGCATGCTTCTAGTGAACCTGAAATTGAGAAACCTCCCGATAATGATAATGAAAGTTCTATCTCAGATGCTGAAACTCAACCTGGTAATGAACACTCACCTAGTGATAATGAAAAAGATAATTATGAGGTTCATGAAGACACTCAACCAAATAATGATAAAGAACCAGATAATGATGTTGAGATAGAACCACCTATTGATCTTGATAACCCACAACATAAGAATAAAAGATATGATAAAAGAGACTTTGTGGCTAGAAAACACGGTAAGAAAGAGAACCGTGGGTTAAAAAACCTATGCCTATTCCACCTAAGACAACTAAAAAGAAAGATGATGAATAATTTGAAAGCTTTGCTGAAATGCTGAGGCCAGTCTTTTTGCGTACTCGCTTGACTGATATCTTGAAAATGCCTCCTTATGCAAAGTATATGAAAGACATCATCACTGATAAGAGAAAAATACCGGAAGCTGAAATCTCCACTATACTTGCTAATTATACTTTTAAAGATGGAGTGCCTAAAAGACTTGGAGATCCAGGAATACCAACTATACCTTGCTCTATCAAAAAGAATTATGTGAAAATTGCTTTGTATGATTTAGGAGCTCGTGTTAGTGTTATACCTTTCTCTTTATATAAAAGACTTGACTTGAATAAACTCACATCTACTGATATCTCTTTGCAAAGGGCTGACAAATCAACTGCCATACCTATCGGTATTTGTGAGGATGTGCCCGTTGTTGTTGCTAATGTTACTATTTTGAGTGACTTTGTTATACTTGAGATGCCCGAGGAAGACAACATGTCGATTATCCTTGGTAGACCCTTCTTGAATATTGCAGGGGCTGTTATTGATTGCAATAAAAGTAAGGTCACTTTTCATATCAATGGTAATGGGCATACGGTGCACTTTCCAAAGAAACAATTTCAAGTGAATGGTATTAATGTTATTGAAAAATCTCCGACAATCACTGTTGGAAGTTTTCAAATACCTCTACCTACTGCCAAAAAGAAATATGAAATGCTTATTGTTGGGGAAATGCATATCCCCATCGAGGTAACTTAGTGATTTACGGAAGTTCTTCAGTTTCATGCTAATTGAAAGTGGTTGTTAATAAGACATGATCAACCTTATTAATAAACTAGAGATTTATTGAATCAAACCTGCCTATGGTGACTCCCCCCCCCCACCATCTGCCTATGGCGACTCCCATGGCGATTCTAGGGTTTAACCCTACGATCTCCCTCCAGCGACCCCTATGGATGGCCTCCTCCATTGGGACTTCTCCCCCGGCCTTAAGGTCGAGGCACAGGTGCGTGCACGGTTCGGATCTATGGTTCAGTTCATCCCCAACCCCAACTCCAAGGAGTTCTTCCTTGAGGTTTCTTTCTCCTTGACTTCTTTCCCCCTCTTGGTGGATTCTGTTGGTTTGGCTCTCCAATCATGTATTGCAGGGATCGGTGAAAGGTTCAATGTCACTCGTTTGGGTGATCGCCGCTTTCGGTTCTTGATGGCATCAAATCATGTGGGTCACTTTATTTTTGTCCTGCGTGATCGTATCTGGCTGGACTTTATCTGCCACTTTCATCTGCACTGTGGTGTGGTTTCTCACCCCCAGGTTGAATCTTGGCATGCGGATACTGAGCTTAATGGATTGGCTTCTTCACCGGGTCCGGCTATCAAATCTAAGTGGCTATCCTCACAGCATAATGTGGCTATTGATCCTACCTCTATACCCGTCTTTGAAAAATTGGGCTTGATCTCACCGCCGACGGAGATACATTCCGGCGAGCCTCCATTGGGGATTTCTTTGGAAGTTTTTCGGCCCCTGATTCTAAGGATAATCATGATATTTTTCGTATTTGGGCCATATCTTTCCCTATCTCATCCGATATTCCAGCTATGTTACCTTCTTTTCATGGAGGTTTGTTCAACAAGGGTTTATGGGATTCCATTCCAGATGATAAACTGTTATCTATTTTGGATGGTTGGCAGGCTAGCTATGATAATGATAGTGTCATGATTATGGTGCAAATTATGTCAGTACCAACCAAGGATTATATTTACAATCGGCTAAAGCACTACTCCCTCTATGATCGGCTTGGACATGTGGCAACTAATTGTACTGGTTATTCCTGTCAAAGCTGTGGGGATGTTTCTCGGGATTGCTTCTGTTTTTCTTCACGTACAAACTCCCCTAAGCATGTGCCATGCAAGGTGGGCCCTAGGCCTTTTGTTTTTCTCTCCAATGCTTGTTCCGCGACTGATCACAAGGCTAAGTTCTGTCCTGGGCTTCGTCGATGCACTCTTTGTCATCGCCTGGGTCATGAGGCCCGTAAGCCCAGTCTATGCAATAGTTCACCTCATTGGGTTTGGGCACAAAAAAGACCTCACGTAACACAATCTGAGCAGATCTTACCTCGGGGTAAATCGGATATGGCTGCGGTTGGAAACTCTATGGTGGTTGGTATGGCCCGTGTTGCTCGGGATACGCGATCATGCTGGGTTTGGAAATAGAAACAGAAAATCCCACGCTCCTCGGACGTGGCCACCTCCCATTGCTTGACGCTACGCCTCCCTGGTCAGGGAGTAGTCAATTTTGCGTGCCAAAAACCCCAATCGGGTGAGCCGACGTCTTCCTCAAGCTCACCACCCCTGCCTTCACCACCATCGTCCAAGCAAACCCTCTGCGCACCCCTGCTTCCATCGCCACCGCACATGCAAACCCTCTGCCCCTCGCCAGCGACCTTTCTCCCTGCGCGTGCTCGCGCTCCGGCATCTCGTGCTATGGCAAACTCCCCGGCGCGCCCTTTCGACTTCGCTCCGGCCGGATCGACCTTCGATCGTGGCCCTGCTCATCGAGTTCAACGCCATGTCATGGTGGTGGATGATCCTCCGCTCAACCATGATAGGTACGCCATTGTCTTAGTCGAGCCTCCTGTTCCTGACCATCAAAATGAGTTCGGTTTGCTGAGGTCTGTCATATTACCACTGTTGATTTAGAGTATGACTTGGTGGATGATTTCATTTACCCGTTGGGCATTGGTTGTGTGGTGTTTGCGGATATGGAGAGCAGAGATGCTGCGATTAGGGAAGGGCCTCACGGCTTGACTAAGGATTCCAATTTATCCCTAGTCCCTCATGATGAAAGTATTAATATGTGAATGCCTGCTTTTGAATATGAGGTCTGCATCATGCTCCTTGCATTCCCTGTGGATTATCAAACTAAGCATTATATTCATAAGGCTATCTGTAACTTTGGTAAACTTCTTGTCTAGCCACGCCCGGGTCAAAACAAAGCCAGAGTTTTGGTCAAATGTCATATTAAGGATGTTGCAGAGGTTCCCCATAGTCTCTTGGTCACCAGAGTTGGATTGCTGTCGGGTCTTGCTCGTTCTTGGTCAGTTTCAGTGTATGTGCGTAATGGCAGAAACACCATCCCAGGTTTAGCTGGCAATGAGGATGTTCCTCCTCTTTTGAATGCCTCACCTCATCCGTACGAGCTCCCATACTACACTGTCATGCAGCAGGCAAGAATTGATGATATGGCTGCACAAAATGCTCTGAATGAAGCTGCCTGGAATGCTCCCGAGCCTGCTCAAGAACAACTCCAGGAGAATGGATGGCGCATGTGGCTTGTGGCCCCCCCTCCGTACACAGGGTTTAGTTTCAGAACTTTCTTTCGATATAACGGGCCGTCTCTGATGGATGGTGTGGACCCTGAGCATAATATTCAGGACAATTTGTCTTATGTGTGGTCTTCTGATGAGGAATTTTAGGCTGTTGAAGCGCTTGCTGATGGATTTGTTCTTGGAAACCCTACTGCATGTCTGGCTTTTGTCAGAGCAGGTGGAGATTCAGTAAACTTCTTCGTGGATGTTGATCATGAGTTGTTACTTTGGATGGGTGGGATGCTTAAGCGCATATACACGCCGACCCTCACTTTTGAGCAGTCCGCAAATGTCATGCTCCCTCTGAATCCATTCAAGTTTATTCAAAATCAACTGAACGATGTCTTTGCTGCGTGGCTAGCTTGTGCTACTCCAGAACCTAACCTTCTATCAGTTGCATTCCGCTCAGTTTTTCGGTTGGGTGCTGCCATCATCCCCAAGTCTCTGCTGCAGGAGTTTTCAGATGCCAGGTCTGAGTCGACCGGTGCTGATTGGGAGCTGGCTGCTCGATCCCCTGGTCTCAAGGCGGTTTCACATCTTGCATCTGAAGTTGCAGGTCTTCAGTCAGTTTCTCTATCAGACCCAGGTACTGCTCTTCAGGTGATTTCTTCTTCATACCTCCTCAACGCATCACATTCCGCAATGTTTTGGTGCCGCTCGACACCACTGCAGTTAGAAGAAGCACAAGATCAAACAAGTATGATGGGTTCAAGGTCAGTCGTGCCACTGACGCCAAGCAATCCTAGTCAAGGGTGAAGCCTCATGTGATTCCACTTTTCACTGCTGTCTCCATGGCTGCTGCTCCTGTGCAGGTTAATGCTGGTCCATGCCCACCTCCCACTTTGATTGAGGAAATTCAACAGATGGGTAGCCATTGCAGGATTGTGCAGGAAGCCCTATCTCTTGAGAAGCTACTGGATGGCCACCATTCGTCTTCTGACGCTGGAAACTGAGCTCTCCCTCGACAATGAATAAATCATGGAAGGTGTTGTCATGGAATATCAGAGGCATCAACTCTGATAGTAAACTTTTGGCTCTTAGGAATGCTATTCACACTAGCGGTTGTTCTGTGATATGTATCCAGGAAACTAAGCATGAATCTTTTGATTTAGCCTTTATTAAAACTTTCTACCCCAAGCGTTTCGATAAGTTTGTGTTTTTGCCTTCAGTTGGTGCCTCGGGTGGCATTATTACAATCTGGAATAGTTCTGAGTTTGTGGGCACGCCATGGCATGTTGACTCGTTTTCTGTGGGTGATTCTTTTGTTGCCACTCAGTCCAGTGAATCTTGGAATCTTGTCAATGTCTATGGCCCTTGCTTTGGTCAACGACGGGTGGATTTCACTACTTTGTTGTTTGATCTCAATATACCCAATGATGAAAACTGGCTGATTTTGGGTGATTTTAATTTCATTCATTCCACGAATAATAGAAACAAACTAGGTGGTGATGCTGCTGATATGCTGTTGTTTAATGAAATCATTCGAGCACAGTCCTTGATGGAACTCCCAATGAAAGGCATGTCGTACACGTGGAGCAACATGTAGGATGATCCTTTGCTCGAACAACCTGACTGGATCTTTTCCTCGTCTAGTTGGACCACCTCCTTCCCAAATATGATGATCCTACCATTGGGCAAACCTGTATCTGATCATATCCCATGTGTAGTGGCCATCGAGTCAAAAATCCCAAAATCCAAATTGTTCCGTTTTGAGAATTTTTGGGTTAACCACTAGGGGTTTTCTGATGTGGTTGCTGCTTCCTGGTCCAGGTCATGCCATGCCCCGAATTTTGCTGCTCGCATCTGCAAAAAAACTCAAAATATGGAGCCGGGACATCTCAAAGCTGAAAATGATGATCCAGAACAGCAATGAGGCTCTAATTATACAGGACAATCTCGAGGAGAAGAGATCTCTCTTTATCCAGGAGTCAAATTTCAGGCGAATTTCAAAACTTCATCTGAATAAGCTGCTCAAGTACTAGAATGAATACTGGAGGAAAAGATGTACAATCAGGTACTTCAGGTTTGCTGATGAAAACACCAAACTATTCCAATCTCTGGTGACGGAGAGATATAGGCACAACTCTATTGCCACACTATGTGGTGATGATGTGGAAACCAACGACCATGTTGGCAAGGAGGGGGTGCTGTATAAAACCTATAAGGAGCGTTTGGTTTCCTCCAAACCTACTAGTATGCGTTTTGATCTCTCTAGAATTATCCTCGAATTGATGGCCTCGACCAATTATCGGCCCCATTCTCTACTAAAGAGATTGATGCTGTAATTAAGGAAATGCCCAGTGACAGGGCTCCTAGCCCTGATGGTTTTAATGGCTGTTTTCTTAAGAGTTGCTGGCAGATTATCAAAGCGGACTTCTACAGGATGTGCCATGAAAAGTCATCCTCAAAATTATTCATAAGAACCAGTACGGTTTCATTAAAGGGAGAACCATCCAAGATTGCCTCGCATGGACTTTTGAATACATACATCAATGCCATACCTCGGCGCGGGAGACTATTCTTCTCAAGCTTGATTTTGCTAAAGCGTTTGACACAATTGAGCATGCTGTTGGAAATATGCCCTGGAGGCAATAATAAAATGATTATTATATTTCCTTGTTCATGATAATTGTCTATTATTCATTCTATAATTGTATTATCCGGAAATCGTAATACATGTGTGAATACATAGACCACAATGTGTCCCTAGTGAGCCTCTAGTTGACTAGCTCGTTGATCAACAAATAGTCATGGTTTCCTGGCTATGGACATGGGGATGTCATTGATAACGGGATCACATCATTAGGAGAATGGTGTGATGGACAAGACCCAATCCTAAGCTTAGCTCAAAGATTGTGTAGTTCGTTTGCTGTAGCTTTTCTGAATGCCAAGCATCATTTCCTTAGACCATGAGATTGTGCAACTCCCGGATACCATAGGAGTGCTTTGGTTGTACCAAACGTCACAACGTAACTGGGTGACTATAAAGGTACATTACAGGTGTCTCCGAAAGTGTCTTTTGGGTTGGCACGAATCGAGACTGGGATTTGTCACTCCGTATGACGGAGAGGTATCTCTGGGCCCACTCGGTAATGCATCATCATAATGAGCTCAAAGTGATCAAGTGGTTGATCACGGGATCATGCATTACGGTACGAGTAAAGTGACTTGCCGGTAACGAGACTAAACAAGGTATTGGGATACCGACGATCGAGTCTCGGGCAAGTAACGTACCGATTGACAAAGGGAATTGTATACGGGGTTGCTTGAATCCTCGACATCGT
This sequence comes from Triticum monococcum, assembly GCA_034509565.1. NCBI lineage: Eukaryota > Viridiplantae > Streptophyta > Magnoliopsida > Poales > Poaceae > Triticum > Triticum monococcum. Next base: position 597,667,939 of record CM067844.1, read on the forward strand.
GGTTCATCCGATGAGATCATCGAGGAGCATCTGGAGCCAACATGGGTATCCAGATCATGCTGTTGGTTATTGGTCGGAGAGCCGTCTCGGTCATGTCTACGTGTCTCCTGAACCCGTAGGGTCTACACACTTAAAGTTCGGTGATGCTAGGGTTGTAGAGATATGAGTATGCAGTAACCTGAAAGTTGTTCGTAGTCCCAGATGAGATCCCGGACGTCACGAGGAGTTCCAGAATAGTACGGAGGTGAAGAATTATATATAGGAAGTGCAGTTTCGGCCATCGGGAGAGTTTCGGGGGTCACCGGTATTGTACCGGGACCACCGGAAGGGTCCCGGGGGTCCACCGGGTGGGGCCACCCATCCCGGAGGGCCCCATTGGCTGAAGTGGGGAGGGGAACCAGCCCCTGGTGGGCTGGTGCGCCCCCCTTGGCCCCCCCATGCGCCTAGGGTTGGGAACCCTAGGGGAGGGTGCGCCTCCACTTGCCTTGGGGGGTACTCCACCCCCTTGGCCGCCGCCCCCCTAGGAGATCCCATCTCCTAGGGCCGGTGCACCCCCCTAGGGGGGCTATATAAAGGAGGGAGGGAGGGCAGCAACACCTCAAGTCTTGGCGCCTCCCTCTCCCCTGCTACACCTCTCCCTCTCGCAGAAGCTCGGCGAAGCGCTGCTGCGATCACTGCTGCATCCACCACCACGTCGTCGTGCTGCTGGATCTTCATCAACCTCTCCTTCCCCCTTGCTGGATCAAGAAGGAGGAGACGTCATCCGCTCCGTACGTGTGTTGAACGCGAAGGTGCCGTCTGTTCGGCACTTGGTCATCGGTGATTTGGATCACGGCGAGTACGACTCCATCATCCCCGTTCTCTTGAACGCTTCGACTCGCGATCTACAAGGGTATGTAGATGCACTCTCCTCTCGTTGCTAGTTGACTCCATAGATTGATCTTGGTGACACATAGGAATTTTTTTTGTTTTCTGCAACGTTCCCTAACAGTGGCATCATGAGCTAGGTCTATGCGTAGTTACTATGCACGAGTAGAACACAAAGTAGTTGTGGGCGTCGATATTGTCAATTTGCTTGCCGTTACTAGTCTTATCTTGATTCGGCGGCATCGTGGGATGAAGCGGCCCGGACCAACCTTACACGTACGCTTACGTGAGACCGGTTCCACCGACTGACATGCACTAGTTGCATAAGGTGGCTGGCGGGTGTCTGTCTCTCCCACTTTAGTCAGATCGGATTCGATGAACAGGGTCCTTATGAAGGGTAAATAGAAATTGGCAATTCACGTTGTGGTTTTGGCGTAGGTAAGAAAACGTTCTTGCTAGAACCCTATTGCAGCCACGTAAAACTTGAAACAACAATTAGAGGACGTCTAACTTGTTTTTTGCAGCAAGTGTCATGTGATGTGATATGGCCAAAGTTGTGATGAATGATGAATGATATATATGTGATGTATGAGATCATGTTCTTGTAATAGGAATCACAACTTGCATGTCGATGAGTATGACAACCGGCAGGAGCCATAGGAGTTGTCTTTATTTTTGTATGACCTGCGTGTCATTGAGAAACGCCATGTAAATTACTTTACTTTATTGCTAAACGTGTTAGCCATAGTAGTAGACGTAATAGTTGGCGAGCAACTTCATGGAGACACGATGATGGAGATCATGATGATGGAGATCATGGTGTCATGCCGGTGACAAGATGATCATGGAGCCCAAGATGGAGATCAAAGGAGCTATATGATATTGGCCACATCATGTCACTATTATTTGATTGCATGTGATGTTTATCATGTTTTTGCATCTTATTTACTTAGAACGACGGTAGTAAATAAGATGATCCCTCATAATAATTTCAAGAAAGTGTTCCCCCTAACTATGCGCCGTTGCGACAGTTCGTTGTTTTGAAGCACCACGTGATGATCGGGTGTGATAGATTCCAACGTTCACATACAACGGGTCTAAGACAGATTTACACATGCAAACACTTAGGTTGACTTGACGAGCCTAGCATGTACAGACATGGCCTCGGAACACAGAAGACCGAAAGGTCGAGCATGAATCGTATAGAAGATACGATCAACATGAAGATGTTCACCGATGTTGACTAGTCTGTCTCACGTGATGATCGGACACGGCCTAGTTAACTCGGATCATGTTATACTTAGATGACTGGAGGGATGTCTATCTGAGTGGGAGTTCATTAAATAATTTGATTAGATGAACTTAATTATCATGAAATTAGTCTAAAATCTTTACAATATGTCTTGTAGATCAAATGGCCAACGTTGTCCTCAACTTCAACGTGTTCCTAGAGAAAACCAAGCTGAAAGACGATGGCAGCAACTATACGGACTGGGTCCGAAACCTGAGGATCATCCTCATAGCTGCCAAGAAAGATTATGTCCTACGAGCACCGCTAGGTGAAGCACCTGCTTTCCTTGCAAAACAAGACGTTATGAACGCTTGGCAGATACATGCTGATGATTACTCCCTCGTTCAGTGCGGCATGCTTTACAGCTTAGAACCGGTGCTCCAAAAGCGTTTTGAGGGAAACGGAGCATATGAGATGTTCGAAGAGCTGAAAATGGTTTTCCAAGCTCATGCCCGGGTCGAGAGATATGAAGTCTCCGACAAGTTCTTCAGCTGTAAGATGGAGGAAAATAGTTCTGTTAGTGAGCACATACTCAGAATGTCTGGGTTGCATGACCGCTTGACTCAGCTGGGAGTTAATCTCCCGGATGACGCGGTCATTGACAGAATCCTTCAGTCGCTTCCACCGAGCTACAAGAGCTTTGTGATGAACTTCAATATGCAGGGGATGGAAAAGACCATTCCTGAGGTATATTCAATGCTGAAATCAGCAGAGGTAGAAGTCAAAAAGGAACATCAAGTGTTGATGGTGAATAAAACCACTAAGTTCAAGAAAGGCAAGGGTAAGAAGAACTTCAAGAAGGACGGCAAGGGAGTTGCCACGCCCGGTAAGCAAGTTGCCGGGAAGAAGCCAAAGAATGGACCCCAAGCCCGAGACTGAGTGTTTTTATTGTAAGGGAAGTGGTCACTAGAAGCGGAACTGCCCCAAATACTTAGCGGAGAAGAAGGTCGGCATCACGAAAGGTATATGTGATATACATGTAATTGATGTGTACCTTACCAGTACTCGTGGTAGCTCCTGGGTATTTGATACCGGTGCGGTTGCTCACATTTGTAACTCAAAGCAGGAGCTGCGGAATAAGCGGAGACTGGCGAAGGATGAGGTGACGATGCGCGTCGGGAATGGTTCCAAGGTCGATGTGATCGCCGTCGGCACGCTACCTCTACATTTACCTACGGGATTAGTTTTAAACCTCAATAATTGTTATTTAGTGCCAGCTTTGAGCATGAACATTGTATTAGGATCTCGTTTAATTCGAGATGGCTACTCATTTAAATCCGAGAATAATGGTTGTTCTATTTATATGAGAGATATGTTTTATGGTCATGCTCCAATGGTGAATGGTTATTCTTAATGAATCTCGAGCGTAATGCTACACATATTCTTAGTGTGAATACCAAAAGATGTAAGGTTGATAATGATAGTCCCACATACTTGTGGCACTCCCGCCTTGGTCACATAGGTGTCAAACACATGAAGAAGCTCCATGCAGATGGACTTTTAGTGTCTCTTGATTATGAATCATTTGACACGTGTGAACCATGCCTCATGGGTAAAATGACCAAGACTCCGTTCTCAGGAACAATGGAGTGAGCAACCAACTTATTGGAAATCATACATACTGATGTGTGCGGTCCAATGAGTGTTGAGGCTCGCGGTGGCTATCGTTATGTTCTCACCCTCACTGATGACTTGAGTAGATATGGGTATGTATATTTAATGAAACACAAGTCTGAGACCTTTGAAAAGTTCAAGGAATTTTAGAGTGAGGTTGAGAATCAACGTGACAGGAAAATCAAGTTCTTGCGATCAGATCGTGGGGGAGAATACTTGAGTCACGAATTTGGCACACACTTAAGAAAATGTGGAATAGTTTCACAACTCACGCCGCCTGGAACACCTCAGCGTAATGGTGTGTCCGAACGTCATAATCGCACTCTATTAGATATGGTGTGATCTATGATGTCTCTTACCGATTTACCTCTATCATTTTGGGGCTATGCTTTAGAGACTGCTGCATTCACTTTAAATAGGGCTCCGTCGAAATCCGTTGAGACGACACCGTATGAGTTATGGTTTGGGAAGAAACCTAAGCTGTCGTTTCTAAAAGTTTGGGGATGCGATGCTTATGTCAAGAAACTTCAACCTGAAAAGCTCGAACCCAAGTCCGAAAAATGCGTCTTCATAGGATACCCTAAGGAAACCATTGGGTATACCTTCTACCTCAGATCCGAAGGCAAGATCTTCGTTGCCAAGAATGGATCCTTTCTAGAGAAGGAGTTTCTCTTGAAAGAAATAAGTGGGAGGAAGGTAGAACTTGATGAAGTATCACCTCTTGAACTGGTAAGTGGCGCGGCTCAGGAAAATGTTCCTTTGGTGCCTGCACCGATTAGATAGGAAGTTAATGATGATGATCAAGATACTTCGGATCAAGCTCCTACTGAACTTTGTAGGTCCACAAGGACACGTTCCGCACCAGAGTGGTACGGTAACCCTGTCTTGGAAATCATGTTGTTAGACAATGGTGAACCTTTGAACTATGAAGAAGCGATGGCGGGCCCAGATTCCGACAAATGGCTGGAAGCCATGAAATCCGAGATAGGATCCATGTATGAAAACAAAGTATGGACTTTGACTGACTTGCCCGTTGATCGGCGAGCCATAGAAAATAAATGGATCTTTAAGAAGAAGACAGACGCGGATGGTAATGTGACCATCTATAAAGCTCGGCTTGTCGCTAAGGGTTATCAACAAGTTCAAGGGGATGACTACGATGAGACTTTCTCACCCGTAGCAAAGGTGAAGTCCGTCCGAATCATCTTAGCAATTGCCGCATTCTATGATTATGAGATATGGCAAATGGACGTCAAAACAGCATTCCTTAATGGTTTCCTTAAGGAAGAATTGTATATGATACAGCCGGAAGGTTTTGTCGATCCTAAGAATGCTGACAAGGTGTGCAAGCTCCAACGCTCGATTTATGGGCTGGTGCAAGCATCTCGGAGTTGGAACATTCGCTTTGATCAGATGATCAAGGCGTTTGGGTTTATGCAGACTTATGGAGAAGCCTGCGTTTACAAGAAAGTGAGTGGGAGCTCTGTAGGATTTCTCATATTATATGTAGATGACATACTTTTGATGGGAAATGATATAGAACTTTTGGACATCATTAAGGCCTACTTGAATAAGAGTTTTTCAATGAAGGACCTTGGAGAAGCTGCTTATATATTAGGCATCAAGATCTATAGAGATAGATCAAGACGCCTCATAGGTCTTTCACAAAGCACATACCTTGATAAGATATTGAAGAAGTTCAATATGGATCGGTCTAACAAGGGGTTCTTACCTATGTTGCAAGGTGTGAAATTGAGCTCAGCTCAATGTCCGACAACGGCAGAAGATATAGAAGAGATGAGTGTCATCCCCTATGCCTCAGCCATAGGGTCTATTATGTATGCCATGCTGTGCACCAGACCTGATGTAAACCTTGCCGTAAGTTTGGTAGGAAGGTACCAAAACAATCCCGGCAAGGAACACTGGACATCGGTCAAGAATATCCTGAAGTACCTGAAAAGGACTAAGGACATGTTTCTCGTTTATGGAGGTGATGAAGAGCTCGTTGTAAAGTGTTACGTCGACGCTAGCTTCGACACAGATCTGGATGACTCTAAGTCACAAACCGGATACATGTATATTTTGAATGGTGGGGCAGTAAGCTGGTGCAGTTGCAAGCAAAGCGTTGTGGCGGGATCTACATGTGAAGCGGAGTACATGGCAGCCTGGGAGGCAGCACATGAAGCAGTCTGGGTGAAGGAGTTCATTACCGACCTAGGAGTCATACCCAATGCGTCGGGGCCGATGACTCTCTTCTGTGACAACACTGGAGCTATTGCCCTTGCCAAGGAGCCCAGGTTTGACAGGAAGACCAGGCATATCAAGCGTCGCTTCAACTCCATTCGTGAAAGTGTTCAAAATGGAGACATAGAAATTTGTAAAGTACATACGAACCTGAATGTCGCAGATCCGTTGACTAAACCTCTCCCTAGAGCAAAACATGATCAACACCAGAATTCCATGGGTGTTCGATTCATCACAATGTAACTAGATGATTGACTCCAGTGCAAGTGGGAGACTGTTGGAAATATGCCCTAGAGGCAATAATAAAATGATTATTATATTTCCTTGTTAATGATAATTGTCTATTATTCATTCTATAATTGTATTATCCGGAAATCGTAATACATGTGTGAATACATAGACCATAATGTGTCCCTAGTGAGCCTCTAGTTGACTAGCTCGTTGATCAACAGATAGTCATGGTTTCCTGGCTATGGACATGGGGATGTCATTGATAACGGGATCACATCATTAGGAGAATGATGTGATGGACAAGACCCAATCCTAAGCTTTGCTCAAAGATCGTGTAGTTCGTTTGTTGTAGCTTTTCTCAATGTCAAGCATCATTTCCTTAGACCATGAGATTGTGCAACTCCCGGATACCGTAGGAGTGCTTTGGGTGTACCAAACGTCACAACGTAACTGGGTGACTATAAAGGTACATTACAGGTGTCTCCGAAAGTGTCTGTTGGGTTGGCACGAATCAAGACTGGGATTTGTCACTCCGTATGACGGAGAGGTATCTCAGGGCCTACTCGGTAATGCATCATCATAATGAGCTCAAAGTGATCAAGTGGTTGATCACGGGATCATGCATTACGGTACGAGTAAAGTGACTTACCGGTAACGAGACTAAACAAGGTATTGGGATACCGACGATCGAGTCTCGGGCAAGTAACGTACCGATTGACAAAGGGAATTGTATACGGGGTTGCTTGAATCCTCGACATCGTGGTTCATCCGATGAGATCATCGAGGAGCATGTGGGAGCCAACATGGGTATCCAGATCCCGCTGTTGGTTATTGGCCAGAGAGCTGCTCGGTCATGTCTACATGTCTCCCGAACCCGTAGGGTCTACACACTTAAGGTTCGGTGATGCTAGGGTTGTAGAGATATGAGTATGCAGTAACCCGAAAGTTGTTCGGAGTCCCGGATGAGATCCCGGACGTCACGGGGAGTTCCGGAATAGTCCGAAGGTGAAGAATTATATATAGGAAGTGCAGTTTTGGCCATCGGGAGAGTTTCGGGGGTCACCGGTATTGTACCGGGACCACCGGAAGGGTCCCGGGGGTCCACCGGGTGGGGCCACCCATCCCGGAGTGCCCCATGGGCTGAAGTGGGGAGGGGAACCAGCCCCTGGTGGGCTGGTGCAACCCCTTGGGCCCCCCATGCGCCTAGGGTTGGGAACCCTAGGGGAGGGGGCGCCTCCACTTGCCTTGGGGGGTACTCCACCCCCTTGGCCGCCGCCCCCCAAGGAGATCCCATCTCCTAGGGCCGGCTGTCGGCATTCTGGGAACGGGGGTCCCCAGACTTGCCTGCCTGCGGCGTGGCTCAAGTGGGGGCCCAGCGCGGCCCATCTTCATCAACACGAGGCTCAAGACCCTCGCGAGGGGCCAAGCCTCACGAGGCGGACGACACGGCGCATCCTCAGGCATAGCCTCCTCAGGCTGGCTCGCGAGGAGGCGGAGAGTTCAAGGCGGGCTACCTCGCGAGGTGCCCATGATGCAAGCCATGACGACTCGAGGCACCAGGTGGGTGCCAGCGCGCGCAGCGTCCTTCTTTCCTCTTTGGTGCAAAAGGGACAAGCATATCCGCGGAGTACCGAGGCATCAGGCAAAGGTTGCCACTTCGGTGTAACGAGACCAAGACCAGGAGGACTACGAGATGGAGGTCACCATGGAGCCCAGCCCGACGTCACCACCAGAGCCTTTGGCAGGCGAAGACTGGTTTTGTCAGGATAGACGTACTTGCTGTCCCCCTTCAAATTAGCCCGCCATTGTTGGATCCCTTCCCGCTCAATATTTGGGAAGAGGACCAGGGCCTCTATAAATAGGACTAGCCACCCACATAGCAAGGGGTTCGGTTCGGTTCATCGGTTCGGGTTTTGGAGAGAAAGAGAGAGAGAGAGCGAAAGGTGATTGAGCTCCCCATAGCAGTTCATCACCCCAGCCAAGAACAGACCCTCGCGAGGCTGTTCTTCCTTGTATTGTTCATCCTCACCAGCCCCAGGAGGCAATCCACAAACCACACACTGGAGTAGGGTATTACACCACATTGGTGGCCTGAACCAGTATAAATATTGTGTCTTTCGTGCAGTTCTTTTGGTAGTTTAGATCCCATAGAGACGGAGGGGTTGAAGGCGAGGTTTCCGCGCGCACCCCGGTGTTTGAACCTTAATGGTCTGCCGGAACCCGAAATCCGACATTTGGCACGCCAGGTAGGGGTGCGCCGGAATTCGTCTTCCACCACTTCGTTCTCCTCTGACCGTCGCGTCCATGTCCGACGCTCGTCGGGCCCGCGCCGAGCGCCGGGCCGCCATCGCTTCTCGCATCGCCCAGACGGCCCCGTCGATGGACGTCCTCGTCGTTCCCCGTCGCCTGCCGCCAACGCCGCCACCGGCCCGGTGGGGGGCGAGCAGCAGGCATCGTCTCAGCACCCGTCCGTGCGGCAAGACGGCCGCACCGCCACTCCGTCGCTCGCACCAGCTGGCTCTTCGTCCCACGCACTCCGCGCACCCTTGGAGGCTCGAGCTGCGCTCATCGCGGAAAACGAGCTCCTGCGCTACCGCCCCGTCGATGACGTCTACGAGGAGTGGCTCGACCGCGTCGCCGAGCTCGTCCGCGCCGCAGGGGGCTCTCCTGCGCCGTCCCCCCCGTTGCGCCGCACTCCGCCCCGCGCGGGCAACGAAGCTCCGGGGGCGAACCAGCCGCCTCCTCTCCAAGAAGATGCCATGGCTCCAAGGCGACTGGCCCCTGGGCGGAACCCGCTCCGCTAGGCGCCATCGCAACAAGAACGAAGCTGCGAAGAAATCCCTCGCCCGCAGGGGGCTGCTCGGGCGCTCCCTACTCCAGCTCCGGCATGCCAAGACCCCGCCTTGCTCCAAGGTGTAGCGCGTGGGGACCCTCAAGACCGAGCTCTCCACACACCGAGGCCTTTCATGGGCACCGCGGGCTGCCGCGCCTACACCCCCGAGCTGCGCAGCGTCGCGTGGCCCAGCAAGTTCAAGCCCGACCTGCCTCCTCGCTACGACGGCACAACCGATCCCGCAGAGTTCCTCCAGCTCTATGAGCTGGGCATCGAGGCTGCCGGCGGGGATGAAAAGGTCATGGTGAATTGGTTCCCCATGGCGCTCAAGGAAGGAGCTCTAACTTGGCTCCTGAATCTGGCTCCAGGCACGATCTCCGCCTGGGACCAGATGCGCGCCCGCTTCATCGCCAACTTCCAAGGTACTCGCGACCGGCCACCCGCCGTGAGCGACATGCGCCACATCAAGCAACAACCCGGAGAGACCCTGCAAAAGTACATTCAGCGCTTCAACAGCGCACGCCTCAAGATCCCCAAGGTGTCCGAGGAGGCCATCATCTCGGCCTTCTCCGACGGCGTGCGCGACGTCAAGATGAAGGAGGAGCTGGCGATGCACGAAGACCTCTGCACCTCCCTGGAGCTGTTCAACTTGGCGAACAAGTGCGCTAGGGCTGAGGAGGGACGCCTCTCCCTCCTCGAGCTGCCTGCCGCGGACCCAGAAGAGAAGAAGCCCAAAGCCAAGGACGCGAAGCGCAAGGGGGCTGCCGTACTCGCGGCAGAACCAGACACCAAGCGGGGCAAGGATCTGCCCGAACCCTCCAGAGGCAGCCGGTACTGTGTGTACCATGACCTCCACACCCACAACACCAACGAATGTCAAGAGCTCCGTGCCGTGCGAGAAGGAAGGATCGGCCGTCGCCCTGACCGTGCTGACCGGGGCTACGGCCGGGGAGGAGGAAGAAACCCAGGACGCTGGGAAGATCGCGGCCCGTGCCCGGGGTGGCGCGACCAGCCTCGCGAGTACCGCTGGCGGGACCTGCCTTGCGAGGGAGACTAGAGGGATCAACCTCGCGAGGATCGCCCTCATGGCAATGCAGGCCTACCTCCGCTGCCGCCTCCACCAAGAAGGAACGAAGACCGCCATCAAGACGAGGTGGCTGGGGGCTTCCAAGAGCCGCGCGCGATCGCCTGCATCCTGGGCGGAGCTCAAGCCCCAGCCTCCCAACGTATCTTCAAGCCGTTTGCCCGCGAAGTGAATGCAGTTCTCCCCAAGCTCGAAGCAACGCGCCCCCTCAGGTGGTCGGCGTGCCCCATCACGTTCAGCTCGGCATACCAGCTCAAGTGCGCGGCCACTGCAGGAGTCCTCCCGATGCTCTGCTCCCCAGTCATCAGCAACGTGCTGGTCACCAAGACCCTCATCGATGGCGGGGCAGGGCTCAACGTCCTGTCCGTGGAAACATTCAACAACCTCCAAGTGCCCTACGATCAGCTTCAGCGAACTAGGCCTTTCTCCGGGATCACCGACGGTTCCACAGTCCCGATCGGGCAGGTCCGCCTCCCTGTCACCTTCGGGGCTCGCAGCAACTACCGCACAGAGCTCATCGACTTCGACGTAGCCCACATCCGCCTGCCGTACAGCGCCATCCTCGGGTACCCAGCGCTGGCCAAGTTTATGGCTATGACTCACCACGGCTACAACGTCCTCAAGATGCCAGGAAGTGGCGGCGTCATCACGGTGCCCTGTGAAGAGAAGGATGCAGTGTGTTCCCTAGAGAGAGCCTATCAGGCCGCGTCACTAGAGGACCCAGATCGCGGAAGCAGGAGGCTTCCCGAGACCACCCCCAAGAAGGGGAAGACGTCGTCAGGCTCGGCCCCTCAGGAGGCAGGCCCCTCAGGGCCCGTGTCTGCCCAGGGGGACCCTCCTTCCATCGCATAGGAAAGTGCGCCTGGTGCCCTCCTCAGGCAGGGCTCGGGGGCTCTCACCTGGAGGGCCATCGACCTAGCCAGAATCACGAGGGAGGCGCTTGGGCACCACATGGAGGCGTGCTTCGAAGCACGTTTCCCTCAAGGAAGAGCGAAGCAAGAAGGGTCAGACCAGCACGAGTTCATCAGCAAAGCCGTTCAAGAACTACAGGAGACAAGGATCATGAGAGGTTGCTGTTGTTCACCAGCTGTGGCCCCACATCCAGGCGAGGATGGTGGGCTGCACGTCTGCGTCGATGTACCATGGCTCAATAAGATCGCCTCAACGGAGCGCCTCTGGCCCTCGCAAGTGGGGCGCTGCGGAGGTCCACCCCACAGCTATGTTCGCATGCCTTACGGCCTGCCAAGCATGGCTGCGGCGTACCAGCGCCTCATGAGGGGCATCGTGGAGGCTCAGGAAGACAGGCGTTCTGCGGCCTTGGCGGAGATGGAGGCAGCTCGCGAGGAGTCACCAGCGCCTCCGGAGCCTCCCGAGGCCCCGGGGCCTGGGGGCTCGTGAGGATCGGCTTCTGCAGCCCGTCAAGTCTGCTGCACCAACGCCACTATGCCGACGACATCCTCAGGTGACATCTTTCAAGTTCCGTTCTCAGTTGGGAGCACCCTCCCAGGGTTGCATCACTCCCAGGCCACGTGGGTCCGTCCCCGCGACATGTATCTGCATTTACCTTTCCATCGTTAGTTTACCTTGTTGGGGGCGCCCCTCGGGCTACATCATCCCCAAGCCATTCGGGCCAGACCCAGCGGCGTGTATCCCCCTAGCATTTATTTCCAACTATGCATTGCCTATCACGCTTAGCTGCATGTGTTGGGGAACGCAGTAATTTCAAATATTTTCCTACGCACACGCAAGATCATGGTGATGCACAGCAACGAGAGGGGAGAGTGTTGTCTACGTACCAACACAGACCGACTGCGGAAGCGATCACACAACGTAGTGGAAGTAGTCGTACAGCTTCTTCCCGATCCGACCGATCCAAGCACCGTTACTCCGGCACCTCCGAGTTCTTAGCACACGTTCAGCTCGATGACGTTCCTCGGGCTCCGATCCAGCAAAGCGTCGAGGAAGAGTTCCGTCAGCACGACGGCGTGGTGACGATCTTGATGTACTACCGACGCAGGGCTTCGCCTAAGCACTACAACGGTATGATCGAGGTGGAATATGGTGGCAGGGGGCACCGCACACGGCTAAGGAACGATCTCAAGGATCAACTTGTGTGTCTTGGGGTGTCCCCTGCCCCCGTATATAAAGGTTGGAGGAGGGGGGCTGGCCGGCCAAGAGAGAGGAGGCGCAGGGGGAGTCCTACTCCCACCGGGAGTAGGACTCCTCCCCTCCAATCCTATTCCAACTAGGACTCAAGGGGGAAAGGAGAGAGAGAGGGGGCCGGCCCACTTCTCCTAGTCCTACTAGGACTTGGGGAAGGGGGGGGGGGGCGCCGGCCAGCTTGTGGGCTGCCTCTTTTCTCTTTTCCACTAAGGCCCAATAGGCCCATTAGCCTCCCGGGGGGTTCCGGTAACCCTCCCGGTGTTCCGGTAAAATCCCGATTTCACCCGGAACACTTCCGATGTCCAAACATAGGCTTCCAATATATCAATCTTTACGTCTCGACCATTTCGAGACTCCTCGTCATGTCCGTGATCTCATCCGGGACTCCGAACAACCTTCGGTACATCAAAATGCATAAACTCATAATAACTGTCATCGTAACGTTAAGCGTGCGGACCCTACGGTTCGAGAACAATGTAGACATGACCGAGACACGTCTCCGGTCAATAACCAATAGCGGGACCTGGATGCCCATATTGGCTCCTACATATTCTACGAAGATCTTTATCGGTCAGACCGCATAACAACATACGTTGTTCCCTTTGTCATCGGTATGTTACTTGCCCGAGATTCGATCGTCGGTATCCAATACCTAGTTCAATCTCGTTATCGGCAAGTCTCTTTACTCGTTCCGTAATACATCATCTCACAACTAACATATTAGTTGCAGTGCTTGCAAGGCTTATGTGATGTGCATTACCGAGAGGGCCCAGAGATACCTCTCCGACAATCAGAGTGACAAACCCTAATCTCGAAATACGCCAACCCAACATCTACCATTGGATACACCTATAATACTCCTTTATAATCACCCAGTTACGTTGTGACGTTTGGTAGTACCCAAAGTGTTCCTCCGGTAAACGGGAGTTGCATAATCTCATAGTTATAGGAACATGTATAAGTCATGAAGAAAGCAATAGCAACATACTAAACGATCGGGTGCTAAGCTAATGGAATGGGTCATGTCAATCAGATCATTCTACTAATGATGTGACCTCGTTAATCAAATAACAACTCTTTGTTCATGGTTAGGAAACATAACCATCTTTGATTAACGAGCTAGTCAAGTAGAGGCATACTAGTGACACTCTGTTGGTTTATGTATTCACACATGTATTATGTTTCCGGTTAATACAATTCTAGCATGAATAATAAACATTTATCATGATATAAGGAAATAAATAATAACTTTATTATTGCCTCTAGGGCATATTTCCTTCAGTCTCCCACTTGCACTAGAGTCAATAATCTAGATTACTCAGTAATGATTCTAACACCCATGGAGTCTTGGTGCTGATCATGTTTTGCTCGTGGAAGAGGCTTAGTTAACGGGTCTGCAACATTCAGATCCGTATGTATCTTGCAAATCTCTATGTCTCCCACCTGGACTAAATCCCGGATGGAGTTGAAGCGTCTCTTGATGTGTTTGGTTCTTTTGTGAAATCTGGATTCCTTTGCCAAGGCAATTGCACCAGTATTGTCACAGAAGATTTTCATTGGACCCGATGCACTAGGTATGACACCTAGATCGGATATGAACTCCTTCATCCAGACTCCTTTGTTTGCTGCTTCTGAAGCAGCTATGTACTCCGCTTCACATGTAGATCCCGCTACGACGCTTTGTTTAGAACTGTACCAACTGACAGCTCCACCGTTTAAAGTAAACACGTATCCGGTTTGCGATTTAGAATCGTCCGGATCAGTGTCAAAGCTTGCATCAACGTAACCTCTTACGGTGAGCTCTTTGTCACCTCCATATACGAGAAACATATCCCTAGTCCTTTTCAGGTATTTCAGGATGTTCTTGACCGCTGTCCAGTGAACCACTCCTGGATTACTTTGGTACCTCCTGCTAAACTTATAGCAAGGCATACATCAGGTCTGGTACACAGCATTGCATACATGATAGAGCCTATGGCTGAAGCATAGGGAACATCTTTCATTTTCTCTCTATCTTCTGCAGTGGTCGGGCATTAAGTCTTACTCAACTTCACACCTTGTAACACAGGCAAGAACCCTTTCTTTGCTTGATCCATTTTGAACCTCTTCAAAATTTTGTCAAGGTATGTGCTTTGTGAAAGTCCAATTAAGCGTTTTGATCTATCTCTATAGATCTTTATGCCTAATATGTAAGCAGCTTCCCCGAGGTCTTTCATCGAAAAACTTTTATTCAAGTATCCCTTTATGCTATCCAGAAATTCTATATCATTTCCAATCAGCAATATGTCATCCACATATAATATCAGAAATGCTATAGAGCTCCCACTCACTTTCTTGTAAATACAGGCTTCTCCAAAAGTCTGTATAAAGCCAAATGCCTTGATCACACTATCAAAGCGTTTATTCCAACTCCGAGATGCTTGCACCAGTCCATATATGGATCGCTGGAGTTTGCACACTTTGTTAGCTCCCTTCGGATCGACAAAACCTTCTGGTTGCATCATATACAACTCTTCTTCCAGAAATCCATTCAGGAATGCAGTTTTGACATCCATTTGCCATATTTCATAATCATGAAATGCAGCAATTGCTAACATAATTCTGACGGACTTAAGCATCACTACGGGTGAGAAGGTCTCATCGTAGTCAACCCCTTGAACTTGTCTAAAACCTTTCGCGACAAGTCGAGCTTTATAGACAGTAATATTACCGTCAGCGTCAGTCTTTTTCTTGAAGATCCATTTATTCTCAATTGCTTGCCGATCATCGGGCAAGTCAACCAAAGTCCATACTTTGTTCTCATACATGGATCCCATCTCAGATTTCATGGCCTCAAGCCACTTTGCGGAATCTGGGCTCACCATCGCTTCTTCATAGTTCGTAGGTTCATCATGATCTAGTAGCATGACTTCCAGAACTGGATTACCGTACCACTCTGGTGCGGATCTCACTCTGGTTGATCTACGTGGTTCAGTAGCATCTTGCTCTGAAGTTTCATGATCATCATCATTAGCTTCCTCACTAATTGGTATAGGTGTCGCAGAAACAGTTTTCTGTGATGTACTATTTTCCAACAAGGGAGCAGGTACAGTTACCTCGTCAAGTTCTACTTTCCTCCCACTCACTTCTTTCGAGAGAAACTCCTTCTCTAGAAAGTTTCCGAATTTAGCAACAAAAGTCTTGCCTTCAGATTTGTGATAGAAGGTGTATCCAATAGTTTATTTTGGATATCCTATGAAGACACACTTCTCCGATTTGGGTTCGAGCTTATCAGGTTGAAGCTTTTTCACATAAGCATCGCAGCCCCAAACTTTAAGAAACGACAACTTTGGTTTCTTGCCAAACCATAGTTCATAAGGCGTCGTCTCAACGGATTTTGATGGTGCCCTATTTAACGTGAATGCGGCCGTCTCTAAAGCATAACCCCAAAACGATAGCGGTAAATCAGTAAGAGACATCATAGATCGCACCATATCTAGTAAAGTACGATTACGACGTTCGGACACACCATTACGCTGTGGTGTTCCGGGTGGCGTGAGTTGCGAAACTATTCCACAATTTTTCAAATGTATACCAAACTCGTAACTCAAATATTCTCCTCCACGATCTGATCGTAGAAACTTTATTTTCTTGTTACGATGATTTTCAACCTCACTCTGAAATTCTTTGAACTTTTCAAATGTTTCCGACTTATGTTTCATTAAGTAGATATACCCATATATGCTTAAATCATCAGTGAAGGTGAGAAAATAACGATATCCGCCACGAGCCTCAATATTCATCGGACCACATACATCGGTATGTATGATTTCCAATAAGTCTGTTGCTCTCTCCATAGTACCGGAGAACGGTGTTTTAGTCATCTTGCCTATGAGGCACGATTCGCAAGTACCAAGTGATTCATAATCAAGTGGTTCCAAAAGTCCATCAGTATGGAGTTTCTTCATGCGCTTTACACCGATATGACCTAAACGGCAGTGCCACAAATAAGTTGCACTATCATTATCAACTCTGTATCTTTTGGCTTCTACATTATGAATATGTGTATTACTACTATCGAGATTCAATAAGAATAGACCACTCTTCAAGGGTGCATGACCATAAAAGATATTACTCATATAAATAGAACAACCATTATTCTCTGATTTAAATGAATAACCGTCTCGCATCAAACAAGATCCAGATATAATGTTCATGCTCAACGCTGGCACCAAATAACAATTATTTAGGTCTAATATTAATCCCGAAGGTAGATGTAGAGGTAGCGTGCCGACCGCGATTACATCGACTTTGGAACCGTTTCCCACGCGCATCGTCACCTCGTCCTTTGCTAGTGTCCGCTTATTCTGTAGTCCCTGTTTCGAGTTGCAAATATTAGCAACAGAACCAGTATCAAATACCCAGGTGCTACTGCGAGCATTAGTAAGGTACACATCAATAACATGTATATCACATATACCTTTGTTCACCTTGCCATCCTTCTTATCCGCCAAATACTTGGGGCAGTTCCGCTTCCAGTGACCAGTTTGCTTGCAGTAGAAGCACTCAGTTTCAGGCTTAGGTCCAGACTTGGGTTTCTTCTCTTGAGCAGCAACTTGCTTGCTGTTCTTCTTGAAGTTCCCCTTCTTCTTCCCTTTGCCCTTTTTCTTGAAACTAGTGGTTTTGCTAACCATCAACACTTGATGCTCCTTCTTGATTTCTACCTCCGCAGCTTTCAGCATTGCGAAGAGCTCGGGAATAGTCTTGTTCATCCCTTGCATATTATAGTTCGTCACGAAGCTCTTGTAGCTTGGTGGCAGTGATTGGAGAATTCTGTCAAAGACGCAATCATCTGGAAGATTAACTCCCATCTGAATCAAGTGATTATTATACCCAGACATTTTGAGTATATGCTCACTGACAGAACTATTCTCCTCCATCTTGCAGCTATAGAACTTATTGGAGACTTCATATCTCTCAATTCAGGCATTTGCTTGAAATATTAACTTCAATTCCTGGAACATCTCATATGCTCCATGACGTTCAAAACGTCGTTGAAGTCCCGATTCTAAGCCGTAAAGCATGGCACACTGAACTATTGAGTAGTCATCAGCTTTGCTCTGCCAGACGTTCATAACATCTGGCGTTGCTCCAGCAGCAGGCCTGTCACCCAGCGGTGCTTCCAGGACGTAATTCTTCTGTGCAGCAATGACGATAATCCTCAGGTTACGGACCCAGTCCGTGTAATTGCTACCATCATCTTTCAACTTTGCTTTCTCAAGGAACGCATTAAAATTCAACGGAACAACAGCACGAGCCATCTATCTACAATCAAGATACTATCGGGTACTAAGTTCATGATAAGTTTAAGTTCAGTTAATCAAATTATTTAGGAACTCCCACTTAGATAGACATCCCTCTAATCCTCTAAGTGATCACGTGATCCAAATCAACTAAACCATAACCGATCATCACGTGAGATGGAGTAGTTTTCAATGGTGAACATCGTTATGTTGATCATATCTACTATATGATTCACGCTCGACCTTTCGGTCTCCGTGTTCTGAGGCCATATCTGTATATGCTTGGCTCGTCAAGTATAACCTGAGCATTCTGCGTGTGCAACTGTTTTGCACCCGTTGTATTTGAATGTAGAGCCTATCACACCCGATCATCACGTGGTGTCTCAGCACGAAGAACTTTTGCAACGGTGCATACTCAGGGAGAACACTTCTTGATAATTTAGTGAGAGATCATCTACTATATGATTCACGCTCGACCTTTCGGTCTCCGTGTTCCGAGGCCATATCTGTATATGCTTGGCTCGTCAAGTATAACCTGAGTATTCTGCGTGTGCAACTGTTTTGCACCCGTTGTATTTGAACGTAGAGCCTATCACACCCGATCATCACGTGGTGTCTCAGCACGAAGAACTTTTGCAACGGTGCATACTCAGGGAGAACACTTCTTGATAATTTAGTGAGAGATCATCTTATAATGCTACCATCAATCAAAGCAAGATAAGATGCGTAAAAGGATAAACATCACATGCAATCAATATAAGTGATATGATATGGCCATCATCGTCTTGTGCTTGTGATCTCCATCTCCGAAGCACCGTCATGATCACCTTCTTCACCGGCGCGACACCTTGATCTCCATCGTAGCATCGTTGTCGTCTCGTCAATCTTATGCTTCCACGACTATCACTACCGCTTAGTAATAAAGTAAAGCATTACATCGCGATTGCATTGCATACAATAAAGCGACAACCATATGGCTCCTGCCAGTTGCCGATAACTCGGTTACAAAACGTGATCATCTCATACAATAAAATCAGCATCATGCCTTGACCATATCACATCACAACATACCCTACAAAAACAAGTTAGACGTCCTCTACTTTGTTGTTGCAAGTTTTACGTGGCTGCTACGGGCTTAAGTAAGAACTCATCTCACCTACGCATCAAAACCACAACGATAGTTCGTCAAATAGACTCCGTTTTAACCTTCTCAAGGACCGGGAGTAGTCATACTTGGTTCAACTAAAGTTGGAGAGACAGTCTTCCGCAAGCCATCTGTGTGCAAAGCACGTCGAGGGAACCGGTCTCGCATAAGAGTATGCGTAAGGTTGGTCCGGATCGTCTCACCCAACAATACCGCCGAACCAAAGTATGACATGCTGGTAGGCAGTATGACTTGTATCGCCCACAACTCACTTGTGTTCTACTCGTGCAAATAACATCAAACCATAAAACCTAGGCTCGGATGCCACTGTTGGGGAACGCAGTAATTTCAAAAAATTTCCTACGCACACGCAAGATCATGGTGATGCACAGCAACGAGAGGGGAGAGTGTTGTCTACGTACCAACATAGACCGACTGCGGAAGCGATCACACAACGTAGTGGAAGTAGTCGTACAGCTTCTTCCCGATCCGACCGATCCAAGCACCGTTACTCCGGCACCTCCGAGTTCTTAGCACACGTTCAGCTCGATGACGTTCCTCGGGCTCCGATCCAGCAAAGCGTCGAGGAAGAGTTCCGTCAGCACGACGGCGTGGTGACGATCTTGATGTACTACCGACGCAGGGCTTCGCCTAAGCACTACAATGGTATGATCGAGGTGGAATATGGTGGCAGGGGGCACCGCACACGGCTAAGGAACGATCTCAAGGATCAACTTGTGTGTCTTGGGGTGTCCCCTGCCCCCGTATATAAAGGTTGGAGGAGGGGGGCTGGCCGGCCAAGAGAGAGGAGGCGCAGGGGGAGTCCTACTCCCACCGGGAGTAGGACTCCTCCCCTCCAATCCTATTCCAACTAGGACTCAAGGGGGAAAAGGAGAGAGAGAGGGGGCCGGCCCACTTCTCCTAGTCCTACTAGGACTTGGGGAAGGGGGGGGGCGCCGGCCAGCTTGTGGGCTGCCTCTTTTCTCTTTTCCACTAAGGCCCAATAGGCCCATTAGCCTCCCGGGGGGTTCCGGTAACCCTCCCGGTGTTCCGGTAAAATCCCGATTTCACCCGGAACACTTCCGATGTCCAAACATAGGCTTCCAATATATCAATCTTTACGTCTCGACCATTTCGAGACTCCTCATCATGTCCGTGATCTCATCCGGGACTCCGAACAACCTTCAGTACATCAAAATGCATAAACTCATAATAACTGTCATCGTAACGTTAAGCGTGCGGACCCTACGGTTCGAGAACAATGTAGACATGACCGAGACACGTCTCCGGTCAATAACCAATAGCGGGACCTGGATGCCCATATTGGCTCCAACATATTCTACGAAGATCTTTATCGGTCAGACCGCATAACAACATACGTTGTTCCCTTTGTCATCGGTATGTTACTTGCCCGAGATTCGATCGTCGGTATCCAATACCTAGTTCAATCTCGTTATCGGCAAGTCTCTTTACTCGTTCCGTAATACATCATCTCACAACTAACATATTAGTTGCAGTGCTTGCAAGGCTTATGTGATGTGCATTACCGAGAGGGCCCAGAGATACCTCTCCGACAATCGGAGTGACAAACCCTAATCTCGAAATACGCCAACCCAACATCTACCATTGGATACACCTGTAATACTCCTTTATAATCACCCAGTTACGTTGTGACGTTTGGTAGTACCCAAAGTGTTCCTCCGGTAAACGGGAGTTGCATAATCTCATAGTTATAGGAACATGTATAAGTCATGAAGAAAGCAATAGCAACATACTAAACGATCGGGTGCTAAGCTAATGGAATGGGTCATGTCAATCAGATCATTCTACTAATGATGTGACCTCGTTAATCAAATAACAACTCTTTGTTCATGGTTAGGAAACATAACCATCTTTGATTAACGAGCTAGTCAAGTAGAGGCATACTAGTGACACTCTGTTGGTTTATGTATTCACACATGTATTATGTTTCCGGTTAATACAATTCTAGCATGAATAATAAACATTTATCATGATATAAGGAAATAAATAATAACTTTATTATTGCCTCTAGGGCATATTTCCTTCAGCATGGTGCCCGTCCGCGGCATCTTTTCTTCCCATGTCGGCCACTTGCTAAAAGTGCAACTATCCCTAGGTGGTTTTGGTAATTTATAACAGAATATAGCTCATTGAGCTAATGCTATTTCAAGATGATTATTTCAGGAAAGCTAAATGATTGGCATGGCATGGATGTGAAAGTGGAACCCTCAAAATGCTAAGGACAAAGAATTGGCTCAAGCTCAAAAGTTCAAGACTCTTCATTTTATATTTTAGTGATCCAAGATCACATTGAGTCTTTAGGAAAAGCCAATACTATCAAGGAGGGATGAGGTGTTGCTTAATGAGCCTCTTGCTTTATGTGGTTAGTGATATGCTCCAAAATCCTCAACCACCTTTCCATATCCACAAATGACCTAAACCCTAAGCCAAACTCGGTCATACCGATTCTGTCAATCTGGCGCCACCGAGTTTCACTTGTCATTTGCCACTGCCAAACCCTAGCAATTCGGTCCTACTGATAAGGATCTCGGTCTCACCGAGATGGGCTTGCAAACTCTCTGTTTCCCTTTCGTAACTTTTCGGTCTCACCGAAAGAGCGAATCGGTCCCACCGAGAATGCAAGGTAAACTCTATGTTTCCTTCTTGTAACTATTCGGTCTCACCGAAAGAGCAAGTCGGTCCCATCGAGTTTGCCTGACCAACTCTCTGGTTAGCTAATTGCTGAACTCGGTCTCACCGAGTTTGTGCAATCGGTCTCACCGAGATTACGTTATGCCCAAATCCTAACCGAATCGGTCCTACCGAGTTGCATCTCAGTCCCACCGAAATTCCTAACGGTCACTAGGTTTACCATTTCGGTCAGACAAGTTTTCTGATTCGGTCCCACCGAGATTGGTAGATTGTGTGTAACGGTTGGATTTTGTGTGGAGGCTATAAATACCCCTCCACCACCTCTTCATTCGAAGAGAGAGCCATCAGAACACATACACCATTCCTACTCATATGTTCTGAGAAAGAACCACCTACTCATGTGTTGAGACCAAGATATTCCATTCCTACCATATGAATCTTGATCTCTAGCCTTCCCCAAGTTGCTTTCCACTCAAATCTTCTTTCCACCAGATCCAAATCCTATGAGAGAGAGTTGAGTGTTGGGGAGACTATCATTTGAAGCACAAGAGCAAGGAGTTCATCATCAACACACCATTTGTTACTTCTTGGAGAGTGGTGTCTCCTAGATTGGCTAGGTGTCACTTGGGAGCCTCCGACAAGATTGTGGAGTTGAACCAAGGAGTTTGTAAGGGCAAGGAGATCGCCTACTTCGTGAAGATCTACCGCTAGTGAGGCAAGTCCTTCATGGGCGATGGCCATGGTGGAATAGACAAGGTTGCTTCTTCGTGGACCCTTCGTGGGTGGAGCCCTCCGTGGACTCGCGCAACCGTTACCCTCCGTGGGTTGAAGTCTCCATCAACGTGGATGTAGGATAGCACCACCTATCCGAACCACGGGCAAACATCCGTGTCTCCAATTGCGTTTGAATCCTCCAAACCCTTCCCTTTACATTCTTGCAAGTTGCATGCTTTACTTTCCGCTGCCAATAAACTCTTTGCATGCTTGCTTGAATTGTGTGATGATTGCTTGACTTGCTCTAAGATAGCTAAAATCTGCCAAGAACTAAAATTGGGAAAAGGCTAAGTTTTTATTTGGTCAAGTAGTCTAATCACCCCCCTCTAGACATACTTTCGATCCTACACTTGCACGTTAAAGGGGGGGTGCCTGAGCATCGCGACTCAGGGCTCTTACTGGCTCTCCAGCCCTCACCCTCTGGCCTTGTCCATGGCATCGCCACCTGGCATACCAGCGACGGCTGAGACAAGCTCAAGGGCTGGGACCCGAGGACGTAGAGTACCGCCATCTAACCAAATTTTGCAGGGACACATCTCAAGATACGGCCCAGTGCCGGGCGCAACCCGCCCAGAGGTAGGGCCTCGTGAGTCCCGCGCTGGCTCACGGGTGCCCAGATACACCCCGCCTACTCCAACCAGCAAGCTCTTGAGTGACTAACGATCGACTAACGGCCGCCATGGCAACACCATCTTCTTTTTGTGATGACCCTGCAGGACTCCTGGAGGGAACCATGCAAGCCGAGGCCCTCACGAGGTTTCCTTCGCCCTCGCCCGTGCGAACCGCTTGCACGTTAAAGGGGGGCGCCTGAGCATCGCGACTCAGGGCTCTTACTGGCTCTCCAGCCCTCACCCTCTGGCCTTGTCCACGGCATCGCGACCTGGCATACCAGCGACGGCTGAGACAAGCTCGAGGGCCGGGACCCGAGGACGTAGAGCAGAAAGGGGAGCAGAGGCGGGGAAGAGGGGGCCTCGCGAGGACCTTGCCGAGCGATTCCGCTCCTGCATACGCACGGACCCAACGGCACACCTGGAACGGCCCTTGATCCTCAAGATAAGTTACCACCCACGGCACTGGCTGCTGCAGCACTACCCCCGCACCTAAAGCAACTCCGTACTAGCGACGTTGCTTCCCTTTCTCACTAAGCGACGGCTGCTTGGGCGCCAAAGGGGACCTCCTGAGCATCGCGACTCAGGGGCTCTTACCGGACCTCAGGTCGCTCACCTCCTGGCCTTGACCACGGCATCGCGACCTGGCATACCAGCGACGGCTGACGCCACCTTGGGACTGGGACCTGTCGGTGTAGAGCACCAAGCCCTCATGAGGTGCAAAAGGGAAGGCCGAACTATAACAGAGTTGGCAACTCGCACGGATCCACGTCAAAAGGTTATACATATTAACAAACAGGACTACAGACACCTTACAAGCCCCCACGGGGCGCATCCTGATTCCTCGCAGGGGACGAATCCTAAGGGATGCTAACTACATGAGCTACTGCGGGAGACGCCATCATCAACAGTGGGCCATCAGGCACCGGCGCCAACTCCATCCAGATCAGGGTTGGCGACGGCCTGACGCGTCCGCCCTGCTCCTGGAGCGGCGACGACTCGGGGGCTCGTAGCTGTCGTCGTTCGTCTCCGGAGCCGCGAAGCCTTCACTGGAATCGCTGGACCCTCGGGCGCCTCTGCCCAGGGGGCGATCGACGGGCCTCGCCCTCACCAGGGCGAGGTCCTGGCCACCTCTCCCACGGTAGCACTCCAGCCGGCGCCCGATCGCATCGAAGACCTTGAAGAACATCACCGCCGCGCCGTCGTACTCCAGGTGGACCGCGAAGACGCCTCTTTCCCTGCAGACCCGGACGATCTCCCTCCAGCCGCGGGACATGTAGACCGTGCCCGGGGCAGCGACCACGACCTCGGCCTCGGTCGCGGGGGCGCTGCAGTCGGCGTGCTGCAGCTGGAGCTCCAGGGGCCCTCCTGGAGGAACGATGGAGGCGAAGAAGGGAGGAAGATGGATCCAGGACTGAAGGGGAGTGACGACGTGGAGCACGAACTCATGGGAGGAGCCCTTGGCATGGACTCCGGGAGGAACCACCCACGCCTTCGTAACCCGACGGCGCCAACGACGGCGCTGACCGCGGGGATCAGCATCAACACCTCCGGGGCCCTCGAAGTGGGCGTACAAGGGCAGCGGGAACCCCGGCGGAGCCCGCTCACCCCAGGGCCTCGCCGCCGCCGGATGGTCCTCTTCGTCCCGGCTACAATGGGTGAGTCGCTTCTTCGGCGGCAGAGGGTCTGGCCCTTCTCGAGGAGCCTTTCCCTTCTCCTCTACAGAGAACCGGCGAATCGGAGCCATCACACCAAGACGGAGCAAGAACTGAGGCGAAGGAGAGAGCAAGAAGAGATGGACTGGACGGGCACGCGCGGTGCCGTACTTATAGCCGACGAAGGCCAACCGCCGGTCTCCACGATCACAGGTAATCATAACACGTTCTGCATGCAGGGACTTGTCCGACTCGCACGATCGCCAAGGCGTCGTGGGGAAGCGGAGACGCCACGTCCAATCAACCGCCACACGGCGTCCAAGGCCGCAGGCTGTTAGGGCCCGCGGCGCTTCGCCCTTGCCCTTTCGCCTCTCGGCACGGCCAAGTCCATGCGCGCCTTGGGCCCGGGGGCTACTGTCGGCGTTCTGGGAACGGGGGTCCCCAGACTTGCCTGCCTGCGGCCTGCGGCGTGGCCCAAGTGGGGGCCCAGCGCGGCCCATCTTCATCAACACGAGGCTCAAGACCCTCGCGAGGGGCCAAGCCTCGCGAGGCGGACGACACGGTGCATCCTCAGGCACAGCCTCCTCAGGCTGGCTCACGAGGAGGCGGAGAGTTCAAGGCGGGGTACCTCGCGAGGTGCCCATGACGCAAGCCATGATGACTCGAGGCACCAGGCGGGTGCCAGCGCGCGCAGCGTCCTTCTTTCCTCTTTGGTGCAAAGGGGACAAGCATATCCGCGGAGTACCGAGGCATCAGGCAAAGGTTGCCACTTTGGTGCAACGAGACCAAGACCAGGAGGACTACGAGACGGAGGTCACCATGGAGCCCAGCCCGGCGTCACCACCAGAGCCTTTGGCAGGCGAAGACTGCTTTTGTCAGGATAGACGTACTCGCTGTCCCCCTTCAAATTAGCCCGCCATTGTTGGATCCCTTCCCGCTCAATATTTGGGAAGAGGACCAGGGCCTCTATAAATAGGACTAGCCACCCACATAGCAAGGGGTTCGGTTCGGTTCATCGGTTCGGGTTTTGGAGAGAAAGAGAGAGAGAGAGAGAGAGAGAGAGAGAGAGAGAGAGAGAGAGAAAGGTGATTGAGCTCCCCATAGCAGTTCATCACCCCAGCCAAGAACAGACCCTCGCGAGGCTGTTCTTCCTTGTATTGTTCATCCTCACCAACCCCAGGAGGCAATCCACAAACCACACACTGGAGTAGGGTATTACACCACATTGGTGGCCCGAACCAGTATAAATATTGTGTCTTTCGTGCAGTTCTTTTGGTAGTTTAGATCCCATCGAGATGGAGGGGTTGAAGGCGAGGTTTCCGCGCGCACCCCAATGTTCGAACCTTAAGGGTCTGCCGGAACCCGAAATCCGACACCGACGCACCCCCCTAGGGGGCCTATATAAAGGGGGGAGGGAGGGCAGCAACACCTCAAGTCTTGGCGCCTCCCTCTCCCCTGCTACCCCTCTCCCTCTCGCAGAAGCTCGACGAAGCCCTGCTGCAATCACTGCTGCATCCACCACCACGCCGTCATGCTGCTGGATCTTCATCAATCTCTCCTTCCCCCTTGCTGGATCAAGAAGGAGGAGATGTCATCCGCTCCGTACGTGTGTTGAATGCGGAGGTGCCGTCCGTTCGACACTTGGTCATCGGTGATTTGGATCACGGCGAGTACGACTCCATCATCCCCGTTCTCTTGAACGCTTCCGCTCGTGATCTACAAGGGTATGTAGATGCACTCTCCTCTCATTGCTAGTTGACTCCATAGATTGATCTTGGTGAAACGTAGGAATTTTTTTTGTTTTCTGCAACGTTCCCCAACACATGCTCCCATGTTAGAGATCATGAAACACATGGGTTTTGATGACAGGTGGCTAGGTTGGATGGAAATGATATTTAGCTCTGGTGTTTCTTCGGTTCTGCTTAATGGAGTTCCTGGCAGGAAATTTCAATGCAAGTGTGGGGTGCGACAGGGTGACCCCCTGTCGCCGTTAATTTTTGCCCTTGCCACGGACCTCGTGCAAGGAGCGATTAATGATGCGTTTGCTAGCAGCCTCGTTGACCTGCCTTTTCCACGAAACAGTGTTGGTGATTTTCCGGTAGTGCAATACGCGGATGACACTATTTTGGTAATGCAAGCATGCCCCGAACAAGCTGCCCGTATGAAAACTATCCTTGAAGACTACGCTGCCTCGGTAGGTTAGAAATCAATTTTCATAAATCCACTCTCATTCCCATTAATACTGATCATCAATGTGCTGCTGAGTTGGCGGGGGTGTTTGGATGCTCTGTTGGTTTCCTACCGTTCACTTACCTCGGCCTCCCCATGGGAACGACAAGGCCAAGCTTGCTTGAACTCATGCCGCCCATGCATGGAGTGGAAATGAAGATGTCCACGACATTGTCTCTAATGTCGTTTGGAGCTAAGCTGACTTTGGTCAATTCTGTTGTGACGTCGATGCTGATTTATGCAATGTGCACGATCAAATTGCACCCAAAAGTGGTTGAACATCTGAACAAATTGTGCGGGTACTGTCTTTGGGCAAAAAACTCTGATGATGGGGTCAAAAATAACTCTCTTGCGGCCTGGGAACTAGTCTGTCAGCCAAAATAGAATGGTGGCCTTGGAGTCATCGATATCAAGACCCAAAATATGGCCCTCCTCTTGAAGCATCTATTCAAATTCTACAACCTTGAAGATGTCCCTTGGGTGGATTTGATATGGGAGGCATACTACAGGAACAAAATCCCGCATGCTGTCGACCCGATGGGCTCTTTCTAGTGGAGGGACGTAATGCAACTCAATGATGTTTTTCGTGGGATCAAAGTCACCCCAGGAGATGGTTCTGCCTCTTTGTTTTGGAAAGATGCCTGGTTTGCCAGTGATAGAGATGCCCCCCTCATGGACATATACCAGAGGGCTTTCTCTTTCTGCCTGAATGAGGATGACTCGATTGCTAAGGTTCTTGCTGCTACAGACCCAACCATGATTTTTCATCTACCTCTTTCGGCCCAGGCTAGAGAAGAGATCAAGGAGATCCAGCAAGGTTCGATGCACGTGCGGTTGGTCAACGACTGCTGTGACACTTGGGAGTGCACGCTTGGGCGCTTTCCATCTAAGAAGTTTTGTAACCACTACTTTAAAGATATTGTGGCTGATGATGCTTTCGGATGGCTTTGGATGGCCAAAAGCCCGATCAAGTTTAAAATGTTTGGATGGTTGCTACTTGTGGATCGCTTGAACACCAGAAACATGCTCAAGCGCAGGCACTTCGCAATCACGGGGAACAACTATGCCTGCATGTTCTGTCAAAACCCCCCTGAGGAAACTGTTGAGCACTTGTTCTTTAGGTGCCCTTTTAGTCAACAATGCTAGAGAAAAGTTGGCATGACTTTGCCGATGATGGACAACAGGATCGCTTTGCTGCATGGCGGCAACCTCTCTTCATGGACATTTTCCTGTTAGCTGCCTGGAGTTTATGGATGGAGAGAAATAATGAATACTTCAGAGGGATCCCACATTCTTTCTGTTCATGGTTGACTAGGTTCAAAAATCTTTTGGAACTCCTAGTTCATAATTGCAGAGAGGAGCTTCATCCTTTCCTGTCTAGCTACATTGTAGGCTTGGGACTTTAGTGCTGTAATATTTCGCCTACATGGCCGGGGGGCCATTAAAAACCCATTGTAACACGTATGTAACTGTTCCTTTGTGATTAATACAAAAGTTTGTGGGGGCCTCTCCCACTGTTGTTCACTCTCAAAAAACCTTATTAATAAATCATTTTTTAGCGGTATGAAGTTGATGAATTTAGTAAGCTCTACCTTATGTCCTTACTTTTTGTTTTCAGTTTTTATTAGTTAAATAAAATAAAATGCCATGTTTTGTGTGTTTTCTGAATTTCTCGTGTAATAAAAAAATGACCCAAAAATAAAAGTTCTTAGAATGCTCTGAAAATTTAATACGATTTTTTCTGAATATTTCTGAATTTCTGGTGCAAATAATATCAGAGGGAGGTGCACCAGGACGCTCAGGCGCGCCCTGGTGGGTTGTGGTCCCCACGTAGGCCCCCTCACTTATCTCTTTAGCCCACATCATCACTTACCTCCAGAAAAAGTCTCTGTTGCTCTCTCTCCCGTGTCCTTACTCTCAAACCCGCAGATTTCGATCTCTTTGCTCGAAGCTCCATTTCCGAAACTGTGTCGGGGGATTGTTGCTTGGTATGTGACTCCACCGTTTTTCCAATTAGTTTTTGTTTTAGTGGTTTATATTTTGAATAATTAACTACTCTTGATGTTGTTGTAGATGAGCTTGCATGTTGAATTCTTAGTGTTCTAAGTAGTTGGAATGCTTGCTATGGCCTCTATGTATCCCTATGAGTAGGTTCTATCAATTTTATAAAGTTTTGTTGAGAAATTTTTGTCACCCGAAATTTTTATTTTCAGAAAATTGTACGCGGACATGATGGACCTATTTGGAAGGAGTTCTTCGAGGAGACTATCCTCGGGGGCATGTTCTAGTGACAGTTCTGCCCGCCGGTCTTATGTAGAACCAAATGAAAGTTCCACATGAGATGCCGCCACCAAAACATTCTTATGGCCTTGTGATGAATATATGATGCGTGTGGGCATTAAGGAGGAATTTGAGCAGTATGTTCACAATGTCGGTCTCGGTCCCTACATTTCAGATAAGTGTGAGCAACGCCACCTTCTCACTAAGTCGTTTGTCAAAGGATTTAAATTCTTCCCTCGTGATTCTAGGGTGTCTTTTATAATTTATGTTAATCCATTTACTATCTCACTGGAGAATTTTGGTTACCATTGCAAACTTCTATTTTGGGGTTCGCTTGATGAACCACCAAAGGCTGAGTTCGAGTCTTTCTTTACTAGTCTTTGTTACGATAAAAATAGGGGAGTGACACAAGGAAGAATAAAGAGCATTCATTTTCCCACAATTCAGTATTTTGCATTATTTAACGGGAAATGCATAGTGGGCAAGCAAGACTGTAGCATACTTTGTGCGCCATACTTGAGCCTCATTCGCACCGCTCTCACTGATGAAAGGAATTATAACCTTGGAGCGATTGTTGCACGTAGACTTCAGCATAACGCTAACAGTGGCTGGTTCTATAGTGGAATTTATGCCACGCGTTTAGCACGAGGGCTGGGTGTTTCACCTTTGCCCTTTGACCCTATCCTACCCACGTAGTAAAAGAGCATAAAATTCTCAAGGGAATGGTTGATAACTTCACTTATAATCTATTGTTTAACCAAAAATTTGTTGTGCATACATATTTGCCTGCGCCTGCTCTCTTTGACTGTCACAACAAGGGAAGATATTTTTTCTTGATAGCAAGGCCCGAGTGCACAACGCAGCAGTGGAGGCAGCACGACAGGCCGAGACATCCGCACCAAGAGCCTCCATGAGCTACCACGCCGACTACTACCCTCTAGGCTACTGATTGATTATCAACTTAGGCCAAAAGCCTAAGCTTGGGGTAGTACGTGTTTCTCACCGACATTACATTTATGTCCACATATCATTCTATGCGTCGGTGTTCACAATTTTTCATTGTATCATCCATGCTTAGATTTATTTTATTGCTTTCTTCTTGTGTGTTTGAAAAACTTTTGAAAAACCAAAAAAATAGTTGTAGTAGTTTACTTTCTATGCATGCTTAGTAGTAATATTAAAAAGAAGACACAAATAGATTTCCTTGTTCTTCTTTTGCTTGTTGGGAGCTTTCCCGTGTAAATAGTTTTTCTCGTTTTTTCTTTTCCCTTTTATTTGCTTGTTCAAGAAAACCAAAAATTCCAAAAATATTTCAGTGTGTTTCCCTGAGTTTCTTTTCTTCTTATTCGAGTCTTACCGAGGAGAAGACCACGATGAAAATGTTGAGCGGCTCTCATATGAATAATTGTTGAACTAATAAAGAGCACATTTTACCTTGTCTTCTCTTGTTGAATAAAATGTTTGCAGATTCCAGCTTAGTCCACGGCACCCTTGCACTATTATTATTTTCATATCGTCCGGTCATGCAAGTGAAAGGCAATAATGACGATATTTGATGAACTGGCCGTGGCAGAGAGAAACTGGTATGAACTCGACTTGTTTTGTTTGTGTAAATATGTTTAACCTAGTATCCATGATTCAGCCCATTATGATTAAACATGTTTGCAATGACAATTAGAGATTATAGTTTCTCATGCCATGCATAAGTAGCTGGGAGTTGGTAATGATTTATCTTGGACATCAACATTGCGTTAAAATGATTGTGATGTAGTATGATGATATGGTATCCTCCTCTGAATGTTCGAGTGGCTTGACTTGGTACATGTTCATGCATGTACTTGAATCAAAACCAACATAGCCTCTATGATATTTATGTTCATGGTGTTCATATCCTACTCATGCTAGTGTCCAATGTTACTTATGCATAATGCATGTTTATGACCGTTGTTGCTCTCTAGCTGACCGCTTCTCAATCTAATTGCTAGCCTTCGCCTGTACTAAGTGAGAATTCTGCTTGTACATCAAAAACCTTGAACCCAAAGTTATTCCAGATGAGTCCACCATACCTACCTATATGCGGTATTACCCTGCCGTCCTAAGTACATTTGCATGTGCCACCTCTAAAAAAACTTCTAAAAATTATCCTTTTTGTGTGCGTGGATCATTCCTGGAACGACAGGAGGTGGTTGGTATCTTCCATGCTAAGCGGGTTTTCTCAGGTCGAGTGTTTATTCACTCGCCATCGCACGATAAAAGGGCGATAATAGAGATGCCCAGTCCCAAACTGCAAACATGAAAAAGAGTTAATCTCTTGAATAATCAAACAAAAACTCCCAATGGAGTCAAAACCTTTACTTTTATCGCTTGGGAACCGCCACTAGTGTGCTTAGCATGGAAGACGTTGATAACTGATGGTCGTGAAGTGAATGAGAAGGGTGCATGTCTCAAAATATCACTTATCTCTGCTTTAAAAACTTGAACTCTGGCACCTCTACAAATCACTGCTTCCCTCTACGAAGGGACTATCTATTTACTTTTATGTTGTGTCATCACCTTCTTAAACAAGCGCCAAAAATTGAGAAGAGCACAGATGTCATGATTTATGCATTGTGTGTAGCTAATGTTGGGTGCATCATGACTAGATCTTTTCTACCATGAATTACAATGTTTAGTTGCTGCTTAAACTTTGGAGGTGCTCTGCATTTATGTTTTGCGGTCTCAAAAAGGGCTAGCGAGATACCACTATTGTCATATTATATCATGGTTGTTTTGACAACATGTTGCTATTTGAGATCTCTTATTATTGCTCGCTAGCTGATTATGTCATTGATATGAGTCATTATAATATTTAAGAGTCATTGTCGACATGGTTAGTTATAATGTTGGCTGAAAACCTGGGTGATGTTTAAGCTTATTTATGCAAACAAGAGCAAAAGAGTTCGTAAAAGTTTTCTTTTTCACTTTCAGTTTATCAACTGAATTGCTTGAAGACAAGCAAAGGTTTAAGCTTGGGGAAGTTGATACGTCTCCAATGTATCTGCTTTTCCTAATGCTTTTCCTCCAGTTTTGGACTCTAATTTACAAGATTTGAATGAAACTAACCCCGGACTGACGATGTTTTCAGCAGAACTACCATGGTGTTGTTTTTGTGCAGAAATAAAAGTTCTCGAAATGGAATGAAACTTCGCGAGGAATTTTTATATAATATGAAAGAATTTCTGGAGCCAAGACCTACCGGAGAGGGGCCCCTGGGTGGGCACAACCCACTAGGGTGCGCCCCCCTCGCCTGGAGCGCCCAGGTGGGTTGTCCCTGCCTGGTGGCCCCGCGGACCCTGAAACCAACGCTATAAAATCCTATTTTTCCAGAAAAATAATCATGGAGAAAGAATTATCACGAACCAAGAGACGGAGACACTGCCAAGCCATGTTCTTCCTCGGGAGGGCAAATCTGGAGTCCGTTTGGGGCTCTGGAGAGGGTGATCTTCGTTCTTCATCATCACCAATCCTTCTCCATCGCCAATTCCATGATGCTCCCCACCGTGAGTGAGTAATTCCTTCGTAGGCTCATTGGTCGATGAGGAGTTGGATGACATTCATCATGTAATCGAGTTAGTTTTGTTAGGGCTTGATCCCTAGTATCCACTATGTTGTTAGATTGATGTTCCTATGACTTTGCTATGCTTAATGCTTGTCACTTTGGGCCCGGGAGCCATGAACTCAGATCTGAACTGTTTATGTTATCATTGCTACCTCTTGTGCACTGCATTGGTTTTCCCCGAAGAGGAAGGGATGATGCAGCAAAGTAGCGTAAGTATTTC
The DNA here is from genome assembly GCA_034509565.1 of Triticum monococcum. Lineage (NCBI taxonomy): Eukaryota > Viridiplantae > Streptophyta > Magnoliopsida > Poales > Poaceae > Triticum > Triticum monococcum. Next base: position 597,700,729 of record CM067844.1, read on the forward strand.
CCTCGGTTTTTGAGAACCAAGGTATCAATCCAGTAGGAGGCTACGCACGAGTCCCTCGCACCTGCACAAAACAAATAAATCCTCGCAACCAACGCAAATAGCGGTTGTCAATCCCTATAGGGCCACTTACGAGAGTGAGATCTGATAGATATGATAAGATAATATTTTTGGTATTTTTATGATAAAAGATGTAAAGTAAAATAAAGGCAAAGGAAATAGCAAAGAAAATAACTAAGTAGTAAGAGATTAATATGATGAAGATAGACCCGGGGGCCATAGGTTTCACTAGTGGCTTCTCTCGAGAGCATAAGTATTCTACGGTGGGTGAACAAATTACTGTTGAGCAATTAACAGAATTGAGCATAGTTATGAGAATATCTAGGTATGATAATGTATATAGGCATCACGTCAAAGACAAATAGACCGACTCCTGCCTGCATCTACTACTATTACTCCACTCATCAACCGCTGTCGAGCATCCATCTAGAGTATTAAGTTAAAAATAGAGTAACGCCTTAAGAAGATGACATGATGTAGAGGGATAGACGCATGCAATATGAATAAAACCCCATCTTGTTATCCTCGATGGCAACAATACAATACGTGCCTTGCTGACCTTACTGTCACCAGGAAAGGACACCGCAAGATTGAACCCAAAGCTAAGCACTTGTCCCACTGCAAGAAAGATCAATCTAGTAGGCCAAACCCAACTGATAATTCGAAGAGACTTGCAAAGATAACCAATCATAGATAAAATAATTCATAGAAGATTCAAATATTATTCATAGATAGACTTGATCATAAACCCACAATTCACCGGTCTCAACAAACACACCACAAAAAGAAGATTACATCGAATAGATCTCCACAAGAGAGGGGGAGAACATTGTATTGAGATCCAAAAAGAGAGAAGAAGCCATCTAGCTACTAACTATGGACCCGTATGTCTGAGGTAAACTACTCACACTTCATCGGAGAGGGCTATGGTGTTGATGTAGAAGCCCTCCGTGATCGATGCCCCCTCCGGTGGAGCTCCGAAACAGGCCCTATGATGGGATCTCGTGGATATAGAAAGTTACGGCGGTGGAATTAGGGTTTTGGCTCCGTATTTGATCGTTTGGGGTACGTGGATATATATAGGAGGAAGGAGTACGTGGTGGAGCAACAGGGGGCCCACGAGGGTGGAGGGCGCGCCTGGTGGGGGTAGGCGCGCCCCCCTACCTCGTGGCCTCCTCTTTTCTTTCTTGACGTAGGGTCCAAATCTCCCGGATCATAATCTTCCTAAAAATCACATTCCCGAAGGTTTCATTCTATTTGGACTCCGATTGATATTCCTTTTCTTCGAAACCCTAAAACAGGCTGTCGGATCTCGGGTTCCGGCAGACCCTTAAGGTTCGAACACTGGGGTGCGCACGGAGATTACGCCTTCTACCTCCCCGTCTCGCAAAGATCTAAAACTACTGAAAGAATTGCGCAAGAGACACAAGATTTATACTGGTTCGGGCCACCGTTGTGGTGTAATACCCTACTCCAGTGTGTGGTTGGTGGATTGCCTCCTGGGGCTGGTGATGATGAACAATACAAGGAAGAACAGCCTCGCGAGGGTCTGTTCCTGGCTGGGGCGATGAACTGCTAGGAGGAGTTCAGTCACCCTTCTCTCTCTCTCTCTCTCTCTCTCTCCCTCTCTCTTTCGCTCGCCTTTTCTACTTGAACCGAACGAATGAACCTAACCCAACCGAACCGAACCCCCTTGCCGTGTGGGTGGCTGGTCCTATTTATAGAGGCCCTGGTCCTCTTCCCAAATATCGAGCGGGAAGGGAGCCAACAATGGCGGGCTAATTTGAAGGGGGACAGCAAGCATCAACTATCCTGACAAAAGCAGTCTTTGCCTGCGCAAAGCTCTGGTGATGACGTCGTCCTGGGCTCCATGGTGACCTCCGTCTCATAGTCCTCCTGGTCTTGGTCTTGTTGCACCGAAATGGCAACCTTTGCCTGATGCCTCGGTACTCCGCGGCTGCGCTTCCCCCTTTGCACCAAAGAGGAAAGAAGGACGCTGCGCGCGCTGGTGCCCGCCTGGCGCCTTGAGTCGTCATGGCTTGCATCACGGGCACCTCACGAGGTACTCTGCCTTGATCTCTCCGCCTCCTCGCGAGCCAGCCTGACGAGGCCGTGCCTGAGGAAGTTCCGTGTCGCCCGCCTCGCGAGGCTCGGCCCCTCGCGAGGGTCTTGAGTCTTGTGCTGATGAGATGGGCCATGCTGGGCCTGCTTTGAGCCATGCCGCAGGCCGCAAGCAGGCAAGTCTGGGGACCCCCGTTCCTAGAACACCGACAGTAGCCCCCGGGCCCAAGGCGTGCCTGGACTTGGCCGTGCCGAGAGGCGAAAGGGCAAGGGCGAAGCATCACGGGCCCTAACAGCCTGCGGCCTTGGGCGCCGCGTGGCGGTTGATGGGACGCGAGTGCCTCAGCAACCGGCAGGTTGATAAAGGAGCAGCATCTGCCCAGACTTGGCCTTTGATTTCTCCGGTCGCTGCTCAGATTCCCATTCATGCGCCTTCCCTTTCTTCCTCCAAACTTCCAGATCTACTCCGGCTGCGTGACCTAGGAAGCCATGGCGCCTCGCCAGCCTCCGGCCGAAGCCTAGTATTCTCCTGCTCTGGACTTGCCGAAAGTGTCCAAGGCTGGCCTTGACCGGTTGCGCCGGATGGCGGCGGCACAGGGCGTCGACGGGACGAAGGTGTTCAAGGCCGGCTCCGCCACCCCTGAGGGCCGAGGGAGCACCTTTTATCCTCTCTTTGTAAGCTCCATTGCTATGGGCCTGGTGCCTCCCTTCTCCGAGTTCTTCTTCTCTGTCCTCCGCCATTACAACTTGCAGGCTCTGCATCTCCACCCCAACTCCATTCTTCTTCTGGCGATCTTCGCTTACTACTGCGAGGCCCACGTAGGGGTGCAGCCTTCGGTGGCCTTGCTGCGCCACTACTTCTCCCTCCGGGTCACTCGCGGCTCTCCTTCCGCGTGCGCGGGCTTTGTCGCATACGGCGGCACCATTGACATCTCGAATCCCAGGAAGAGGATTGAGGGCTTCCGGAGCAAGTGGGTCTTGGTAGATGCCGGGCGCGTCCATCCTAGGCTGATTTTGCCTGCAGAGCCGCCCGCGAGCCCCGGCGACTATGGCCGAGTGGAGCTCATGGACCCTCGCGCGAGACTGGTGCTGGAGAAGATGGACGCAGACTTGAGGCCGGCCAGCATGGCGGCGGCGAAGTTGACCGGCGCGTCGCGGCTGAAGGAGTTCCTGGAGCACCAGCTGGCTCCACTCCGGCAGTACTCACCTCCGATGTGGAGGCCTCATCCGAGCCCCGCGGCCTTGAGTGGCGAAGATTTAGCCGCGGTCCTCCAATCTCTGGTCAGGGGCGAGGTGGCAAGGTTGGAGGGCGCTCCCAAGCCCTTGTTCCTTCGCGACGACTGGGAGCAGGTGGTGAAGTCCAGGCCCGTTTTTAATGGGGACGGGCTCGTGCCCGTGGCGGCTTCCGAAGGACCGGTGGACGTGCCCTCCGGCGGCTCCAGCAAGGAGGAGGACTAAGAGGAGCGGGGAGAGGGGCCCGACTCTAGGGCGACCGATGGAGAGTCGAGGGCTCCCCTCCCCCGACGCAGGCCCCGCAGCCTCCGCCTTTCTTCAAGCGATGATGATGATGAGGATGGAGAGGAGCAGGTCGGCGGGAGCTAACCCCCGATCCCGAAGAAGGACAGGACCGGGTTGATCTCCCGCGGGACTGCCTCTGCCCCGAGGCAGCCCGCAGGCGCGCCTCCTGCTTCCGAGATTGACCCTTCCAGCCGGCTGTCAGGCTTCAAGTTTGGCAAGAGGCTGCTCGAGCTCACCGGCGACGACCCGTAAGTGCTCGCCCCTTGTCTCTATTTCTTGTTCCGCTGCGGAGGCTTAACATTCACATCTCTTGAACAGGCTGGAGCCCGTGGCGAACAAGCTAAAGGGGGCTCCTGAGGCTTCATCCGCGGCGGCGCCTCCGCCTGTGGAGGAGGGTGATCACGGTGCGCGGGCTTCTCCTGCCCGGTCGGCCTTGCGAGGCCTGGTCGAGCTGGTTGGGACGAGCTCAGCCCCCATGGCCCAAGTGACTCCCGTGGTGCCTTTGCCCACTGCCGACATCATAGCCGCTGGGGTGCAGCAGGCTCCACCTCAGGACGCTGTGGTGTTGACGTCGCCGCCTTCTTCCTCTGTTCCAATGGCTGCTGCTTCCCCGGCTCCTCCTGCCGTCCTGGAGCATGCCGTTGCTGGACTGGACCGGCTGCGGCAGGATCTTCTTGGTGCCGACCCTCGCCTGGTGGCCGGGCGCTTGGAGCTGGCTTCGGGATGGATTCGCTCCGACACCTCGATCCGGGCGGCGCTGGTTCAAGCCTCGATGGCCTGCGACGAGTATAGGTAGGCCATCCTTGTGACAAAGGCTGCTCATGACGCAGCCCTGGGGGAGGTGGTTGAAGTCCGCGGTCGTTGCAAGGCGCTGGAGGACGAGCTACAAGGCCTGCGGGACCAGCTCGCGAAGGAGGTTCATCTTCGCCAGGAGCAAGAAGAGGGCATGAAGGCTCGCGAGGAGGCCGTCGAGGGCCGGGAGGCCAAGCTCAAGAAGCGCCGTGACTGCCTAAGTGCGCTAGGGGAGGAGCTGGAGGCGACGAGGGTCGAGCTGGACAGCAAGGCCAAGGTTCTTGCCGAGGATCGCATGGCCTTCGCAGACATGGAGAAGAAGGCTCGTGATTTGCTGAAGATGCTCTACGCTAGTGGCCTGGAGAGCCCGCTGGCCGGCGTCGAGGAAGGCCCCGCCAAGCTGCTCCCCTTCTTGGTTCGTGCCCTTGAGGATGTCACCCTTGGCCTTGGCCCCACGGCCGAGGCCGAGGCGCGTGTCCTGTCTTCTGCTGCGCTGACGCAGGTCTTCACCCACATCTACCTTCGTGACCCCAGCGCCGACCTTGACGGCCTGCTGGAGCCAGTAAGCAGCGAGGGTGCTGCCGCCGCTGCTGAGGCCGTGAAGGGCCACGCGGAAGCTCTGCTGGGGAAGTTCCGGGCCTTCAGTTCCAAGCCAAAGCAGGGTGCTTCCAATTCTGCCGCTCCGTGAGGCGAGGCCACCCGCGCTGCTCCACCGCCACCAAGTCACCCGCTGTTGCTCCTGCCCTGTTTTTAATTCCTGCATCATGCATCATGCCTCATGGAGGCGTTTAAACTTGCATTTGGTATTGTGACAACATTATGTACTATGATATTTGTTTTTAAGTTCTTTGAATTTTATGCCTTCCCTCCCTACTTGCTTGTGTTCTACGCCGGCAGAGCCCGGCCCCGCGCGTACCTCACCCAGCATTAGCCCCGACCAGAAACCAGGATGGGACCAAAGGAGTGAGGGGCTACAGAGCCAGTTAGGCTCCTGAGTCATGATGCTCAGGAGTCCCCCTTAGCGCACGAACAACAAGTAGGGAGGTGTGATGTAGGTGAATCTTCCGTTCTACGTCTGCAGAGCCCGACTCCGCGCGTACCTCACCCAGCATTAGCCCCGACCGGAAACCAGGACGGGACCAAAGGAGTGAGGGGCTATGGAGCCAGTTAGGCTCCTGAGTCGCGATGCTCAGGAGTCCCCCTTGACGCGCAAACAGCATGTGATTAGGTGAGATGCAAGTGGGACCACCGTTCTACGTCTGCAGAGCCCGGCCCCGCGCGTGCCTCACCCAGCATAGCCTTTAAGAACTAAGGAGTGAGGGGCTACGGGACCAGTTAGGCCCCTGAGTCGCGATGCTCAGGAGCCTCCCTTGACGCGCAAACGGCCTTCATACCTTGGCTCCGCTCGGGGAGGGGCGCGCGACGAACCAGGCCCGAGGGGCCTGGCTGGGTGGCATACGTCCGGGCGTGACCCAGGCGCAGCCCCCGTGCCCAGCCCCCTCGCGCAGCGCTCCCGAGGGGAGGCATTGCGATGAGGCTAGACACTGAGCTCTGGGCTCCCTGAGGTTGATGCGGCCCGAGGGCCACCCTCAGTTGTTTATCACCAGCGCGAAGCATAGCGCTTCCGTATGTGTATGGGCATAGCCACTCCTCGGTAGTGTCGTCAGCCAGCGCGGAGCATGGTGCTTCCACAGGTACGTGGGAGGGGGCTCCCCTCCGGGAGGAGCCCCCAGGGCGTGTACAGCCCCGCCCTGACACGTGGCCGGCACGGTAGGGCTAGGTGAGGTGTATCTGGGCACCCGTGAGCCAGCGCAGGACTCACGGGGCCCTACCTCTAGGCGGGTTGCGCCTGGCACTAGGCCTTATCTTGAGTTGTGTTCCTGCAAACTTGGTTAGATGCCGGCACTCTACATCCTCGGGTCCCGGCCCTCGAGCTTGTCTTAGCCGTCGCTGGTATGCCAGGTCGCGATGCCATGGACATGACCAGAGGGTGAGGACTGGAGAGCCAGTAAGAGCCCTGAGTCGCGATGATCAGGTACCCCCCCTTTAACGTGCAAGTGGTCGACATGGAGAAGAAAAGGTCCCGTGGACAGGCATCAAGTAATCATGCATGATGGGTGAATGCATAACCGGAAATAAACGCTAGGGAGGTACATGCCACTAGGCCTGGCCCGAGCGACTTGGGGATAATGCAGCCCGAGGGGCGCCCCCAACAAAGCAAGCTAACAACACGAAAATAGCAAGGGGTACATACCGCAGGGACGGACCCACGCGGCCTGGGAACGATGCAGCCCTGGGAGGGCGCTCCCAGCTGAAAATGAAACTTGTAAGATGTCACCTGACGGTGTCGAGGGCGAAGGGGTGTCGGTGTAGCAGACTCGAGAGGCTGCGGGAGCCGATCCTCACGAGCCCCCAGGCCCAGGGGCCTCGGGAGGCTCCGGGGGCACTGGTAGTCCTTCACGAGTCATCTCCATCTCTGCTAAGGCTGCGGAACGCCTGTCTTCTTGAGCCTCCATGATGCTCCTCATGAGGCGCTGGTGCGTAGCAACCGCACTCGGCAGGCCGTAAGGCATGCGAACGTAGCTGCGGGGTGGACCACGGCAGTGCCCCACTCGCGAGGGCCAGAGGCGCTCCGTGGTAGCGACTTGGTTGAGCCCTGGTACATCGACGCATACGCGCAGCCCACCATCCTCGCCTGGATTGGGAGCCGCAGCCGGTATACGGCGGCAACCTCTCATGATCCTTGATTCCTATAGTTCTTGAATGGTTCTGTCGACGAACTCCTGTGGGTCTGACCCTCCTTGCCTCGCTCCTTCTTGCGGGAAACGCGCTTCGAAACACGCCTCCACGTGGTGCCCAAGCGCCTCCCTCGTGACCCCTGCCAGGTCGGTGGCCCTCCAGGGGGAGCCCCCGAGCCCTGCCGGAGGAGGGCGCCGGGCGCGCTTTCCTATGCGATGGAAGGGGGTTCCCCCTGGGCAGACGCGGGCCCTGAGGGGCCTGCCTCCCGAGGGGCCAGTCCGGATGATGCCTTCTTCTTCTTGGGGGTGGTCTCAGGAATCCTCCTGCTTCCGCGATCCGGGTCTTCCAGCGACGCGGCCTGAAAGGCCCGCTCCAGGGAACACACTGCATCCCTCTCTTCACAGGGCACCGTGATGACTCCGCCACTCCCTGGCATCTTGAGGACGTTGTAGCCATGGTGAGTTGCGGCAATGAACTTGGCCAGCTCTGGGTACCCGAGGATGGCGTTGTACGGCAGGCGGATGTGGGCAACGTCGAAGTCGATGAGCTCGGTGCGGTAGTTGTCGCGCGCCCCGAAGGTGATAGGGAGGCAGACCTGCCCAATCGGGATTGTGGAACCGTCGGTGATTCCAGAGAAGGGCTTGGTTGGCTGAAGCTGGTCGTAGGGCACTTGGAGATTGTTGAACGTTTCCACAGACAGGACGTTGAGTCCTGCCCCACCATCAATGAGGGTCTTGGTGACCAATACATTGCTGATGACTATGGAGCAGAGCATCGGGAGGACGCCAGCGGTGGCTACACACTTGAGTTGATCCACTGAGCTGAATGTGATGGCACACGCCGACCACCTGAGAGGGCGCGTTGCTTCGAGCCTGGGGAGGGCTGCGTTCACCTCGTGGGCAAACTGCTTGAAGATGCGTTGGGAGGCTGGGGCTTGAGCTCCGCCCAGGATGCAGGCGATCGCGTGTGGCTCCTGGAAGCCCCCAGCCCCCTCATCTTGATGGCGGTCCTCATTCCTCCTTGGCTGAGGTGGCAGTGGAGGGAGGCCTGCGTTGCCTTGCGGGCGATCCTCACGAGGCTGATCCCTCCAGTCCCCCTCACGAGGCAGGTCTCACTAGCGATCCTCGCGAGGCTGATCGCACCACCCTGGGCGCGGGCCACGGTCTTCCAAGCATCCTGCGTTTCTTCCTCCTCCTCGGCCATAGCCCCGATCGGCGCGATCGGGACGACGGCCGATCCTTCCTTCCCGCACGGCGTGGAGTTCTTGGCATTCGTTGGTGTTGTGGGTGTGGAGGTCGTGGTACACATAGTACCGACTGCCCCTGAAGGATTCAGGCACATCTTTGCCCCGCTTGGTGTCTGGTTCCACTGCGAGCACGGCAGCCCCCTTGCACTTCGCGTCCTTGGCCTTGGGCTTCTTCTCTTCTGGGTCTGTGGCAGGCAGCTTGAGGAGGGAGAGGCGTCCCTCCTCAGCCCTGGCGCACTTGGTCGCCAAGTTGAACAGCTCCAGGGAGGTGCACAGGTCTTCATGCATCGCCAGCTCCTCCTTCATCTTGACGTCGTGCACGCCATCAGAGAAGGCCGAGATGATGGCCTCCTCGGACACCTTGGGGATCTTGAGGTGCGCGATGTTGAAGCGCTGGATGTACTTTTGCAGGGTCTCTCCGGGTTGTTGCTTGATGCGGCGCATGTCGCTCACGGCGGGCGGCCGGTCGCGAGTACCTTGGAAGTTGGCGATGAAGCGGGTGCGCATCTGGTCCCAGGAAGAGATCGTGCGTGGTGCCAGATTCAGGAGCCAGGTGCGAGCTCCTTCCTTGAGCGCCATGGGGAACCAGTTCGCCATAACCTTTTCGTCCCCGCTGGCAGCTTCGATGCCCAGCTCATAGAGCTGGAGGAACTCCGCAGGGTCAGTCGTGCCGTCATAACGTTGGGGCACGTCTGGCTTGAACTTGCCGGGCCACGCGACGCTTCGCAGCTCGGTGGTGTAGGCACGGCAGCCTGCGGTGGCCACGAAAGGCCTCGGCTAGGGGAGAGCTTGGTCTTGAGGGTTCCCTCGCGCTGCAGCTAGGAGCAGTGCGGGGTCTTGGCATGCCGGAGCAGGTGCAGGGTCGCGGCGCGCCAGAGCAGGGAGCGCCCGGGCGGCTCCTTGCGGGCGAGGGATCTCTTGGCAGCTCCGTTCTTGCTGCGCTGGCGCCTGACGGAGCGGGTTCCGCCCAGGGGCCGCACGCCTTGGAGCTACGGCATCTTCTTGGAGAGGAGGCGGCTGGTACGCCTCCGGGGCTTGGTTGCCCGCACGAGGCGGGGTGTGGCGCAGAGGAGCGGACGGCGCGGGAGAGCCCCCTGCGGCACGAACAAGCTCGGCGACGCGGTCGAGCCACTCCTCGTAGACGTCATCGACGGGACGGTAGCGCAGGAGCTCATTTGCCGCGAGGAGCACAGCTCGAGCCTCCATGGGTGCGCGGAGTGCGCGGGACGAAGAACCAGCGGGCGCGAGCGATGGAGTAGCAATGTGGCCGTCTTGCCGCACGGAGGGATGCTGGGACAATGCTTGCTGCTCGCCCCCCGCCGGGCCGGTGGCGGCGTTGACGGCGGGCGATGGGGAACGACGAGGACGGCCGCCCACGGGCACCGTCTGGGCGACGCGAGAAGCGATGGCGGCCCGGCGCTCGGCGCGAGCCCGACGTGCGTCGGACATGGATGCGACGGTCGGAGGAGAGCGGGGTGGTGGACGACTAATTCCGGCGCCCCCCTACCTGGCGCGCCAAATGTTGGATCTCGGGTTCCGGCAGACCGTTAAGGTTCGAACACTGGGGTGCGCGCGGAGATTACGCCTTCTACCTCCCCGTCTCGCAAAGATCTAAAACTACTGAAAGAACTGCGCAAGAGACACAAGATTTATACTGGTTCGGGCCACCGTTGTGGTGTAATACCCTACTCCAGTGTGTGGTTGGTGGATTGCCTCCTGGGGCTGGTATGATGAACAATACAAGGAAGAACAGCCTTGCGAGGGTCTGTTCCTGGCTGGGGCGATCAACTGCTAGGAGGAGTTCAGTCACCCTTCTCTCTCTCTCTCTCTCTCTCTCTCTCGCTCACCTTTTCTACTTGAACCGAACGAATGAACCTAACCCAACCGAACCGAACCGAACCCCCTTGCCGTGTGGGTGGCTGGTCCTATTTATAGAGGCCCTGGTCCTCTTCCCAAATATCGAGCGGGAAGGGAGCCAACAATGGCGGGCTAATTTGAAGGGGGACAACAAGCATCAACTATCCTGACAAAAGCAGTCTTCGCCTGCGCAAAGCTCTGGTGATGACGCCGTCCTGGGCTCCATGGTGACCTCCGTCTCGTAGTCCTCCTGGTCTTGGTCTTGTTGCACCGAAATGGCAACCTTTGCCTGATGCCTCGGTACTCCGCGGCTACGCTTGCCCCCTTTGCACCAAAGAGGAAAGAAGGACGCTGCGCACGCTCGCGCCCGCCTGGTGCCCTGAGTCATCATGGCTTGCGTCACGGGCACCTCGCGAGGTACTCTGCCTTGATCTCTCCGCCTCCTCGCGAGCCAGCCTGACGAGGCCGTGCCTGAGGAAGTTCCATGTCGCCCGCCTCGCGAGGCTTGGCCCCTCGCGAGGGTCTTGAGTCTTGTGCTGATGAGATGGGCCATGTTGGGCTTCCTTTGAGCCATGCCGCAGGCCGCAGGCAGGCAAGTGTGGGGACCCCCGTTCCCAAAACGCCGACACAGGCAAAACAGCAATTCTAGGCTGGGCCTCCAGTTAATAGGTTAGTCCCAAAAATAATATAAAAGTGGATAATAAAGCCCAATCATGTCGAAAACAGTAGATAATATAGCATGGAGCAATCAAAATTATAGATACGTTGGAGACATATCAATCATCATTATATCCATGTTTTAGATCCGATCTTGCAAGTTATAGTCACCTACTACGTGTTATGATCCGGCAACCCCGGAGTGACAACAACCGGGCACACTCCTGGTGATGACCGTAGTTTGAGGAGTTCATGGATTCACTAAGTGTTAATGCATTGTTCCGGTTCTCTATTAAAAGGAGACCTTAATATCCCTTAGTTTCCAATATGAAATCCGCTGCCACGGGAGGGTAGGACAAAAGATGTCATGCAAGTTCTTTTAATAAAGCATGTATGACTATTTATGGAATACATGCCTACCTTATCTTGATGAACTGGATCTAGGGCAGTATCGCCCTAGGTTATAAGTGTCACATGATGAATACCATCCAACAAGTCACCGATCCAATGCCTACGAATTTATCTTATATTATTTCTGCTAAGTTACTACTGCTATCATTACTGTTACACTTGCTACAAAATTACTTCTATCACTATTACTATTACCGTTGCTGCTGTCACTACTATCAAAACTATCAAACTATCTTGCTACTGATTACTTGTTGTAGTTAATTAATCTCCATGTGTGGTTGAATTGACAACTCAGCTGCTAATACCTTCAAATATTCTTTGGCTCCCCTTGTGTCGAATCTATAAATTTGGGTTGAATACTCTACCCTCAAAAACTGTTGTGATCCCCTATACTTGTGGGTTATCAGTGTCCAGTTTATCAAGGCTTCGCAAATTTCCGAGGAGCTCTCCAACAACTCCCAAAGTTAAGTGCTTATTCCCCCAAGAAAGCCATGCAAACCTGTTTAGTTTTGAAACCAGTTTCACACTAGCCAGGGGGGGTGTCCCTGCTATAAAACCCCATCTCCCCATCCTCTAGAGGAAACTTTTGTCAAACCATTCAGCTACAAACTTATGCAGCAAGACTGCTAGAGAGATCCAAGAGATCTTGCTACCTTTGCTCTTGTGAGTTCATTCAGATTCGCGAGAAGGAGCCTTTGGTTCCCCCTAGTTCGTGCTCTACGGTTCCGACCGTTTTGTATGAATTAGTCCCAGTTTGTGGTTCCGCTATTGTTCGGACAGCGGGTTGTAGTTCTTGAGCTTTGGTCAGCCATCTTCAACGTACTAGTTGCATCCAACCTTGGCAGGTATAAAGCTAGTTATCTCGGCTGCCTGCAGCTAGTTACCCCTTTCGATTCGATCCTATGATGTGAAGATCGGGCCACCCTCAGGCTGAAGTCGTTGATTGGGTTCCCACCTATCATCTGGTATCAGAGCCTTCGTTGACACGGTAGGATCTGTTATCCAAGTTTATCTTGCTATCATCCCTTTAGATCGAGTGTTTTTCATGCTATATTTTCTGTCCTAGAAGTCCAAAGCCCCACCAAAAATAAATCCAAGCCTTGTTGGTGTTGAGATCTTGTTGTTGCATACCTTGCATGTTCTTCATCGTTTAGATCTGCACCAAGTTCATCTTCATAATTGCTTTCAGATTTGGTTGTTGTGCTTTGGAAAAAGAGAGGAAAAAATAGTGGCAAAAAATCAAAGAGAGATAGAAAAGAGTGGCAGAAAAAAAAGGTCAAGAGAGAAAAAGAAAGTGTTGTGTAAGATCCAAAAGTTTCAGCTTGATAGAAAATTTTCAGAAGCCTGTGTGTTGTGTTTTTCAATCTTGGTGCAAAGGTGCAGTAGATCCATCCACATATTTTTCTTGGTTTGCATCAACTTGATTTCAGCACAAGACCCTTTTTGGTACCCCACCGAGCTCCACCAAAAACCGAAGCTAGTTATTTGATCCCTGTCTTTCATTCGCTTTAACACATCTGGGAGAAGCACAATCTGATGTGAACTCATAAGAACTTTGGTGAGTAAGAGGTGAGGTTGTGTGATTCCACAAAAATTATCCTATTGCACTTTTGGCCTTACTAACATGGCAGGATCTAGATTGAGTGTTCATGGAGAAAACCATGGGGAAGAAGATACCCCAGTCACATGTGCTGATTTTCAAGAATTACATAACCTGGTTCGCGACCTTGGAAGGATGTTTCACGAGTGACCTCTAGTAGGTGGTGATAGGCTTCGACACCGACAACACCCTATTGACCCACTTAATGAAGTTGGGGATGAGAATTCCGTGCATGCTGCTGTGGATCATGCCTTGGAGGATGATAACAATAGCTATGGTGGACATGTAGCTGCTGCTCGTGGGCGTGGTGTTGCTGCTCATGGAGGGAAGCGGGGAGGACAACTTCGAGGGCGAGGCCATGGTCCTCGTGGGCACTACTATGACCCTCATGAGCATGTTGCTCATGGTCATGGAGATGATTTTGATGATTATGATGGTGTTCCATACCGTCGTGCTGCTGATGATGGGCGTCGTGTAGAACGCCATGATCGAGATGGACAAGATGACATAGCAAGAATCAAGTTGCGCGTCCCCAAATTCATAGGAAAGAGAGACCCTGATGCATATTTTGATTGGGAAGAATAGTGTGATCAGATTTTTCGTATCCATAATCTCGCCGATCCCAAGAGTCAACCTTGCTTGTGTTGAGTTTTTTGGTTATGCACTCAACCAACTACAGGAAAATCAGCTGCTGCTAGGTCGTGAACACATTGACACTTGGGAAGAGATGAAACAAGCCATGAGGTGAAGGTTTGTTCCTTCGCAATATCAAAGAGATCTCCAAAACAGATTGCAGTGCCTCAGCCAAGGTACACGCACGGTGGATGAGTACTATAAAGAGATGGAATTGTTGCTGGTCCATGCTCGTATTGATGAAGATGAGGAGTCAAAGATGGCAAGATTTCTGCATGGTCTCAACAATGAAATTTCAGATTTTGTGGAGATGTTTCCCTATAACACTCTACAAGATATTTTGGAGCAAGCAAAGCGCACGGAGAGGAAGGTGCAGCAGAGTGGTCACAGACGGATATCTCATAACCGCACGGCCACACCATCGCAAAGGTTGCAGCCAAGTGCCTCTCATGGTGGTTCTCAGTTTCAACATACTTCACACCCTACCGCCACCCGGCGAACAACGGCTTCATCAGCATCATCACCGACTCCTAGGAATGTTGACAAGTGTGCTCCTTCTACTGCTGGAAGTACTTCTAACCCCACAGATGTACCATCATCTCGAAGTCAAGATATTGAGTGTTGGAAGTGCAAAGGGCATGGTCACATTTCTTCTGAATGTTGAAACAAGAGAGTTCTATTTGTGAATGAACAAGGTGAATGGGAATCTAAGAGTGAGCATGAAGATAATGGAGCATCGGATGATCATGAGGATGAAGAGGGCGAGAAGAGTGGTTGTGATATTCAGGCCGACATGGGAGATTGCTTTGTTTCCCGTCATGTGCTTAGTGTCAATGCAGATAGAGAAGAGTAAGGGCAGCGACATAATATTTTTCACACCCGTGGCACCATCAAGGACAAGGTTTGCAGAATTATTGTTGACAATGGCAGCTGCAACAACATTGCAAGTTCAGATTTGATAGAGAAATTGGGACTGAAACAAAGAAGGCACCCAAGTCCATATAAGATGCGATGGCTCAAAGATTGTGGTACACTTCGAGTAAGCAACATCGTCACCGTTCAGTTTTCCATTGGGAAGTGCCGAGATCAAGTGGAATGTGACGTGGTGCCAATCCAAGCGTGCGAATTGTTGTTGGGAAGGCCTTGGTTGTATGATCGTGATATGCAAATCAACAGTCGTACTAATCATATCTCGTTCCAATGCAAGGGAGAGCGCATATCTTTGCTCCCTTTGACACCCGAAGAAATATTGATGGATGATCTGAAAAGGAAAGAGAGAGTGAGTGAGAAACACTTGAGTGACATCTACCAACATAGTGAGCGAGAGAATCCAAATCCAAATAAAACCCCACAGCTTAAATTGACCAAGACATGGGAAAGAGGGATTAGTTATGATGGCTAGGAAAAGGGACATGAGAGAGTTGAGAGAACCCAATTCCGTGTTCTTTGTACTTTTGTACAAGGACAATTTTCTTTCTACTAACGACTTACCCTCTACCATTCCTAGTGTTGTTGCTGAACTTTTGCAGGGGTATGAAGATGTGTTCCTTGAGGAGATACTACCAGGGCTGCCACCACAAAGAGGCATTGAGGACCAAATTGATATGGTCCCAGGAGCCCCATTGTCGAACCGACCACCATACCGCACAAACCCGGAGGAAACCAAGGAGATTCAGCGACAAGTTGCGGGCCTACTAAACAAAGGTTATGTAAGTGAAAGTCTCTCTCCTTGTGTTGTACCCGTTCTTTTAGTACCAAACAAACATGGCTCTTCTCGAATGTGTTGTGATTGTAGGCCTATTAAAAACATCACCATGAGGTATAGGCACCCCATACCTAGGCTTGATGATATTCTTGATGAACTTAGTGGCGCCG
Organism: Triticum monococcum; assembly: GCA_034509565.1. Lineage (NCBI taxonomy): Eukaryota > Viridiplantae > Streptophyta > Magnoliopsida > Poales > Poaceae > Triticum > Triticum monococcum. Next base: position 597,716,175 of record CM067844.1, read on the forward strand.
CCATCTTTTCTAAAATTGACTTGCGGACTGGCTACCACCAAATTAGAATGAGAGAGGGTGATGAATGGAAAACTGCTTTTAAAACAAAATCTGGTTTGTATGAGTGGTTAGTTATGCCATTTGGATTGACAAATGCACCTAGTACCTTCATGAGATTAATGAATCATGTGCTTAGAATGTTCATTGGCAAGTTTGTGGTTGTTTACTTTGATGACATCCTGATTTATAGCAAAACTTTGGATGAACATGTTGAACACATCCGGTGTGTGTTTACTGTCCTAAGACAGGAGAGATTACATGCTAACAAGCAAAAGTGCATATTTTGCACAAACAAAGTTGTGTTTCTTGGCTTTGTTGTTTCAGGTAAATGTGTGGAGGTAGATGAGGAGAAGGTCAAAGCCATCTGTGAGTGGATGCCTCCACAAAATGTAAGCCAAGTACGAAGCTTCCTTGGCCTTGTTGGTTTCTATCACCGGTTTGTGAAGGATTTCAGCACCATTGCTGCCCCAATGAATGAGCTAACTAAGAAAGATGTTCCCTTCAAGTGGGAAAACGCACAAGATAAGGCCTTCCAAGAGCTGAAAGAAAAATTGAAAACTACACCATTGCTTGCACTACCCAACTTTGAGTGCTCTGTTCGCTTGTTGCTTTTCCAGGAGGCTCATGCTGGTGGTCTCATGGGACATTTTGGAGCAAAGAAAACTGACAGTGTGCTGATCGACCATTTCTTTTGGCCAAGGATGAGGCGTGATGTTGAGCGCTATGTGCTATGTTGTGAGATCTTCCGCAAAGCTAAGTCACGTTTAAACCCTCATGGACTTTATACGCCTTTATCAATTCCTAGCACACCTTGGGAAGATATTTTTATGGATTTTTTTCTTGGATTGCCACGTACTAAGAGAGGGAGTGATTCCGTTTTTGTGGTGTTTGATAGGTTTAGCAAGGTGGCTCATTTTATCCCATGTCATAAGAGTGATGATGCTTCACACATTGCTGATTTGTTTTTCAGAGAAGTCGTGCGACTACATGGAGTACCACGCACTATTTTTTCAGATCGTGACACTAAGTTTCTGAGCTATTTTTGGAAAACATTGTGGGAAAATCTAGGAACAAATCTTCTCTTTTCCACTACATGCCACCCATAAACGGATGGAAAAATTGAAGTTGTCAACCGCACACTATCCATGATGTTGAGAGCAGTATTAAAGAAAATTTTGAAGATGTGGAAAGAGTGTCTCCCCCACATGGAGTTTGCATACAACAGGGTGGTACATTCGACTACTAATTTTTATCCTTCTGAAATTGTTTATGGTTTCAAACCTTATGCTCCCATAGATCTTTTGCCTTTACCATTGCAGGAGTGGACTAATCTTGATGCAAGTAAGTGTGCTGACTTCGTGAAGAAAATTCATGAGAAGACCAAGGAGAATATTGAGAAGATGACTGAAAAATATGTAAAACGAGCAAACAAGGGAAGAAAGAAGGCGTTGTTTGAAGAAGGTGATCTTGTGTGGGTGCACCTGCGGAAGGATTGTTTCCCGGATCAACGCAAATGCAAGTCACAACCACGTGGAGATGGTCCATTCAAAGTGCTTGCAAAGATCAATGATAATGCCTACAAGATTGACCTTCTGATGGATTATGGTGTTAGTCCAACCTTCAATGTGTCTGACCTCTCTCCATACTTTGGACCATCAGAGTCTAGGACGACTCATTTTCAAGAGGGGGAGGATGATGAGGACACCACAACCATCGACAAGTCTCCAACAATTATAGGTCTAATCACAAAAAGTTGCGCCAAACTAATAAGTGACCAAGTGAACGTTAACTTAAGTTTACCTTGTAACCTTGATGACACAACTACGATTTCATACCCATTATTGTTGGTTGAACTTAGGTATCACGTGGAAGAAAGCCAACAACCTATGAGCTCTTGAAACAACCGGTTTGGAGGAACAAGTTTGGACGAAACAAGTTTCAAGTGAAGTTGATGTTGTTAGTTTTTACCTTTGATGTTTTGGTGTGCCACACCAATGTGGTGGAGAGACGGGGATATAGGGGTACATCAACAGAAGCTACATCAAATTATCTTTTCAATGCAAAAAACGTCACATCATTTGGAGTTGTGAGTCAAACGTTGTAGTCATTCTCGTGGAAGGTGTCCAGTCTGTCAATGCTTCACGAATTTCCGAGGAGCTCTCCAACAACTCACAAAATTGAGTGTTTATTCCCAAATGCAAACATGTTTACTTTTGAAACCATTTTCACACCTAGCCAAGGGGGTTGTCCCTGCTATAAAACCACATCTCCGCCATCCTCTAGAGAAAACTTTTGAAACCATTTTCACACCTAGCCAAGGGGGGTTGTCCCTGCTATAAAACCCCATCTCCCTCATTCTCTAGAGAAAACTTTTGTCAAACCATTCAGCTACAAGCTTATGCAGCAAGACTGTTGGAGAGATACGAGAGATCTTGCTACCTTTGCTCTTGTGAGTTCATTCGGATTCGCGAGAAGGAGCCTCTGGTTCCCCCTAGTTCATGTTCTACGGTTCCGGCCGTTTTGTGTGGCTTAGTCCCGGTTTGTGGTTCTGCGATTGTTCGGACAGCGGGTTGGAGTTCTTGAGCTTCGGTCAGCCATCCCCAACATACGGGTTGCATCCAACCTTGGCAGGTATAAAGCTAGCTACCCGACTGCTTGCAGCAAGTTATCCCTTCTGATTCGATCCTACAACATGAAGATCGGAACACTCTCGGGCATGAACTCGTTCATCGGGTTCCCACCTATCACCGCGTGGAGCTGTGTTTTTTTCCGCGCAGACGCAAATGAATGTGGGTGAAAGAAATGCGTCAAACCCATTGGAGTTTCGATAAACATGCGTGTGTGATGATGATGGGATGGTTTCATGTCTCGAGGAAATCAAACAATCGGGCATTTCTCTCTGTGTGTGTGTGTGTGTGTGATGCAACGGAAATTCACAGGGGCACGTATGTGCAGGGAACACATCTGGCAAGTTCTGTCTGGCGGCTCGATTGCCTCGTGATTCGCCAAGTAGTTGGATCCCGCGCGAGGACACGGTAATTTTTAAGTTTCAATCGTTGAAATTTACGATTTTTATCTAAAATTTGCGACTTTCTCGCTTACTCTTTCTAAGTTTCATAGATAAAATTGTAAGACATTTTTCTTGTGGGTTGTTGGCACAAAAATCATGATTTTATCGGTTGCTCGTACTAATTTTCAAGAGTTGAAACTTAATATTTATTTTTAGAATTCATCAAAACATATTCAAACCAAACCTGAATTGAAAGCCCTCATCACGAGATACACGGATATGATAATGGAACATAATTTAGACTTTTTGTTTAAAAAATATAAAAGTTTGAAAATCATAAGCTAAAATAAAAGCACGCCCAAAGGCAAATTCTTGTCCTCCCACGCAAGCCGAACTAGAAGCTAGAGCATTTATTTTCTCTGTTTCTTAGAAAGGCAAATTTTATTAGAACACAATAAAGTGTCAAGGATATAAAACCACAATAAGCACACGTGCAGTCCCTCTAATACTATATACATAAAGAATTGTGGTAGTAAAAAATAAGGTCATTGAAGAACAATCAAAACAATGATTAAAAAATGACAACAATGACCATATGCACCAAATATCTTATGACATCACAAGGATAACAAGAAAATTTATCCGTTAGCAGCGTCTCTATGAAGGAAACGACGATCAAGTGTCGTCATCTACAAATCGAACAATAAAGGCCTGATCATGGGTTTTCACCTAGAAGATCAAGTCACATCAATATATACAACAAGAACAACATAAAAACACCATAGTTGCCAGGTATAATTAACTAGGGTCATACCTAAGGTTTTCACCCTAGAGCTCGAGAAGCACCATCAAATGAAAGTCATCATGTTATGTCATCACCATTTTTCCATGATTTCAACAACTAAGTAGCACGGTCTTGACGTGAGATGTCACACAAATGGAGACCATGCCCGCACAAGCAAGCGGCCAAGCCGCAACAAGAGTCGGTCGCCCTCGCCACCAAATTGTTTAAATGGTGAAGCTTGACATTGCACACATGAAAAAAGATTGACGAGGAAGGAACGCACAACACCAAAATCCAAAATTGGAATGCTATGACAACATGTGCTGTATTATTGCTCCGACTTCCTCGTATGTGGCGAAACCATCAGTCGACTAGAAACGCAGAACCAAGGCACCACCGACACACCAGAATGGAGGACCGCCTCATTGGTACACATAAGGCATCCATTGTCTCCGGCATACCTATAGCTGGGATCGCGAACAGCAATGCCCAACCACTAGAGATCGTCGGCCCAAGAGGAAATGTCGCTGCCGCAGTTCGACCGCCATATCCCCTGCCTCAATATGCTGCTGAAGGCCACTAGAATGGATATATCCCGCCGCCACCTGCACCAGTCCAGTGCCTAGACTTAGTCCAACCACTAGTCTCTAGAAGTGTGAAAGTGCAACTATCCCTGGGTGGTTTTGGTAATTACTAACAACATATAGCTCATTGAACTAATACTATTTCAAGATGATCATTTTAGAAAGTTCAATGATTGGCATGGCATGGATTAGGAATGTGGACCCCTCAAAATGCTAAGGACACACATTGACTCAAGCTCAAGACTCTACATTTTTATTTTAGTGATCCAAGATGACATTGAGTCCATAGGAAAAGCCAATACTATTAAAAGGGGATGATGTGTTGCTTGATGGCTTGCTTGCTCAAAATGCTTAGTGATATGCTCCAAAACCCTCAACCACTTTCTCATATCCACATATGTCCCAAACCAAAAGTCAAACTCGGCCCCACCGAAATGTTCTATCCGGCGCCACCGAGTTCATTTGACATAGCCACTGCCAGAAACCCTAGTCACTTTGGTCTCACCGATAGGGATCTCGGTCTCACCGAGATGGGATTACAAACTCTCTGCTTCCCTTCATAACGTTCTGGTCCAACCGAGATGAGCGATCGGTCCCACCGAGTCTGCAATGCAAACTCTCTTTTTCCCTTTCGTAACATTTCGGTCTCACCGAAATGAGTGAATCGGTCCCACCGAGTTTGCCTGACCGACTCTCTAGTTAGCTTATTGCCAAAGTCGGTCCCACCGAGTTTGAGTAATCAGTCACACCGAGATTATGTTATGCCCGAACCCTAATGAAATTGGTCCCACCGAGTTGACATGTCGGTCCCATCGAAAAGCCTAATGTCTATATTTTGAACTGAATCGTTATGACCGAGTTTTGTAATGAAAGTGCGTTATATCGACTAGAGGGGGGTGAATAGGCGATTTTTATGAAAGTCTTCAAAACGTGGAAGTTATGAAGACAAACAGAGTGAACAAGCCTATCACTATGCAGCGGAAGGTAGATTACACAACACAAGCCATGGTCAAGTATACAATATAGTGAAAGCACAGTGACAAATAGCTTCAGTGTAATGAGGATCAGGTTGGAAGAAGTTATGAAGCCAAACAGATCATACAGTCAAGTTGTGAAGACAGAAGATAAAGCAAGCATGCAATAGCTTCACAATGTGTACTGGTAAGTAAAGGGAGGTGAAGATGAAACCAGTGACACGTTGAAGACAATGATATGTTGGACCAGTTCCAGTTGCTGTGACAACTGTACGTCTGGTTGGAGTGGCTAGGTATTTAAACCAAAGGACACACAGTCCCGGACACCCAGTCCTGAACACGCAGCTCAGGACACCCAGTCCTCACCGTTTTCTCCTTGAGCTAAGGTCACACAGACCCCGCCCAATCACTCTGGTAAGTCTTCAAGGTAGACTCCCAAACCTTCACAGACTTCGTTCACCGGCAATCCACAATTCCTCTTGGATGCTCAAAACACGACGCCTAACCGTCTGGAGGATGCACAGTCCTCAAGTGTAATAAGTCTTCAGATCACTCAGACAAGAAGACTTAAGTGATGCCCAATTACTCTGGCTCTGGGTGGTTAGGGCTTTTCTCCTCACTAAGGATTTTCTCTCAAAGGCTTCGAGGTGGGTTGCTCTCAAACGACAAAAGCCGTGCACTGAAATCTGAGCAGCCAACTGTTTATGGTTGTAGGGGTGGACTATTTATAGCCGCTTGGCAACCCTGACCTGATTTGTCCGAAATGACCCTGGGTCACTAAGGAACTGACACGTGTACTAACGGTCGGATTTCGAACTCTCACGGCAACTTTACTTGGGCTGCAAGTAAAGCTGACTTGTCTGACTCTGGACAAGATTTTCTCTCATTGTCGTCACTCGAAGACATAGGATTTGAATTAGGCATCACTTCAGTCATCCTGACTGGTTCTCTTGGACCCCACTTAACAGTACGGTGGTTCCTATGACACAACATGAATAAAGTAAAACTACGAAGGATCTAAGTCTTCGAGTTCCATAGGCTTCATGGGGAGTCTTCACATGTCATTGTCTTCGACATGAATGTCTTCATGAACCACCATTGTCTTCAATGTCTTCGTACATTTTTGGGGGTCATCTCTGGTAGCTAAACCGAATCAATGAGGGACTTCTACCTGTGTTATCCTGCAATTCTCACAAACACATTAGTCCCTCAACTAGGTTTGTCGTCAATACTCCAAAACCAACTAGGGGTGGCACTAGATGCACTTACATGTAATTCGGACCCACCGAGTGTGGTGAATTGTGTGTAATGGTTAGATTTTGTGTGGAGGCTATATATACCCCTCCACCCTCCCTTCATTAGTGGGGAGAGCCATCAGAACATGCCTACACTTCCAGCATACATTTTCTGAGAGAGAACCACCTACTCATGTGTTGAGACCAAGATATTCCATTCCAACCATATGAATCTTGATCTCTAGCCTCCCCCAAGTTGCTTTCCACCAAATCCAAATCTGTGAGAGAGAGTTGAGTGTTTGGGAGACTATCATTTGAAGCACAAGAGCAAGGAGTTCATCATCAACACACCGTCTATTACCTTTTGGAGAGTGGTGTCTCCTAGATTGGTTAGGTGTGACTTGGGAGCCTCCGACAGGATTGTGGAGTTGAACCAAAGTGTTTGTACGGGCAAGGAGATCACCTACTTCGTGAAGATCTACCCTAGTGAGGCAAGTCCTTCGTGGGCGATGGCCATGGTGGGATAGATAAGGTTGCTTTTTCGTGGACCCTTCGTGGGTGGAGCCCTCCGTGGACTCGCGCAACCGTTACCCTTTGTGGGTTGAAGTCTCCATAAATGTGGATGTACGATAGCACCACCTATCGGAACCACGCCAAAATCTCCGTGTCTACATTGCGTTTGCTCCCTCCAAACTCCCCCCTTTACCTTCATATGCAAATATTTTACATTCCGCTGCTATACTCTTAGACTTGCATGTGTAAGTTGATTGCTTGACTTGTTCTTAGTTGCTAAAATCTGCCAAGACTTAAAATTGGGAAAAGGCTAGATTTTTATTTAGTCAAGTATTCTAATCACCCCCCCCCCCCTCTCTCTAGACATATTTTCGATCCTACAAGTGGTATCAGAGCTTTGGTCTCCATTTGCTTTGATTTCCATAAGTTTGGTGATCATAGCCTTGGTTTCACAACCTAGGAGAGTATGGCGTCTAGCGAGGGAAATTACCACCGTAGAGGTCCTAACTTTGATGGTACCAATTTTGCTAGTTGGAAGCATAAGATGAAAATGCATATTCTTAGACATAACCCCGCCGTTTGGGCTATTGTGTGTATTGGCTTGCAAGGTGAATTCTTTGATGGGACAGAACCAAACCATGAAGCTACCGTGGAAGAGTTGAAGATGCTGCAATACAATGCTCAAGCTTGCGATATCCTCTACAACGAATTGTGCCTCGAAGAATTCAACAAAATCAGCCGTCTTGAGAATGCAAAGGAAATTTGGGATACTTTGCTTGATATGCATGAAGGTACCGACTCCGTCAAGGAATCCAAATTGGATGTGCTTCAAAGTTAACTTGACAAGTTCAAAATGAAGGATGGTGAAGGTGTCGCTAAAATGTACTCTAGGCTTGATCTCATCACAAATGAGATTGCCGGCTTAGGAAGTGAAAAGATGACCGATAGATTCATCATCAAGAAGATCCTAAGAGCCTTGGATGGAAAAAATGATACTGTGTGCACATTGATCCAAATGATTTCCAACTACAAAGATCTCAAGCCAACGGAAGTCATTGGAAGAATTATTGCTCATGATATATCACTTGATGACCCACAAGTATAGGGGCTCTATCGTAGTCCTTTCGATAAGTAAGAGTGTCGAACCCAACGAGGAGCAGAAGGAAATGATAAGCGGTTTTCAGCAAGGTATTCTCTGCAAGTACTGAAATAAGTGGTAACAGATAGTTTTGTGATAAGATAATTTGTAACGAGCTACAAGTAACAAAAGTAAATAAAGTGCAGCAAGGTGACCCAATCCTTTTTGTAGCAAAGGACAAGCCTGGACAAACTCTTATATAAGGAAAAGCGCTCCCGAGGACACATGGGAATATTGTCAAGCTAGTTTTCATCACGTTCATATGATTCGCGTTCGGTACTTTGATAATTTGACATGTGGGTGGACCGGTGCTTGGGTGCTGTTCTTACTTGAACAAGCATCCCACTTATGATTAACCTCTATTGCAAGCATCCGCAACTACAACAAAAGTATTAAGGTAAACCTAACCATAGCATGAAACATATGGATCCAAATCAGCCCCTTAAGAAGCAACGCATAAACTAGGGTTTAAGCTTCTGTCACTCTAGCAACCCATCATCTACTTATTACTTCCCAATGCCTTCCTCTAGGCCCAAACAATGGTGAAGTGTTATGTAGTCGACGTTCACATAACACCACTAGAGGCTAGACAACATACATCTCATCAAAATATCGAACAAATACCAAATTCACATGACTACTAATAGCAAGACTTCTCCCTTGTCCTCAGGAACAAACATAACTACTCACAAAGCATATTCATATTCATAATCAGAGGGGTAATAATATGCATAAAGGATCTGAACATATGATCTTGCACCAATTAAACCAACTAGCATCAACTACAAGGAGTAATTAACACCACTAGCAACCTACTAGCACCAATCCCGGACTTGGAGACAAGAATTGGATACAAGAGATGAACTAGGGTTTTGAGATGAGATGGTGCCAATGAAGATGTTGATGGAGATTGCCCCCTCCAGATGAGAGGAGCGTTGGTGATGACGATGGCGATGATTTCCCCCTCCGGGAGGGAAGTTTCCCCGGCAGAACAGCTCTGTCGGAGCCCTAGATTGGTTCCGCTAAGGTTCCGCCTCGTGGCGGCGGAGTTTCGTCCCGAAAGGTTGCTTCTAGTTTTTTTTCTCGACGAAAGACTTCATATAGCAGAAGATGGTCATCCGAGAGCCACCAGGGGGCCCACGAGGTAGGGGCGCGCCCCCCACCCTCGTGGAAAGGGTGTGGGCCCCTGGTCTTCATCTTTGGCGAGGATTTTTCATTATTTATTATAAGGTATTCCGTGGAGTTTCCGGACTTTTGGAGTTGTGCAGAATAGGTCTCTAATATTTGCTCCTTTTCCAGCCTAGAATTCCAGCTGTCGGCATTCTCCCTCCTTATGTAAACCTTGTAAAATAAGAGAGAATAGCCATAAGTATTGTGACATAATGTGAAATAACAGCCCATAATGCAATAAATATCGATATAAAAGCATGATGCAAAATGGACGTATCAACTCCCCCAAGCTTAGACCTCGCTTGTCCTCAAGCGAAAGCCAATAACAATAAATATGTCCCCATGTTTAGAGGTAGAGGCGTCGATAAAAATAAAATACGGACATGAGGGCATCATGATTATTCTCATAACAGCAACATACATAGATATTGTCATATGATTACTTATGTTCAAGTGATGATCTATTCACAATGCAAAAGTATGAATCAGAAACCTTATTGAGAACCAACAAACTATAACCTCAGTCATGGAAGCAATTGCAATTTATCATAACATCAGAAAGAGTCTATGTCAGAGCTAAAAAGCAAGTCCACATACTCAACTATCATCTAGTCCTTCATAATTGCTAACACTCGCGCAATACTTGTGGTTACGGAGTTTTAGTCAGACACAGAGAAAGATAGGGGCTTATAGTTTTGCCCCACAACCTTTTACCTCAAGGGTAATGTTAACTATAATAACTCATGCCCCCCTACATCCAATAATATATATATATATATATATATCAGGTTCTTTCCAACATGCTCGGCTTACCAAAGGATAAAATAAAAAAGGGAGAGGTGAAGATCACCATGACACTTGCATAAGGTAGAAGATAATAATAAAAGATAGGACCTTCGCAGAGGGAAGCAGAGGTTGCCATGTGCTTTTATGGTTGGATGCACAAAATCTTAATGCGAAAGAACGTCACTTTATATTGCCCCTTGTGATATGAACCTTTATTAGGCAGTCTGTCGCTTTTATTACTTCCACATCACAAGATCGTATAAAGCTTATTTCTCCCACACTAATCATGCATATTTAGAGCAATTTTTATTGCTTTGCACCGATGACAACTTACTTGAAGGATCTTACTCAATCCATAGGTAGATATGGTGGACTCTCATGGCAAAACTGGTTTAAGGGTATTTGGAAGCACAAGTAGTATCTCTACTTGGTGCTAATAATTTGGCTAGCATGAGGGGGAAAGGCAAGCTCAACATGTTGGATGATCCATGACAACATACTTATCTCAGATATAAGAAAACATAACCCACTACGTTGTCTTCCTTGTCCAACATCAACTCTTTAGCATGTCATATTTTGATGAGTGCTCCCAATCATAAAAGATGTGAATAATAGTATATTTATATGTGAAACCTCTCTTTCCTTATTAATTCCTATTAATTGAAATGATGACCAAAGCTATGTCTTCCAACTCCCAACAACTTTTAATCATCACACTCTTTCTATGTGAAGTCATTACTATCAATAAGATCAATATGAACTTTTGTTTCTTCTTATTCTTTTTCTCTTTTCTTTTATTCACCCAAGATCATATCAAGAAAATCAAGCCCTTGACTCAACACTAATCTTTATTATATAGCTCACGGACTCGATTACATAGAGAGATCATAAAGCAAAACTTAAAACTAGATCATGCCATAAACCTTATTCTACTAGATCAAAATACTACTAATAGGATCTAACTAAGGAAAACGGTAAAGATAGGAGTTGTGATTGTGATACGATACCGGGGCACCTCCCCCAAGCTTGGCAGTTGCCAAGGGGAGTGCCCATACCCATGTGATTATATCTCCTTGGTTGGTGAAGAAGGAGGTGATGGATAGTCGCACATCGAGCGTAAGAGGTCCTCTAGCTTGCGAATAATGCCCTTGAGTGCTAAGATATGCTCCTTCAACAAAATATTTTCACTTGTGAGATACTTGTTTTGAATACAAGTTAACTCAATCATCTGGAAAGCTTCAATCTTAGTTGGGGTAAGAAGGTTGTGATCAAGTTGAAGGATGTCTTCTGTTGCCAGAGCTTGGTTCTCCGTGGCCTTCTTGATCCCTTCATCCTTGTTGATCTCCATGGGTTATTCCCTCTTCAGCTCTATCTTTATTAGCCAGGCATCTTTGTCACCGTTGTAGGAGAGGGGGACGACATGATGCCTGGCCTTGACAACCCTGACACGGAACATCCCAAAACAAGAACAGAGGACATTTGCATGATATGGGAGTCAAAACCTTCGGGAGAATATATAGTGAATTTTTACCGACCAAAATACGTATCGTGCAAGAAAACGGAGTCCGGAAGGCACACGAGGTGCTCACGAGGTAGGGGGCGCGCCCAGGGGGTAGGGCGCGCCCTCCACCCTCGTGTCCTTCCCGGACTGCTACTTAATTTTCTATTTTTCTAAATATTCCAAAACGGAGAAATATTGCCTTAAAACTGTTTTGGAATCGGTTTACTTACTGTACCACATACCTATTCCTTTCCGGGGTCTGAAACATTCTGGAAAGTATCCCTTATGTATTCCTCCGGGGTTACGGTTTCAATATTTATGGGATTACCTGAGATATATTGTGTAATTCTCTAACCGTTTACCACCTTCGGATTTGTGCCTTCGAAGTTGTTGATTTTTATGGCACCGGAATGATAGACCTCCTCGATAACATAGGGGCCTTCCCATTTAGAGAGAAGTTTTCCGGCAAAAAATCTTAAACGAGAGTTGTATAGCAATACATAATCACCTAAATTAAACTCACGCTTTTGTATCCTTTTGTCATGCCATCTTTTAACCTTTTCTTTAAACAACTTGGCATTTTCATAAGCTTGGGTTCTCCATTCATCAAGTGAGCTAATATCAAATAACCTCTTTTCCACGGCAAGTTTGAAATCATAGTTGAGCTCTTTAATAGCCCAATATTCCTTATGTTCTAGTACGAGAGGTAAGTGACATGCTTTTCCATATACCATTTTATACGGAGATATACCCATAGGATTTTTATATGCAGTTCTATAGGCCCATAATGCATCATCAAGTTTCTTGGACCAATTCTTTCTAGACCTATTGACAGTCTTTTGCAAAATTAATTTGAGTTCTCTATTACTCAATTCTACTTGACCACTAGACTATGGGTGATACGTAGATGCAATTCTATGATTGACGTCATATTTAGCAAGCATTTTACAGAAAGCACCATGAATAAAATGTTAACCACCATCAGTCATTAAATATCTAGGGACTCCAAACCTCGGAAAAATAACTTCTTTAAGCATTTTAATAGAAGTGTTATGATCAGCACTACTAGTTGGAATAGCTTCTACCCACTTAGTAATGTAATCAACAGCAACTAAAATATGTGTACATCCATTAGAGGCAGGAAAAGGTCCCATATAATCAAAGCCCCAAACATCAAACGGTTCAATAACAAGTGAATAATTCATAGGCATTTCTTGACATCTACTAATATTACCAATTCTTTGACATTCATCACAAGATAGGACAAACTTACGGGCATCCTTGAAGAGACTAGGCTAATAAAAACCGGATTGCAATACCTTATGTGCAGTTCTATCTCCCGCGTGGTGTCCTCCATAAGTTTCGGAGTGGCACTTGCGTAGGATCTGTTCCTGTTCATGCTCAGGTACACAACGTCTAATAACACCATCCACTCCTTCTTTATAAAGATGTGGGTCATCCCAAAAGTAATGTCTCAAATCATAGAAGAACTTTTTCTTTTGTTGGTATGTGAAGCTAGGTGGTATGAATTTAGCAACAATGTAATTAGCATAATCAGCATACCAAGGGGTACTACGAGAAGTACTTATGGCATTTAATTGTTCATCAGGAAAGCTATCATCAATAGGTAGTGGGTCATCAAGAACATTCTCTAACCTAGATAAGTTGTCTGCAACGGGGTTCTCAGCTGCTTTTCTATCAACAATATGCAAATCAAATTCTTGTAGCAAGAGAACCCATCTAATAAGTCTAGGTTTAGCATCTTTCTTCGCCATAAGATATTTAATAGCAGCATGATCAGTGTAGATAGTTACTTTAGAATCAACCATATAAGGTATGAACTTATCACAAGCAAATACAACTGCTAAAAGTTCTTTTTCAATAGTAGCATAATTTCTTTGAGCATTGTCTAGAGTCTTACTAGCATAATGGATAACATTTAATTTCTTATCAATTCTTTGCCCTAGAACAGCACCTATAGCATAATCGCTAGCATCACACATAATTTCAAAGGGTAAATTCCAATCAGGTGGCTGAACAATAGGTGCAGAGACTAATGCTTTCTTAAGTATTTCAAATGCTTCTACACAATCATCATTGAGGGAGTCCTGGATTAGGGGGTGTCCAGGTGGCCGGACTATACCTTCAGCCGGACTCCTGGACTATGAAGATACAAGATTGAAGACTTCGTCCCATGTCCGGAAGGGACTTTCCTTGGCGTGGAAGGCAAGCTTGGCGATACGGATATGTAGATCTCCTACCATTGTAACCGACTTTGTGTAACCCTAACCCTCTCCGGTGTCTATATAAACTGGAGGGTTTTAGTCTGTAGGACAACATATAGAACAACAATCATACCATAGGCTAGCTTCTAGGGTTTAGCCTCTCCGATCTCGTGGTAGATCTACTCTTGTACTACCCATATCATCAATATTAATCAAGTAGGACATAGGGTTTTACCTCCGTCAAGAGGGCCCGAACCTGGGTAAAACTTCGTGTCCCTTGCCTCCTGTTACCATCCGGCCTAGACGCACAGTTCGGGACCCCCTACCCGAGATCCGCCGGTTTTGACACCGACATTGGTGCTTTCATTGAGAGTTCCTCTGTGTCATCGCCATTAGGCTTGATGGCTCCTACGATCATCAATAGCGATGCAGTCCAGGGTGAGACCTTCCTCCCAGACAGATCTTCGTCTTCGGCGGCTTCGCACTGCGGGCCAATTCACTTGGCCATCTGGAGCAGATCGAAAGCTATGCCCCTGGCCGTCAGGTCTGATTTGGAAGTTTAAACTACACGGCTGACATCCACGGGGACTTGATCTTCGACGGATTCGAGCCACCGCCGAGCGCGCCGCACTGTCACGACGAGCATGATCTAGCTCTGCCGCCGAACAGTGCCCTGGAGGCCGCACCCATATCGGCTTCGACCCTTAATTCGGAGCCAACTGCGCCGATCGAGGAAGGGTGGTTGGACGCCGCCTCGGGGGCTACGATCCCAACAGCGATCGAGCCGAACACTAGCCCCGCACTCCGCGAGACTCGTGACTCCAAGGAGCCGGACTCCTCTCCGGACTCCGAACCCTCCGCGCCCCTGCCGATCAAATCCGATTGGGCGCCGATCATGGAGTTTACTGTCGCGGACATCTTTCAGCACTCGCCTTTCGGCGATATTCTGAAGACACTAAAGTCTCTCTCTTTATCAGGAGAGCCCTGGCCGGACTACGGTCAGCAAGGTTGGGATACGGACGATGAAGAAATTCAAAGCTCACCCACCACCCACTTTGTAGCCACTGTCGACGATTTAACCGACATGCTCGACTTCGACTCTGAAGACATCGACGGTATTGACGCCGATGAAAGAGACGAAGAAGAACCAGCGCCTAATGGGCCTTGGAAAGCCACCTCGTCATATGACGTATACATGGTGGACGCACCAAAAGATGATGACGAGGAGCGGAAGGACGCACCGAAGGCTTGTTCCCTCGAGAAGCAGTCAAAGCGGCGACGCAAGCGCCGCGCCAAATCCCGCCTCGACAGAAATAACAATCACACAGACCCAACACTGGAGCAGGGCGAAACGCTGCCGGACAACGGCAATCCAGATAATCAAACTGAACAAACAAATTCTATCAATGATAATGGTCCGGAAGACATAACGCCGGACAGGCACCCAGAGCAGCAGAATGCCCGTAAAAGGCTTGTTGCCACCGCGAGGAGTCTTAAAAAGCAGAAGCAAAGGCCCAAGGCTGCGGAAGACACACTCCAAATCAGATGGAGTAAAATACTCAACACAGCAGTGAGGTACGGCGACAATCGCCCCTCCAAGAGCTACCCAAAGCGGAAGCTGCTACCTGAATTCGATGAGGAGGCCTCAGACCCCCCACAACCAAATATCAAAGCAACCACCTGGCCGGATAGATGACCCCTCTACCAACACAGAGCGGCATACAACGCCACTCACAATACAACACGCGACCCATGTGAGGGCTCGCACCCAAAGGATGGTGCAACAAGATCCATCTATGGACCACGCAAGCGCGCCCCAGCATACAATGCAACACAACAAACATCCGAACAATGCGATACACCCAGCTACAGGGGTGCCGCACACCCCCTATGTTTCACCGATGAGGTGCTGGACCATGAATTTCCAGAGGGATTCAAACCCGTAAATATAGAGACATACGACGGAACAACAGACCCTGGGGTCTGGATCGAGGACTACATCCTTCATATCCATATGGCTCGAGGAGATGATCTCCACGCCATCAAGTACTTACCCCTCAAGCTCAAAGGGCCAGCTCGTCACTGGCTTAAAGGCCTCCCCGAAAGCTCCATTGGAAGTTGGGAAAAGCTCGAAGACGCCTTTCGGGCAAATTTTCAAGGGACTTATGTCCGACCTCCGGATGCGGACGATTTGAGTCATATAACTCAACATCCCGGAGAGTCAGCCCGAAATCTTTGGAACAAGTTTCTTACTAAAAAGAACCAGATTGTCGACTGTCCAGACGCCGAAGCCTTGGCAGCTTTTAAGCATAGCGTCCATGACGAATGGCTCGCCAGACACCTCGGACAAAATAAGCCGAGAACGATGGCCGCATTAACAAGCCTCATGACCCGCTTTTGCACGGGTGAGGACAACTGGCTAGCCAGATGCAGCACCGACAACCCCAGTACATCTGAAGTTAGAGATGGAAACGGGAAATCACAGCGCAACAGCAATAACAAATGCCGGAATAAAGAAGACAGCACAAAGGGCACGGCAGTAAATGCCGGATTCAAAAGCTCTCGGCCAGGTCAAAAGCCACCCTCTAAAGGCACCAGGGATGAACTGTCCAGCCTCAACAAAATTCTGGACCAAGTATGTCAGATCCATAGTACCCCTGGTAAACCTGCTAATCATACCCACAGAGAATGTTGGGTCTTCAAGCAGTCCGGCAAGCTCAACGCCGTACACAAGGGGGAGGATACACCAAGTGAAGACGAGGACGAGCCTCCCAAGCAAGACACTGGGGAACAAAAGAAATTTCCACCAGAAGTCAAAACGGTAAACGTGTTACACGTGATCAAGGGAAAAAACAACGCGGCACTCCCAAGAAAATAAACACAAGTGCCTGTCACCGCGAAGTCCTGCCACTGGTCGTCTCACCCGATCACTTTCGACCATCGCGATTACTCAGCAAGTATCTGACGCGCAGGATGGGCTGCCCTGGTATTAGACCCAGTAATTGGCGGATATCACTTCACACGAGTCTTGATGGACGGTGGCAGCAATCTAAACCTAATATATCAGGATACAATTCGCGGGATGGGGTTAGACCCAACAAAAATTCGCCATAGCAATACTACCTTTAAAGGAGTAACGCCAGGCCCAGGGGCTCGTTGTATGGGCTCCCTCCTACTACAAGTTATATTCGGCTCCCCCAATAACTTCCGTCCGCGAGCATTTAACCTTCCACATCGCTCCGTTCCAAAGTGGCTATAAAGCACTGCTCGGACGCGAAGCTTTCGCTCGCTTTAATGCAATACCACACTACGCCTCCCTCACACTCAAGATGCCCGGTCCACGTGGCATCATTTCAGTGAACGGAAATATCAAGCGATCTCTGCGCGCCGAAGAGAGTGCGGCTGCCTTGGTAGCCGCACACTAAAGGCGCCCGGACCAGCGAAAGCATCCAATAGGTCGTCAAGACCTCAGACACAACTAATCAAGTCCAGCGCCGCTATTTATACCGAATAAATGGTCACACCCCTATTTGTCAATACAAGGGGCCCAACGCGCAGACAAGTGGCAATTTCTTCTCATCTTGAATTATATATGGTTTCTTTAAAAACTATCTTTTTGCGCGACAACTTTTTCACCTAAATTTCTCTCTTTTACAGACGATCATCGTGCTACACCCGTCCAGGATACGGCACAACGGAGACACAGGCGCAGACGTGCAGCAGGGACTCGCTCCAAGGATTCTTTTTAGATTAAGACCCTGCGTAAACCTTTTTTACTGTCTCTTGTTGATACATATCCACCGTTGAGAAGGATGCTGACGTCTTGGCATGTGGCCATGCCAGAACAATGCACGTACCTGGACACAAGGGGCTTCTTACAAAGGCCATTATTTAGGCCCAGTTTATACCACAAACACCGAATACCTTAGGGAGTGTTCGGCGTCGCGAGTTTGGCCCTATATGCATCAGCTCCGAATAATTGTCTTTGGTCAAATGTTGGGTTTGCCCGGCTCCTGTGTTTTGATGCCTTACGTTCCGCTTTACCGGCTAAGGCAGCACCAGGAGAAATACTGCGATTGTGCCCTGGTTCATCCGGACGAGCACCTCAGTAGAGAAAGCCGAAAACTGACTATCATGATATAGCATGAGACTGGTCAACCACTCGATGACCTGTTGGAATGTTAGAATTACTCCGCCTTAACGAAGGGTCGTTTTCCGGCCAGGCATGTACACACCCCGGGATCGGGAGAGTGCGGAGCCACCAGGGGCTATCTAGTAGCCCCACTGTCAAACTCCTATGGCTAAGTGAAAGTGCTAAAGCATTATAGTCCGGTTGCCTCGCTCGCTCCGCTATCACCTCCTTAATAGGACCAAGACGTTGGGTTAAGTGTGAACGCGTGTTTTTTGCGAGCACCTCCGCATTATATGCGTGGGGGTTGAAGCCGACGGCTGCAATCTTTCAGGTTATACACATGTATACATTAACGGCCGCCCAGGAGGCATCATATTACTTTCAGGCAAAAGTATAAAAATAGCCTTATAAAAATTTATAAAAGCATTTCGCTTACAATGAGATTACATGTCACTCAAACATAATATTTTTTGAGCACTGGGTCATTATCAAACGAGCACCCTGAAGAACTTCTTCAAAGTAGTGCTCAGCAGCCATTCGACCTATGGCCGAATCCCGCGCTGCAAAAGTGGTAGCATCCATCTCCGCCCAGTATGCTTTAACACGGGCAAAGGCCATCCATGAGCCCTCTATGCACGCCGACCTCTTCATCACATTAATGTGCGGCACCATGTCAAGGAACTACTGCACCAAGCTGAAAGAGCTGTTTGGTTTTGGCCTTTCCGGCCATAGCTGATCCACAACAGACCTCATGGCGAGTCCGGACAACCTATTTAGTTCGGCCCATTCGGCTAATTGGTCAGTCAATGAAAGCGGACGCTTGGGAGAATGGAATTGTGTCCAAAACAGGTGGTCCACTTCACGGTCCGTCTGACCCTAGAAGTACTTGGCCGCATCGGCAGCGCTCACCGCCAAATCCATATACACATCCTCCGAACTCCACAGCCGATCCAGAGAGGCATAACATGGATCTCCGAACTTCCTCCGCAACATAAAGGATTTCCCAGCTACAATATCCCCGGCTTCCCGCAGCTCCTCCTTCTTCGCCCTCATAGCAGAGCGGGTGTCTTTTCTCGTCGCAGCAACCTTCTCAAGGTCCGATGCCTTCGCTAGGTTTTCCATTTCAAGAACCCGACAACGGTCGGCGCCGGCTTTTAATTCTATGGCCATCTTGGCCATCTTATCTCGTCTCTCGCCATGCGCGGCCTTCTCAGCTTTCAACTCTTCGGTCGCCTTCAAAGCAGCCGCATTACCAAACCTCGCTTGTTCCTTGGCTCGGGCAAGTTCTGCCCGCAAGGCTTCAACAGTGGCAGCTCCATCTGCAGTCACAACATATTAAAGATACTGGCATCATGCTGCTCTTAGTATGTGGCGTTTACCAGATAATGACACTTACCATGTGCCTCGTCAAGCCTTTTGTTAACAAGCTCGATGTCGGCGTCTGCCGCATCCAACTGCCGTTTTAAATGGGCAAACTCTCTAGTCCGGCCAGCCACCGGAGCTTCCATCACCTGCACATAGAGGCAGTATGGTTATTACCTGGGAATATGATCCTCTGTTCGTCGTCGTTTCCGACGACAACCAGAGTCTCATGGGCTACTATCTACACAGGGCACACCTAGCATGTGCAGGACTATCATACATTATTTTACATACCTCAAAGCATGTCAGTAGACTCATAAAAGCTTCATGCAATCCGCTTTCGGCGGACGAGATTCTCTCCATCACCGTATTCATCAGCACACGGTGTTCATCTGAGATGGCCGCTCGCCCCACCAACTCCCTCAGAACATCCGATCGCACACCAGACGGTGCCAGACTCTTTTGTCCGCTCTCTTTGGGAGACGGACACTGGGAGCTTCGGGGGTCAATGGGATTATCTTCTGGCCTCACCGGACTCGGAGAGGCCCTCCGCGACGACACTTCGGGGTCACCTGCTTCCGGAGCGGAGGTGTCCGGAGGAGGCGTTTCGCTCTCCATCATCTCTGGAAGAAGATCCCCCGAACACGAGCTCATTTGAGAGGGGCTAAGGCCTGAACTGCAAAGATATATGCGGTGGTTATTTTCTCAGAAGAAAAGGATGGCATACCTGTACTATTAACGTATTTCAGGTCACTTACGACTCGCTAGAGAATTGATCCCCCCGCGGACTTTGTGCGGCAAAAGCACCCCCCGAGGTAGGACCCTCTGTGGGAGACTTCTTCTCCCGTTTGGAAGCTTCGGCTTCCGAATCCCCGGGCGCAGTCCTTTTCCTCCTCCGGTCGTCTTCCTTCATGGAGATGCTCGCTCCCTCGATTAGAATGGGCAGCGTTGGGGGCCCGCGACTGCCCGTATTATCCTCCCCAGTATCTTCCTTCAAGGGCTCCGGGCAAGGTGCGACCTGGAGCATCTTTTCCAATACCGGATTGTCCAAACCCTCAGGGAGGGGGGCCGAACACCGAATCAACTTTGCCTTTGTTAGCCAGTCCTCGTCAAAAAGCGAACTCTCAGAAATAACTTCGTAACAAATGAGAGATAGTATGTTCGGCCGGAAGATTCCTTACCTGTTCGGCGGCGTGGTTACTGCTCAGGCCCACGTCCTCGGTGATTTCCGGACACTCTACCTGAGGTCCGAAGAATGACTTGTACATCTCCTCGTGCGTCAGGCCGAGGAAATTTTGAATGACACGCGGTCCCTCGGGATTGAACACCCACAAGCGAAGGGGCCGACATTTGCAAGGCTGGACTTGACGAACCAGCATACCTTGTATTACCGCAACCAAACTAAAATCTCCATTGAAGAGATCTCGAATGCGACTTTGCAGTATAGGCACGTCCTTGGCTGGACCCCAGCTCAGACCTCTGCTGATCCCTGACATCAGCTGTGGTGGAGGGCCCGAGCGGAAAACAGGGGCGGCCGCCCACTTGGCACTTCTAGGAGCCGCGATGTAGAACCACTCCTGTTGCCACAATTCAGACACCTCTGGAATGGAACCTTTGGGCCATGGAGCTCCCGTCATCTTGCATATTGAGGCGCCTCCACACACCTATGAAGTACTTGGAGGAGGAACCCGCCTTGCAATGCCGAAGACAATCTGCGCGCCGGAGTCATCGTCATTGAAGCCTGGTTCAGGGGCTACTGAGGGAGTCCTGGATTAGGGGGTGTCCGGATGGCCGGACTATACCTTCAGTCGGACTCCTGGACTATGAAGATACAAGATTGAAGACTGCGTCCCGTGTCCGGAAGGGACTTTCCTTGGCATGGAAGGCAAGCTTGGCGATATGGATATGTAGATCTCCTACCATTGTAACCGACTTTGTGTAACCCTAACCCTCTCCGGTGTCTATATAAACCGGAGGGTTTTAGTCCGTAGGACAACATATAGAACAACAATCATGCCATAGGCTAGCTTCTAGGGTTTAGCCTCTCCGATCTCGTGGTAGATCTACTCTTGTACTACCCATATCATCAATATTAATCAAGCAGGACATAGGGTTTTACCTCCGTCAAGAGGGCCCGAACCTGGGTAAAACTTTGTGTCCCTTGCCTCCTGTTACCATCCGGCCTAGACGCACAGTTCGGGACCCCCCACCCGAGATCCACCGGTTTTGACACCGCCAATCATCAAAGACAAATGGTATATATTTTTGTAATAAATTAGTCAGAGGCCGAGAAATTTTTGAGAAGTCCTTAATGAACCTCCTATAAAATCCGGCGTGACCAAGGAAACTTCTTATACCTTTGATGTCCTTGGGACATGGCATCTTTTCAATAGCATCAACCTTGGCTTTATCAACTTCAAATGCCTCTTTCAGAAACTTTATGCCCCAAGACAATACCTTCATTAACCATAAAGTGGCACTTTTCCCAATTCAATACAAGATTAGTTTCTTCACATCTCTGCAAAACTCGATCAAGATTGCTCAAGCAATCATCAAAAGAAGATCCATAGACAGAAAAGTTGTCCATGAAAACCTCACAAATCTTTTCACAAAAGTCAGAGAATATAGCCATCATGCATCTTTGAAAGGTAGCAGGTGCATTACATAAACCAAAAGGCATACGTCTATAAGAAAAAGTACCAAAAGGGCATGTAAAAGTAGTCTTTGATTGATCTTTAGCCGACATAGGTATTTGAGAGAAACCAGAATAACCATCTACAAAGCAGTAATGTGTATGCTTGCATAATCTTTCTAGCATTTGATCGATAAAAGGTAAGGGGTAATGATCTTTCTTATTAGCCTTATTTAATTTGTGGAAATCAATTACCATCATATAACCTGTAATAATTCTTTGTGGAATCAATTCATCTTAATCATTAGGAACAACAGTAATACCTCCCTTCTTAGGGACACAATGAACAGGACTTACCCACTGACTATCAGCAACGGGATAAATTATACCTGCCTCCAGAATCTTTAGTATTTCTTTTTTACCACTTCTTTCATTTTAGGATTCAGACGTCGTTGAGGATCATGAACTGGTTTGGCGTCTACTTCCAAATTTATTTTATGTTGACATAGAGTGGGACTAATGCCCTTAAGATCATCAAGAGTATATCCATTGTTGAGGAAATCGTTAACTGGTAGCTACTCGGTTGGCTCGGGAGTAGGGGATTAATAGGCTAATCGGCAAGTTAATCGGCAAGTTAATCGGCCATTTAATCAATTAATCGGACGATTTATCAGGTAATCGGCTACTCGAGGACCCTATGAGTAGGGATTAATCGGCAAGTTAACTGGTTAATCGGATGAATTCTTGAACAGGGAGTATATCCAATAGCAGCACGGTGCTTCTTTAGAGTTTTCAATAATCTTTCTTCTTCATGCTCTGAAAGGTTAGCACTAATAATAATAGGATATATCTTCTTTTCATCAAGATAAGCATATTTAAGATTATCAGGCAACGGCTTAAGCTCAAACACAGGATCACCCTTAGGTGGAGGGGGTCCCCTAGGATTTCAACAGGCAAATTGTGTTTCAGAATAGGTTCCTGTTTAAAGAATACTTCATCTATTTCCCTTCTTTCATTCACAAACATATCATTCTCATGGTCTAGCAAATATTGTTCTAAAGGATCGCTAGGAGGTACGGCAATTAAAGCAAGACCAAAAATTTCATCCTTACTAGGCACTTCTTCTTCACGGTATTGTTTACTAAATTTAGAGAAATTAAACTCATGAGTCATATCATCTAAGCCGACAGTAACAACATCCCTTGTGCAATCTATGGTAGCATTAACAGTATTTAAGAAGGGTCTACCAAATATAATGGGACAAAAGCTATCTTGTGGGGAACCAAGAACAAGAAAATCAGCATGATATTTAGTTTTCCCACACAAGACTTCAACATCTCTAACAATTCCCATTGGTGAAATAGTATCTCTATTAGCAAGTTTAATAGTAACATCAATTTCTTCTAACTCAACAGGTGCAATGTCATGCATAATTTCTTTGTATAAGTCAATAGGTATTGCAGTAGCACTAGCACCCATATCGCATAAGCCATGATAACAATGATCTCCTATTTTAACAGAAATAACATGCATGCCTACCATAGGTCTATTTTTATCTTTAGCACAAGGTTTAGCAATTCTATCGTTTCAACGCAGAACTGAATAACATGCCCATCAATATTATCAGACAAGAGATCTTTAAAAATAGTGATATTAGGTTCAACTTTAACTTGCTCAGGAGGTGTATATGTTTTAATATTGCTTTTACGAACCATAGTTGAAGCTTTAGCATGATCCTTTATCCTAACAGGGAAAGGTGGTTTGTCAACATAACAAGTAGGAACAATAGGATCATTATAAGTGACAGTCTTTTCTTCAACTTTAATAGGTGCAGCTACTTTTACTTCTATGGGAGGATGGTATTTAAACCATTTCTCCTTAGGGAGATCAACATAAGTAGCAAAAGATTCACAGAAAGAAGCTACTATCTCAGAAACAAGTCCATATTTAGTGCTAAACTTACGGAAAGTATTGGTATCCATAAAAGATTTAACACAATCAAACTTAGGTGTCATACCTGACTCCTTACCTTTGTTGAGATCCCAATCTTCAGAGTTGCATTTAATTCTATCCAATAAATCCCATCTAAATGCAATAGTCTTCATCATAAAAGAGCCAGCACAAGAAGTATCGAGCATGGTGCGATTATTTTCAGAAAGTCGAGCATAAATTTTTTGAAGAATTGTTTCTCTTGGGAGCTCATGATTGGGGCATGAATATAACATTGATTTAAGCCTCCCCCAAGCTTGAGCGATGCTTTCTCCTTCACGAGGCCAAAAATTATATATATAATTGTGGTCACGATGAACAAGATGCATAGGGTAATACTTTTGATGAAATTCCAATTTCAATCTTCTATAGTTCCATGATCTCGTATCATCACATAGCTTATACCATGTCAATGTGTCTCCCTTCAAAGATAAAGGGAAGACCTTCTTCTTAGCAACATCATCGGGTATACCTGCAAGCTTAAATAATCCACAAACTTAATCCACATATATTAGGTGTTCATCAGGATGCTTTGTTCCATCTCCTATAAAAGGATTAGCTAGCAGTTTTTCTATCATACCCAAAGGATACTCATAAGGAATTTCATTTTCAATAGGTTCAGTAGGTTGAGGAGCAACTCTTTGCTCTACTGGTTGGGGTGAAGATACCCCGAACAAGCCCCTCAGAGGATTACTTTCCATAGTAACAAGTGACAGTAAATTTCAGCACACTATATAATTTTTTTTCCTTACCAAATTCCACCTACCAAAGGCGCTTCAGTCCCCGGCAACGGCGCCAGAAAAGAGTCTTGATGACCCACAAGTATAGGGGATCTATCGTAGTCCTTTCGATAAGTAAGAGTGTTGAACCCAACGAGGAGCAGAAGGAAATGATAAGCGGTTTTCAGCAAGGTATTCTCTGCAAGTACTGAAATAAGTGGTAACAGATAGTTTTGTGATAAGATAATTTCTAACAAGCAACAAGTAGCAAAAGTAAATAAAGTGCAGCAAGGTGGCCCAATCCTTTTTGTAGCAAAGGACAAGCCTGGACAAACTCTTATATAAGGAAAAGCGCTCCCGAGGACACATGGTAATATCGTCAAGCTAGTTTTCATCACGTTCATATGATTCGCGTTCGGTACTTTGATAATTTGACATGTGGGTGGACCGGTGCTTGGGTGCTGTTCTTACTTGAACAAGCATCCCACTTATGATTAACCTCTATTGCAAGCATCCGCAACTACAACAAAAGTATTAAGGTAAACCTAACCATAGCATGAAACATATGGATCCAAATCAGCCCCTTACGAAGCAACGCATAAACTAGGGTTTAAGCTTCTGTCACTCTAGCAACCCATCATCTACTTATTACTTCCCAATGCCTTCCTCTAGGCCCAAATAATGGTGAAGTGTTGTGTAGTCGACGTTCACATAAAACCACTAGAGGCTAGACAACATACATCTCATCAAAATATCGAACGAATACCAAATTCACATGACTACTAATAGCAAGACTTCTCCCTTGTCCTCGGGAACAAACGTAACTACTCACAAAGCATATTCATATGCATAATCGGAGGGGTAATAATATGCATAAAGGGTCTGAACATATGATCTTCCACCAATTAAACCAACTAGCATCAACTACAAGGAGTAATTAACACTACTATCAACCTACTAGCACCAATCCCGGACTTGGAGATAAGAATTGGATACAAGAGATGTACTAGGGTTTTGAGATGAGATGGTGCTGATGAAGATGTTGATGGAGATTTCCCTCTCCCGATGAGAGGAGCATTGGTGATGATGATGGCGATGATTTCCCCCTCCGAGAGGAAAGTTTTCCCGGCAAAACAGCTCTGTCGGAGCCCTAGATTGGTTCCGCCAAGGTTCCGCCTCGTGGCGGCGGAGTTTCGTCCCGAAAGGTTGCTCCTAGTTTTTTTCTCGACGAAATACTTCATATAGCAGAAGATGGTCATCGGAGAGCCACCAAGGGGCCCACGAGGTAGGGGGCATGCCCTAGGGGGCGCCCCCACCCTCGTGGAAAGGGTGTGGGCCCCCTGGTCTTCATCTTTGGCGAGGATTTTTCATTATTTATTATAAGGTATTCCGTGGAGTTTCAGGACTTTTGGAGTTGTGTAGTATAGGTCTCTAATATTTGCTCCTTTTCCAGGCCAGAATTCCATAAGTATTGTGACATAATGTGAAATAACAGCCCATAATGCAATAAATATCGATATAAAAGCATGATGCAAAATGGACGTATCATCACTCAAGGATAAGGAAGAGCTTCACAACAAGTCAAGTGGTGCTTACAAAGCCTCATGTGATGCTCCTACATCATCAAGTGAGAAACAAGCCTTCAATGAACAATTGAGCCTAATGGTGAAGAACTTCAACAAGTTCTACAAGAGTAGAAGCAAGGAAAGAAGTTCCAAGTCAAGGTCCTACAATGACAAAAGATCTTCGAGTCGTGAACAAAATTGCTACAATTGTGGGAGACCTGGACACTACTCCAATGAGTGTACGGCCCCCTACAAAAAAAGAGAAGATTCACCCAAAAGGAGAAGTAGAAGAGAAGAATCACCACCAAGAGAGAGAAGGAGTAAAGATGATCGTTATGAATGAAGAACATCACGGAGAAGCAAGGATTCGAAAAGGAAGGGCAAGTCATCAAGGAGCTACACAAAACAAAGACATCAAGCTCATGTTGGTGAATGGGTATCCAGCTCCGACTCCGACAATCACTCCAAGAGAAGTTATCACTCCGACTCCGAATATACTCAAGATGAAGGTGTTGCCGGTCTAGCACTTGTATCAACAAACTCCTACAACATATTTGACTCACCAAATGAAGGAATTGGAAGATGCTTCATGGCTAAAGGCCCAAAGGTATCACACCCCGAGTATGTTGATTTCAATAGTGATGAAGATGATTTGCTAGGTGATGATGATTTACTCGTTGACAACTCTAGTGATGAAAACTATGATGAACTTGCTATTAATCATGCTAATCAAGATAAAACGAATGACGATGATAAGAAGGAGATTGAGCATCTAACTAGAGAGCTAAAAACTCTTAAGTTAGCTCATGAAACTACCTTGAGAGATCATCAAGAACTTTTAAAGACTCATGAGAAGTTATGCTTTGAAAAGCTCAACCTTGAGCAAGAGCATGGCATCTTAAAAGCAATCAATGATGATCTTCACAAGAAAAGTTCTTCTTACATTGCCAAGCGTTTACTCTTGTCTACTTACATGACACAAGTCAAATCTAGCAACAAGAGTAAGAAAGATTCTTCTTCTAGTAGTAACAATAATAATGTTAAATCCAATGTTGTTGCTTCTAGTAGTTGTCTTGATTACACTAATGATTCTCTTAGCCAAGTTACACTTGAGAAAGAAAATAGCTTATTGAAGGGAATTATAGAGAAAGGTGTTTACAAGAGCCTTGCTGGAAGTAAGCAATTTGAGGAAATTGTACGCAAGCAAGGAAGGCACCGGAAGAATCAAGGTGTTGGTTTTGAACGAAAGTTCAATGCCAACGGAGTTGAGTGGGAAGAAGATCAATACCCCAAGATGAAGTTTGTTCCTCAACAAGAGAAGTATGATCCTACTTCATCCCAAGGGACACAAGCTCAAGATGATCTTCCACCACAAGACCAAAAGCAAAAAGGCAAAGCTTCAAGAGGATATTGATGCATTTGAAGAAGCTCCTAAGGCCTTGCTCAAGTGGGTTCCCAAGACTACATCAAGTTCTACTTCATCAAGTACGACTACAACTCCAAGGATTCCCATCAAGATGACGTGGATCCCGAAGAAGAAGAACTATAGATTTCTTGAGGGTGACTCCGCCAACATACTTCACTCAAATCATTTTGGCAAGGACAAGTGCAAACAACTTCCACATCTTGCACTAGTTCAAGGAGTCACAAACCCCTTGTTGGTAAGACAAGGGACAAGGTAACCTAATGCTTTCATGGACATCATCTTGTGTGTACATCACTCTATGTCTATGGATATCCTTGTTTGTTTCTTGTGGTACTAACCCGTGTAGGTATTGAAAGTGCAACTCACTACAATGGATTGCTCCAAATGATCTACATCAACATTGAGCATCCGCATCTTCAACACCTACAAGAAGTCATCATCGATAAAACCCAAGGTTAGTTCATCCCTCTTAGGAGGAATATCACATCTAGGGGGAGCTTTACTCTAATCAATTGAGCTAAAGCAACTCTAATGGTGTGAACACAACAATGCTTTATGTAAAAGGGGCAACCCCACTTGTGCTTAAACGATGAGTATGACCTACGATCAAATGTTCTCATTTGACTCCTAAGTCAATATACTCATATATAGATGACTTAGTCATCGCCAATTGCTTGATAGATGCTAAAGTGTTTGTGCATGCTTTGCCACATATTTCATTTGCCATTTTATTGCGTGAGCATGTTGATTGCATATTTTACTCATTCGAGGACATCCATTTGTTGCTTTGATTCTTTGTTTTTTCTCTTTTGCCAAATGGATGGACAAGAATGCCAAAGAACCTCCTCTAGATACCTATGCTTTTCTCGTCTCAAACTCTATTCATGCTACATCACAAAGTTTGATCAAGTCAGATTCGAACCACTCTGTGTGAGGAGCACTCGGAGTCCCCGGTTTGTCATAGACTTAAACTTCCAAAACCTCTGTGTGCATTTCGGTCTGACCGATCCATACACTTCGGTCACACCAATTTCACTGAGTTGATCTAGATTTTCAATCTCGGTGCAACCGATTTGATCTTTTCGGTCACAACGAGTTGCAGTAACCACTTGCAATTCTGCATCTCGGTGCCACCGACTTGTTCCACTCGGTCACACCGACAGGGTCAGGATATATATACCCACGGGTGAGATTTTGGAAATTTCTTCAAACCTCCTCAGCCGCGCGTATCCTGCTCTGCCGCCCCGGGTCTCTGGATCGTCTCCTCGTCGCCAGCGACCTCTCGCCGCTGGTTTCCATTGCCGTCAACGGGATTCTGCCTCGCTGTTGTCGCCGTAGCGAACTCCCGCCAAACTAGGGTATGTCGGTGTTCTGGGAACGGGGGTCCCCAGACTTGCCTGCCTGCGGCCTGCGGCGTGGCTCAAAGGAGGCCCGGCATGGCCCAGCTTCATCAACACAAGACCCAAGACCCTTGCGAGGGGGCCAAGCCTCGCGAGGCGGACGACACGGTGCTTCCTCAGGCGCGGCCTCGTCAGGCTGGCTCGTGAGGAGGCGGAGAGATCAAGGCGCGAGGTACCCATGACGCAAGCCATGACGACTCAGGGCGCCAGGCGGGCGCTAGCGCGCGCAGCGTCCTTCTTTCCTCTTTGGTGCAAAGGGGGCAAGCGCAGCCGCGGAGTACCGAGGCATCAAGCAAAGGTTGCAATTTCGGTGCAACGAGACCAAGACCAGGAGGACTACGAGATGGAGGTCATCGTGGAGCCCAAGACGACGTCATCGCCAGAGCTTTGCGCAGGCGAAGACTGCTTTTGTCAGGATAGTTGATGCTTGCTGTCCCCCTTCAAATTAGCCCGCCATTGTTGCCTCCCTTCCCGCTCGATATTTGGGAAGAGGACCAGGGCCTCTATAAATAGGACCAGCCGCCCACAGAGCAAGGGGGCGGAAAAAGAGAGAGGGATCGAAACCAGAGTGAGAGAGAGAGAAGGGTAACTGAACTCCTCCTAGCAGTTCATCGCCCCAGCCAAGAACAAACCCTCGCGAGGCTGTTCTTCCTTGTATTGTTCATCATCATCAGCCCCAGGAGGCAATCCACCAACCACACACTGGAGTAGGGTATTACACCACAACGGTAGCCCGAACTAGTATAAATCTTGCGTCCATTGTGCAGTTCTTTTAGTAGTTTAGATCTTTGCGAGACGGGGGGGTAGAAGGCATAATCTCCGCGCGCACCCCAGTGTTCGAACCTTAAGGGTCTGCCGGAACCCGAAATCCGACATTTGGCGCGCCAGGTAGGGGTGCGCCGGAGTTCGTCGTCCACCACTCCGCTCTCCTCCGACCGTCACATCCATGTCCGACACACGTCGGGCCTGCGCCGAGCGCTGGGCCGCCATCGCTTCTCGTGTCGCCCAGACGGCGCCCGTCCTCGTCGTTCCCTGTCGCCCGCCGTCAACACCGCCACCGGCCCGGCGGGGGGCGAGCAGCAAGCGTCGTCCCAGCATCCCTCCGTGTGGCAAGACGGCCACACTGCTACTCCATCGCTCGCACCAGCTGGTTCTTCGTCCCGCGCGCTCCGTGCACCCATGGAGGCTCGAGCTGCGCTCCTTGCGGCAAACGAGTTCCTGCGCTACCGTCCCGTCAACGACGTCTATGAGGAGTGGCTCGACCGCGTCGCCGAGCTTGTCCGCGCCGCAGGGGGCTCTCCCGCGTCGTCCGTTCCTCTGCGCCACACCCCGCCTCGCGCGGGCAACGAAGCTCCGGAGGCGTACCAACTGCTTCCTCTCCAAGAAGACGCCATGGCCCCAAGGCGCGTGGCCCCTGGGCGGACCCCGCTCCGTCAGGCGCCAGCGCAGCAAGAACGGAGCTGCCAAGAGATCCCTCGCCCGCAAGGAGCCGCCCGGGCGCTCCCTGCTCTGGCGCGCCGCGACCCTGCACCAGCTCCGGCACGCCAAGACCCCGCACTACTCCTAGCAGCAGCGTGAGGGAACCCTCAAGACCAAGCTCTCCACCAGCCGAGGCATTTCGTGGCCACCGCAGGCTGCCATGCCTACACCACCGAGCTGCGTAGCGTCGCGTGGCCCGGCAAGTTCAAGCCAGACCTGCCTCCACGTTATGATGGCACAACTGACCCTACGGAGTTCCTCCAGCTCTACGAGCTGGCCATCGAAGCTGCCAGCGGGGACGAAAAGGTCATGGCGAACTGGTTCCCCATGGCGCTCAAGGAAGGAGCTCGCACCTGGCTCCTGAATCTGGCTCTAGGCACGATCTCTTCCTGGGACCAGATGCGCACCCGCTTCATCGCCAACTTCCAAGGTATTCGCGACCGGCCGCCCGCCGTGAGCGACATGCGCCGCATCAAGCAACAACCTGGAGAGACCCTGCAAAAGTACATCCAGCGCTTCAACAGCGCGCGCCTCAAGATCCCCAAGGTGTCCGAGGAGGCCATCATCTCGGCCTTCTCCGATGGTGTGCGCGAAGTCAAGATGAAGGAGGAGCTGGCGATGCATGAAGACCTGTGCACCTCCCTGGAGCTGTTCAACTTGGCGACCAAGTGCGCCAGGGCTGAGGAGGGACGCCTCTCCCTCCTCGAGCTGCCTGCCGCGGACCCAGAAGAGAAGAAGCCCAAGGCCAAGGACGTGAAGCGCACGGGGGCTGCCGTGCTCGAAGCAGAACCAGACACCAAGCGGGGCAAAGATCTGCCTGAGTCCTCCAGGGGCAGCCGTACTGTGTGTACCACGACCTCCACACCCACAACACCAACGAATGCCAAGAACTCCGCGCCGTGCGGGAAGGAAGGATCGGCCGTCATCCCGATCGCGCCGATTGGGGCTACGGCCGAGGAGGAGGAAGAAACGCAGGACACTGGGAAGACCGTGGCCCGCGCAAAGGGTGGCGCGATCAGCCTCGCGAGGATCGCTGGCGAGACCTGCCTCGCAAGGAGGACTGGAGGGATCAGCCTCGTGAGGATCGCCCGCAAGGCAATGCAGACCTCCCTCCACTGCCGCCTCAGCCAAGGAGGAACGAGGACCGCCATCAAGACGCGGGGGCTGGGGGCTTCCAGGAGCCACGCGCAATTGCCTGCATCCTGGGTGGAGCTCAAGCCCCAGCCTCCCAACGCATCTTCAAGCAGTTTGCCCGCGAGGTGAACGCAGCCCTCCCCAGGCTCGAAGCAACGCGCCCTCTCAGGTGGTCGGCGTGCGCCATCACATTCAGCTCAGCGGATCAACTCAAGTGTGCAACCACAGCTGGCGTCCTCCCGATGCTCTGCTCCCCAGTCATCAGCAATGTACTGGTCACCAAGACCCTCATCGATGGTGGGGCAGGACTCAACGTCCTATCTGTGGAAACGTTCAACAATCTCCAAGTGCCCTACGACCAGCTTCAGCCAAACAAGCCCTTCTCCGGAATCA
The DNA here is from genome assembly GCA_034509565.1 of Triticum monococcum. Taxonomy (NCBI): domain Eukaryota; kingdom Viridiplantae; phylum Streptophyta; class Magnoliopsida; order Poales; family Poaceae; genus Triticum; species Triticum monococcum. The sequence continues at coordinate 597,748,365 of CM067844.1, forward strand.
CCGACGGCTCCACGATACCGATTGGGCAGGTCCAGCTCCCAGTCACCTTCGGGGCACGCGACAACTACCGCACTGAGCTCATCGACTTCGACGTTGCCCACATCCGCCTACCGTACAACGCCATCCTCGAGTACCTAGTGCTGGCCAAGTTCATGGTCGTGACTCACCATGGCTACAACGTCCTCAAGATGCCAGGGAGTGGCGGAGTCATCACGGTGCCCTGTGAAGAGAGGGATGCAGTGTGTTCCCTGGAGCGGGCCTTTCAGGCCGCGTCGCTGGAAGACCCGGATCGCGGAAGCAGGAGGCTTCCCGAGACCACCCCCAAGAAGAAGAAGGCATCATCCGGACCGGCCCCTCGGGAGGCAGGCCCCTTAGGGCCCGTGTCCGCCCAGGGGGAACCCCCTTCCATCGCATAGGAAAGCGCGTCGGCGCCCTCCTCAGGCAGGGCTCGGGGGCTCTCCCCTAGAGGGCCACCGACCTGGCCAGGGTCACGAGGGAGGCGCTTGGGCACCACGTGGAGGCGTGTTTCGAAGCGCATTTCCCTCAAGAAGGAGCAAGGCAAGGAAGCTCCGACCCGCAGGAGTTCGTCGACAGAGCCATTCAAGAACTACAGGAATCAAGGATCATGAGAGGTTGCCGCCGTCTACCGGCTGCGGCTCCCCATCCAGCGCGAGGATGGTGGGCTGCGCGTCTGCGTCGATGTACCAGGGCTCAACCAAGTCGCTACCATGGAGCGCCTCTGGCCCTCGCGAGTGGGGCACTGTCGGGGTCCGCCCCACAGCTACGTTCGCATGCCTTACGGCCTGCCGAGCGCGGTTGCTACGCGCCAGCGCCTCGTGAGGAGCATCATGGAGGCTCAAGAAGACAGGCGTTCCGCAGCCCTAGCGGAGATGGAGATGACTCGTGAAGGGCTACCAATGCCCCCGGAGCCTCCCGAGGCCCCTGGGCCTGGGGGCTCATGAGGATTAGCTTCCGCAGCCTCCCGAGTCTGCTGCACCAACACCCCTTCGCCCTCGACACCCTCAGGTGACATCTTACAAGTTTCATTTTCAGCTGGGAGCGCCCTCCCAGGGCTGCATCGTTCCCAGGCCGTGTGGGTCCGTCCCTGCGGTATGTATCCCTTGTTATGTCGTTAGCTTGCTTTGTTGGGGGCGCCCCTCGGGCTGCATCATCCCCAAGTCGCTCGGGCCAGGCCCAGCGGCATGTACCTCCCTAGCGTTTATTTCCAGTTATGCATTCGCCCATCATGCATGATTACTTGATGCCTGTCCACGGCACCTTTTCTTCTCCATGCCGACCACTTGCATGTTAAAGGGGGGGTACCTGAGCATCACGACTCAGGGCTCTTACTGGCTCTCCAGCCCTCACCCTCTGGTTATGTCCACGGCATCGCGACCTGGCATACCAGCGACGGCTGAGACAAGCTCGAGGGCCGGGACCCGAGGACGTAGAGTGCCAGCATCTAACCAAGTTTGCAGGAACACAGCTCAAGATAAGGCCCAGTGCCAGGCGCAACCCGCCTAGAGGTAGGGCCCTGTGAGTCCCGTGCTGGCTCACGGGTGCCCAGATACACCTCACCGAGCCCGACCGTGCCAGCCACGTGTCAGGGCGGGGCTGTACACGCCCCGGGGGCTCCTCCCGGAGGGGAGCCCCCTCCCACGTACCAGTGGAAGCACCATGCTCCACGCTGGCTGACGACACTGCCGAGGAGCGGCTATGCCCGTACACATGCGGAAGCGCTATGCTCCGCGCTGGTGATAAACAACTGAGGGTGGCCCCCGGGCCGCATCAACCTCAGGGAGCCCAGAGCTCAATGTCTAGCCTCATCGCAACGCCTCCCCTCCTGAGCGCCGCGCGAGGGGGCTGGGCACGGGGGCTGCGCCTGGGTCACGCCCGGACGTACGCCACCCAGCCAGGTGAAGGAAATATGCCCTAGAGGCAATAATAAAGTTATTATTTATTTCCTTATATCATGATAAAAGTTTATTATTCATGCTAGAATTGTATTAACTGGAAACAAAATACATGTGTGAATACATAGACAAACAGAGTGTCACTAGTATGCCTCTACTTGACTAGCTTGTTAATCAAAGATGGTTATGTTTCCTGACCATGGACAAAGAGTTGTTATTTGATTAACGGGATCACATCATTAGTTGAATGATCTGATTGACATGACCCATTCCATGAGCTTAGCACCCGATTGTTTAGTATGTTGCTATTGCTTTCTTCATGACTTATACATGTTCCTATGACTATGAGATTATGTAACTCCCGTATGCCAGAGGAACACTTTGTGTGCTACCAAACGTCACAACGTAACTGGGTGATTATAAAGGTGCTCTACAGGTGTCTCCAAAGGTACATGTTGGGTTGACGTATTTCGAGATTAGGATTTGTCACTCCGATCGTCGGAGAGGTATCTTTGGGCCCTCTCGGTAATGCACATCACTTAAGCCTTGCAAGCATTGCAACTAATGAGTTAGTTGCGGGATGATGTATTATGGAACGAGTAAAGAGACTTGCCGGTAACGAGATTGAACTAGGTATTGGATACCGACGATCGAATCTCGGGCAAGTAACATACCGATGACAAAGGGAACAACGTATGTTGTTATGCGGTCTGACCGATAAAGATCTTCGTAGAATATGTAGGAACCAATATGGGCATCCAGGTCCCGCTATTGGTTATTGACCGGAGACATGTCTCAGTCATGTCTACATTGTTCTCGAACCCATAGGGTCCGCACGCTTAAGGTTTCGATGACAGTTACATTATGAGTTTATACATTTTGATGTACCGAAGGTTGTTCGGAGTCCCAGATGTGATCACGGACATGACGAGGAGTCTCGAAATGGTCGAGACATAAAGATTGATATATTGGAAGCCTATCTTTGGATATCGAAAGTGTTCCGGGTGAAATCGGGATTTTACCGGAGTACTGGGAGGTTACCGGAACCCCCCGGGAGCTATATGGGCCTTAGTGGGCATTAGTGGAAGAAGAGGAGAGGCGGCCAGGGCTGGGCCACAAGCCCCTCCCCCCCTAGTCCGAATAGGACAAGGAGAGAGGGGGCCGGCGCCCCCCTCCTTCTCTCTCTCTCTCTCTTTTCCACCTAGAGAATCCTATTCCAACTAGGATTGGGGGGAAGTCCTACTCCCGGAGGGAGTAGGACTCCTCCTCGCGCGCCTCTCCTAGGCCGGCCGCACCCCCCCCCTTGAGCCTTTATATACGGAGGCAGGGGCACCCCAGAGAAACACAAGTTGATCCACGTGATCATATTCTTAGCCGTGTTCGGCGCCCCCTGCCACCATAGTCCTCGATAATATTGTAGCGGTGCTTAGGCGAAGCCCTGCGTCAGTCGTACATCAAGATCGTCACCACGCCATTGTGCTGACGGAACTCTTCCCCGACACTTTGCTGGATCAGAGTCTGGGGATTGTCATCGAGCTGAACGTGTGCTAGAACTCGGAGGTGCCGTAGTTTCGGTGCTTGATCGGTCGGGCCGTTGAGACGTACGACTACATCAACCAAACGCTTCCGTTGTCGATCTACAAGGGTACGTAGATCACACTCTCCCCTCTCATTGCTATGCATCACCATGATCTTGCGTGTGCGTGGGAAATTTTTTGAAATTACTATGTTCCCCAATAGTGGCATCCGAGCCTAGGTTTTATGTGTTGATGTTATATGCACGAGTAGAACACAAGTGAGTTGTGGGCGATATAAGTCATACTGCTTACCAGCATGTCATACTTTGGTTCGGCGGTATTGTTGGACGAAGCGGCCCAGACCGACATTACGCGTACGCTTACGCGAGACCGGTTCTCCCGACGTGCTTTGCACATAGGTGGCTTGCGGGTGACAGTTTCTCCAACTTTAGTTGAACCAAGTGTGGCTACGCCCGGTCCTTGCGAAGGTTAAAACAGCACCAACTTGACAAACTATCGTTGTGGTTTTGATGCGTAGGTAAGATTGGTTCTTGCTTAAGCCCGTAGCAGCCACGTAAAACTTGCAACAACAAAGTAGAGGACGTCTAACTTGTTTTTGCAGGGCATGTTGTGATGTGATATGGTCAAGACATGATGTTGAATTTTATTGTATGAGATGATCATGTTTTGTAACCGAGTTATCGGCAACTGGCAGGAGCCATATGGTTGTCGCTTTATTGTATGCAATGCAATCACGTTGTAATGCTTTACTTTATCACTAAGCGGTAGCGATAGTCGTGGAAGCATAAGATTGGCGAGACGACAACGATGCTACGATGGAGATCAAGGTGTCGCGCCGGTGAAGATGGTGATCATGACGGTGCTTCGGAGATGGAGATCACAGGCACAAGATGATGATGGCCATATCATATCACTTATATTGATTGCATGTGATGTTTATCTTTTATGCATCTTATCTTGCTTTGATTAACGGTAGCATTATAAGATGACCTCTCACTAAAATTATCAAGAAGTGTTCTCCCTGAGTATGCACCATTGCGAAAGTTCTTCGTGCTGAGACACCACGTGATGATCGGGTGTGATAGGCTCTACGTTCAAATACAACGGGTGCGAAATAGTTGCACACGCAGAATACTCAGGTTATACTTGACGAGCCAAGCATATGCAGATATGGCCTCGGAACACGGAGACCGAAAGGTCGAGCGTGAATCATATAGTAGATATGATCAACATAGTGATGTTCACCAATGAAACTACTCCATCTCACGTGATGATCGGACATGGTTTAGTTGATTTGGATCACGTGATCACTTAGAGGATTAGAGGGATGTCTATCTAAGTGGGAGTTCTTTAAGTAATTTGATTAATTGAACTTAAAATTTATCATGAACTAGTACCTGATAGTATCTTGCTTATGTATGTTTGATTGTAGATAGATGGCCCGTGTTGTTGTTCCGTTGAATTTTAAATGCGTTCCTTTAGAAAGCAAAGTTGAAAGATGATGGTAGCAATTACACGAACTGGGTCCGTAACTTGAGGATTATCCTCATTGCTGCACAGAAGAATTACGTCCTGGAAGCACCGCTGGGTGCCAGGCCTGCTGCTGGAGCAACACCAGATGTTATGAACGTCTGGCAGAGCAAAGCTGATGACTACTCGATAGTTCAGTGTGCCATGCTTTACGGCTTAGAATCGGGACTTCAACGACGTTTTGAACGTCATGGAGCATATGAGATGTTCCAGGAGTTGAAGTTAATATTTCAAGCAAATGCCCGGATTGAGAGATATGAAGTCTCCAATAAGTTCTATAGCTGCAAGATGGAGGAGAACAATTCTGTCAGTGAGCATATACTCAAAATGTCTGGGTATAATAATCACTTGATTCAGATGGGAGTTAATCTTCCATATGATTGTGTCATTGACAGAATTCTCCAATCACTGCCACCAAGCTACAAGAGCTTCGTGATGAACTATAATATGCAAGGGATGAATAAGACTATTCCCGAGCTCTTCGCAATGCTGAAAGCTGCGGAGGTAGAAATCAAAAAGGAGCATCAAGTGTTGATGGTCAACAAGACCACTAGTTTCAAGAAAAAGGGCAAAAGGGAAGAAGAAGGGGAAGTTCAAGAAGAACAGCTAGCAAGTTGCTGCTCAAGAGAAGAAACCCAAGTCTGGACCTAAGCCTAAAACTGAGTGCTTCTACTGCAAGCAGACTGGTCACTGGAAGCGGAACTGCCCCAAGTATTTGACGGATAAGAAGGATGGCAAGGTGAACAAAGGTATATGTGATATACATGTTATTGATGTGTACCTTACTAATGCTTGCAGCAGCAGCTGGGTATTTGATACTGGTTCTGTTGCTAATATTTGCAACTCGGAACAGGGACTACGGATTAAGCGAAGATTGGCTAAGGACGAGGTGACGATGCGCGTAGGAAACGGTTCCAAAGTCGATGTGATCGCGGTCGGCACGCTACCTCTACATCTACCTTCGAGATTAGTATTAGACCTAAATAATTGTTATTTGGTGCCAGCGTTGAGCATGAACATTATATCTGGATCTTGTTTAATGCGAGACGGTTATTCATTTAAATAAGAGAATAATGGTTGTTCTATTTATATGAGTAATATCTTTTATGGTCATGCACCCTTGAAGAGTGGTCTATTCTTATTGAATCTCGATAGTAGTGACACACATATTCATAATGTTGAAGCCAAAAGATGCAGGGTTGATAATGATGGTGCAACTTATTTGTGGCACTGCCGTTTAGGTCATATCGGTGTAAAGCGCATGAAGAAACTCCATACTGATGGACTTTTGGAACCACTTGATTATGAATCACTTGGTACTTGCGAACCGTGCCTCATGGGCAAGATGACTAAAACACCGTTCTCCGGTACTATGGAGAGAGCAACAGATTTTTTGGAAATCATACATACAGATGTATGTGGTCCGATGAATATTGAGGCTCGTGGCGGATATCGTTATTTTCTCACCTTCACAGATGACTTAAGCAGATGTGGGTATATCTACTTAATGAAACATAAGTCTGAAACATTTGAAAAGTTCAAAGAATTTCAGAGTGAAGTTGAAAATCATCATAACAAGAAAATAAAGTTTCTACGATCTGATCATGGAGGGGAATATTTGAGTTATGAGTTTGGTATACATTTGAAACAATGCGGAATAGTTTCGCAACTCACGCCACCCGGAACACCACAGTGTAATGGTGTGTCCGAACGTCGTAATCATACTTTACTAGATATGGTGTGATCTATGATGTCTCTTACTGATTTACCGCTATCGTTTTGGGGTTATGCTTTAGAGACGGCCGCATTCACGTTAAATAGGGCACCATCAAAATCTGTTGAGACGACGCCTTATGAACTATGGTTTGGCAAGAAACCAAAGTTGTCGTTTCTGAAAGTTTGGGGCTGCGATGCTTATGTAAAAAAGCTTCAACCTGATAAGCTCGAACTCAAATCGGAGAAATGTGTCTTCATAGGATATCCAAAGGAAACTATTGGATACACCTTCTATCACATATCCGAAGGCAAGACTTTTGTTGCTAAATTCGGAAACTTTCTGGAGAAGGAGTTTCTCTCGAAAGATGTGAGTGGGAGGAAAGTAGAACTTGATGAGGTAACTGTACCTGCTCCCTTATTGGAAAGTAGTACATCACAGAAAACTGTTTCTGCGACACCTACACCAATTAGTGAGGAAGCTAATGATAATGATCATGAAACTTCAGGACAGGATACTACTGAACCTCGTAGATCAACCAGAGTGAGATCCGCGCCAGAGTGGTACCGTAATCCTGTTCTGGAAATCATGCTGCTAGATCATGATGAACCTACGAACTATGAAGAAGCGATGGTGAGCCCAGATTCCGCAAAATGGCTTGCAGCCATGAAATCTGAGATGGGATCCATGTATGAGAACAAAGTATGGACTTTGGTTGACTTGCCCGATGATCGGCAAGCAATTGAGAATAAATGGATCTTCAAGAAGAAGACTGACGCTGACGGTAATATTACTGTCTACAAAGCTCGACTTGTCACAAAAGTTTTTCGACAAGTTCAAGGGGTTGACTACGATGAGACCTTCTCACCCGTAGCGATGCTTAAGTCTGTCCGGATCATGTTAGCAATTGCCGCATTTTATGATTATGAAATTTGGCAGATGGATGTCAAAACTGCATTCCTGAATGGATTTCTGGAAGAAGAGTTGTATATGATGCAACCGGAAGGTTTTGTCGATCTAAAGGGAGCTAGCAAAGTGTGAAAGCTCCAGCGATCCATTTATGGACTGGTGCAAGCCTCTCGGAGTTGGAATAAACGCTTTGATAGTGTGATCAAAGCATTTGGTTTTATACAGACTTTCGGAGAAGCCTGTATTTACAAGAAAGTGAGTGGGAGCTCTGTAGCATTTCTGATATTATATGTGGATGACATATTACTGATTGGAAATGATATAGAATTTCTGGATAGCATAAAGGGATACTTGAATAAGAGTTTTTCAATGAAAGACCTCGGTGAAGCTGCTCACATATTAGGCATAAAGATCTATAGAGATAGATCAAGATGCTTAATTGGACTTTCACAAAGCACATACCTTGACAAGATTTTGAAGAAGTTCAAAATGGATCAAGCAAAGAAAGGGTTCTTGCCTGTGTTACAAGGTGTGAAGTTGAGTCAGACTCAATGCCCGACCACTGCAGAAGATAGAGAGAAAATGAAAGATGTTCCCTATGCTTCAGCCATAGGCTCTATCATGTATGCAATGTTGTGTACCAGACCTGATGTGTGCCTTGCTATAAGTCTAGCAGGGAGGTACCAAAGTAATCCAGGAGTGGATCACTGGACAGCGGTCAAGAACATCCTGAAATACCTGAAAAGGACTAAGGATATGTTTCTCATATATGGAAGTGACAAAGAGCTCATTGTAAACGGTTACGTTGATGCAAGCTTTGACACTGATCCGGACGATTCTAAATCGCAAACCGGATACGTGTTTACATTAAACGGTGGAGCTGTCAGTTGGTGCAGTTCTAAACAAAGCGTCGTGGCGGGATCTACATGTGAAGAAGAGTACATAGCTGCTTCAGAAGCAGCAAACGAAGGAGTCTGGATGAAGGAGTTCATATCCGATCTAGGTGTCATACCTAGTGCATTGGGTCCAATGAAAATCTTTTGTGACAATACTGGTGCAATTGCCTTGGCAAAGGAATCCAGATTTCACAAGAGAACCAAACACATCAAGAGACGCTTCAATTCCATCCGGGGTCTAGTCCAGGTGGGAGACATAGAGATTTGCAAGATACATACGGAGCTGAATGTAGCAGACCCGTTGACTAAGCCTCTTCCACGAGCAAAACATGATTAGCACCAAAGCTCCATGGGTGTTAGAATCATTACTGTGTAATCTAGATTATTGACTCTAGTGCAAGTGGGAGACTGAAGGAAATATGCCCTAGAGGTAATAATAAAGTTATTATTTATTTCCTTATATCATGATAAAAGTTTATTATTCATGCTAGAATTGTATTAACCGGAAACATAATACATGTGTGAATACATAGACAAACAGAGTGTCACTAGTATGCCTCTACTTGACTAGCTCGTTAATCAAAGATGGTTATGTTTCCTGACCATGGACAAAGAGTTGTTATTTGATTAACGGGATCACATCATTAGTTGAATGATCTGATTGACATGACCCATTCCATTAGCTTACCACCCGATCGTTTAGTATGTTGCTATTGCTTTCTTCATGAATTATACATGTTCCTATGACTATGAGATTATGTAACTCCCGTGTGTCGGAGGAACACTTTGTGTGCTACCAAACATCACAACGTAACTGGGTGATTATAAAGGTGCTCTACAGGTGTCTCCAAAGGTACATGTTGGGTTGACGTATTTCGAGATTAGGATTTGTCACTTCGATCGTCGGAGAGGTATCTCTGGGCCCTCTCGGTAATGCACATCACTTAAGCCTTGCAAGCATTGCAACTAATGAGTTAGTTGCGGGATGATGTATTACGGAACGAGTAAAGAGACTTGACGGTAACGAGATTGAACTAGGTATTGGATACCGACGATCGAATCTCGGGCAAGTAACATACCAATGACAAAGGGAACAACGTATGTTGTTATGCGGTCTGACCGATAAAGATCTTTGTAGAATATGTAGGAACCAATATGGGCATCCAGGTCCCGCTATTGGTTATTGACCGGAGACATGTCTCAGTCATGTCTACATTGTTCTCGAACCCGTAGGGTCTGCGCGCTTAAGGTTTCGATGACAGTTACATTATGAGTTTATACGTTTTGATGTACCGAAGGTTGTTTGGAGTCACGGATGTGATCACGGACATGACGAGGAGTCTCGAAATGGTCGACACATAAAGATTGATATATTGGAAGCCTATGTTTGGATATCAGAAGTGTTCCGGGTGAAATCGGGATTTTACCGGAGTACCGGGAGGTTACCGGAACCCCCCGGGAGCTATATGGGCCTTAGTGGGCCTTAGTGGAAGAAGAGGAGAGGCGGCCAGGGCTGGGCCGCGCGCCCCTCCCCCCTAGTCCGAATAGGACAAGGAGAGAGGGGGCTGGCGCCCCCCTCCTTCTCTCTCTCTCTTTTCCACCTCGTGAATCATATTCCAACTAGGATTGGGGGGGGGGGGGGTCCTACTCCCAGAGGGAGTAGGACTCCTCCTGGCGCGCCTCTCCTAGGCCGGCCGCACCCCCCCCCCCTTGAGCCTTTATATATGGAGGCAGGGGCACCCCAGAGAAACACAAGTTGATCCACGTGATCATATTCTTAGCCGTGTGCGGCGCCCCCTACCACCATAGTCCTCGATAATATTGTAGCGGTGCTTAGGCGAAGCCCTGCGTCAGTAGTACATCAAGATCGTCGCCACGCCGTTGTGCTGACGGAACTCTTCCCCGACACTTTGCTGGATCGGAGTCTGGGGATCATCATCGAGCTGGACGTGTGCTAGAACTCGGAGGTGCCGTAGTTTCGGTGCTTGATCGGTCAAGCCGTGGAGACGTACGACTACATCAACCAAACGCTTCCGTTGTCGATCTACAAGGGTACGTTGATCACACTCTCCCCTCTCGTTGCTATGCATCACCATGATCTTGCGTGTGCGTAGGAATTTTTTTGAAATTACTACGTTCCCCAACACCAGGCCCCTCGGGCCTGGCTCGTCGCGCGCCCCTCCCCGAGCGGAGCCAAGGTATGAAGGCCGTTTGAGCGTCAATGGGGACCCCTGAGCATCGCGACTCAGGGGCCTAACTTGTCCGTAGCCCCTCACTCCTTAGTTCCGAAAGGCTATGCTGGGTGAGGCACGTGCGGGACCGGGCTCTGCAGACATAGAACGGTGGTCCCACTCGCATCTCACCTAATCACATGCTGTTTGCGCGTCAAGGGGGACTCCTGAGCATCGCGACTCGGGAGCCTAACTGGCTCCGTAGCCCCTCACTCCTTTGGTCCCGTCTTGGTTTCCGGTCGGGGCTAATGCTGGGTGAGGTACGCGCAGAGTCGGGCTCTGCAGACGTAAAACGGAAAACTCACCTACATCACACCTCCCTACTTGTTGTTCGTGCGCTAAGGGGGACTCCTGAGCATCGCGACTCAGGAGCCTAACTGGCTCCGTAGCCCCTCACTCCTTTGGTCCTGTCCTGGTTTTCGGTCGGGGCTAATGCTGGGTGAGGTACGCGCGGGGCTGGGCTCTGCCGGCGTAGAACACAAGCAAGTAGGGAGGGAAGGCATAAAATTCAAGGAACTTAAAAACAAATATTACAGTCCATACTGTCGTCTCAATACCAAATGCAAGTTTGAACGCCTCCTTGAGGCATGATGCATGATGCAGGAATTAAAAGCAGGGCAGGAGCAGTAGCATAGTCACTTGGCGGCGGTGGAGCAGCGCGGGTGGCCCCGCCTCACGGAGCAGCAGAACCGGAAGCACCCTGCTTCGGCTTGGAACTGAAGGCCCAGAACTTCCCCAGCAGAGCTTCCGCGCGGCCCTTCACGGCCTCGGCAGTGGCGGCAGCACCCTCGCCGCTTACTGGCTCCAGTAGGCCGTCAAGGTCGTCGCTGGGGTCGCGAAGATAGATGTGGGTAAAGACCCGCGTCAGCGCAGCAGAAGACAAGACACGCGCCTCGGCCTCGGCCGTGGGGCCAAGGCCAAGGGTGACATCCTCAAGGGCATGAACCAGGAAGGGAAGCAGCTTGGCGGGGCCGTCCTCGGCGCCGGCCAGCAGGCTCTCCAGGCCACTTGCGTAGAGTGTCTTCAGCAAATCACGAGCCTTCTTCGCCATGTCTGCGAAGGCCACGCAATCCTCGGCAAGAACCTTGGCCTTGCTGTCCAGCTCGACCCTCGTCGCTTCCAGCTCCTCCCCCAGCGCACTTAGGCGGTCGCGGCGCTTCTTGAGCTTGGCCTCCCGGCCCTCGATTGGCGCCTCGCGAGCCTTCATGCCTTCCTCTTGTTCCTGGCGAAGACGAACCTCCTTCGCGAGCTGGTCCCGCAGGCCTTGCAGCTCGTCCTCCAGCGCCTTGCAACGACCGCGGACTTCAACCACCTCCCCCTGGGCTGCGTCACGAGCAGCCTTTGTCTCAAGGATGGCCTGCCTATCCTCGTCACAGGCCATCGAGGCTTGAACCAGCGCCGCCCGGATCGAGGCGTCGGAGCGAATCCATCCCGAAGCCAGCTCCAAGCGCCCGGCCACCGGGCGAGGGTCAGCACCAAGAAGATCCTACCGCAGCCGGTCCAGTCCAGCAATAGCACGCTCCAGGATGGCAGGAGGAGTTGGAGAAGCAACAGTCGGCGGAACGAAGGAAGAAGGCGGCGACTGCAAGACCACAGCGTCGTGAGGTGGAGCCTGCTGCGCCCCAGCGGCTGTGGTGGCGGCACTGGGCAAAGGCACCACAGGAGTCACTTGGGCCATGGGGGATGAGCTTGCCCCTGCCAGCTCGACCAGGCCTCGCGAGGCCGACCGGGCAGGAGAAGCCCGCGCACCGCGGTCACCCTCCTCCACAGGCGGAGGCGCTGCCGCGGATGGAGCCTCAGGAGCCCCCTTCAGCTTCTTCGCCACGAGCTCTAGCCTGTTCAAGAGATGTGAACGTCAAGCCTCTGCAGCGGAACAAGAAATAGAGACAAGGGGAGAGCACTTATGGGTCGTCGCCGGTGAGCTCGAGCAGCCTTCGGCCAAACTTGAAGCCTGACAGCCGGCTGGAAGGGTCAACCTCGGAAGCAGGAGGCGCGCCTGCAGGCTGCCTCGGGGCAGAGGTAGTCCCGCGGAAGATCAACCCGGTCCTGTCCTTCTTCGGGATCGGGGGTGAGCTCCCGCCGACCTGCTTGTCTCCATCCTCGTCATCATCGCTCGAAGAAAGGCGGAGACCGCGGGGCCTACGCCGGGGGAGGGGAGCCCTCGACTCTCCATCGGTCGCCCCAGAGTCGGGCCCCTCTCCCCACTCCTCTTCGTCCTCCTCCTTGCTGGAGTCGCCGGAGGGCACGTCCACCGGTCCTTCGGAAGCCGCCACGGGCACGAGCCCGTCCCCGTTAAAAACGGGCATGGACTTCACCACCTGCTCCCAGTCGTCGCGAAGGAACAAGGGCTTGGGAGCGCCCTCCAACCTTGCCACCTCGCCCCCGACCAGAGATTGGAGGACCGCGGCCAAATCTTCGCCGCTCAAGGCCGCGGGGCTCGGATGAGGCCTCCACATCGGAGGTGAGTACCGCCGGAGTGGAGCCAGCTGGTGCTCCAGGAACTCCTTCAGCAGCGACGCACCGGTCAACTTCGCCGCCGCCATGCTGGCCGGCCTCAAGTCCGCGTCCATCTTCTCCAGCATCAGTTTTGTGCGAGGGTCCATGAGCTCCACTCGTCCCCAGTCGCCGGAGCTCGCGGGCGGCTTCGCGGGCAAGATCAGCCTAGGATGGATGTGCCCGGCATCTACCAAGACCCACTTGCTCCGGAAGCCCTCAATCCTCTTCCCGGGATTCGAGATGGCAATGGTGCCGCCGTACGCGATGAAGCCCGCGCACGCGGAAGGAGAGCCGCGAGTGACCCCGGAGGGATAAGTAGTGGCGCAGCAAGGCCACCGAAGGCTGCACCCCTACATGGGCCTCGCAATAGTAAGCGAAGATCGCCAGAAGAAGAACGGAGTTGGGGTGGAGATGCAGAGCCTGCAAGTTGTAATGGCGGAGGACAGAGAAGAAGAACTCGGAGAAGGGAGGCACCAGGCCCGCAGCAATGGAGCTTCCAAAGAGAGGATAAAAGGTGCTCCCTCGGCCCTCAGGGGTGGCGGAGCCGGCCTTGAACACCTTCGTCCCGTTGATGCCCTGCGCCGCCGCCATCTGCCGCAGCCGGGCAAGGCCAGCCTTGGACACATTCGGCAAGTCCAGAGTAGGAGAATACCAAGCTTCGGCCGGAGGCTGGTGAGGCGCCATGGCTTCCTAGGTCACGCAGCCGGAGTAGATCTGGAAGTTTGGAGGAAGGAAGGGAAGGCACAAGAAAGGGGATCTGAGCAGCAACCGGAGAAAGCAAAAGGCCAAGTCTGGGCAGATGCCGCTCCTTTATCAACCTACGCGGTTGCTGAGGCACTCGCGTCCCATCGACCGCCACGCGGCGCCCAAGGCCATAGGCTGTTAGGGCCCGCGGCGCTTCGCCCTTTCCCTTTCGCCTCTCGGCACGGCCAAGTCCAGGCGCGCCTTGGGCCCAGGGCTATTGTCGGCATTCTGGGAACGGGGGTCCCTAGACTTGCCTGCCTGCGGCCTGCGGCGTGGCTCAAAGGAGGCCCAGCATGGCCCATTTTCATCAACACAAGAACCAAGACCCTCGCGAGGGGGCCAAGCCTCGCGAGGCGGACGACACAGAGCTTCCTCGGGCGCGGCCTCGTCAGGCTGGCTTGCGAGGAGGCGGAGAGATCAAGGCGGGGTACCTCGCGAGGTGCCCGTGACGCAAGCCATGACGACTCAGGGCGCCAGGCGGGCGCCAGCGCGCGCAGCGTCCTTCTTTCCTCTTTGGTGCAAAGGGGGCAAGCGCAGCCGCGGAGTACCGAGGCATCAGGCAAAGGTTGCCATTTCGGTGCAACGAGACCAAGACCAGGAGGACTACGAGACGGAGGTCACCGTGGAGCCCAAGATGACGTCATCACTAGAGCTTTGCGTAGGCGAAGACTGCTTTTGTCAGGATAGTTGATGCTTGTTGTCCCCCTTCAAATTAGCCCACCATTGTTGGCTCCCTTCCCGCTCGATATTTGGGAAGAGGACCAGTGCCTCTATAAATAGGACCAGCCGCCCACAGAGCAAGGGGGCGGAAAAGAGAGAGGGATCGAAACCAAAGTGAGAAAGAGAGAAGGGTAACTGAACTCCTCCTAGCAGTTCATCGCCCCAGCCAAGAACAGACCCTCGCGAGGCTGTTCTTCCTTGTATTGTACATCATCATCAGCCCCAGGAGGCAATCCACCAACCACACACTGGAGTAGGGTATTACACCACAACGGTGGCCCGAACCAGTATAAATCTTGTGTCCCTTGTGCAGTTCTTTTAGTAGTTTAGATCTTTGCGAGACAGGGGGGTAGAAGGCATAATCTCCACGCGCACCCCAGTGTTCGAACCTTAAGGGTCTGCCAGAACCCGAAATCCGAAAGGGTATGAGTTCGATCTTTGTACTAATTTCTTACTCTGATTCCTAGCACATTGCTTTGCCATGATCATTACCACGTATGAAATAAATCTATCCGGAGAAAACTTCCTTTAGGTTAGGTTTGATTCGAAAATTTAGGGTTAGGTCTCCGCCGAACTCATCTCGGATCGACCGAGTTGTAGAAATCAGTCTCACCGATTTGGCTTAGGCCATTGCACATGCGCTTTTTGGTCTGACCAAAAATTGCAAATCGGTGTGACCGAATTCGACTCTTTGTGAAACCCTAGCAATCTCGGAGCCACCGAACTATGACTCGGTCTGACCGAGTTCACTAGTTTAGACTCCAACAGTTGCTTCGGTATCACCAAGTTTATCAAATCGGTAGCTCCGAAATGCTTTCTATGGAGAACTAAAACTAAGTTTTTGACTCATTTGTTTTGCAAAAACTCTGCACTTTGTGATGCTCATCCATTCTACCTCATCAATATCTATTCACAGGGTCTGCTGTCAGTTTGCTTGCCAGGATGTCTGACCAAAGTGATGGTCAGGACAAGTCAGAAGAGCAAATGCAGATGAGTGAGGGCACTAATCCCTCAAGCAGCTATGATGAGGGCAGCAGGAGCACTCCTAGCAATTTGCCCAAGGCAGCCACCAGAACAACAAGAAGAAAACCTCAGACTCTGAAGATGAGGACTATGTGGCTGTTGAGGAGGAAGTTAGCTCCAAAAAGAAGGTGTTGAAGAAAGAGTATGGAACTGCTGCAACAACTAAGCCAGGGTTGCATAAGAAGGCACCTGCAAAAAGAGTTCCAATGTCTAAGGCCAGGGCCTCATCTACTGAAACCTCTAAGCCAACTTAACAGGCTGCTGGAGAGGGAAATAAAAGGAAAGAGAGGGTCAAGAAGACCACTGCCAGAGTCATTGGTAGATCCTCTATAATGAGAGAGCCAGAAGAAGATGAAGAGGAAGAGGATGCTGCACCAGCACCCAAGTCCCAGAAGCTTATGGGGGATGCCATTAAGTTAGGGACTGCTCCATCAAAGCCCAAGACTTCCCCCAAGGCTGCTGCTCAAGCTCAAAATCCTTCTGAGCCCAAGAGAAGCACCAGTAACATCCTAGCTGAAGAGAAGAATAAGGCCCCAGTGCCTAAAGTTGAAGAAGAAGATGCAGAAGCCCAAGTGCTGAGAAAACTGAAACCTAAGATTCCAGACCACAATGACACTCATCTAGTGGCTGAGGACATGAACATCAGGAAGGATGCAGGATTGAGACTTTGGAGACAGTCTGATCCATATGCTGTGAGGAGGAAGACTGCAGTGGATTACAGGTTCCACACCAAAGAACAACAAGACTTCTATGAGACCATTCTGCTTGACAAGAACCCAATTGTCTGTGATATGAAGTGGGTTGATTGGGAATTCATTGATGATAATGAAGATTATTTCCCAGGAGTGCATGAAAGCTTCAAAGCTTATGGAGTTGATGAGTTTGCGGGACATAAGCTTACCAAATGGAATGATGAGCTCGTTATGCAGTTCTATTATACAACTCATTTCTATCCAGATGGTAGAATCGTTTGGATGTCTAAAGGTACAAGGTACCAGTCAACTGTTGATGAGTGGGCCAAGTTGATCAATGCCCTAGAAGAGCAAGAGGATGATTTGGATGTGTATGCCAAGAAGAAGAAAGACCAGAACTCTATGGCAAACATGTACAAGGAGATCCTAGACAAAGCTTTGGAGACACACAAGCTTGGATCTGTGCATTATTTGTTGTCTGGTCTGCCTACAATCAACACAATCTTGAGGCATACTCTTTTACCCAAATCTGGAGATCACGAGATTATTAGAGGACATTCCATCAACCTGCTGTAGATATTTGATGTATCTCAGAAATTCAAAGTCATGAGTCTGATTGTAGAGACAATAAAGAGGACAGCAGCAGATCGGAAAAGATCTTGTGGGTATGCTCCACACATTCAGGTGCTCATCAACTCAAAGATGGGCACATGCACTTACCTTTGCACCCAGAATTTGAAGATAACACAGTTGTGATGAATGAGGATGGCCCTTCATCAGTGAAAGCACAAGAGAAGAGAGCTAAGGCAAAGGCAGAAAAGGCTGCAAAGATGCCAAGTGTTGAGCAGGCATCTCAAGTGTTCTTAAAGAGCAAACAAGATCAACTAGCTTATCTGATTCAAGCAACATTGAGGATTGAGAAGGGCTTGGCCACCCTGACTCGGAATCAGGAGAGCTTGGAGAGGATTATAGAAACAAAGTTCTATGATCTTGATCTGAAAGTCACTGAGATACAAACAACAGTTGAGCAGCTCCAGGAGGAAGCATAGGAGAAGAAAGGGAAGGCAACTACGGATGCTTTTCAGCGAGTGCCAAGAGGTTAGAGGTCAGCTGCAGTGCTAGTGCCAAATACTAGAGCTACTTCATCTTCACCAACATCGACAGATTCAGTGCCACCTCCAGTAGCTACTCCACCAGCTCCAACAACATCTACTGATGCCTTCATCCTTGGAGTTCTCTCTACACCATCTTCCAAAGACCAAGCCTGAGAGACACATAGCACTATGCATTTTCTAACTTTTTGGTAACTTGTTGCCAAAGGGGGGAGAAATGTATAGATCATAGGCTTCGAGAGAGAGTGTTTTGCTTCTTTGTCTCTCTTGCTATTTGGTTGAACTTTTGTGTGTGCCCGTTTGATACTTTATGTCTGTGTGAGATACTTGTATGATCGTGTGTTTGATCATATCATACTGTAATGTTTGCTTGGATGATATTATCTTTTATATCCATATATTATCATTCACTTTGCTTGCTGATGAGTGCATGTTTTTAATTCCTATCACTTTGAGCGCTCCACCAAGATGTATGTGACATGGAAGAGTAACCCATGATCCTAATCGATTGTGCATTTACATTCAAAAGCAAATTTTAAATAATGCACAAATTTAGGGGAGCTCTTGCTTATCACATACTTCTCAAAATGATGATGTATTCAAATCTTATTATCATTTGTCAAAGCTTTGATCTATATGTTGTCATCAATTACCAAAAAAGGGGAGATTGAAAGTGCAACTATCCCTGGGTGGTTTTGGTAATTACTAATAATATATAGCTCATTGAACTAATACTATTTCAAGATGATCATTTCAGAAAGTTCAATGATTGGCATGTCATGGATTAGGAATGTGGACCCCTCAAAATGCTAAGGACACACATTGGCTCAAGCTCAAGACTCTATATTTTCATTTTATTGATCCAAGATCACATTGAGTCCATAGGAAAAGCCAATACTATTAAAAGGGGATGAGGTATTGCTTAATGGCTTACTTGGTCAAAATGCTTAGTGATATACTCCAAAAGCCCTCAACCACTTTATCATATCCACATATGTCCCAAACCAAAAGTCAAACTCGGTCCACCGAAATGTTCTATCCGGCGCCACCGAGTTCATTTGACATAGCCACTGCCAGAAACCCTAGTCACTTCCATCTCACAGATAGGGATCTCAGTCTCACCGAGATGGGATTGCAAACTCTCTGTTTCCCTTCGTAACGTTTTGGTCCAACCGAGATGAGCGATCGGTCCCACCGAGTCTGCAATGCAAACTCTCTGTTTCCCTTTCGTAATGTTTCGGTCTCACCGAAATGAGCGAATCGGTCCCACCAAGTTTGCCTGACCAACTCCCTGGTTAGCTTATTACCGAAGTTGGTCCTACCGAGTTTGAGTAATCAGTCTCACCGAGATTACGTTATGCCCTAACCCTAATGAAATCGGTCCCACCGAGTTGACATGCCGGTCCTACCGAAAAGCCTAACGTTCACATTTTGAACTGAATCGGTATGACCGAGTTTTCTGATTCGGTCCCACCGAGTTTGGTGAATTGTGTGTAACGGTTAGATTTTGTTTGGAGGCTATATATACCCCTCCACCCTTCCTTCTTTAGTGGGGAGAGCCATCAGAACATGCCTACACTTCCAGCATACATTTTCTGAGAGAGAACCATCTACTCATGTGTTGAGATCAAGATATTTCATTCCAATCATATGAATCTTGATCTCTAGCCTTCCCCAAGTTGCTTTCCACTCAAATCATCTTTCCACCAAATCCCAATCTATGAAAGAGAGTTGAGTGTTGGGGAGACTATCATTTGAAGCACAAGAGCAAGAAGTACATCATCAACACAACGTCTATTACATTTTGGAGAGTGGTGTCTCCTAGATTAGTTAGGTGTCACTTGGGAGCCTCCGACAAGATTGTGGAGTTGAACCAAGGAGTTTGTACGGGCAAGGAGATCGCCTGCTTCGTGAAGATCTACCTTAGTGAGGCAAGTCCTTCATAGGCGATGGCCATGGTGGGATAGACAAGGTTTCTTCTTCGTGGACCCTTCATGGGTGGAGCCCTCTGTGGACTCGCGCACCTGTTACCTTTCGTGGGTTGAACTCTACATCAACGTGGATGTACGATAGCACCACCTATCGGAACCACGCCAAAAATCTCCATGTCTACATCGCGTTTGCGCCCTCCAAACTCCTCCTTTTACCTTGTTTTACATTCCGCTATTATACTCTTAGATTTGCATGTGTAGGTTGATTGCTTGACTTGTTCTAAGTTGCTAAAATCTGTTAAGACTTAAAATTGGGAAAATGCTAGATTTTTATTTAGTCAAGTAGTCTAATCACCCCCCCCCTCTAGGCATACTTTCGATCCTACAAAGTGGCGATGAAAAAGGAGGACTGGGAGGTTGGTCTGCTCTTCTTGCTTGATTAACAACAATTGTATATGACCAATCGATCATAAACTAATTTTCTTTTCAGGTGCTACGATGGGTTTACACGGACTGAACCATTTTTATTATAAATAAAAGTGACATACAAAATAGAGGGTGCAATAGATAGGACCCAACACACACAAGAAGCTATAGGGAACAACAGAAGATGAACCAGAAGCGAGCTGAGACAAACAACAACACCGAGAACTTAACGCCCATCACCAGTTCACCACTGCATGGACCGAGAAGCCTTGGAGCTAGCTTTGTTGGATCTGTCGAAAGGAGATCCGCCATCAAGAAGATGTTTGCCAGCTGCTCTATGATCACTCCGCACATCGAAGAGCTAGGAGAGTCGGAGCCACTGTCGAAGGGCGTCCCACTACCTCGGCACGCCACGACAGAGATACCACAGAGCGCGGCGAAGGGTAGTGATCTGCCGAGAGAACTCTGCACCTCCTCTAGGCCACACCATTGCCACCATCATAAACAAAGAGGGCCAGAGCACTATGCAAGGCATCAAAACTCCAGTCATCATTGTTGACCGGTAATCGCCGAGATCGGAGACCAGAGAGAACTCCTAGGTTGTTTGGCCAAGGGTTGTATATCGAGATCTCCTCTGCTTACAACGGACGCAACGAGCTTTAAGTGTTGGAATGGGGATCCGTCCACTTTTTTTTTTGCGGCAACGGGGATCTGTCCACTTTTCTTTTTGCGGCAACGGGGATCCGTCCACTTAGACGGCCTCCTGTGATATTGAGAAATGAAGCTTGGGGAAAACTCCTCAATGAAGAAAATACGCCACCGCATAACATTTCGAGATCAATTGTTGATGATCCCGTGCAAAAGGCCCTGTCAGGGTGGATGCACAGTTCCATCGGCAAATGGATAAATTGTGACGCTCACACTGTCTTTGCCGTTGGATATTTTTGCATGCAAAATTTGCCATCCGGTTCGGTGGTACGCAGACACACGCACACACATACAAAAATAAAAACACACAAGTGGTCCTCCTTGCACCAAGCCACCAACCATGTCACTACATATTGATGCACGGTTGCACTAATTCATACACTGGTATACACATCAACACATGTACGCTGTACCTCTGTGGCCCCACGGTACAGCACTGGTCGATCGATTGCCATACACAGAGCAGCATTCAAATCGTTGCCAAGTTTGTACAGGAATGCACCTCCACATCAAGCAGGCTTGGCACAGGGGAGGGCGGACGACTAGTTCTGCCGAACGTTTACTATGTCTACTACTCCTCTGCAAAGAAAAACTAGACCCCACGTCGCGGCGCAATAGAAAAATGCATGCGGTTAGTTGGCGCAGGAAGAAATTTGTGCTTTGTGGATAGGGATGTGATATCCTAGAAAACAATATGCGCCTTGAGAAGGAAATATTATTTTCAGGATAAGCGTAGCATCACTGACTGTCCATTTCATAAACAGAATACTGTCATGTATCACTCGGTCAGAAGCCGATAGGAGGGACCCCGTCCAAAGAAAACGACGCGTTAGAAAAGGAATATATGCGTAAATATTAGCCAAATGGAGCCGGGAGGGAGAAGCCATGACTTTCGTATCCGCTTTTTTAATCGCGGCGGAGATACGTACAAGGACTTGAGCACTCACAAGCTAGCTAGTCAGTTAAAAAAATTCAGAAACTAGCAGAATTTAAGAACCACCGCCGGGTTCAGAGCAGAGCAGAGTAGTATATATGTAGGCTCTTCTTTTCTCTTGAGCTGTCAGGAATAATGGAGTGAGTCATCTGATCCTTTGTGGCCGCAACACGAGTGCCATGGAAGCCGTTTCATCCCTCGACGGCATGCGTCTAAATAGGTATCTTTAGCTCCCGGTTGTTATTTAGACTAGCCATAGTGGGAGTAATTTCAACAGTAACTTCAAATCCAACTTAATAAATTTATCTATGTGGCAATGAGTTAATGAAGAAAAGGATAGTTCTAGTAACTTAGCTAGTTACTGTAACATCACATGTCCCAAGCAGTATGAGTCTATAACCTAATAAATGAAACTTTGCATGACACCACACATATATTACTATTTACTATAAAGATAGTAATATAGTCTAATATAGTCTAGGAATATGTGTATTACTAATGTATCCCAATGCAGTATGAGTCTATAACCTAATATAGTCTAGGGATATGTGTATTACTAATGTATGTTACTCTTCATTGTGGTTAGTCTTAGTACTGCCTCCTGCACTGCACAAGCATGCTGTAGTACGAACGGTTCGATGGCAATAGCTAGCTTAGCTTTATGTCCATGTCTCGCGGGACACGACATTGGCCCGCCCTTTGTATTTTATGCTTTCGCCCGGCACCTTAACGCCTGCTCCTGTTCACGCGTCGCCGTGGTGGTACAAGCCGATCACGGGCATGCAGTGGCGACGTACGCCTCATCTTGGGGGCATCCGAAAGATGCTTTACACCCACGCATGCACCCTACGTGCATCGCGCCAGATGAAAGATGTACCGCCGCCAGTGAACGTACCCCGTCCCCCAGCACTCGGTACGCTGCATGCCTAGTACTAGTAGTACGAGCCTGCGGGTTGCACACACACACATCACGTACGCTGGCCCGGCCGTGCATGCATGCATCGCTGATCGGCCCATGCAGGCCGCATCAATGATTCGCATACTGGTCGCGACGACTATTCATACGAGTTTTTTTTTCGTGCTCGTGCTCGCTCTCGTCTGCCAGGAACTCATCAATGCGTGCACTCAAGCAGGCGTCCATGTCACGCACGCACGTACGTACGGCGAGTGGTAGAGGACTAGAGGCGACCCTGGCTACGCGGTAGTGGTGCAGTGCAGTGCAAGCAGCTCCGTCAGCGTGCATTTACGGGCGGCGCAGCCGGGGGTGCGCCCCGAAAGGGGGACGCGCCGCAGTCCGTGGACTCTCGCGCCCGTTGCACGGGACGGGGCACGCGGTCGTCCCCGTGCATGGAAGCGGTGATGGCGCAAACGTAGGCGGAGGCAGGCATGCGGCATGGGCAATACGACGGCCATGGTCGGCCAGTGGCGATCCAGCGTCAGTGACCTAACTCTAACGGGAGCTCTGGTGCGCACCACAGCACCGGTGACCGTAGATCTTTATTCTTATCATAAGACCGAGCGAGCCGAGCAGGATCGATGCGATGCGATGCGCGGCCCCACGCACGCACTGACTGGCGCTGGCTCGAGAGAAATGCGTGTCCCTTTTTCCCCGTCAGGTCAGAAGCAAAACAAAAAGGGGGTGCCCGCTTTTGCGTCCCGGGCCGGAGAGAGGAGAGGGCGAAAGGTGAAAGCGGGAAGGGGGAGCGCAATCATCGTGTGATGGGCAGCGGGGCACAGCGCAATAATAAAGCCGCGTCAGTGGACGACGGGAGAAAGAAAGAAAGAAAGAAAAAGGAAACCAAGACAGCATCGAACTTGTCCGCAGTGGAGCCGGTGTCATCCAAAGCTACAGTGCCGGTGCCCCGCCCCAAGCCTCTTTCCGAGCTTGAGCCCGTGATCAAATCTCAAGTTCGAAACCCGACCCCCTCGGCGCGGCGGGGGCTTCGCCTTGGCGAGGAATACTGAGTACGTACGTACGTACGTACGTAAATGCGCGTCCGTTGTACTGTACTGTACCGGCTGTTGAGTCAGTTCATGCTGTGCATGCAGCGATGCACGTACCGCAGCGCAGCGCAGGTGGTCGGTCACGCTCACGCTCGCGCGCTGCTAAGGCTGGGCGCGACGTGCATGCGTGCTATTGCTCGCGTACGGGCCCGGCCCGGCAGGGTCCCGTCGCACGCCGGCCGCCGGAACGCGCGACATTTTACGGCCACGACGGCGACGCGTGAGCCGTGCCGCTCGTTGCTCCGGAGTCCGGAGTGCGTTGCTGCGCCGTAGGTACGTGCACGCGCGCTGTCACGGGCACAGCCCGATCGATCGATGCCCCGCGGCGGGGCGCGTACGGCCGGTCAGAGCAGGTGACAAGGTGCAGATCTTGGCCGGTGGCGAGGGGCAGAGAGTGGCCGGAGCAGGACCGGAATTTCCAGGCCAAGTCCAAGCAAAAACTGGGACATGCACTAGGACACATTGTAGTTCGTTCTGTCAGTGCTAATCTTAACTCCATCACTAATGGCGTCCAGATAGCATCCTACGTTCTATTTCTTTTTTAATAAAAGAAGGGTTCTGCCCTTCCGATTTCCATTAAAGAAACCAGCAGCAGTTGAACGATAGCACTCTAGTAGTAGTACGTACTACCAGCAGGTGCCGGTACATGTTTCATGAGGGGGTGCATCTAGACAAGCGTCACGGCGGAGTACATGCACGATCTGGTCCAAGAAAGAAACCCCCTCCTCTCCAGGCGATCATCAAGAAACTTATTACTCCACCTCCACCGGATGGAGGCTGACAACAGACAACAGGCTTAACTGAAGAAATATACTCCTATTCCATTTCTCTGTACCCAATCATGGAGCAAGCGTTATACATGATGGGAAGCGTACGCGAGCAAGGGAAAGATCGCAGGGGATCCGGAGGCGAGCGCTGAGCTTAACAGATCTACGCCTCCGCAGGGCCCTCCGCCCCGTCCCGGATTATCTTATCGCCAAGATTCGGATTTACGGCACTTGTTTATGGCGCCGAATTAAACAAATACGTGAACGAGCGCGTACACCGATGCAGATATATGTAGAATACTCCTCCTCCCTATGGACGGACGGTCCTATCCACTTGTTCTTGCGTCCGTCACCTGAGCAGAGCCTCGCTTTCGCCTCGCTTGCACAGTACACCCACCTCGCTATCATAAACTATTCGAGACGCTTCTTTTAATCCCTCCATCCCGAGATGAATTCGTCATCGGCGTGGTGCGTGCATTTTGGCCGCTTCCAGTCCAGCCCCCCGGTCAGTTCACAAAATGGTTAATTTTTTACTGATGAAGAGAATATCGCTGTCTCCGTGCCCAGGATTTCAGATCAGGGAATGGAAGGCGCTGTCAGTCAGTTCCCGGGTATCTTGTTCCGCACAGGCAGGCAAGCTCCAGCGAGCTGCACCGCACGCCATCCATCCCTCCCTCCCGGCGTGGGCAATAACACGGAAACCGATCAAGAAAGCAAGCCCAAATTACTCATGTCAGTTCAGTTCGCCACTCAGTGCATTCCATATTTGCAGCTCGGTCGGTTACCACTCGATTTCACCCCGATTTTGTGCTCTCCTTTCCTTTCCGATCACATTTCTCCACTGGCTGACACATGCTAGTTGTGAGAAATTTGCTCTGCTGCTGAGTAAGAGCAACAATTTAACATGGTAAAAAGATTTGGACTAAACACTAAATTTTTATTTATTTAGTTGCTCTTCCTTGCTTCCCGGTACATACTTACTGGAAGTTACTGCTAGTACTCCGTTACCCATCAAAAGGGTCAAAATGAGAGAGAAAAAGGACGAAAATATAGCAAAAACATCTGCATCCGGTCCCTGCCCGGGGACTGCGCTGCAAATTCCCCAGGCGAAAAAAATAATCAACTAATGGCCGATCCTTGATTAATCAAGCTTTGGCTCCGTCTCCGCCTCCCTCGCCGGTGTCGGCGAGCTCACTGGCACTGGCACTGGCGGGGCCGTCCGGCGCCGGAGGAGGCGCCTCGCGCTCGTAGGGGGACAGCCACTTGGCGCGCATGTACTCGGGCTTCCGCCACGGTGGAAGATGGAGGCCGCGCTTCTTGAGGCTGGCGCGCGAGGAGTCTGCGGCGGCGGCCACCAGCAGGCGCAGCCGGTCCTCCTTGCCGACGAACGCCGACGGGAGCCGCTGTAGCACGGCGCGGTAGGCCTTGGTGGGCCGTGCCACCTCGAACTGGGACCTGAAGTCGACGTCCACCAGCACGCGCTCGCGGTCGCCGCGCTCGGACCCGGCGGGGAGGAGCACGTCCACGTAGGCGTGCTCCCCGGCGGGGTGGGACGACGACTTGTCCCAGCGGGAGAGGCAGAGCGCCGCGTCGTGGCCCATGGCGCGGAGGGACGCCGCGAGGAGGCGGAGGAGGTCGCGCTTGCGCGCCCCCGCCGCGCGGTGGCGCTCCACGAGCGTGGACACGTCGGCGAGCAGGTTGCGCTCCCGGAGGCTGGCGCAGTGGACGAGGCCCTGAAAGCGCAAACCGAGAAATGGAAGGAAAGGGTCAGTTCAGTTCGTGCGCTCGTTCCTGGCGTTATCGACGGCGACAAGCGGCCTGCCGGCGATGAAGCAAAGACGATCATGAAAAAAAAAATTCAGCGCTCGGCCGTCGCCACGCGCACTACCTACCTTGATGGTCTCCGCGGCGTCGGAGATGGCAGACGCCTCGGCCGCGGCGGGGCCGTCCTCGTCGTCCGAGGCGTCGCCGCCGTTGAAGCAGTTGCAGCAGCGCGCGGCGGGGGCCCGCTCGCCGATGGCGCCGCCGCCGTCCTCCAGGAAGCTGCGGACCATGCCGTCCAGGCACACCGAGCTGGGCTCCAAGTCATCCTTCTCCCTGTCCTTGTCCCCGCCGGCGGAGACGGGCGGGAGCCGCTCCGCCGGCGAGACCCGCAGCACCTGGCGCTCGAAGAGGCGCTTGAGGCGCGACTTGGCCAGCGCGGCGGGGGACGGGGACGGGGACGGATCGATCTGCGCCGCGGCGGGCCTCATGGCGGCGGAGGCGAGCGGGAGGGCACTGGTCGGCGCGGCGGCTAGAGGCGGCGATCCTGGGCTCCGGCGATCGCCGGCCGCATAGCGGTCGATCGGCGCGGCTAGGGTTTATTTTGCCTCCCCTTTGTTTTACGGAGCGAGTTACAATTTGTTGGTTGGCTGTGCTGTGAAGGAAATCCCACGGAAGAAGACGAAGAGGGGAGTGGGAGAGGGGACCGGGATTTAAAGGCCCCGGGCGCGGTGACGTGGCAGACGTAAATGAGGCGTGGCCTCCCGCGTGGTCGTCCCTATCCTCGATGCTGTCCGACGTGTGCTCTGACAGGTGGGTCGAGGTAGAAATGACGCTCCTGCCCTCGCTTGGCTCGTAGTTAACGGGTGCATCGCGGGTGCAAATGCGGCCAGGCTTGGAGGGCAGTTCGGGCATTTTGTAGGTGACAGGAGCGGAGCCGGGCCGCTGGTCTCGTGTCCGGGAGGAGCCTGCGTTGTTTCTGGCTGGAAAACATAACCGGGGAGAAGCTCCATTTTTGCCACCGTCGTTTCCCTCTGAAACTGAATTCCGAGGCATTTGCTCTCCTAATTATGGGCGGAATGGCAAAGAAAGGAAGGGAATAATGCATCATTTACTGGCTTTATTTATTTATGGAGATAATTCAGTTCATTTCGGGAAGGACTTGACGAGAGGCCATGTCGGTTCGTTCAATTCAAATTAACAAGCCATGGCGGTTCCATCAATTCGCTCGGAGTCGTCGGGCTCACGGTACGCCGCGCGACACGAGCGGCGGTGCAAAACTTGAGGCCGCGCCAACAGAACAGCCCATCGGTCGGTCGGTCGGTCGGTCACAGCCGCCGGCTAGGCTAGCTAGACCGAACACGAAACTGACGGGGCCGCGCCGCCCAATCACCGGCCGGGGGGGTTGCCCCGAAGCAACCCGGTTGCTTGCCACGGATCGTGCAGCGAAACGAGCACCGCGCGCGCACACAAGCCAAGCCAGCCTCCTGATTCCTCAGCCGTCCCACATAGTACGCTCCTATCTATCTTATCCATGCCGAAGTGGCTGCACTTGCACATGACTTTGTGGGGGGTTGATGTGGGATCCAATCCAAGCGGGCGCTGCTAATGCTATGGAGGAGTAATGGGGAGCTTCTCCGGATCCTCACTCAAGCTCGGGTGGATGTATGTGTGTGCGTGCGTGGTGTACCTCCGGGACCGCCCGGCCCGGATTCCCGCCCCGGTTCGGTCCCGCCGGCCGGCCCCGGGCCTATGGCTCGTCTCGACGTAAGATCGAAGCCAAGAACCTGGCCGAGCGTGCAGATTGCCGAGATTGTAGGCATACGGCCAGTTGATGAACCGGCCACCTCATCCCCGTGTCGTGCGTGACGCCTGACGAACCGTAAGGAGGGACGTTGGTGCCATTCCTGACCGGAAAATTTGTCCCCGTGCCACCCTTGGTTCTACGCTCAGACATCTTCCAGGAATTTTAGTCGTCAAATTATAAGGATAGAGCCGAGGACTAGATGAAAACGGGTTTGAAAGTGTCATGCAGTACCGTCTCAACTATTCGTCCAGTTTTTTCTTTCTTTTTGCATTGTGTGGATCGGTTTGCGATGAAACAGTCTCTGTCTCTCCCTCCCTCCCTCCCTGATCGACGTGCGTGTCACTGTGCCAGCGGAATGCGAGCACAGCGATATGATGCAAATTCATCCATGCCCGGTCGACAAGGACCGGGCCTCCCTTTTCGCTCGCTCCATCGAGAAAAGGGAGATAGCAGGGAGAAGAGGCAGGTCGTATCCGGCTTTATGCTATGCGCCAATCAGTCAAAGCCACGATCCGTCAGGTTACACGGCAACATCATGCATTCAATGCCAATATTTCCCCCTCTGTTACCACACGACTGGACGGACACTTAGCACAAAACTGTTAGCACTCCTGTACTGTACTACATGGACGGACACTTGCTAGCACAAGAATGGCCTCTTCTTGTACTGTTTGTTTTCTAGCCTGGGTAAATTTTCGATCCAGATAGATAAAATCAGTGAGATGATGGTTTGATGCGCGTCCCTGAACTTTTCCTCGGCCGGCCCTCTCCGATCGGGCGAGTGTCCGTAATTCAGGATGCCAAAAGTCGATGGAGGCCAGCCAGGGAATCGGGGGTCATGACAGGTGCAAGGAAACAAAAGGTACTGTACGAGGGCCTGCCTGACTCTCGCAACGGACGCCCCTCCCTCTCCTGCTCACAAGTTGTGCATGCCATGCGCTCACGTACTACGTACCGGCAAAAGGGGGAGGCAAGCGAACAAACCCCTTTTCTTCCATGACCCGATCCCCGTGCCCGCCTGCCTACGTGAGGCCATGATTCCCGTGCACCTGGTTACGTACGTACGCTTTTACACGCAGTGCGTTACGCGCTCAAAACGAAGCCTGATCGGAGAAGACGGACGTGGTCACGGCGCCCGTGCGAGGACTTGAGTGCCCGGCCCGGGGTCGACGACGACGATCGGTCGGTCGTTTTGATCGACGCGTGCATGGAGATCGGCGAAGGAAGCATGCATGCATGCATGATGGGTGGGGTGGGGTGGGGTGGGGGAGCGGACGGTACGTCGGCATCGATCGGCGTCCGGGGCCCGGCCCGGCTACCGGAGCGCGGCGTGGTACGTGGAGGCCGTCGCCGGGGGACCCTCGTGCCGGGCGTTGCCCGGCCCGGCGGAAAGGAGCGGTGTATGTGGATGATTACGTGCAGCTAACTGATGGGATCGATCGTGGCTTGCGTTGCGTTGCGTTGATGGGAGCAGGCAGGCATGTAGGTGTGTGCCTGCCCTGCCTTGGTTGCTTTCGTGCGTGTCCATCCATGGTCCCGATCGAGGGGTTCATCGACCATGAGTGGTTATTAGGTCAGGCGTAGCTTCGCCCTCGTCTGCCATTAACTCTCCCGATAAGCATGGCTTCCCAAGTGATCAATGTTTGCCGCCGAAGCAACCGCACTCACCTCTCGTAAATATCTGCTCCACGTAGCTCTTTTCTGAAACTGTATCACCCAAGATTGCTTCGGTAAAAGCTTCTCGGAAAGCGGCCTGACGAAAACTTTCAGCGATGAAGAAAGCTTTGCAGGATCAGCAGTAAAGTCCATGATAGATAAAGATCGTGGGGCGCTCGGGGGATGGAGGTGTGGTGGTGGGGCGCGAAGGCACGGAGTTCTCTGCGAAAAATTCTCCCCGCTCGCATCCAAACCGCAAGGGCACACACGGCGCGAAAGGGGTGGGCGCTCGCTCACTGTTTTCGGAAGGATCATCACCGGTCAGGGAATTTCGATGCGCTCAACGTCCAATCGACTGCTGCCAGGAACTCATCAATCAGATTGTTGTTTCTCCCGTTCGTTGCGCGTGGCGGAAATGGCATGGAGGTCGTGGGCAGGCCGGGGCCATCTGTTTGCGCTGCGTGCGTGATGGGGAGTAATGGACATGGTCGTGTCCATGCCTCTGCGGATCGGCGCCGGCCATGACGGGTGCCTGACCGCGGCCGGCATGGATCTGCCAACGCGCCTGTCCTCGCGTACGCGTAGCGAAAGAGGCTGTGAAGAGTGAGCTCAGTTTATAATTAAGAACATCTCCAACAGCCGCGCGTCGGAAACAATGTTTTTTTCGTACATGCGGACATGAGACGGGCGCTCCAGCAGCCGCATAATAATCACGCACGTGGTATAATGGGTTCAGCGCGCGGAGGAAAACGGTATCGCGCGTCGCTTATTTCGTGTGCCCGCTCCCACGCGCTGGAAAGCGACGACTCACGCGTGATTTCACTACCCGCAAAATCTGAGACCTCCAGGCGCTGGCGCCGCCGCCTGCACCTTCCTCATTTGCTCCGGCGACCCATCGGCGCTTCCCCCGCCTATCTCCACGCGCCGCCGCTGCTTCCTCCACCTCCTCTCGTCGTCGCCGCCCCTCGAGTGCACCATTCCTCCGATGAACAACACCTGGCGGCCCATTGCAGCTCGGCGCCCAGAAGGTGTTTGCCAAAACGCTTGCAAGGTATGTATTGCTTCAACTTTATATTTTGTAGATGATTTTGGTGCATGTTGTTTGTAGTTTTATAAATTAGTTTAAATTCAATATTGTAGATGAGTTCGTCATAGGATTCTTCTGACGAAGAATTTGATATTCGAGAGGGAGGACCTCATAATGATCCTAGTTGCACATCAATAAAAAGCCAAAGCACGGCGGTTCAGTTATGGGTCGTCAGAAATATTGGAGGGATAAGATCGATGCCCACAACAGATTGCTGAGGAACTATTTTGTGGAGAATCACACATATCCCGAGTCCAACTTTCGGCGCCGTTTTAGGATGAGCATCGAGTTTAGATGAGCATCGAGTTGTTTAAACGCATTGCAGAGAAACTGGCGAGCCATGATCGGTTTTTTCAGCAAAGGAGGAATGTCGCCGGAGAACTCGGGCATAGCACCTTTCAAAAGGTGATAGCCGCTTTGCGTATGTTGGCATACGGTATTCTGGCGGATCTAGTTGATGACCACTTGGCCATGGGTGAGAGTCAAGCCGTCATGTGTGTCAAGTGCTTCGCAGTAGGAATTGTGCAAGTGTTTGGTCCGGAATATTTGAGAGCTCACAATGCTGAAGATACCGCAAGGCTTTTGGAGATGACCAAAACTCGCGGGTTCCCAGGTATGCTTGGCTCAATATATTGCATGCACTGGAGTTGGAAGAACTGTCCTAAGACATGTCATGGACAATTCCACGGCCAGAAAAAGGGTTTCACTATAATCCTTGAAGTAGTGGCCGATCAGGAGACTTGGATTTGACATGTTTTTTTGGAATGCCTGGATCTTTCTACGACATCAATGTTCTTAATCAGTCACAACTCATGAATAAGATTGCAAATGGTGAAACTACACCGTTGGAGTTTGTAGCAAATGGTCATACATACAACCATGGCTACTATCTTGCGGATGGCATCTACCCAAAGTGGCAAACATTTGTGAAGCCGTTGAAAAAACCAGAAGGTAAGAAAAATCTTGATTTCCACAATGCTCAGGTGGCGGCTAGGAAAGATGCGGAGAGAGCTTTCAGGATTTTGCAAGCACAATTTCCTATTGTGAGAGGACCGACTAGATTTTGGGATCAAAAGATCCTTTGGTACATCATGAACGCTTGTGTGATCATGCATAACATGATCATCAAGAATGAGCGTGAGAAAGATTTAGACTATTCTCAGTATGAGTTGTTGGGACGTCCCGTGCGAGTGCGGAGGTGAAAGTGCTAGTTATCGACTAGAGGGGGGGTGAATAGGCGATTTTTATGAAAGTCTTCAAAACATGGAAGTTCCGAAGACAAATGATAGAAATGAACCTATTAACATGTAGCGGAAGGTAGACTACACTAAGCAAGCCATAGTCAAGTATACAATGAAGTGAAAGCACGAAGACTAATAGCAGCTAGGCAGTATGGATCAGGATGGAAGATAGTATGAAGCCAATGAGAACAAACAGTCACACAGTGAAGACAAACAGATAATGCAAGCAGGCAACGACTTCACAAGGACCAACTATAGATAAAGAGAAGGAAAGGATAGAACCAGTTGCTTGGTGAAGACAAGGGATTTGTTGGACCAGTTCCACTTGCTGTGACAACTGTATGTCTGGATTGGGAGGCTGAGATTTAACTCAGAAGACCGTGTGTTCACCTTATTCCCCTTGAGCTAAGGACACACAGTCCTCGCCCAATCACTTAGGTAAGTCTTCAAGGTAGACTTCTAGACCTTCACAGACTTTGTTCACCGGCGATCCACAATGACTCTTGGATTCTCAGAACGCGACGCCTAACCGGCTGGAGGATTCACAGTCCTCAAGTATAACAAGTCTTCAGATCACGCAGACAGGAAGACTTCAGTGATGCCTAACACTTTTTGGCTCTGGGTGTTTAGGGCTTTGTCGTCCAAGGATTTCTCTCTAAAAGGCTTCGGAGGTGGGTTGCTCCCAAAAGACAAAAGCCGTGCACTAACTCTGAGCAGCCACCAATTTATGGTGTAGGGGGTGGGCTATTTATAGCCACTAGGCAACCCAACCTGATTTGTCCGAAATGACCCTGGGTCACTAAGTAACTGGCACGTGTTCCAACGGTCAGTTTTCAAACACATGCGGCAGCTTGACTTGGGCTACAAGTAAAGCTGACTTATCTAGCTCTGGACAAGATTTGCTCTCATTGTCTTCGCTTGAAGACTTAGGATTTGATTGAGCATCACTTTAGTCATTCTAACTATGTTCACTTGGACCCCACTTAACAGTATGGTGGTTCCTATGACTCAACAAAGAAGAAACTACGAAACAACTATGTCTTCGTGCTCCAAAGTCTTCATGCGATGTCTTCTCATGGCATAGTCTTCAGTGTGAATATCTTCACATACCACCATAGTCTTCAATGTCTTCACACATTTTTAGGGGTCATCTCCGGTAGGTAAACCGAATCAATGAGGGACTACTACCTGTGTTATCCTGCAATTCTCACAAACACATTAGTCCCTCAACAAGGTTTGTCGTCAATACTCCAAAACCAACTAGGGGTGGCACTAGATGCACTTACAATCTCCCCCCTTTTTGGTGATTGATGACAAACTGGTTGAAGTTTTCAACGGGGATAAACATATGTGAAATTGTAAAGTATTGAGGTATTGTCTTCGTAAGTAGCAAAAGGGCTCCCCCTGAAGATGTGCATATAAGTATTTTGCTTTTGAATGCAAATGCACATGGCAGGTTGTACTTGCGGAGATCCTCTTGTACTTATGAAGACAATTCATCATGCATTAAGAGATATAACAAAGATAATGACATGCATAATGAAAAATGGAAGTCTGCAAAATGACTTCATGCGGAATTTATCGTCGCACATGCGGAATTTATCATCGCATCACATGGTTGACAGAAAAGGTAGCAGACGACCATCAAGTTTAAGTGTTACAACTCAAAAGAACCAAATGTATCAAAAGCAAGAGTTGTAAGCACTTGTCAAATGTAGCAAAAGTATAACAACCACCCATATGGACCCGCTTGAAGACTATCAACTCATATGCTTCTCCCCCTTTTGTCAGTAACGACCAAAAAGGTTTGAAGACATAGAGCTTGCTACTCGTTCCCATGAGGAGTAGGCAAAGCAGCAGGGTCGTCGTTGAGGTTTGGTGGTGCAGAACAACTTGGTGCAGTGTCGATACGCGCCGAAGTTGGAGGTGGTGAAGTAGTATCATCGTGGTCATCAATGACTCCGGCATTAACTGTTGCAGCTGAGGAAGAATATTCAGAGTCTTCGAGTGAGGGAGTCCGACACAAGTGAGCGTTCCGGGGAGGAGTTGAATCAAACTTGAATCTCTCCGTGAAGCCATCCTGTTGAAGATCATCTTCAGAGCTCAGCAGAGTCAGAATCTTCCACGATCGGTGTCATGGTTTTGTCACGGCAGATGTCCTAGAGAAAGGACTTAGTCGTGGAGCCATCGCGACAGTTGGCGCCCACCGTGGGGCTATCGCACGATGGTTTCAGGTTCTTGGAGGGCCGCTTTAAAGGAGTCGAGGGCTACGCTGTAGGCCGGATGACTAAGAGTCGTCGCGGCAAGCTCTACATCGACGACGCAGGCTGGGCCCCGAGGTCGGCTCAGTTGAGTACGGGTACCGGGTCCCCTTTGCTGGCATTCACATTTTCATTGGCAAGATCGGTGAACCGGGCCCTGAGCCGGACTCAGCATGCGCGATCCGCCCGGGTTAAACCGGCCATGAAGCGTGCCTTCGTGGGAGTCATCCATGGAGGAAGTTATGAGGATGGATCGGAATCTCGCGGCGAGACCGTCGTTTGTTCCGATGACGAGTCATCGACCAGAGAAATCGAATCTCTTTATCAGCTACAAGACGGCCGGATTGGGGGCTGTTCCGATGGCGACAGTATTCCGAACCCCTCTGATCTGCCCAACCGGGTTGGAATATTCATGGCCGGCACACAAGCAGCGCTTCATTCTTCAACCGCTGCGGCAACAACCTCCGGTTCAGCAGCGGCGACGGCTGCCGGGGCAGGAGGCCCTGTGTGCCCGCCGGCTCAAGTTCTATTAGAGCTATTTGATGCATTGGCTGTGCTTATGGCGGAAGCTAATCCGGCGGATCAAGACGTCCACAACGCGGAGATTGCAAAGATAAAGGAACAGATCACCCAGGCCAAGGCGGATCTGGCAGCTGAGGACACCAGGATGGCCACAGAGCGGGCCGCTTTAGACGCACAAGCCTACAGGCTCATGTTGGACCAGAGCGCATCGCAAGAAGTCATGAGGAGGAAGCACCGATCCCGTTTGCCTCCGGTTTTCAAGGCCAGAGACCTTTTCAACACTCCAGGAGCAAGAACCAGCAATCCGCTGGAGGGAAACCGGGCGGAAGCTCCTGGGACCGATGCACCGGTTCAGCCTCTTCAGATGGACCTGCCTCGCCAAAACACCGTTATACCTCAGGCTGTTTTAACACCTCCGGGTCACTACTCCAACCCGATGGACAATCTCGTTGCCGCTGCTGCATGGCTGGAGGCCATTCCAATTGAAGGTGACTCGCCGCAGGCAGTAGAGACGCGACGGGTCAAGGAGCTTCTGAGGACAGCTTTGGTCCAACAGGAAGCGTACTCGTACAGCCGCGACCGGATCCACTCGACCCCCCGTCCAAGCCGGAGCTATAGCAGACATATGGATGAACCGGCAGTGTCGAGCAATGAACGACATGGTGCACCCTGTGGCAACAACCCGGCGGGTGGTGCTGATAACGCTCAGGAAGTGGTGGACCGGGCCCGAGCGCGAAGGGAGGCCGAGTTAGCCGCACAGCATCAGGCTCGGCAGCTCACGCCGGTTCGTCCAACTATCTCGATCGAACCTAGTGTTACTTCTATTTCTTTAGGGGTGCATTGCCTTATCCCCGCTTTACGCAATGTGCGCCTGCCCAAGGATTTCAAAGGCCCGCGCAAGGTACCAAATTACACGGCGGATCAACCTCCAGAGACATGGGTGGAGAGCTATGAGATGGCCATGGAAATGCTTGATGTGGATGACGCGGCGTGTGCGAAATACTTCACCATGATGCTTGAAGGAACGGCCCGTACTTGGTTAAAAAGCTTGCCGGCAAATTCTATCAGTTCATGGGCCCAATTATGAGCCCGGTTTATCAGCAATTTCAAGGATACATGTAAACAGCCTATGTCGATAGTGGACTTAGCTTCCTGCGTCCAAGAGGAAGGAGAATCAACGACTCATTGGGTGCGCCGGGTTTCACAAGTGTTGCACTCATCAGACCGCATCAACGCTGACACCGCAGTATTAACCCTAGAAGGCAACTGCCGGTTTGGGCCCCTAAAGCTGAAGCTGGGACGGATGAAGCGTCATTGCACTGACATGGGGACCCTCATGGCCGCTTTGGTGAAATATGCTGATTCTGATAGTACCAAGGGTCCCGAATCTGATGATGACAAGACAGGGAAGGGAAAGAGGAACAGCAACTCCAAAGGTCAGCAGCATCACTGGACAGGCAATGGTGGTGGAGGCAAGCGTAAACGGATGGTAACATGGACTTTGTGGCTAATACCAACACGCAGGACAATGGCCAGCGACGCAAGGGTAAACCGAAAAATCGCGATGGGGCACCCAACCCTAACCCGGACCGCCTAAACTATCTTCTAAGCCAGCCCTGTCCAAGACATGGGATGAAGGAGGCGCCAGCAAACCACCTTTGGAAGGATTGCTTCATTATGCAGGAGTTCAAGAATTCTAATGCTTTCCGGTATGATCATGGCTCCGGCGGTGGCTCAGGATCCGGGCCGGGTTACGGTGGAGGAAATTCCGGTTCAGGATTTAATGGTAATCCGGGCGGACATAATGGTCAAAATAGTCAGAACAACCAGGGTGGTTACAACCAACAACAGCAACAGTCAGGTTACCAGAACAACCCAAAGCAGTTGAGTAGTGGGCAGTACCATGTCTTCACCACTAGCTTGGATAAGCGAGACCGGAAGGTTCAGAGGTGGGCGGTCAACTCTGTTGAACCGGCCATACCCCGTTATCTACGTTGGTCTGAACAGCCAATCATATGGAGCAGAGAGGATCACCCTCCCCAGGTTGATAATCCGGGTCAGTTGGCTCTGGTGGTGGCGCCTCAGGTGGGAGGTTACAAGTTCACCAAGGTGCTCATGGATGGAGGGAGTAGCATTAATATCTTGTACTATGAGACCATCTGTCGTATGGGACTAACAGATAAAAATCTCAAACCATCTAATACGGTGTTCCACGGTGTAGTACCTGGCAGATCGGCATATCCTGTTGGTAAGATAGCTCTGGAAGTGGCCTTTGGGGATGATCATGATTCCAGGTTGGAGACGTTGACGTTTGAAGTGGTGAAAATCCAAAGTCCATATTACGCCCTGTTTGGGCGACCGGCCTACGCCAAGTTTATGGCACGGCCCTGTTATGTGTATTTGCAGCTCAAGATGCTGGGTCACAAGGGGACAATAACGGTTCACGGAAGCCGCAAACTCGCTTTGGAGTGCGAGGAAGGAGATGTGGCCTATGCAGAGTCGGTTTGTGCCACCGAAGAGTTGAAGTATCATAAGGACAATGTTGATCCGGCGGACATGACTCCGTTAAAGAAGCCAACTACGCAGCATGATCCGGCCCTGAAGTTCAAATCGGCAGCAGAAACTAAGTTTGTTGACTTTGTACCTGGCGATTCGTCCAAGCAGTTCAGCATCAGTGCTAATTTGGATCCGAAAGAGGAAAGCGCGCTCATCGAGTTCATCCATGAGAATCGGGACATTTTTGCATGGAAGCCCACTGACATGCCAGGTGTACCGAGGCAACTCGCTGAGCACACCCTTAATGTGGATCCTAAATACAAACTGGTGAAACAGTTCCTCCGTCGGTTTAACGAAGAAAGACGCAAGGCAATTGGAGAAGAGGTAGCCAGGCTCTTAGCAGCTGGCTTTATTATTGAAGTTTTTCACCCTGAGTGGCTTGCCAATCCGGTGCTGGTCCTGAAGAAAAATGACACCTGGAGCATGTGTGTGGATTACACAGATCTTAATAAAGCTTGTCCAGCAGATCCTTTTGCCCTCCCCCGTATTGATCAAATAATTGATGCTACGGCGGGTTGTGAGCGTTTAAGTTTTTTGGATGCATATTCTGGTTATCATCAGATCAAAATGGCAGTTAAGGACCAGGAGAAGACGGCATTCATAACTCCCTTTGGAGCCTTCTGCTATGTGTCTATGCCCTTTGGGCTCAAGAGTGCCCAGGCAACTTATCAACGTTGTGTGCAAAATTGTCTACACAAACAGATTGGCCGTAATGTACATGCTTACGTGGATGATATCGTGGTTAAATCCAGGGAGAAGGAGACTCTGATTGGTGATTTGAAGGAAACCTTTGATAACCTGAGGACATACAAGATGATGCTTAATCCGGACAAGTGCGTCTTTGGTGTACCGGCGGGCAAGTTATTGGGCTTTCTGGTGTCCAATAGGGGAATTGAGGCTAATCCGGAGAAGATCACAGCCATCACCTCCCTGGCTAAACCGAAGTGTATCAATGATGTTCAACGCCTGGCAGGCCGGATTGCCGCGTTAAGCCGGTTTATCAGTCGTCTTGGTGAGAAGGCAATCCCTTTGTATCAGATGTTGAAGAAGACGAATCAGTTTGTCTGGAGTTCTGCTGCCGATGAAGCATTTGAGGACTTAAAGCGGCAATTGGCCAATCCGACCAGGAGACTTGGATTTGGCATGTTTTTTTGGAATGCCTGGATCTTTCTACGACATCAACGTTCTTAATCAGTCACAACTCATGAATAAGATTGCAAATGGTGAAACTACACCGTTGGAGTTTGTAGCAAATGGTCACACATACAACCATGGCTACTATCTTGCGGATGGCATCTACCCAAAGTGGCAAACATTTGTGAAGCCGTTGAAAAAACCGGAAGGTAAGAAAAATCTTGATTTCCACAATACTCAGGCGGCGGCTAGGAAAGACGCGGAGAGAGCTTTTAGGATTTTGTAAGCACAATTTCCTATTGTGAGAGGATAGGATAGATTTTGGGATCAAAAGATCCTTTGGTACATCATGAACGCTTGTGTGATCATGCATAACATGATCATCGAGAATGAGCGTGAGAAAGATTTAGACTATTCTCAGTATGAGTTGTTGGGACGTCCCATGCGAGTGCGGAGGTGAAAGTGATAGTTATTGACTAGAGGGGGGGTGAATAGGCGATTTTTATGAAAGTCTTCAAAACATGGAAGTTTCGAAGACAAACGATAGAAATGAACCTATTAACATGCAGCAGAAGGTAGACTACACTAAGCAAGCCATAGTCAAGTATACAATGAAGTGAAAGCATGAAGACAAATAGCAGCTAGGCAGTATGGATCAGGATGGAAGATAGTATGAAGCCAATCAGAACAAACAGTCACACAATGAAGACAAACAAATAATGCAAGCAGGCAATGACTTCACAAGGACCAACTATAGATAAAGATAAGGAAAGAATAGAACCAGTTGCTTGGTGGAGACAAGGGATTTGTTGGACCAGTTCCAGTTGCTGTGACAACTGTACATCTGGTTAGGGAGACTGAGATTTAACTCAGAAGACCGTGTCTTCACCTTATTCCCCTTGAGCTAAGGACACACAGTCCTCGCCCAATCACTCAGATAAGTCTTCAAGGTAGACTTCCAGACCTTCACAGACTTCGTTCACCGGCGATCCACAATGACTCTTGGATGCTCAGAACGCGACGCCTAACCGGCTGGATGATTCACAGTCCTCAAGTGTAACAAGTCTTCAGATCACACCGACAGGAAGACTTCAGTGATGCCTAACACTTTTTGGCTCTGGGTGTTTAGGGCTTTGTCCTCGCAAGGATTTCTCCCTCAAAGGCTTCGGAGGTGGGTTGCTCTCAAATGACAAAAGCCGTGCACTAACTCTGAGCAGGCACCAATTTATGGTGTAGGGGGTGGGCTATTTATAGCCACTAGGCAACCCGACCTGATTTGTCCGAAATGACCCTGGGTCACTAAGGAACTGACACATGTTCCAATGGTTAGTTTTCAAACACACGCGGTAGCTTGACTTGGGCTACAAGTAAAGCTGACTTATCTAGCCCTGGACAAGATTTGCTCTCATTGTCTTCGCTCAAAGACTTAGGTTTGGTTGAGGATCACTTTAGTCATTCTAACTATGTTCACTTGGACCCCACTTAACAGTACGGTGGTTCCTATGACTCAACAAAGAAGAAGAAACTACGAAACAACTATGTCTTCGTGCTCCAAAGTCTTCATGCGATGTCTTCTCATGTCATAGTCTTGAGTGTGAATATCTTCACATACCACCATTATCTTCAATGTCTTCACACATTTTTAAGGGTCATCTCCGGTAGGTAAACCGAATCAATGAGGGACTACTACCTATGTTATCCTGCAATTCTCACAAACACATTAGTCCCTCAACCAGGTTTGTCGTCAATACTCCAAAACCAACTAGGGGTGGCACTAGATGCACTTACAATCTCCCCCCTTTTGGTGATTGATGACAAACTGGTTGAAGTTTTCAACAGGGATAAACGTATGTGAAATTGTAAAGTATTGAGGTATTGTCTTCGTAAGTAGCAAAAGGGCTCCCCCTGAAGATGTGCATATAAGTATTTTGCTTTTGAATGCAAATGCACATGGCAGGTTGTACTTGCGGAGATCCTCTTCTACTTATGAACACAATTCACCATGCATTAAGAGATATAACGAAGATAATGACATGCATAATGAAAAATGGACGTCTGCAAAATGACTTCGTGCGGAATTTATCGTCGCACATGCGGAATTTATCTTCACATCACATAGTTGATAGAGAAGGTAGCAGACGACCATCAAGTTTAAGTGTTACAACTCAAAAGCACCAAATGTATCAAAAGCAAGAGTTGTAAGCACTTGTCAAATGTAGCAAAAGTATAGCAACCACCCATATGGACCTGCTTGAAGACTATCAACTCATATGCTTCTCCCCCTTTTGTTAGTAACGACCAAAAAGGTTTGAAGTCATAGAGCTTGCTAGTCGTTCCCATGAGGAGTTGGCGAAGCAGCAGGGTTGTCGTTGAGGTTTGCTGGTGCAGAAGAACTTGGTGCAGTGTCGATACGCGCCGAAGTTGGAGGTGGTGAAGTAGCATCATCTTGGTCATCAATGACTTTGGGATTAACTGTTGTAGCTAAGGAAGAATATTCAGAGTCTTCGAGTGAGGGAGTCCGACGCAAGTGAGCGTTCCGGGGAGGAGTTGAATCAAACTTGAATCTCTCCGTGAAGCCATCCTGTTGAAGATCATCTTCAGAGCTCAGCAGAGTCAGACTCTTCCATGATCGGCGATAGGTTTCATGAGTGACAAAGGCATTCTTGGTGGCAAGGCTGCGAATGCGATTGACATCCACCAAGAGGCTCTGCATTTGACGCTTGAGCCAGTCATGATGCTTATCCTGTTTCTGATGCAGGGCGACTAGAAGCTCTCGGTCATTGAGAACACGAGATTGCTTTCGAGGCCTTTGGGCAATTGTGCTCTCAGTGGCTTCAGTTTGTGTACGAGGGGCACGTGTATTGCCAGCCAAAGGATAAACATGAGTGACGTCCTGAACTCCTTCAATGGGCTGCGTGAAGCTTTGGTGATCAGCATTGTGAAGATAAACATGCTCTTTGGGAGGCTCTGGGTAGATGGCTTCGACAGACAAATCAACCTCTGGCAAGAATATGAGATGATTGCGTGTAGAAGGCTGATAGTTGATTGCAGAGTGAAGCTTGATGAGGCGCATTACCCATGGAGCATATAACTTCAGACCAAAGATATCAAAGCCAGATGCAGCCAATTGTCTAATGAAGAAGTCTTGTGCATTGAAGCTGATGCCATTGAAGATATAGAAAACCAATGTCTTCATCGCTCCTTCAAGCTTCGCTGCATGAGAATGTCCTTTGACAGGACATAGAGTTCGCCTGATGATATGGTAAATAGTGAGGGACAGATACTCTAGGTATTCAACAAAGAACTCCCTGGGATAGTCAGCGTCATGGGGCAGTGGCTTCATCATGCTCAGCATTTGGCTCATGTTAGGCTCTGGCTTCCGGAAGATGCTCTCCAAAGCATTCTGGTGTAGCTGACAACCTGGTTCATAATGTTCGCCAAGAGTGGGCAGGGCAGTAAGCTCAATGATGTCTTGGGCTTTAGCTTCATGGTGTACATCGCCCATCATCCACTCAAGGATCCAAGTCTTTGGATCCCTGTTGTAGCCGTGAATGTGGAGGGTAGCATAAAATTGTAGAAGAAGCTCTTCATTCCAATGTTCTTTGGAAGTCACAAACTATAGAAGGCCAGCATCTCTGAAGCAGTCAAGGGCTTCTTCTAGGCAGGGCAGGCCAGCCATGGCTTTGCAGTCTAGACGCATATGAGGGAAAATGCGCCCCTGATTGTATAAGATGCAGGAATAGTAACTGCGCTACTCATAACTCCAGAATCGATCTGATGAAATTCTTGGCCTTGTGTAGGGGTTCTTGGCATTGTCAAAGAATGTGTTGTGTGCCTTGAAGCCATTCAGATTAAATGATCCCGGTGAAGATGCAGTACCGGGAAACCTTGGCAGCCTGGGCTTTGGCTTCTGGACCCGAGGCCTGTGCTCCACATGATAGTCGAATTATGGTCCGGGGCAGGAGGAGGTACCAGAATGGGCCAACGAACCATGACAGGTTGGCCGCGCTCAAAAGCCAGCTCAATGGTATGAGGCCTTGGAGGAGGCACAGGAGCATTGGTATTGACGTGGGCTTCGAGCTACACAATGGCTTCGGGGTTCACATGCACTTCAGGAGCCACATTAGCTTTAGGCACCACATTAGCTTCAGGCGCCACATTTGCTTCGGCCATGACAACGTCATTGGCTTCAGTATTGGTGTTTGTGGCCGCCTCAATATTTTCAACCTCCACTTGAGTAGCTGGAGGGTCGGACACGTTCTCCTCGAGAACAACTTCTTGGTTGGACGGGGGCGTAGCAACACGTTCTTCTTCTTGACTTGGTTCTTCTTGTTCATCAGCTGATGTAGTCGGAATGTCTTCAGCAGCTTTGGCTTCAGACTCTGAGATATTCACAGTTGGAGTGGCTTCAGGAAACACTTGGCGCGATACTGAGTGATGGTGCTCTTCTCCTTCTAGAACACTCGAAAGAGTGACTTGTGACCTTGGACCTTTGCCAAGCCTGCGAAACGCTGGCGACGCCTTTGGAGAGGGAGTCGACTGGGCCACAAAGTCATCATCTTCAAGCACCAGAGTGGTGGCTTGAGGTGGGGGAGTACTTGGTGATTCTTGACGGGGGGAGTCTTGAGGGTGATCAGCCCATGAATCATCCTGAGCAATTGGCATCAAAGGACGACCAATGCTGATGAGTTCGCTATTCGCCAGAACAGGCGATGATACCATGTTGTGCTCGATCTGAGGAAGGACTTCATCATCTTCAACGTTGTCTTGGGGACCAATGTCTTCAGCTGCGGTGGGGTCAACAGCTGGATCTTCTTCAGCTTCAGGAGCCTCTATGGTAGCAGGCTCATGAACTATCAACTGGCGCTCACGGTGTTCAGAGGCAGGACGAGCCACTGAGATTGGCTCGACGACAAGGGGCTTTGTGGGAGCAGCCTGATCTTTCTTCTTAGTTGGTGGAGCCTCATCAGTGTTGTTCTTGGTTTTGCGCTTTCTGGCTTCGGCTTCGGCTTCCCTTGTTGTCTTGAGCTCCGAAGCCACTGTGGGGACCTTAGGCTTCACGCCTGTCATACTGGCAGGGAAGACAATGCGAGGTTCTTCCCGCCTGGATGCTTCAGCTGGGGCCACAGTAGGCTTCTTCTTCTTAGCAGCCATCTTGGGGTCGATGCCAGGACGCCCAAGTGCCTTGCGCTTCTCAGCTTCATTGTAGGCTTGAACACATTTGGCAGCCAGGTGTTTCATGCGCTCTTGAGAACCTTTAGCTTCGTCATGTTTCTTGTGAAACGCCTCCTTGAGCTCATGCATCATTTGCTTGAAGTTTTGGACGTCTGTCACACTGAGCTAGGCCATGTGCTTCTTGAACCGATCCTTTTCATAGTCAATCTTGTGCTTTAGTTCAACAATTCTCTAAGCTAGAGCCAGCTCAGGAGCAATGGCTCCATGGAAGGAGACGCTGAGGCCAATAGGGAGTTGAAGATCATCAAAACTAAGGTTTGGGCTGTCAAACCAGTCATCAATGAACTTGTTCAGGATGTCCACATCGAAGAGGGGAAGATCATTGAAGATTTCTGCCTCATGCTTGCTCTTTATTAGCAGCTCAAGAGCATCATCGCCAAGATCATCGTCACTTGACAGATCAATGGCTTCGTTCTCATTCCTCAGAACGGCAGCTGGGGTCAATGCTTTACCAGTAGTTTGCATGGGCTTCTTCCTCTTCTCAGACTTGGAGATGTGAGAGAGATCTTCAGAATGCACACTTGGTGCAGGAGGAGCAGTGGCCAGAGGCTTCACTCGTGAAACACTTGGTGCAGTGGATGGCTTCGAAGCCTTGGGTTTCTTCTGCTTCGCAGGCTTCGGTGGTGCAGGCGCTTCGTCAGAATCAGCGTCATCTGCAGAGTGATCCAAGGCTGCCCCTTGAACCATAATGTGAGTGATGAGACCTTCAAGGTTGTAGAAGGGCCCAACAATATTAGGTTCAACATCGCGTGTGCCATCGGCACGAGGAGCAGAGGGACCGGGGTTGAAGTCTAATCCCCATGACTTCTTGTTCTCTTTGGCCAAGTTCTTGGCAAACTGGTAGTTGCGCTTGAAGAGATTGTCTTCACGACACCATAACAGAGAGGATGGGTTGGCATCAGCAGGCTGAAGTCCACGGACCATGCAGGGGTAGAAGCCTTGAGCAATGGCTTCGGGCTTTGACTTGGGCTGGAGCCCTTTGTTTATAATATCTCCCCAGGGCCCCTTGATGGCATTCTTTTCAGCATACTCGTCAGTGACAAATTTGTACTTGAACCATTCCTCTGCCCAATATCTTTGAATCCACTAGATTTGATTCTTGCGTTCTCCATAGGTCTCTTCTGGACCTGACTTATATAGCTCATAGAGATCTGGTGGAAGGTCCTTAGCTGTGTTCCCACGGCGCTGTCTGCCGTCCTTCTTGACTGATTTCTCTATTGCCATGAAGTTCAGACTGAATGGCTTCAGAACTTGCAAAGGCTTCCG
The DNA here is from genome assembly GCA_034509565.1 of Triticum monococcum. Classification (NCBI taxonomy): domain Eukaryota; kingdom Viridiplantae; phylum Streptophyta; class Magnoliopsida; order Poales; family Poaceae; genus Triticum; species Triticum monococcum. Next base: position 597,793,179 of record CM067844.1, read on the forward strand.
TCTGCTGGTCAGACAGGAACTGGCTTCGGGAGAATTGATGTGACGCTATAAGAACTCTGCAAACGAGTGCAGACTATGAGAACCAATGGATTCTCCCACGAACATGTACATGTGATAACATTTAGAGATGCGAGGGAAGGGGAAGAGGTCATATGCATTCTCAGAAGATTTTGAAGATAAATCAGTTTAGAAGACATTGACCTCATAGTGCGAAGACATTCACTCATATGATGAGAGTTGGCTCCAGATTTGTACGAATCCAAGAATAAGTACAAGTGAGGAATCTAACTACTTTGCGAAGCATAAGTGAATATAGTAGGCATGTTATGAGATGCAGAACTGGATAGATCCAAATTTGTAGGGACAGAAACCACTTGTGGTTGAAAAGGATGAATCTATCGGATCAAAATGACTGTAAAAAGAGGTTTTATTTACCACACGAAGAACTGCTAGATGGAATAGAAGATGAGGCCGAGCAGTTCAATCTTCCATCCCTTACTTGGCGACGGAGGACACCTACGGCGACAATGGAGAAGACGATGTCCGCGGCCGGCGTGAGGACGGTGTCGGTGATGTCGCGGCAGCTAAGCGCTTCATCGTCGGTGTCGTCGAAAGCTAGCGGTGGCGCTAGGGTTTGTGCGAGAAGGAGAAGTGGAAGAAGAGATAATGACTGGGGTGTGGCGTGTATTTATAAGGACAGGGGCGGCACAACGTTATTACGCAGGTGCCCCTAGCGGTTCACATCTGAAGGACACGTGGCGAACATGCGACACATTGGAGGTTGTTCCATGTTCCCACACACGCCTGGATTGTCGGGTGGTCGTTCCCGCTTCTCCGGGTTTCAGGCAAAACGATTCAGCATTTAAATCAGATTTAATGTTTGTCTCTGTGTCTTCTGCTAACAAGGACGCAGAGAAGACATTTGATAGTTTCAATAGAATGCATATGATTTGGATAGATAGATTTGAGACGGGAGCATAGATAGGTTAGGGTCCGATCACATTCACTTAGTTCAAAACATTCAAACGAGAAGACATAGCTATAAGTGAATGTTGTAGAGGACAGAACGCTAATATATGAATATATCTGAATAAGACCAAATCAATATGGTGAAGATAAACATGAAGTCATGTTAATATTGAAGACAAACCAAACATGAAGATTTTGCAAATGTAACGCCAACAAAAAACACTCCAAGCAAAAGTTTGGTGGTGGCATTACCCACCGTATTGGAAGTATTAGACCTAGACACGGCGCACAATTATCGTGGCGCTCCGAAGTCAAATTCCGCATTAATGTATTCACACTTAGAGTGTAAGTATTCATTAATTGAAGATATACATTACTTCGTGTGTTGCACATCTAAGTCATCAACATGCATAAGTGTTAGGATGTGTGCCTGATCATAGGACATTTGAGGATTCCAAGATATTTAGCTCACACCGCAACTTGCAAAACCTTTTCTCATCCAAGGGCTTTGTAAAGATATCTGCCAGTTGCTCTTCAGTGTTAACGTGAATGATATCAATATCTCCGTCATGACATGATCTCTGAGAAAGTGATGATGGATCTGAATGTGCTTTGTCTTCGAGTGCTGAACTGGGTTGTTGGCAATCTTGATGGCGCTTTCATTGTCGCAGTAGAGTGGTACTTGCTTCAAATGGATGCCATAGTATTTGAGTGTTTGCGTCATCCATAGAAGCTAAGCACAGCAAGATCTAGCAGCAATGTATTCAGATTCAGCAGTGGAGAGAGGTACATAGTTCTGCTTCTTTGAAGACCAACAAACAAGTGATCGTCCCAGAAAGTGACATGTGCCTGATGTAGACTTGCGATCCACCTTGTCACCAGCATAATCAGCATCCGAGAATCCAACTAGATCAAACTCTGAGCCCGTTGGATACCATAATCCTAGTATTGGGGTGTAAGCCAAATATCGAAGAATTCGCTTCACAGCTAAGTGATGTGATTCCTTTGGTGCCGCTTGGAATCGGGCACACATGCAAACACTAAGCATGATATCTGGACTAGATGCACATAAATAAAGCAAAGAAACAATCATGGAGCGGTATACCTTTTGATCGAACTCTTTACCATTGGCGTTAGGACCCAGATGACTTTTGGTTGGCATTGGTATCGTGTAACCTTTGCAGTCTTGCATTCCAAACTTCTTCAGGCAGTCTTTGAGATATTTCTCTTGAGATATGAAGATGCATTTGCTTTGCCGCCATATTTGAAGACCAAGGAAGAACTTTAGCTCACCCATCATGGACATCTGATATTGCTCTTGCATCATGTGTCCAAACTCATCACTATATTTCTGATTAGTGCACCCGAAGATAATATCATCCACATATATTTGGCACACAAATAGTTCACCATCATATGTCTTCGTGAAGAGTGTGGGATCCGGGGAACCAGGTTTGAAGCCTTTGCTCTTTAGGAAGTCTTTGGGTGTGTCATACCAAGCACGAGGGGCTTGTTTGAGGCCATACAATGCCTTATTGAGCTTGTATACCATAGCAGGGTGTTTTGGATCTTCAAAGCCAAGCGGTTGTGCAACATACACTTCTTTTTCAATCTTGCCATTGAGAAAGGCACTCTTCACATCCATTTGATGCAGGAGGATGTTATGATGATTTGCGTAGGCTAGCAGTATACGAATGGATTCAAGCCTAGCCACGGGAGCAAATGTGTCATCAAAGTCAATTCCTTCAACTTGAGTGTATCCTTGAGCAACAAGACGAGCCTTGTTTCTGACAACTTGACCATGCTCATCTTGCTTGTTACGATATATCCATTTAGTGCCTATGATATTGTGTTTACGAGGATCAGGATGCTTGACCAGTTCCCACACATTGTTCAGCTCGAACTGTTGAAGCTCTTCTTGCATAGCTTGAATCCATTCAGGTTCCATGAAGGCTTCAGCAACTTTCTTGGGTTCGGATATTGAGACAAATGCAAAATGCCCACAGAAATTTGCTAGTTGTGTTGCCCTTGAACGAGTGAGTGGACCAGGTGCATTGATGCTATCATTTATCTTCTCAATCTGTACTTCATTTGCAAGACGAGGATGAACTGGACGAAGATTTTGCCCTTGCTGATCATTGTCATTATTAGGAGGATTGTCTTCAGGTTGAGCATTGTCTTCGGGTTGATTAGGTGCAGAAATGATAAGTTCCACTTCAGCCTGAGCTTCACACGGTATGATTTCTCCAGTTCCCATAAGCTTGATGGATTCACTAGGTGGAATTTCATCTAGCACATTTGGCAGGTGCTCTCTTTGCGAGCCGTTAGTCTCATCGAACTGCACATCCATAGTTTCAACCACCTTATAGTGAAAGAGGTTTAAGACTTTGTAGGAGTGTGAATCCTTTCCGTAACCAAGTATAAAACCTTCATGTGCTTTCGGTGCAAATTTTGAAGTGTGATGTGGATCCTTGATCTAGCACCTAGCACCAAATACTCTGAAGTAACTAACATTTGGCTTCTTACCAATAAGGAGTTCATAGGATGTCTTCTTCAGAAGCTTGTGAAGATAAACACGGTTGATGACATGGCATGAAGTATCAATGGCTTCAGGCCAGAACTTTCTTGTTGTCTTGTATTCATCAAGCATCGTCCTTGCCATCTCAATGAGTGTTTTGTTCTTGTGTTCCATGATGCCATTCTGCTGCGGCGTGTATGGAGCTGAGAACTCATGAGTGATACCCAAGGTGTTAAGATAAGTGTCGAGGCCGGTGTTCTTGAATTCTATGCCATTGTCGCTTCTGATGTGCTTGATCTTGACGCCATAGTTGTTCATGGCTCGATTGGCGAAGCGTCTGAAGACATCCTGCACTTCAGTCTTGTAGAGGATTATGTGTACCCATGTATATCTTGAATAATCATCAACAATGACGAAGCCATAGAGACAAGCAGTAGTAGTTAGAGTAGAGTAGTGAGTAGGGCCGAAAAGGTCCATGTGTAGCAGTTCGAAGGGTTGAGTTGTTGTCATGATTGTCTTCGAGGGATGCTTGGCCCTCGTCATCTTTCCAGCTTCGCAGGCACCGCATAAGTGATCCTTCTTAAACTTGATGCCCTCGATGCCTATGACGTGCTTCTTCTTTGCGAGAGTATGCAGGTCCCTCATGCCAGCATGCCCTAGCCTCCGATGCCGAGCCAGCACGCTGAAGCTTTTGCAAGAAGACATACGACAAGCTGTGGTCCTGCTGAGAAATCTACCATGTACAAATCATCTTTGCGATACCCTTCAAAGACTAGATACTTGTCAGATTCCATTAAAACAAGGCATCGATATTTTCCAAATATCACAATCATGTTCAAGTCACAAAGCATTGAGACAGACATTAAGTTGAAACCAAGGGATTCAACAAGCATCACTTTATCCATGTGTTGATCCTTTGAGATTGCAACTCTACCTAGACCCAATACCTTGCTTTTACCAGTATCAGCAAATGTGATGTGACTCTTGTTAGATGGACGTAAGGTTGAGTCCATGAGAAGACTTCGTTCGCCAGTCATGTGGTTAGTGCATCCACTATCAATAATCCATTCTGAAGCAGCTAGTGTCATACCCTTGTCACCACATTCCATGAAGCAATAGGTGGGAGCGGAGTCGTCCTTGTCATTGGCGTAGGTGATGAAGCCATTGTCTTCAGTGTTGAAGATGGACTTGGCAACGTAGGCTGTAGCCAGACTTGCGACGCCAGAGTCGGACTCCTCCTCAGACTCCACCTCCGCCTCCTCAGAAGCAGACTCCTCCTCTGAATCCATTTCCTTGCCAACAAACGCACGAGCCTTGCCAGATGAGCTCTTCTTGTGTGATGAAGACTTTGAGGAAGACTTGGAAGAAGACTTTGAGTATTTCTTCTTCTTCTTCTTGTCATCATAATCATATTCCTTGCTCTTCTTCTTCTTCTTCTTGTTCTCATTGTCCCAATGCGGACACTCAGAGATGCAGTGACCAGGTTTCTTGCACTTGTGACATGTTCTCTTCTTGTTGTCATGAGTAGAAGATTCACCATTCCTTGAGCTGAATCGTGAAGACTTTCTGAAGCCTTTCTTCCTAGTGAACTTCTAGAACTTCCTCACAAGCATAGCAAGCTCCTTTCCAATATCTTCAGGATCATCAGAACTGCAGTCAGATTCTTCTTTAGATGAGGAAACAACTTTTGCCTTCAAAGCGCGAGTCCGGCCATAGTTGGGACCGTAGATATCTCTTTTCTCAGAAAGCTAAAACTCATGTGTGTTGAGCCTTTCAAGTATGTCAGACGGATCGAGTGTCTTGAAGTCAGGGCGTTCTTGAATCATCAGGGCTAGGGTGTCAAACGAGCTGTCAAGTGATCTTAGGAGCATCTTGACGATTTCATGCTTGGTGATCTCAGTAGCGCCGAGAGCTTGAAGCTCGTTTGTGATGTCAGTGAGGTGATCAAACGTGAGCTGAACATTCTCATTGTCGTTTCTCTTGAAGCGGTTGAAGAGGTCGCGGAGGACACTGATCCTTTGATCTCTCTGGGTTGAGACACCTTTGTTGACCTTGGAGAGCCAGTCTCAGACTAGCTTCGATGTTTCCAGAGCACTCACACGGCCATACTGTCCTCTGGTCAGATGACCACAGATGATGTTCCTGGCAGTAGAATCCAGTTGAACGAACTTCTTGACATCAGCAGGGGTGACACATTCACCAGTCTTGGGAACGCCATTCTTGACGACATACCAGAGGTCGACATCAATGGCTTCAAGATGCATGCACATCTTATTCTTCCAGTAGGGATATTCGGTTCCATCGAAGATGGGGAACGCAACGGAGACTTTGATTATCCCTGCAGTCGACATAGCTAAAACTCCAGGTGGTTAAACCGAATCACACAGAACAAGGGAGCACCTTGCTCTGATACCAATTGAAAGTGCTAGTTATCGACTAAGGGGGGGTGAATAGGCGATTTTTATGAAAGTCTTCAAAACATGGAAGTTTCGAAGACAAACGATAGAAATGAACCTATTAACATGCAGCGGAAGGTAGACTACACTAAGCAAGCCATAGTCAAGTATACAATGAAGTGAAAACACGAAGACAAATAGCAGCTAGGCAGTATGGACCAGGATGGAAGATAGTATGAAGCCAATGAGAACAAACAGTCACACAGTGAAGACAAACAGATAATGCAAGCAGGCAATGACTTCATAAGGACCAACTATAGATAAAGAGAAGGAAAGGATAGAATTAGTTTCTTGGTGAAGACAAGGGATTTGTTGGACCAGTTCTAGTTGCTGTGACAACTGTACGTCTGGTTAAGGAGGTTGAGATTTAACTCAGAAGACCGTGTCTTCACCTTATCCCCCTTGAGCTAAGGACACACAGTCCTCGCCCAATCACTCAGGTAAGTCTTCAAGGTAGACTTCCAGACTTTCACAGACTTTGTTCATCGGCGATCCACAATGACTCTTGGATGCTCAGAACGCGATGCCTAACCGGCTGGAGGATTCACAGTCCTCAAGTGTAACAAGTCTTCAGATCACACAGACATGAAGACTTCAGTGATGCCTAACACTTTTTGGCCCTGGGTGTTTAGGGCTTTGTCCTCGCAAGGATTTCTCTCTCAAAGGCTTCGAAGGTGGGTTGCTCTCAAACGACAAAAGCCGTGCACTAACTCTGAGCAGCCACCAATTTATGGTGTAGGGGTGGCTATTTAGAGCCACTAGGCAACCGAACCTGATTTTTCCGAAATGACCCTGGGTCACTAAGGAACTGACATGTGTTCCAACGGTCAGTTTTCAAACACACGTGGCAGCTTGACTTGGGCTACAAGTAAAGCTGACTTATCTAGCTCTGGACAAGATTTGCTCTCATTGTCTTCGTTCAAAGACTTAGGATTTGGTTGAGCATCACTTTAGTCATTCTGACTATATTCACTTGGACCCCACTTAACAGTATAGTGGTTCCTATGACTCAACAAAGAAGAAGATGAAACTACGAAACAACTATGTGTTCGCGCTCCAAAGTCTTCATGCGATGTCTTCTCATGTCATAGTCTTCAGTGTGAATATCTTCACATACCACCATTGTCTTCAATGTCTTCACACATTTGTAGGGGTCATCTCCAGTAGGTAAACCGAATCAATGAGGGACTACTACCTGTGTTATCCTGCAATTCTCACAAACACATTAGTCCCTCAACCAGGTTTGTCGTCAATACTCCAAAACCAACTAGGGGTGGCACTAGATGCACTTATAGGAGGAGGACTGAGAGGGTGGCCCAATTTGTTGCCTCCTATCATGCCATTTGACGTGCCAAAACGAATGATGATCTTCAAAAGGATCTAATCGAGGAATGATGAACATGGAATGGCCGACAAAACTAGTTTGATGTTGTATTGTTGAACTATTTGTTGTATTGGAAGATAAACTATTTGTTTGAGTTGTAATAAATTGAACTATTTATTGTTGACTTTTTGTGTGTGTTTGATTTTCTTGGTTCTATTTTGAGTGTGAAATGTTGTTTGTGCTAGGTGCGCCCTGTAAATTTAGCGCGCCTGCCGGAGTTGCTCGCCCGCGGAATATTTTGCAACAGCTGCTGGAGCAAGCGCCCTGCTCCGCGCAAAAAAAGACTATTTCGGCGCTGTAAAAATATTTAGCGCGCCGTGCGGTTACGCGCCTATTGGAGATGCTCTAAATACTTCATACGTAAAGAAATATAAGAGCATTTAGATCACTACTTTAGTGATCCGAACGTTCTTATATATTTCTTTACAAATGAAGTAATTCAGCTCGTAATAGTAGCTTACTGGGAGTTTTTGCTTATTGCCGCACCAACGGTCACCTGCACCCGACGCTCCGGCTCCGGCGTTGCTGGTTGCTTTTTCCCAATCGTAAGAACATCTACAGACGGGACGTCAAGCTGGTCTCAAAGGCCTTGGTAAGCAGCCCGGTCACTGACCGGTCAAACAAAAAACACGACCCATCTGGACGACCCCCTGCCCTAGCCACATTGGCTTGCTCCCTATCCGCCCCGCCAAGCCGAGCCACATCTACTTCTCTCCCTCTCCACTCGTATCCATGACAGCCATGTGTTGGGGAACATAGTAATTTCAAAAAATTCCTACGCACACGCAAGATCATGGTGATGCATAGCAACGAGAGGGGAGAGTGGTGTCCACGTACCCTCGTAGACCGAAAGCGGAAGCGTTATGATAACACGGTTGACGTAGTCGTACTGTTGGGGAACATAGTAATTTCAAAATTTTCCTACGCACACACAAGATCGTGGTGATGCATAACAACAAGAGGGGAGAGTGTGTCCACGTACCCTCGTAGACCGAAAGCGGAAGCGTTAGCACAACGCGGTTGATGTAGTCATACGTCTTCACGATCCGACTGATCCAAGTACCGAACGCACGGCACCTCCGAGTTCAGCACACGTTCAGCTCGATGACGTCCCACAAACTCCGGCAGAGCTTCACGGGAGAGTTTTGTCAGCACGATGGCGTGATGACAGTGATGATGATGCTACCGACGCAGGGCTTCGCCTAAGCATCGCTACGCACACGGCTGGGAGAGATCAACAGATCAACTTGTGGGTCTAGAGGTGCCCCCTGCCCCCGTATATAAAGGAGCAAGGGGGAGGCCGGCCGGCCCCTGTAGGCGCGCCAGGAGGAGTAGTCCTCCTCCTAGTAGGAGTAGGACTCCCCTCTTTCCTACTCCTACCAGGAGGGGGAAAGGAAGGGGGAGAGGGAGAAGGAAAGGGGGTGCCGCCCCCTCTCCTAGTCCAATTCGGACCAGAGGGGGAGGGGCGCGCGGCCAGCCCTAGGCCAGCCCCCTCTCTCTCCACTAAGGCCCATAAGGCCCACTATTTCCCCCGGGGGGGGGGGGGGGTCCGGTAACCCTCCAGCACTTCGGTTTTCTCCGAAACCACCCGGAACACTTCCGGTGTACGAATATAGTCATCCAATATATCAATATTTATGTCTCGACCATTTCGAGACTCCTCGTCATGTCTGTGATCATATCCGGGACTCCGAACTACCTTCGGTACATCAAAACACAAAAACTCATAATACTGATCGTCACCGAACTTTAAGCGTGCGGACCTTACGGGTTCGAGAACTATGTAGACATGACCGAGACACATCTCCGGTCAATAACCAATAGCGGGACCTGGATGCTCATATTGGCTCCCACATATTATACGAAGATCTCTATTGGTCAAAACGCATAACAACATACGTTGTTCCCTTTTTCATCGGTATGTTACTTGCCCGAGATTCAATCGTCGGTATCTCAATACGTAGTTCAATCTCGTTACCGGCAAGTCTCTTTACCAGTTCTGTAATACATCATCTCGCAAATAACTCATTAGTTACAATGCTTGCAAGGCTTATAGTGATGTGCATGTGACGCCCCGAGACCGTTGCGCCAGGCGTCTTCCAGTTATTCGCCGTCGTTGCCATGTCATTCGCTTGCGTGTTGCATCTTGCAATGTCATCATGTGCATTGCATCATCATGTTTTCAAAACTTGCATCCGTCAGGGTTTCCCCAGTTCCGTCCGTTGTCCGTTCTGAGCCAAGAAACACTTGCACGCGCCCGCGGCACGTCTGAAATAGTATTTTATAAGTGGCCGGATAATGTTCTCGGAATGGGTCAAAAGTTGGCATGCGGTGTTGTTTTATTGTATGTAGGCCGCCTTCCAAGTTTCATCGCATTCGGAGCTCGTTTGATAGCCCAACCATTAAACTTATAGCGGCCTACATCCTACCTACCCATCTACATCCGGTCTATCGTCGGACGTTTTCGGTCCTCGGAAACCGTTGTAGGGCTCCTCTCTCTCCTCTATTCTCAGCCCATCTCTCTCTAGCATATCCCACCTACATCCCATCTAACCCCTCCTCTGACCGGAACCATTCGTTTGCGATGGAGGGTCCAGAAACGGAGCAAAACCCCTAACCCTAGCCCCCTTTCTATATATAGACGCCCCCTGACATTTTTGGCCTCCTACCTACCCCTCATCCTCTATTTACGCGCCCCTAATCATCATCCGCCTCCTCCTCCCACCTTCTCCTTGTTTTCCGGCGAGCCCCAACCGTCCTCCGCCACTTGGCAGTGAGCCACAGGCCGCGCCGTCACCGGAGACCACCGCCCTGCCAATCCCCGCCTTCCACGTCGCCTCCGCACGCCCGCCAGCCAGTCCCGCGCTGCCATGTGGCTTCGCCACGTCGCCCTAGCCGCTCCCAGCTGCGCGGTCCCTCTAGGACCTAGATCAGGCCCTGGGAAGCCCATCGGGGCCCGAACTCCGCCGCCTCGTGCCTGAGGACGCTCGTCCCCGAGCTCCCGCTCGATCCGGAAGCCGGTCGCGCTCACCGCCGCTGCCTCCGGTGACCAGTCCTCCAGATCCGCCGCCGCCAACCCCAGGTCGCTCCGCCCCACTCTCCTTCCTACATCTCTGGGTTCTCTCCTCTCTAATCTCTCTGTCTCTCTCATCTTGCACCAACCATCCCAAGGGAAGCCGCCATGGACGAGCTCCACTTCGCCGTTTTCCGCGTCCCCGAGCGCCGCCGGCCACCTCCGTCACCGGATCTGGGATCACCCTCGCCGGATCCATCCATTCCTGACCTCGCAGGAGCTCTTCCCCGCCGCGCCGTCGTCCACATAGCCGACAGCAGCCGCCGAGCCATACTCCTGCCTCTGCTTCGAGCAGAGGAGGACGAGCGCCGCACGTGGGTCGCGCTTGGGCCGCGTCTGGACGCAGCACCTGCCCGACCTCCTCCTTCAGTTGGGCCTTGGCCCATGGGTGAGCCCCCAATGCCCCTCCTTTTTTTCCTACCGCTGACCAACTTGCTTCAGTTTCGGCCCATTGGTATTTTTTCTAGTGCGGCAATTTTCCTTTTATTCCAGCGAATTACAGTTTTACAGAAAAACCCTCATACTCCATGCATATTAAAAACTCAACAACGGTGCATCATATGTAAAAACATTATATATGAAAAATGCTTAGAATTTCATCTAGTTTAATAATATGCCACTTTCATCCATGTTGAAAATGTTTAAAATGTGGTTTGACTAATTTTGCTCATATGCCATGCTAAAATGCTTTAACTCATAACTTAATAACCGTAGCTCCAAATCTAACAAACTTTATATGTAAATGGGGTAGAAAAATGCCTAGTTTAACATGGTGGCTTTACTTTGCATGTTTAACAACTCTAAAATTGTGTTTAGGGCAGAACAGTACCAAATCCATAATTATGCTTATGAGGATTTTCCGGACTTGTTGTTTTGTTGTTCCGGCCTCATTTAAACTTGCCTAGATAGGTAGTTTTCATTTGCTTCACCTCTTGCCATGTTAATCAACATTTAGTATTGTTGGGTACATAAACAAGATCGAACTAAATAACTTGAATGTGGTGTTCCACTTAATTTGTAGGATTGTTTTGTGCATTTTTCCATGCCATGCATATTTAAACCAGACATGCTTCATACTCGATTGTGCATCATGCCATGTTCATGTGTTAGTTGTTTACTATGTTGTGTGCTTCTTTCCGGTGTTGCTTCGTCGGGTTGGTTCCGATAACGTCGCGTTTGTGAGGAACCGTTCGACTACATCCGTTTGTCTTCTTCATGGACTCGTTCTTCTTCCTTGCGGGATTTCAGGCAAGATGACCATACTCTCGAAATCACTTCTATCTTTGCTTGCTAGTTGCTCGCTCGTTTGCTATGCCTATGCTGCGATACCTACCACTTGCTTATCATGCCTCCCATATTGTTAAGCCAAGCCGCTAACCCACCTTGTCCTAGCAAACCATTGTTTGGCTATGTTACCGCTTTGCCCAGCCCCTCTTATAGCGTTGTTAGTTGCAGGTGAAGATTGGAGCTTGTTCCATGTTTGGAACATGATTATTGTTGGGATATCACAATATATCTTTTTTACTTAACGGATCTATATACTTGGTAAAGGGTGGAAGGCTCGGCCTTATGCCTAGTGTTTTGTTCCACTCTTGCCGCCCTAGTTTCCATCATATCGGTGTTATGTTCCCGGATTTTGCGTTCCTTACACGGTTGAGTTATAATGGAAACTCCTTGACAGTTCGCTTTAAATAAAACTCCTCCAGCAAGGCCCAACCTTGGTTTTACCATTTTCACTAACAACCTAGCCTTTTCCCTTGGGTTTCGCGGACTCAAGGGTCATCTTTATTTTAACCCCCCCAGGCCAGTACTTCTCTAAGTGTTGGTCCAAACCGAGTAGACTGCGGGGCCTCCTCGGGGCAACTTGAGGGTTGGTTTTACTCATAGGATGTCTCATCTGAGTGTGACCTGAGAACGAGATATGTGCAGCTCCTATCGGGATTTGTCGGCACATTCGGGTGGCTTTGCTGGACTTGTTTTACCATTGCCGAGGATGTCTTGTAACCGGGATGCCGAGTCTGATCGGATTATCTTGGGAGAAGGAATATCCTTCGTTGACCGTGAGAGCTTGTGATGGGCTAAGTTGGGACACCCCTGCAGGGATTTGAACTTTCAAAAGCCGTGCCCGCGGTTATGGGCAGATGGGAATTTTTTAATGTCCGGTTGTAGAGAACCTGAAACTTAACTTAATTAAAATGCACCAACCGCGTGTGTAACCGTGAACACGGTGTTGGAGTTATGTTTGACGTAGGTTGTTCTAGGATCACTTCTTGATCATAGTTTCTCGACCGCTCTTTTCCCTCTCTTCTCGATCTCTTTTGCGTATGTTAGCCACCAAATATGCTAGTCGCTTGCTGCAGCTCCACCTCATACCTTTTACCTGTTGGGGAACGCAGTAATTTCAAAATTTTCCTACGCACACGCAAGATCATGGTGATGCATAGCAACGAGGGGGAGAGCATGATCTACGTACCCTTGTAGATCGCAACGGAAGCGTTGACACAACGTAGAGGAAGTAGTCGTACGTCTTCTTCCCGATCCGACCGATCCAAGCACCGTTACTCCGGCACCTCCGAGTTCTTAGCACACGTACAGCTCGATGACGATCCCCGGGCTCCGATCCAACAAAGCTTCGGGGAGGAGTTCCGTCAGCACGACGGCGTCGTGACGATCTTGAAGTTCTACCGACGCAGGGCTTCGCCTAAGCACTACAACGATATGATCAAGGTGGAATATGGTGGCAGGGGGCACCGCACACGGCTAAGGAACGATCTCAAAGATCAACTTCTGTGTGTCCTAGGGTGCCCCCCTGCCCCCGTATATAAAGGAGCAAGGGGGAGGCCGGCCGGCCCTATGGGGCGCGCCAAGGGGAGGGGGAGTCCTCCTCCTAGTGGGAGTAGGACTCCCCTTTCCTAATCCAATTAGGAAACCCTAAGGGGGAAGGAAAGAGGGGGGAAGGGAGAGGGAAAGAGGGGCCGCGCCCCCCTCCCTAGTCCAATTCGGACTCCCCATGGGGGGCGCGCCACCTCCTAGGCCGCAGCCCTCTCTCTCCCCTAAGGCCCAATAAGGCCCATTACTTCCCCGGAGGGTTCCGGTAACCCTTCCGGTACTCCGGTTTTCTCCGAAATCACCCGGAACACTTCCGGTGTCCGAATATAGCCGTCCAATATATCAATCTTTATGTCTCGACCATTCCGAGAGTCCTCGTCATGTCCGTGATCACATCCGGGACTCCGAACTAACTTCGGTACATCAAAATGCATAAACTCATAATAACTGTCATCGTAACGTTAAGCGTGCGGACCCTACGGTTCGAGAACAATGTAGACATGACCGAGACACGTCTCCGGTCAATAACCAATAGCGGGACCTGGATGCCCATATTGGCTCCTACATATTCTACGAAGATCTTTATCGGTCAGACCGCATAACAACATACGTTGTTCCCTTTGTCATCGGTATGTTACTTGCCCGAGATTCGATCGTCGGTATCCAATACCTAGTTCAATCTCGTTAGCGGCAAGTCTCTTTACACGTTCTGTAATACATCATCCCGCAACTAACTCATTAGTTGCAATGCTTGCAAGGCTTATGTGATGTGCATTACCGAGAGGGCCCAGAGATACCTCTCCGACAATCGGAGTGACAAATCCTAATCTTGAAATATGCCAACCCAACATCTACCTTTGGAGACACCTGTATAGCTCCTTTATAATCACCCAGTTACGTTGTGACGTTTGGTAGCACACAAAGTGTTCCTCTGGTAAACGGGAGTTGCATAATCTCATAGTCATAGGAACATGTATAAGTCATGAAGAAAGCAATAGCAACATACTAAACGATCGGGTGCTAAGCTAATGGAATGGGTCATGTCAATCAGATCATTCAACTAATGATGTGACCTCGTTAATCAAATAACAACTCTTTGTTCATGGTTAGGAAACATAACCATCTTTGATTAACGAGCTAGTCTAGTAGAGGCATACTAGTGACACTCTGTTTTGTCTATGTATTCACACATGTATTATGTTTCCGATTAATACAATTCTAGCATGAATAATAAACACTTATCATGATTTTAAGGAAATAAATAATAACTTTATTATTGCCTCTAGGGCATATTTCCTTCAGTCTCCCACTTGCACTAGAGTTAATAATCTAGATTACATAGTAATGATTCTAACACCCATGGAGCCTTGGTGCTGATCATGTTTTGCTCGTGGAAGAGGCTTAGTCAACGGGTCTGCAACATTCAGATCCGTATGTATCTTGCAAATCTCTATGTCTCCCACCTGGACTAGATCCCGGATGGAATTGAAGCGTCTCTTGATGTGCTTGGTCCTCTTGTGAAATCTGGATTCCTTTGCCAAGGCAATTGCACCAGTATTGTCACAAAAGATTTTCATTGGATCCGATGCACTTGTTATAACACCTAGATTGGATATGAACTCCTTCATCCAGACTCCTTCGTTCGCTGCTTCTGAAGCAGCTATGTACTCCGCTTCACATGTAGATCCCGCTACGACGCTTTGTTTAGAACTGCACCAACTGACAGCTCCACCGTTTAATATAAACACGTATCCGGTTTGCGATTTAGAATCGTCCGGATCAGTGTCAAAGCTTGCGTCAACGTAACCTCTTACGGTGAGCTCTTTGTCACCTCCATATACAAGAAACATATCCTTAGTCCTTTTTAGGTATTTCAGGATGTTCTTGACCGCTGTCCAGTGATCCACTCCTGGATTACTTTGGCACCTCCCTGCTGAACTTATAGCAAGGCACACATCAGGTCTGGTACACAGCATTGCATACATGATAGACCCTATGGCTGAAGCATAGGGAACATCTTTCATTTTCTCTCTATCTTCTGCAGTGGTCGGGCATTGAGTCTGACTCAACTTCACACCTTGTAACACAGGCAAGAACCCTTTCTTTGCTTGATCCATTTTGAACTTCTTCAAAATCTTGTCAAGGTATGTGCTTTGTGAAAGTCCAATTAAGCGTCTTGATTTATCTCTATAGATCTTTATACCTAATATGTAAGCAGCTTCACCGAGGTCTTTCATTGAAAAACTCTTATTCAAGTATCCCTTTATGCTATCCAGAAATTCTATATCATTTCCAATCAGCAATATGTCATCCACATATAATATCAGAAATGCTACAGAGCTCCCGCTCACTTTCTTGTAAATACAGGCTTCTCCGAAAGTCTGTATAAAACCACATGCTTTGATCACACTATCAAAACGTTTATTCCAACTCCGAGAGGCTTGCACCAGTCCATAAATGGATCGCTGGAGCTTGCACACTTTGTTAGCTCCCTTTGGATCGACAAAACCTTCCGGTTGCATCATATACAACTCTTCTTCCAGAAATCCATTCAGGAATGCAGTTTTGACATCCATTTGCCAAATTTCATAATCATAAAATGCGGCAATTGCTAACATGATTCAGACAGACTTAAGCATCGCTACGGGTGAGAAGGTCTCATTGTAGTCAACCCCTTGAACTTGTCGAAAACCTTTTGCGACAAGTCGAGCTTTGTAGACAGTAACATTACCGTCAGCGTCAGTCTTCTTCTTGAAGATCCATTTATTCTCAATTGCTTGCCGACCATCGGGCAAGTCAACCAAAGTCCATACTTTGTTCTCATACATGGATCCCATCTCAGATTTCATGGCTTCAAGCCACTTTGCGGAATCTGGGCTCACCATCGCTTCTTCATAGTTCGTAGGTTCATCATGATCTAGTAGCATGATTTCCAGAACTGGATTACCGTACCACTCTGGTGCGGATCTCACTCTGGTCGATCTACAAGGTTCAGTAGTATCTTGTCCTGAAGTTTCATGATCATCATCATTAGCTTCCTCACTAATTTGTATAGGTGTCGCAGAAACAATTTTCTGTGATGTACTACTTTCCAATAAGGGAGCAGGTACAGTTACCCCGTCAAGTTCTACTTTCCTCCCACTCACTTCTTTCGAGAGAAACTCCTTCTCTAGAAAGGATCCATTTTAGCAACGAATGTCTTGCCTTCGGATCTGTGATAGAAGATGTACCCAATAGTCTCCTTTGGGTATCCTATGAAGACACATTTCTCCGATTTGGGTTCGAGCTTATCAGTTTGAAGCTTTTTCACATAAGCATCGCAGCCCCAAACTTTAAGAAACGACAACTTTGGTTTCTTGCCAAACCATAGGTCATAAGGTGTCGTCTCAATGGATTTTGATGGTGCCCTATTTAACGTGAATGCGGCCGTCTCTAAAGCATAACCCCAAAACGATAGCGGTAAATCAGTAAGAGACATCATAGATCGCCCCATATCTAGTAAAGTACGATTACGACGTTCGGACACACCATTACGCTGTGGTGTTCCGGGTGGCGTGAGTTGTGAAACTATTCCACAATTTTTCAAATGTACACCAAACTCGTAACTCAAATATTCTTCTCCACGATCAGATCTTAGAAACTTTATTTTCTTGTTACGATGATTTTCAACTTCACTCTGAAATTCTTTGAACTTTTCAAATGTTTCAGACTTATGTTTCATTAAGTAGATATACCCATATCTGCTTAAGTCATCTGTGAAGGTGAGAAAATAACGATATCCGCCACGAGCCTCAATATTCATCGGACCACATACATCGGTATGTATGATTTCCAACAAATTTGTTGCTCTCTCCATAGTACCGGAGAACGGTGTTTTAGTCATCTTTCCCATGAGGCACGGTTCGCAAGTACCAAGTGATTCATAATCAAGTGGTTCCAAAAGTCCATCAGTATGGAGTTTCTTCATGCGCTTTATACCGATATGACCTAAACGGCAGTGCCACAAATAAGTTGCACTGTCATTATCAACTCTGCATCTTTTGGTTTCAACATTATGAATATGTGTGTTACTACTATAGAGATTCATCAAAAATAGACCACTTCTCAAAGGTGCATGACCATAAAAGATATTACTCATATAAATAGAACAACCATTATTCTTTGATTTAAATGAACAACCGTCTCGCATCAAACAAGATCCAGATATAATGTTCATGCTCAACGCTGGCACCAAATAACAATTATTTAGGTCTAATGTTAATCCCGAAGGTAGATGTAGAGGTAGCGTGTCGACCGCGATCACATCGACTTTGGAACCGTTTCCCACGCGCATCGTCACCTCGTCCTTTGCCAGTGTTCGCTTAATCCGTAGTCCCTGTTTCGAGTTGCAAATATTAGCAACAGAACCAGTATCAAATACCCAGGTGCTACTGCGAGCTCTAGTAAGGTACACATCAATAACATGTATATCACATATACCTTTGTTCACCTTGCCATCCTTCTTATCCGCCAAATACTTGGGGCAGTTCCGCTTCCAGTGACCAGTCTGCTTGCAGTAGAAGCACTCAGTTTCAGGCTTAGGTCCAAACTTGGGTTTCTTCTCTTGAGCAGCAACTTGGTTGCCGTTCTTCTTGAAGTTCCCCTTCTTTGCCCTTTTTCTTGAAACTAGTGGTCTTGCTGACCATCAACACTTGATGCTCCTTTTTGATTTCTACCTCCGCAGCTTTCAGCATTGCGAAGAGCTCGGGAATAGTCTTGTTCATCCCTTGCATATTATAGTTCATCACGAAGCTCTTGTAGCTTGGTGGCAGTGATTGGAGAATTCTGTCAATGACACAATCATCTGGAAGATTAACTCCCATCTGAATCAAGTGATTATTATTTACAGTGGTCTCGTTGTGTCTTAAAGAGTCCTTGGCTATGCCGACTCGAGGACGCTTCGTATGTCATGTGCACTGCCTTGTACATGATGGTGCTGTACAATCGAGCCCGTGTAGGCCCCACCACGAAAACTTCGGACAAAATCTCTATCATATGTTTGTTTCGGCTTATTTTGCAAGACAATCCTTTGTTTTGTTTTTCAGTTGTGGTATTCGAGCTGCTTCGAAGTCAAGAGTTGATTCCATACCTTTCCTAAGCAGTGCTCTCATATTTCTATGTGAATGCTAATTCTTCTTGATCATCGAGATTGTTTTGTCTATTCTTTCCAACCGGCGTGTTTCTCGTCAACTGGATCAGATCCTTTTCAACATCCGTAAAAATCAACTCAGTTTTCATCAACAGTGTTCATTTCATCCATCCCAAGTTGCCTTTGTTATCCCACCCTCCCACCCTTGTTTCATCAAGGACTAAGATTTCTTAATCAACTATCCATCTTATTCATGTGAAGTCTCTTCTTTCTTTTCAATCAATGTTCTTACCCGGTGATTCTCATGAAGATCCTAACGGAACCTCAAGTTCATCATTATTCATTCTTTTTCTTCTCCGGTGGAACTAATTCAAGCTTTGTTGATCATATCCTTTCCTCGTTTCAAATACCATCTCATACTGGTGCACCACTTAATCATTCACCTCCCGCTATACATTTGTTCCGGAGTGCCGAAGATAGCTCAGAAGATTCGTGTTTCCACTCTGCAGTCGTTCAAGATCTTTCGAGGATGTTATCTCATTCAAGCCATTTAAGTCAATCGGCGTAATCTATCTTTTAAATCTTTCAACGGTGTTTCTTTTGTGTGGGCCCTAACCCACAGGTCTTTTCCCAGGATCTTACCTGACTCTTCTAATTTTCCCGGAGCTTCTCAAATTCTTTTCCAGGTTTGACGTAAGAATGAATTATCATCAGTCATATGTCCTTCTCCAAGATCTTTCAAATTCTTTTCACCGTTGGCTCAACCTTTCTATTCGTCATCCCGGATGAGGGAGTCCTGGATTAGGGGGTGTTCGGGTAGCCGGACTATACCTTCAGCCGGACTCCAGGACTATGAAGATACAAGATTGAAGACTTCGTCCCGTGTCCGGATGGGACTTTCCTTGGCGTGGAAGGCAAGCTTGGCGATGCGGATATTCAAGATCTCCTACCATTGTAACCGACTCTATGTAACCCTAACCCTATCCGGTGTCTATATAAACCGGAGGGTTTTAGTCCGTAGGACAACTTTTCATCAACTCCATAGACAACAATCATACCATAGGCTAGCTTCTAGGGTTTAGCCTCCTCGATCTCGTGGTAGATCCACTCTTGTACTACCCATATCATCAATATTAATCAAGCAGGACGTAGGGTTTTACCTCCATCGAGAGGGCCTGAACCTGGGTAACACATCGTGTTCCCTGCCTCCTGTTACCATCCGGCCTAGACGCACAGTTCGGGAGCCCCTACCCGAGATCCGCCGGTTTTGACACCGACATTGGTGCTTTCATTGAGAGTTCCTCTGTGTTGTCGCCTTTAGTCCCGATGGCTCATTTGATCATCAACAACGATGCGGTCCAGGGTGAGACTTTTCTCCCCGGACAGATCTTCGTCTTCGGCGGCTTCGCTCTGTGGGCCAATTCTCTTGGCCACTTGGAGCAGATCGAAAGCTATGCCCCTGCCATCAAGTCAGGTTTGTAAGCTTAAGCTACACGGCTGACATCCACGGAGACTTGATCTTCGATGGGTTCGAGCCACGGCCAAGCGCGCCGCACCATCTCGAGGGGCATGATCTAGCTCTGCCTCCGGGTAGTGTCCTGGAGGACGCACATGCATCGGTTCTGACCTCTAACTTGGAGCCTATTGCGCCAATCGAGGACGAGCGGTTGGACGCCACCTCGGGGGCTGCAATCTTAAAGGCGATCGAGCCGAACGCTAGCCCCGCACTCTGCATGATCTGTGACTCCGAGGATCCGGACTCCTCCCCGGACTCCGAACCCCCCGCGCCCCTGCCAATCGAATCCAATTGGGCGCCGATAATGGAGTTCACCGCCCCAGACATCTCTCAGCACTCGCCTTTTGGCGTCATCCTGAATTCTCTTAAGTCTCCCTCTTTATCAGGAGAGCCCTGGCCGGCTTACGGTCAGCGAGGATGGGATACGGACGAAGAAATTCAAAGCCCACCCACCACCCACTTTGTAGCCACTGTCGACGATTTAACCGGCATGCTTGACTTCGGCTCCGAAGACATCGACGGTATGGACGACGACGTAGGATACGAACAGGAACCAGCACCTGTAGGGCGCTGGAAGGCCACCTCGTCATATGACATATATATGGTGGATACTCTGAAGGATGGAGATGGCGATGGAACAGTGGGGGAGGACACCCCCAAGAAACAGCCAAAGCACCAGCGTCAGCGGCGCCGCTCTAAATCCCGCCAAAGCAAAAACGGTGATTCCGGCACGGGAGATAATACTACCCCGGACAGCGCCGAAGAACACCCACCTCAGCAAGATTCGACACAGGAAGATGGAGAAGCCAGCCCTCATGAGAGAGTGGCAGACCAAGAGGTTGAGGATGATAACTATATGCCTCCCTCCGAAGACGAGGCAAGCCTCGATGACGACGAATTCGTCATACCATCAGACCCCGCCGAACAAGAGCGTTTTAGACGCAGGCTTTTAGCCACGGCAAGCAGCCTCAAGAAAAAGCAGCAGCAGCTTAGAGCTGCCCAAGATTTGCTAGCTGACAGATGGACTGAAGTCCTTGCGGCCGAAGAGTATGAACTCGAACGCCCCTCCAAGAGTTACCCAAAGCGCAGGCCGCTACCCCGATCAGAGGAGGAAGCACCTACATCACCATCGCATGACATGGCAGACCGGCCACCTCGCGGCCACGACAGAGAGGTCTCTCGACTCTCCACCCAAGCCATGCCCCGACGCCACTCAACCAAGGCACGGGAAAATGCGCCAGACCTGCGAGACGTACTGGAGGACCAAGCAAGACAAATAAGATCGATCTACGGATCACGCAGGCGCCCTACGGCACGTGACAATGATCTTCACTCCGGATACAACAAATCCGGCCGGGCACAACAGACACAGCTCTTCCGAGCTACGTCGTGATATAGCCTAGTACAGAGGCGCCGCACACCCGCTATGCTTCACGAATGAAGTAATGGAGCATAAAATCCCAGAGGGTTTCAAACCCGTAAACATCGAATCATACGATGGAACAACAGATCCGGCGGTATGGATCGAGGATTATCTCCTTCACATCCACATGGCGCGCGGCGATGATCTACACGCCATCAAATACCTCCCTCTCAAACTTAAAGGACCGGCCCGACATTGGCTTAACAGCTTGCCAGCAGACTCAATCGGTTCTTGGGAGGACCTGGAAGCCGCATTCCTCGACAACTTCCAGGGCACTTACGTGCGACCACCGGATGCCGACGACTTAAGCCACATAATTCAGCAGCCAGAGGAATCGGCCAGACAATTCTGGACACGGTTCCTAACAAAGAAAAACCAGATAGTCGACTGTCCGGATGCAGAGGCCCTAGCAGCCTTCAAGCATAACATCCGTGAGGAGTGGCTTGCCCGGCACTTGGGACAGGAATAGCCGAAATCTATGGCAGCCCTCACGACACTCATGACCCGCTTTTGTGTGGGAGAAGACAGATGGCTAGCTCACAGTAACAACTTATCAAAGAACCCTAGTAATTCGGATACCAAGGACAAAAGTGACAGAACACATCGGAATAAGCAAAAACGCCGCGTTAGCAGCGACAGCAATGAAGACACGGCAGTCAATGCCGGATTCAAAGGCTATAAATCCAGTCAGCGGAAAAAGCCATTTAAAAGGAATACTCAGGGCCTGTCTAGTTTGGACCGAATACTCGACCGCTTGTGCCAGATACATGGCACCCCCGAAAGGCCAGCCAATCACACCAACAGAGATTGTTGGGTGTTCAAGTAGGCAGGCAAGTTAAGAGCCGAAAACAAAGACAAGGGGCTGCACAGCGACGACGAGGAGGAGCCCAAGCTGCCGAACAACAATGGACAGAAGGGCTTTCCCCCACAAGTGCGGACGGTGAACATGATATACGCAACCCACATTCCCAAGAGGGAGCGGAAGCGTGCGCTACGGGACGTATACGCGATGGAGCCAGTTGCCCCAAAGTTCAACCCATGGTCCTCCTGCTCGATCACTTTCGATCAAAGGGACCATCCCACTAGCATCCGTCATGGCGGCTTCACCGCATTGGTTCTCGACCCAATCATCGACGGATTTCATCTCACAAGAGTCCTCATGGACGGCGGCAGTAGCCTGAACCTGCTTTATCAGGATACAGTGCGGAAAATGGGCATATATCCCTCAAGGATTAAGCCCACAAAAATGACCTTTAAAGGCGTTATACCAGGTGTAGAAGCCAACTGTACAGGCTCAGTAACACTTGACGTGGTCTTCGGATCCCCGGACAACTTCCGAAGCGAAGAGTTAATCTTCGATATAGTCCCGTTTCGCAGTGGCTATCACGCCCTGCTCGGACGAACCGCATTTGCAAAGTTCAATGCGGTGCCACACTACGCATATCTCAAGCTCAAGATGCCAGGCCCTCGAGGAGTAATCACGGTAAACGGAAACACCGAACGCTCCCTCCGTACGGAGGAGCACATGGCGGCTCTCGCAGCGGAAGTGTAAAGTAGCCTCCTCAGGCAATTCTCTAGTCCGGCCATTAAAAAGCCAGACACTGCCAAGCGCGCCCGGAGTAACCCATAGCAGAACCGCCTGGCACACTATGAGCAAGTGTAGCAATGCGGCCCCAACCCCAGCTCTCGCGACATAGCGAAACTAGTACCTCGCGTACATAACTACGCCCTTGAAATACCATGGGCACAGGGGAAGGGGCACAATAACGGCATGCCCAAAATACGGCTTAAAACGTACAAGGGGCTGCCGGATCCTTTTTTATTTTTTCTTACTTTCAGGACTCCATATTTCGGACAACCTGTTCGGCAATTCGACTGCCGCACAAAGGATACAAGATCCAGGGAGGCAAACAAGCCATGCCGCATTATGGAAATCCCAGGTGGTCTCTGTTACGAGCGGTATACCTGTTTTAAATACAATTCCGCGGCCTGCCCCTGGTCAGGACATACCAAATAGTCCAATATCTTTTGCTTACCGCACTATTTGTATCGTTCGGCTTTGATAAATAGCCTCTCTATAAACAATGCATAGCTTTCTGTCTATTTTTTGCATTATCATCTTTTCATATATATGTTTATGACATGTTGCACCCGTACACTGTGGTACGGCAAAATACGCCAGGGGCTTTAGTACCCATTAATATGACATGTGAAGTCCGTACACTTTTGAAAGTGCCGTACCCCGAACTTATAGCACTATATGCATCGGCTCCGAATCATGATTTGGGTCAATAGTTGGGTTTGCCCGACTCCTATGTTTTGGTGCCTTACGTTCTGCCATATCGGCTAAGGTAGCACTAGGAGAACCACTGCGATTGTGCCTCGGTTGAGCTGGGCTAAGCACCTCAGTGGAGAAAGCTAAAACTGACTGTCATGATGTGGCGAGAGACCGGTCGCTGTTCGAGAGGTTTTTCGAGTCCCTAAAGGCTTATGCCGCTTCGAGCGAGGAGCTGGCTTTGTCCGGCCAAGGCGTGGATAGCGCCCCGAACTCGGTCTTCCGAACTAGGAGTTTCGCTGAAATTTAAAATTATAGAGTTCTATGGCTAGGTGAGAGTGTTTAAGCATTATAGTCCGATTGCCTGGTTCGTTGTGTTGAGCGCCTCCCTCGAAGGACCCAACTATGGGAAAAAGAGCGCTCAGGTTTATCCCGAACACCCCAGCACTAGTGGCACGGGGGCAGAAGCCGACGACTGGCCAACTCTCAATTTTTGATAAACGGCCGCACAGAAAGTAATATTTTAAATTCAATAAGCATTGCTTAGCGCATATGAACAAGTTTTCAGCGCACAGGATAAACACGAGCGAGTTCATTCAAAAATTACATCCTTGGTACATTCATCCGCCACTAGGCGGGCACCCGCAAGAACATCCTTATAGTAGTTCTCGAGCTTGCGACGCTCCTTCCCCGGTGGCGGCCCGTCCCTCACAAGCTTCTCACCGTCCAGCTTACCCCAGTGCACCTTTGCACCGGCAAGGGCCCTATGGGCACCTTCGATGCAGACGGAGCACTTGATGACCTCGAGCCTTGGACAGGCCTCCACCAGTCGCCGCACCAGCCCGAAGTAGCTCCCAGGCAGGGCCTCTCCGGGCCACAGCCGAACTATGAAGCCCTTCATGGCTTGTTCGGCCACCTTGTGGAGCTCGACCAGCTGTTTTAGCTGGTCGCTTAAGGGCACAGGGTGTCCGACCTCAGCATACTGAGACCAGAACACCTTCTTCGTCGAGCTGCCCTCTTCGGCTTGGTAGAATGCGGCGGCGTCGGATATGCAGCGGGGAAGATCTGCGAATGCCCCTGAAAGAGCTCTGGATTCGGGTAAGTAACAAGTACTTTACTTTTATACTTCTGCTTTGCATAAAGAATGCCTTACCCGCCGCTATCTTTTTCATCTCCTCCAACTCTTGGAGGGCCTTTTGGGCTTCGGCCTTGGCGGACTTTGCAGTCTCAAGGGTCGCCGCGAGCTCGGACGCTTGCGTCTTGGACTCAAGCTCCAAACTCTCATGTTTTTTCATGAGAGCCTGAAACTCCTGCTGCACCTCGCCAACCTGGCCCTCAAGTTTCTCTCGCTCGGAGCACTCCGCGGCCGTTTTCTTTTCGGCCTCGGACAGCGCCTACTTGAGGGTCGCCACCTCAGTCGTGGCCCCTACAATAAGCAGTGCAATCCTGTTATTTTTTGCAATCAAGCCTTTCTATAGGCACTCTTTCTGTAAGGTATTTCTTACCTTCTTTCTCCTCGAGCTGCCGTTTGGCAAGGCCGAGCTCTTGCTCGGTCCGCTCGGGGCCCTGTTTCAGGGCACCCACCTCCGTAGTCAGTGCGGTGGTGGCTAGCAGCGAAGCCTGCATACGCATATTGACTCTTTATTGTTAGACTCCTGCGAAATTTAATAGATCCTCTATTCGGCTTTTCTTTCCAAACGCCAAACAGAGCATCAGGGGCTACTGTCTATGTGGTTATATCTTTACATATTTTTTACTTACCTCGAAGCCTTTTAGAAGGCCAGCGCAAGCTTCACTCAGTCCGCTCTTGGCGGACTGAACCTTCTGGATCACCGTACTCATAATAGTATGGTGCTCCTCGTCGATGGAGGCGCCGTCAAGCACCTCCAGCAGATTGTCCGGCACCTCCGGTTGGACGGAGGCTGCCGACTTAGAAGGCTTACTCCTCTTGGAAGGAGTTCGCGTACCGCGGACCGGAACTGTTGTAGATTCCGATGTGGTGTCCAGCTCAAAGCCGGACTTGGAGCCCTGGGTGGCCTTGTCCCCTTCACTCCTGGAGTCCGGGAGGTTGCCTTCCGGCTCCTCCGGGACCACCTCCTCCTGCCCCGGAGCTCGTCGCGACGCCACTTCGGCGTCGTCCGCGGTGCGGGGGGAGACAGCGGGCGGAACCGAGTTCACGTCCGATGAATTCAGGGAGCCGCTCGATGACTCGTCGAGTCCGGCCCGGGGCGGGCTGCATGATTATATTCGACATTAGGGAAAGCTGTGCAACAAAGGAATGTCATGAGTTACTCTGATATCCGAACTTACGATTTCGCCGGACGCTTGGCCCTGTCTGGCCACTCCTCTCCGTCCTCTTCGGCGTCGGGGAGGTACTCCGGCGGAGGGGTCTTCCTCTTCTTGGACCCTCCGGCCTCCCCCGTTGGGGCGGCCTTCCTTTCCTTTCCTTCCCCCACTGGAGGGGGAGAGGTTTCTTCTTCCTCCTCCTCATTTTCACGGGAGGAGTGCGTCTCGGACTTGTCAGATGACAAGTCCGACACCACCATATTACGGGCACTCTTTCAAGTCCCCGTGGTCTTCTTCTTCTTGGCCTTCTTCTCCGGGACCACATAAGGCGCCGGAACCAGCAGCTTCGTTAGGAGAGCTGGGGCTGGGTCTTCGGACAGCGGAGCCGGACAGTTAATCCGTCCGGATATCGCCCGCCAAGCCTGTCAAAGGTAAGGGAGTTTAGATCCCGCATAGAGTCAAACTATGGAAAAAGCTTAAAACATCCTGTAAAAGGTGTAGATGGCTTACCTCGTTAGCATGACGCTGCGAGCTGTATCCGCGGTCCTCGGAAGCGGATGCAGGAGCCTCGGCACCCTTAAATAGCAGCCTCCAGGCATCATCGTACGTCATGTCGAAGAGCCTGCTGAGGGTTTGATGTTGCGCCGGGTTGAACTCCCACAGATTAAAATCCCGTTCTTGACACGGGAGGATCCAACGGACGAGCATAACCTGGATTACATTGACAAGCCGGACTGGCTTGTTCACCAGGGACTGGATGCATGTTTGCAATTCGGTCACCTCTTTTTCGTTACCCCACGACAGGCCCGTCTCTTTCCAGGACATAAGCCGCGTGGGGGGTCCGGATCAGAACTCGGGGGCTGCGGTCCATTTCGGATCACGCGGCTTAGTAATATTAAACCACCCGGCTTGCCATCCCTTTAGGGTCTCCACAAAAGAGCCCTCGAACCATAGGACGTTGGCCATCTTGCCCGCCATGGCGCCTCCGCACTCCGCCTGGTTGCCGCGCACCACCTTGGGCTTGACGTTGAAGGTCTTGAGCTAGACGCCGAAATGGGGGCGGACGCGGAGAAAAGCCTCGCACACGACGATAAACGCCGAGGTGTTGAGGATGAAGTTCGGGGCCAGATCATGGAAATCCAGGCCGTAGTAGAACATGAGCCCCCGGACAAATGGGTGAAGTCGAAAACCCAGTCCGCGGAGGAAGTGGGGAAGGAATACTACCCTCTCATGGGGCCTTGGGGTGGGGATAAGCTGGCCCTCCTCGGGAAGCCGGTGCGCGATGTCCTTGGACAAGTATCCGGCCTTCCTTAGCTTTTTAACTTGGCCCTCCGTAACGGTGGAGACCATCCACTTGCCTCCCGCTTGGGACATTGCCGGAGGAGGTTGAGGTGGGAAGTGCAGGCTTGGGCGTTGGAGCTCGAGTGCGCAGGAGATGGATAGGCAGAGGAGGAAGAAGGCGTAGATAAAAAGGTGGATCCTTATCCCCTTATATGGGCGGATGCGGTTGTGCGTCCCCACCTGCCTACTAAAACTCACTTGCCTCCCAAGCGCTATGATAAGTGGCGCGGTTGGATTACCCACATCCGTATTGATGAGAATCCCATAGAAGGGGGGTACACGATCTCTGCTTTGACAAGACGTGCCAAGGAAACCGCCTCGCAAAACACGCTGAGGTGAAAAAGTAAAAACGATTCGTAAAGGACTTGGCCGTAGTGTGATGATGCACTACGGAATACGTCAGCAGATTTGATTTGTGTTAATATTATTCTCTCTATGGCAATATGTGGAAGCTTATTTTGCAGAGTCGGACACTACTCTTGGTGTTTACAAACTTCTATGAAGGACTTGGAGGAGGAACCCGCCTTGCAATGCCGAAGACGATTTGCGCGCCGGACTCGTCGTCATTGAAGCCTGGTTCAGGGGCTACTGAGGGAGTCCTGGATTAGGGGGTGTTCGGGTAGCCGGACTATATGTCGGGTGGTAGGATCGACATATGCCAACGGGTGGCTTATCATTGCGGGGGCCAAAAGAACGTCGCCGGTGCCTGGAAACGGGATGAGGCATAGACATGCACGCCGGCGAATCTTACCCAGCTTCAGGGCTCTCCGGGGAGATAACACCCCTACTGCTGCTCCGCGGGGTCTCCGCATGGTTACTAAGTTCACAGGTGGCTACAATGCTCCTTGAGCTGTTTGGGATGGAAGGAGGAAGAAGGGCTTAGCACAGCCTGCCTCTTCTCCTTGTAAGGGTCTATGTCTAGAAAGAGAGTTCAACCCTTTGCATGGGTGCACCGGGGGGTTTATATAGGCCTACCCCCCGGGGGTACAATGGTAATCCAACTGGGCGCGGGGCCCAGCTGTCGGTGACTATGCTCGCCGGCTTCTCCGCCGGCTTCTGGGGCCCGTCGGCTGGTGGGTCCCGCCGACTGCCGGCTCCTGGGTCGACAGGCCGGCCCCACCGGCTAGGGTCTTGTCGGCGGCCGGTTACTGTTGCTCCGTGTTTGTTGGCGCAGGCTTGGTCGGGGTAAGCGTGGCTACAGTAACGCCGCCCTGGCGGGCGATTACCGTAGCCCCGCCGCACCTTGTCTCCTTGATGGGCGTCTCCTTCGAGGAAGGCGGTAGGCCGGCTACGCGAGGCCGGCCCTCTGTCTCGCCGGCTTGAGAGGGGGTGCGGCCGCCTTCGGCATCTCTCTGCCCAAAGGGACCCACCGCCTCGGGGGCCACGCTGGCGGCCCGTCGAGGACGGCGTCGGAGCCGCCGAGGCTACAGTGCCGCGCCGGGCGGGCCGCAGTTTCCCGCACGACGCGCTGTACCAGGCGTGCTCCGGGTTTTGGGGGTGGCGGGCTCCACTGTAGCCATGCCCCGCTTCATCATCGCAGAGTGGACGCGTACATCGCGGGTACGGCGTTGACTGCTTTATCGGAGCCGGCCCGGCGGTAGCCGGCCGTGCCATAGCCGGCCTTGTCATAGCCGGCCCTGCCGCAGCCGGCCATGTCGTAGCCGGCCCTCCATAGTTTTCTTCATGGGGGTAGAAAGGGCGGGCCGCCCCCCAAGCCGGCTAGGAAGGTAGCCGGCTAGGGGGGAGGCGGCCTAAGTCTTGAGTCTTCTTATGAGCCGGACGGGCTCACAATTTTTTCCGAGGGGCCAGGGGAAGCCGGCTGGGCTACCCGTGGCTATTTACCCCGACAGTAATCCCCGAAGGCGGGCGAGCTTCACGGCGGACGGAAGGACGGGAAGCTTGGCCGGCTTCATACCGTGAGGGGCCGACTGCGTTGTTGCAGCCGACTTCAGAGCGCTTTTCTTTATTAGGGCGACCGTGGTTGACCCGCGGACCGGCCGCGGGCCCCACGACGAGCCACGTGGCGGGGAAGTCCTGCCGTCGCACGCGCGCGACGGGACGCCGCCGCAGGCCCGGGCCCGCCACTCCCCGGCCTCGGCCCGGGCGCTGATCTTCTGTGGCCCGAGGGGGCTGCTCGCCTCCCCGTGGCCGTTATCTCGCGTCATCAAGGCGCGTATTTAACGCGGGCGTGGGGGAGATGGGCACGATCGATCCCCACGATCCCCCACGCCGCGCCTCCTCGTCTCTGGCGCACGTGCCTACAAGTAGGGGGAAGGGGGAGAGGCACGGGCCTGTTCGCTCCCCCGCTCCCCGTCCCTCCTGCTCTCCTTCTTCTCGCTCTTCTTCTTCTTCCTCGCGCCCAACGCAGCTTCGCGCCGTAGCCCTCCCACGCCGCCATGTCGCTGGCTTTGTCGAGCTCGTGGGATGGGTCCAGCGTCCACGACGAGCACATCGAGTTCCTCCGCCAGACCCGGCGTCTGCCCGCCGCCGACCTCGTGCAGGTGCGCCTGGCGCCCACGAAGGAGGTCTCGCCGGCGCCGGAGGAAGGCGAGCGCGTCGTCTTCCGCACGCACTTCCTCTGGGGCTTCGGCTTCCCGGCGAGCAGTTTCATGTGGTCATTTCTCGAGTTCTACAACCTTCAACCGCACCACGTCACGCCCAACGCAGTGCTCCAACTCTCGGCCTTCGTCACGCTCTGCGAAGGGTACTTGGGGGTGCTGCCGACGCTGGAGCTCTGGGCGGAACTATTCCAGAACAAGCTTGGCACCGTCTCCGCCGGCGTGCCGGCTCCCTGTGGCGCCTTCATCGCGATGAAGAGGGCCAGCGACGACAACCCTTTCCCCCACATTCCTCTAATCCAGTCGGTCAAGCTGTGGCAGAAGTCTTACTTCTACGTCAAGAACGTCGCCCGGCACGGCGACTACGTCAATCTGCCGGCTTACGTAGCCGGCCCGCCGACTGGGAAGCGGCGGACCTGGGGCTACCGGTCGAAGTCCCTGTCTCCAGCGGGGAATGCTTCCATCTCCCGGCTTCGGGTGATGATCCAGTCGGAATGTCTGCTCGCGTCCGACTTGGTAACCGCCTTCGTCAAGCGCCGGGTCTTGCCTCTTCAAAGCCGGCCGCACATGATGTGCCAGATGAGCGGCCGGTTCGATCCCTGCCGGCTGAGCACCTGGGAGATGCCGCACGCCGAGGTGGCTCTGATGGCGAACTACGTCGCCAACTTGAAGCTCACCGACGAGTGGCAATTCGGCAAGGCGCCGTACTCCCGCGCCCAGCCTCCGCCTGTGGTAAACTTTTCCTCTCGTCGCCTGCCGGCTTGGGTTAGCCGGCCTCTGACCAGGCGACCATTTTTTTCTCTTTTTCCTTCATCAGAATCCTCTCCTCCCGCTGCCAGCCGGGGCAGCCGGAGTCGACCGAGAGTACGCCCCGGACCGCACGGTGGATGACCCCGATGACCCGGATCTCTCCGCCGTCGCCATGGAGGACGCCGCCACGGGGGGTGCCGCCGAGCTCGGCGGCACCGGGCTTTCGGCCAGTTTCGACGACTGGCCGGACGATTTTGAAGCCGAAGAACTCCCGCGCCGCCAGCCGGCAACCGACCGCCGCGGCGCGAGCTCGTCTGCCGCGCCGACTACCGGTGGCGGGAAAGGAAAACGCCGGGCCGCGCTCCCGCTCTTCGGAAGCCGGACGAAGAAACCGAAGGCCTCCGCCGCGGCCACAAAGCGCGAGGAGGCGGCGGCGAAGGCGGCCCGCTTCCGGAAGGTGGTGAAGAAGCCCCCGTCAGTTTCCGCGTAAGTCTAGTAGCCGCCTGCATGCTTGTTATTCTGAAGTTTTCTTTCCTTGAATGTTTTCTGATTTCCTGAGCAGGGCGCCGCTCTCCCTCGAGAGAGGCCCAGCCGGCTCCGTGGTCGGGCCGAGCGCCGGTTCCTCAGGGTCCCGCTGAGTAGACCCCCGCGCCGAACTTGACGCAGCCACGCAGCGCAACGCACGCGAGGCGCGCCGAGAGTGGGAGGCGGCCGAGCGGGCGACGGCGGAGCGAGAGGCCGCCCAAACGGCGCCAGGGCGAGCGAGCGCGGCGGCCGAGGCTCCATCGGAGCGGGCGGCCGTGGAGGCGGAGGTGGAAGGCGCGCGCAGCCAGACTCCGCTGCTCGCCATCCCCCTCCAGACCTTGGATCCGGACGTCCCTCTGCCCACGGCGGAGGAGATTATCCCCGAGCAGTAGCCGGTGCAGAGGGGCGAGGTCATCGAGGGATCCGCTGAGAGGACGTCGCCAGCAGCGCCAGCCGGAGCAAGCGAAGGCGGCCGATCGTCGGCGGTGCCGGAGGAGCCGGCCCGGGCTGCACCCGAGGCCGGAGCCGGCCTTGAGATCGAACCGGCGGCGGGCCGGCCCGCCGGAGGGGGCACGGCCCCGCCGGACACGCGCCGAGCCGCGGGAGCCGAGCGGACGGCAGACGCCTTGGAGGCGGCCAGCTCCGCCACGTCCGGGTGGACTCCCAGCGAAGGGAGCGGCGAGCTGAACGTCGCGGCCCAAGAGGTTCGGAGCCGGCTGCAGCCACAGGCCGGCCTCCTGAGGCAATTCACTCAGGAGTTTCTGTCGACGCGGTCTGCAATCCGGGTAAGTCTTCACTCCTTGACCGTTCTGGTCCTTTGAATTTTTTTCCGTGGGGGCGCGCTGGCGCACCCACTGGGTGTAGTCCCCGACATCCGGGCCGACTGCAGCGCAGTCGGGTCGGATCTTACTAGACGACTATGTTAACTGCTTTTTTTTGGTTTTCAGGATTATCACAACTCTCGCGCGGCTGCCTTCAACTCCCAGGCTCGGGAGCTAAGCCGAAGGACCGAAGACCTCGCCAGCAGCCGGCGTAAGTGTTTTGTCATTATTAACTTCTCGTGGGGGCGCGACAGCGCACCCACTGGGTGTAGTCCCCGAGATCCGGGCCGACTGCAGCGCAGTCGGGTCGGATCTTACTTGACGACTTTCCCTTTGCTGATTTTCTCTTTATTTCTTGCTCGTGCAGAAGCCAACGCCGACTTGCGGAGGGAACTCGGCGTGGTGCAGGCCGCTCTTCGTGCCAAGGACGCCGAGTATGCTGACTTGGCTCAAGAGCGCGACTGCCTGGCGACGAAACTGGCCGACCAAGAGGAGAGCCACAAGGCGGCCCTGCAAAAGGCGCAGGACGACGAGGCTACCCTGAGGGCGGAGTTCGGGGCCAGGGAGGCGAGCTGGGCCGAGACGCGCCGGGCGCTGGAAGAAGGCTTCGGCCGGGTCGAGGATCTTATTGACGGTAGGCTGTCTTTCTTGCTCTTCTTCCATTCGCCGGCCGCCTATGGTTTTGTTTTGACTTGTGTTTGCTGTCTTGCGCAGAGTACTTCCCCGGCCAGTTTGTCCTTGCCGCCCAAGCCATCGAAGCCTACCGCGAGGAGCGCCGTCAAGCCGCGGTCGTGATTCCGCCGGATGCGAACCGGACATTGTCGGAGCAGCTTATCGCCGTCCAGGCGCGGCTGCAACCGGCCCACCGGTTGCTCCGCCGGCTCCAACGCGCCGGGGCGACGATGCTGGCCGCGCTCTAGCCCGGCCAGGCAATTCCCCGGACCCCAAGCCGGACGGCCGACTGGCTCAAAGTCGCAGTCGGCCGCTTCGAGGCCTGGAAGGCGTCCGCGGCCCGTCTTGGAGCCGGGCGCGCGCTGGAGTTCGTCCGTGCGTGGTACCCAGGGCTAAGCCTGGACCAGCTGCGGACGTGGCGGTCGGAAGCCGACGCCGAGCTGGAGGAGGTGCGGCTGGCGATCGCGCAGCGCGCCTCGACGATCGCCGAGTGCACCGACACCAGCGTCTTCGCGCCGGAGCTCAACGATGATGGCGCTGCCCAGCCGGAGGAATGGTTCGGTCTGAACCCGGCGGACGGCGAGGACTCGGCGGAAGAGATCGCCTCCAGCGACGAGGGCGAGGACGACGAGGAAGAGGACAGCGAAGACGCCGAGCCGACTGGTGGGGCGGCCGACCGCCCCCCAGCCGATTGTGCCTCTAGCAACGAGCCACGCAGGAGCGCGCCCTCTGCCGGAGACGACGATCAAGCCGAGGTTCGCCAGCCGGCCGCTCCTTCAGCCGGCGCGACTACCTCCGTCGCCTAATCCAGCTTGTCTGCGGCCCCGCCGGCTTGATCTGCCTTTCTTTTTGTCCCTGTCTTTCTTTTTGGACAAATTTCAGTTTCTGCAATTCCACCCACTGGGGGTGTATCGAACAATGCTGAATGTCGACCTCTCTGGAGGCTTTTTGTGTAATATATTAATATATGCATGTGTTGGCGTTCATCCGAGTGTACTTTTTGTCCTTAGGCTCTTTCCTTTGCCGCCTTCCCTCTTTGGGAAGGCAAGTACTTGAGTTTTCTTGGATTTGAAGTAGACTGAATGTAAGCCGGCCGGCCGGCTACTCTGGTAGTCGGTCGGCGGGAGGCAGCAAGCCGGCTTTTGTTATATATTCGAGCCTGTTTGGTCCCTAGCCGTTTTCATGTGCGCACCCTTTCCGGCTGGTGGCTCTTGCCAGTCGGGCAGTCGGTTCTTCGAGCTGCGATTTCGGCAAGAGCCAAGCCTGGGTGTCGACACATTACTTGTCTGACTGCGGGTAGGGCTCTTAATATAACTCTAGTCAGCCAGTCCCCAGGCCGACTCGTCGGACCCGGTACCGGACAAAATAAATGAAAAGATAATATCATACGCATGATAGCTTTCATTCATAAAACAACGGGTGGCAGTCCCCGAGTCTTTCTCGGGGAGCCTACTGTATCATACTAAATACAAAAGTGGGCATGACACATACTGCGCTTTTAACTGTAAAACTTTCGAAGGAGATTTGCGTTCCATGGCCGCTCCGACTCCTTGCCGGAGTCGTCTCTCTTGCGTGCCTTCGGCTTCTGCGCGTCGATGAGGTAGTAGGCGTCGTTGCCCAAGGCTCTGCTGATGATGAAGGGGCCTTCCCAGGGGGCTGCGAGCTTGTGTTGGCCGGTTGTTCGCTGGATCAGCCGGAGCACAAGGTCGCCCTCCTGGAAGGATCTTGGGCGAACCCTCCGGCTATGGTAGCGGCGCAGACCCTGTTGGTAGATGGCGGGCCGGCTGAGGGCTAACAGCCGGGCCTCTTCCAGCAGGTCGACGTCGTCTTCTCGTGCTTCTTTGGCTTCCGCTTCCGTGTACATGGTTACCCGAGGCGAGTCGAACTCGATGTCTGTTGGGATGACCGCCTCAGCACCATATACAAGGAAGAAGGGAGTGAAGCCGGTTGATCTGTTGGGAGTAGTGCGCAGACTCCATAGGACAGCCGGCAGCTCATCGAGCCAGCAGCCGGCTGAACGCTCCAGGGGTACGACCAGTCGAGGCTTGATGCCAGACAGAATGAGGCCATTTGCTCGCTCCACTTGGCCGTTTGACTGCGGGTGGGCGACTGACGCAAGGTCCAGCCGGATACCTTGCGCAGCGCAGAACCGTGCGAGGGCACCTTTGGCAAAGTTCGTGCCGTTGTCGGTGATGATGCTGTGTGGTACGCCGTACCGGGTTGTTATATCTGCAATGAATGTCACTGCAGTCGGCCCATTCAGCTTCTTGATCGGCTTCGCCTCGATCCACTTGGTGAATTTGTCAACGGCGACGAGCAAATGTGTCATGCCGCCGCGCGCCGTCTTGAATGGGCCCACCATATCCAATCCCCAGACGGCAAAGGGCCAGGTGATGGGAATGGTCTTGAGTGCCGAAGCCGGCATGTGTTGCTGCGAGCTGAAAAGCTGGCAGCCTTTGCAATGTTTGACTAGCTCTTTGGCGTCGTCCAAAGCAGTCGGCCAGAAGAAACCGTGGCGGAAGGCTTTGGCGACCAGTGATCTTGATGCGGCGTGGTGGCCGCATTCTCCTTGGTGTATATCCCTGAGGATCGCGATGCCTTTCTCCTGCTCGACGCATCGCTGCAAGACTCCGGTGGCGCTGCGCTTGACAAGCTCTCTGTTGACGATTGTGTATGCTCCAGCCCGGCGCTGAACTTGTCTTGCTTCGTTTTTGTCAGCCGGCAGGTCATGGTTCACCAGAAAGTTGCGGATGGCTTGGGCCCATGATGGGGCGGCGACCTCCTCAGCCACCAATGTGGCCAGAGCCACCAGGGTGGGTGGGTTGGGCAGTGCAGCGCTGGAGTCGGCCGCCGCTTCCTGTGCTGAAGAAGTCCCCGGGCCGGGTGCGGCAGTTCCCGAGCCGAATATTGAAGTCCCTGGGCCGGCTGCTTGATTCTTCGAGCCGGACCCGGCCCCCTCGGGGTTAGGCGGCACGAAAATGGAGTCGGACTCCGGAGACGGCTTGATTGAAGGCTTGAGGAGGCGTTGCAGGGCGACGCCGGCCGGTATTGCTTGCCGCGTGGAGCCTATTCGGGCCAGGGCGTCAGCTGGCTCGTTGTCGGCCCGCGGCACGTGAAGGAACTCACATCCGTCGAAGTATCCGCTGATTTGCTGTACTAGGAAATGGTAGCTCGCCATGTTCGCTTCCTTGGCGTCCCAGTCGCCAAAAGACTGCTGCACCACCAAATCCGAGTCGCCATAGCATAGGATCCGGCGAATACCAAGCTCCTTGGCCAGCCGGAGCCCGTGTATGAGCGCCTCGTACTCGGCTACGTTGTTGGAGGCGGCGAAGTGGATCTGCAGCGTGTATTTGAGCTTGTCGCCCTTTGGAGAAGTAAGGATGACGCCGGCTCCCAAGCCGGTGCGCATCTTTGATCCGTCAAAGTGCATGCGCCAATGGGTGGAGTCGGGCGCCGGTGGTAAGTACTGGGTCTCGGCCCAGTCGACGAGGAAGTCGGCCAGCGCTTGCGTCTTGATGGTGGTGCGGGGTTGGTAGAAGATGGTGTAGGGGGCCAGCTCGATGGCCCATTTGGCCACCCGGCCGGATGCATCCCGGCTGCCTATGATGTCGGCAAGCGGGGCAGTGCATACGACCATGATGGGATGCTCTTGAAAGTACGGCTTCAGCTTCTTGGCGGCGAAGTACACGCCATAGCACATCTTCTGATAGTGCGGGTAATTTTGTTTCGAGGTGGACAGCACCTCGCTCAGGTAATAAACCGGTCTCTGGACCGGCTGGGCTCAGCCTTCTTAGGGGCGTTCGACCACAATGACGGTGCTGACCACCCGGCTAGTGGCGGCAATATATAGGAGCATGGGCTCCTTCTCAGTCGGTGCCGCCAAGACAGGCGGCGTGGACAGCATTTTCTTCAGCTCGTGGAAAGCTTGGTCGGCCTGGTCGTTCCACTCAAAGTGAGTGCTCTTCTTCATGAGGCGGTAGAGGGGGAGAGCCTTTTCTCCGAGCCGGCTGATGAAGCGGTTAAGAGAGGCCAGGCACCCGGTGAACTTCTGAATCTCTCTGAGCTTGGTTGGGACCTCCATCCTCTCGATGGCTTTGATCTTCACAGGGTTGCACTCTATGCCGCGTTCAGAGACCAGGAAGCCTAGGAGCTGGCCGGCCGGCACTCCGAACACGCATTTCTCTGGGTTGAGCTTGATCCGGAACCGGCGCAGGTTCTCGAATGTCTCCTTCAAGTCTTCCAGCAGAGTGCCACGCTTCTCCGTCTTCACCACAACATCATCCACGTAAACGTGGGCATTCTTGCCGAGCTGCATGAGGAGGCACTTCTGCATGCAACGCTGAAACGTGGCGCCGGCATTCCTCAAGCCGAACGTCATGGTCAGGTAGCAGAAGGCCCCAAACGGTGTGATGAAGGCGGTCTTCAGTTGGTCATCCGGGTTCAGCTTGATCTGGTGGTATCCCGAGTAGGCATCCAAAAAGCTCAACAGCTCGCATCCGGCTGTGGAGTCTATCACTTGATCAATCCTGGGCAGAGCGAAGGGATCTTTTGGACAGGCTTTGTTGAGGCTCGTGTAATCTATACACATGCGCCACTTGTTATTCTTCTTCAGCACGAGAACCGGGTTCGCGAGCCATTCGGGGAAAAAAACTTCCATTATGAAGCCGGCTGCAAGGAGCCGGGCTATCTCCTCCCCTACGATCCTTCTCTTCTCTTCTGACAGTCGGCGGAGGGGCTGCTTGACTGGTTTAGCATCCTCCCGCACGTGCAATTTGTGCTCGGTGAAATCCTTCGGAACACCCGGCATGTCCTTGGGGGACCATGCAAAGATATCCCGATTCTCACGGAGGAAATCGGCGAGCTCGCCTTCCTATTTGCTGTCCAGGCTCGCCCCAATGACGGCAAACCTCTCGG
This sequence comes from Triticum monococcum, assembly GCA_034509565.1. Lineage (NCBI taxonomy): Eukaryota > Viridiplantae > Streptophyta > Magnoliopsida > Poales > Poaceae > Triticum > Triticum monococcum. The sequence goes on from CM067844.1 coordinate 597,830,617, forward strand.
GGTGCTCGGGGTCGAGCTGTATCTTCTTGGTCTCCTTGGCCGGCTGGAAAGATCCTTGGGCATCATACTCCTTGGAGTCGGCGGGTTGGTTTAGCTGCTTGCTGGCCAGGGCCACGACCCGGTCCAGCGTCTTCCTCTCGGCCGCGATCACGAGGGATTCGGCCAGCCGGCTTCTGGCCGCGGCGCAGTCGGCGGACTTCTTGTAGTCGCCGGCGATGGTGATGACACCCTTGGAGCTCGGTATCTTCATCTTGAGGTAAGCATAGTGGGGGACCGCCATAAACTTGGCCAAGGCGGGTCGGCCAAGCAAGGCATGATAAGGGCTATCCAGGTCCACCACCTCGAACCAGATTGCTTCCCGGCGGAAATGATCCTTGCCCCCAAAGAGTACATCGATCTTGAGCTTGCCGATGGGGGCGCAGGACAGTCCGGGTACGATGCCGTGGAACACCGTTCGAGTCGGCGCAAGTTGCTTGGCCTTGACGCCCAGCTTCTCCATGGTGTCACGGTACAGGATGTTGATGCTGCTTCCGCCGTCGATCAGCACGCGGGAGAAGCGTGCGGCGCGCGTATCCGTAGCGAGGGTGGCCTCCAGGACCAGCGCGTAGGAGCCGGGGGATGGCATCACCTCTGGGTGGTCGGCCCGGCTCCAGCTGATGGGTTTCTTCGACTAGTGCATGCGGCCGGCTGGGCTGGTGGCGGCCATGTTGACCTCCTGTTGCTCTCGGCGCTTGCTGCGCCGGTCTTCGGGCTGGCTCGTAAAGATGACATAAGACGCTTGCTCGTCGGGGAACTCGTCCTGCACGGCGTCGACCGCGGGCCGGGCGGCTTTGGGCGGCGGAGCCGGCGGCGGCGGGCCGGCAGGCGGAGTCGGCGTGAGCCCTTCGCCCTTCGAGATTCGGGCGAGCCAGTTGCATTTGCGGGTCGTGTGGTTGGACGGCTTCGCGCCGCTGTGGAACTTGCACGGGGCATCAAGGGTTTGCTCGTAGGAGAAGGCCGGCTGCCAAGCCGGCCGACCGCCCTTAGGCTTCTTGGGTGCGGGCCGCCCTTCAGGCAGCACGTCTTCGACCGTGGCCACCTGCCGACTGGCGGGAGGCGGCGCAGGGCCTTGCGTTTTTGATCGTTCTGGTGTTGGCGTCGGCCGCCGTCTCCAGCCGGCGCTTTGGGCGCCGGATTGAGCACCTTTCCGGATGCGTCCACCCGGAGCTCGGTCTTCATCGAGGAGTCGGCGGTGGCGTACTTGTCGGCGATGTTTAGGAGCTCGTCGAGGGTAGTCGGCTCATCGCAGAGAAGCTTGTGCTTGAGGAGGGTGCCCTCTCGGCACTCGGCTGTGAAGTATTCGATGGCTTGCACCTCGTGCACCCCCTCACAGGAGTTGCGGAGCTCGGCTCAACGCGTCAGGTAGTCGCGAGTGGACTCGGCTGGGCCCTGTACACACAGGGAGAGCTATCTGGGCTTGGGAGCCCGCTTGTAGGTGCTGGTGAAGTTGCGAACGAAGGCTTTAGTGAAGTCCACCCAGCTGTTGATGCTGAGCGGCTTAAGGCTGTTAAGCCAAGTCCGCGCCGTGCCCTGCAGCATGAGGGGCACGTACTTTACGGCAACGCGCCGGTTGCTATTGGCGATGCTGACGGCTGTGGAGTAGTCGGTCAGCCAGTCTTCCGGCTTCACCGAGCCGTTGTACTTGGGCGTGTCTCTTGGGAGCGAGAACCCTTTGGGGAAGGGCTCGTCGCAGATGCGGGGGCCGAAGCAAGGCGGGCCGACATCGTCTTCTTCTTCTAGCGCCAGGGATCGGGCCAGGCGGTCGATCCGGTGGCGGGCGTCGTTTTCGCCGATTCCCTCCCGGCGACCAAGCCGGCCGCTGAGAGTCGGGTGAGCCACTGGAGGCGGGGTAGGATATCTTTCTCCGCGAGCTCGAGGCGGAGGCGGGGTGCCCCGCCATTCCATGGCTCGGGGGCGGCCGTCCGCGTCTCGCTCGATGGAGACTTGGGTCCGGCTTCGGCTGGAAGCCGGCTCTTTCTCGCGCCGCGCGCGGGTGTAGCTGGTAGTCGGCGACCGGGAGGTCGCGCCGTGTTCGCGGCGCGGGGGAGGGCTCCCCGCGCAGTCGTCGGCCTCGTGCCGTCGTGCGGCCGCATCGATTAGTTGCTGGATGCGCCGCGTCATATGGGGGAGATCTTCGGCTTCCAAGCCGTCTAGCTCGTCTACGGCCGCCTGGGCAGCGCGCAGATTCTCGAGCGGGGTGGCGTAGACCGGGCGGTCCACGCCAAGCGTGTCGGCGATGACGGCGCCGCGTTACCTGACAGCGCCGGCCCGGCTAGGGCCAGCCGGAGCCGGTGTGCCGAAGGCGGCGCGGTCAGCTTCGCGCTGGTAGGCCTCGGTGAGGCGTCTTACGGAGGCCAGCCGCCGGCCCTCCGCGAGGAGGGCGAGGCGGCGTGCCTCCAGAACTTCGTCGCTCGCGTCAGCCGGGAGGGGGACGGACAAGTCTTGGGCTGCCGCGCGCGGGGAGTCGCGGGCGCCCTCGTCAGTCGGGCCGTCGAGGCCGATAACCATCACCTCGGGGGCGTCGGAATCGCGATCGCCAGCCGGAGGGAGCGGGTCGTTGTAGACCGTGACGTTGGTGGGGAAGGTGTCGTAGGATGCCGCGTCGGAGTCGACGGGCATCGGGTCGGTGGAGCCAACCGACTCCAAGTCCGCAACGGGCTCGCTGGAGACGTGGAGCTGGCTGAGGAGGTTGGCGAGGTGATCTGTGCCCGCATCGGCAGCGAGCTCGTCGGAGATGCGGGCCTTGTCGAAGAGGCTGGCGAGGCCGCTAGCCGCGCAGGCGTCAGCGACGCCATGTAGCGCGTCGCGGCAAGCGCCATCGGGCGAGCCAGGCTGGCTGCGCCCGCGAGGAAGGAAAAGGGTTCCCGTCCAGAACAGGTCTCCGGACGACGGTGCACCTGGCCCCATGGTGGGCGCCAAATGTCGGGTGGTAGGATCGACATATGCCAACGGGTGGCTTATCATTGTGGGGGCCAAAAGAACGTCGCCGGTGCCTGGAAACGGGATGAGGCGTAGACATGCACGCCGGTGAATCTTACCCAGCTTCAGGGCTCTCCGGGGAGATAACACCCCTACTGCTGCTCCGCGGGGTCTCCGCATGGTTACTAAGTTCACAGGTGGCTACAATGCTCCTTGAGCTGTTTGGGATGGAAGGAGGAAGAAGGGCTTAGCACAGCCTGCCTCTTCTCCTTGTAAGGGTCTATGTCTAGAAAGAGAGTTCAACCCTTTGCATGGGTGCACCGGGGGGTTTATATAGGCCTACCCCCCGGGGGTACAATGGTAATCCGACTGGGCGCGGGGCCCAGCTGTCGGTGACTATGCTCGCCGGCTTCTCCGCCGGCTTCTGGGGCCCGCCGGCTGGTGGGTCCCGCCGACTGCTGGCTCCTGGGTCGACAGGCCGGCCCCACCGGCTAGGGTCTTGTCGGCGGCCGGTTACTGTTGCTCTGTGTTTGTTGGCGCAGGCTTGGTCGGGGTAAGCGTGGCTACAGTAACGCCGCCCTGGCGGGCGATTACCGTAGCCCCGCCGCACCTTGTCTCCTTGATGGGCGTCTCCTTCGAGGAAGGCGGCAGGCCGGCTACGCGAGGCCGGCCCTCTGTCTCGCCGGCTTGAGAGGGGGTGCGGCCGCCTTCGGCATCTCTCTGCCCGAAGGTACCCACCGCCTCGGGGGCCACGCTGGCGGCCCGTCGAGGACGGCGTCGGAGCCGCCGAGGCTACAGTGCCGCGCCGGGCGGGCCGCAGTTGCCCGCACGACGCGCTGTACCAGGCGTGCTCCGGGTTTTGGGGGTGTCAGGCTCCACTGTAGCCACGCCCCGCTTCATCATCGCAGAGTGGACGCGTACATCGCGGGTACGGCGTTGACTGCTTTATCGGAGGCGACCCGGCGGTAGCCGGCCGTGCCATAGCCGGCCTTGTCATAGCCGGCCCTGCCGCAGCCGGCCATGTCGTAGCCGGCCCTCCATAGTTTTCTTCATGGGGGTAGAAAGGGCGGGCCGCCCCCCAAGCCGGCTAGGAAGGTAGCCGGCTAGGGGGGAGGCGGCCTAAGTCTTGAATCTTCTTATAAGCCGGACGGGCTCACAATTTTTTCTGAGGGGCCAGGGGAAGCCGGCTGGGCTACCCGTGGCTATTTACCCCGACACTATACCTTCAGCCGGACTCCAGGACTATGAAGATACAAGATTGAAGACTTCGTCCCGTGTCCGGATGGGACTTTCCTTGGCGTGGAAGGCAAGCTTGGCGATACGGATATTCAAGATCTCCTACCATTGTAACCGACTCTATGTAACCCTAACCCTATCCGGTGTCTATATAAACCGGAGGGTTTTAGTCCGTAGGACAACTTTTCATCAACTCCATAGACAATAATCATACCATAGGCTAGCTTCTAGGGTTTAGCCTCCTCGATCTCGTGGTAGATCCACTCTTGTACTACCCATATCATCAATATTAATCAAGCAGGACGTAGGGTTTTACCTCCATCGAGAGGGCCCAAACCTGGGTAAAACATCATGTTCCCTGCCTCCTGTTACCATCCGGCCTAGACGCACAGTTCGGGACCCCCTACCCGAGATCCGCCGGTTTTGACACCGACACCGGAGTATCTAAATAATTCTTGGTGGTGTTTCTCGTCGTCATTCTCAACATTTGAAGACCGAAGAAGAGTTTTTACCTCCATATGTTATCCGTTCTCTCAGGGATTCGTGGTTCTAGTTCGAGCCCATCCTCTCATAATTGTTTTTCGATTCTTAGAATTCTTTTCACCTATCTGGAGCAATTCAAGATTTTGTTCAGTTTGATTATCCGGAGCCCATCTTTTCAGAAGACTTACTCGTTCTCAGACTTCAGCTCTCATTCTCCAAATCTTATCGGTGCATCACTCAAATATCCTCTAATCAGTTCATGATCTCTCCGTTCTCATGTATTTATAATCTCTCAAGTGTCTTCGTTCTTTTATAATTCTTACCCGGTGATACATCCCTTTACTTCGTTCTTTTTCAATTCTTACGGCGGTTCTTCCAAGATTGTTCTTCCTTTGTTTATCATATCAATTTATTCATTCTTGCCTTCAAAATTCTACCGGTGGATCGTTGAAGTCTTTTCTCAAGTTTATGTTATATCTCTCTTAATATTTTCTACGAGAATAAGTAATATGCCAAATCCGTTGATTGTCATCAATTTAATTGGTGAAGGATAAGCATAATGTAATTCTTATTCTTGTTTCATCGAGTGAACTCAGTTCCCTATTTCGGAGGCTCATCAAATTCTTGTTTCCATTTGTTCATCTTTCTTTTCCCGGAGTTCCAAGTTCTCTCAATTACCTCGTCACGGAGATCCATCTAAATCATTACAAATTTTCACCTTGTGTTTTCAACTTCTTTTTCCTTCAGTTTGATCATTCTTTTGTTTACCGGAGTTCCTCATGGTGGTTCGTCAAGGATTCTTTTCATTCTTCAATTGTTCTTCAAGATATCTCTCGAAGCTATGATCCGCCAAGATATACTTCAAGTTTTCTTCTTCTCGCAATCCGGAGTGCAATTCTTTTTACCTTATCTTTTGAGGTGGTATTATGTCATTCTTGATAATCTGAGTTCATATTTCATGATTCACATGTTGTTAAGGATGAGATATTTTAAATCCATCAACCTCTCCGATGGAGTTATCTTGGGTTATATTTCACCTGAAGCTTTCCCTAAGGATTGTTACTTTTGTGGTGCTTATTTATGAACCAAGTTTTTCATTTATCCTTCCGGTGAAATAAGCTTCTCATCTCCTTATTCATATCAGTCCAGTCTATTGTTTTTCCGTTAGTGGCAGAATTTCAACTCATAGTTTTGAGATGTTCTCCATAAGCCCACCAAAACTTTGTTCTTTTCGTTGTTGATTTCCCAACAACTCCGTTCAATCCTTCTTTTTAAGGACGCTCTCTCAAATTCATTTCAGGCAGAACTTGTTGCCTTCTTCTCTGTTCTTTTGGGTCCATTCTTATATTTCTTCCGGAGGCTTTGTGAGGTTGCCCTCTTCAACTCATCTTCTTGTTTGTCAGGACCTTGTTCTTTTCATGCATATCCATTTAACCAGAGTGTTGTGCCCTTTTTCTCAAGTTCTTTTCATTTTATCAAGTTTTTGCCTTCCGTTTCAATTGGAGTGCTGTCCGAACTTGTTCTTCCTTGAAACTCTTCCCTACCGGAGTGCTTTCAACTTTGTTCTACTTCGTTGCATTCTTACTTTCAATTTGTTCAACTTCTCAAGTTTATTTGGTTTCACTCGTTTGTCAAAGAAGCAACTTAGTTTTACCTCTTCTCTTTCTCTTCCTTTTCCCTCCGGTGCCATTCTAGATCTCGGGACGAGATCCTCTCATAGTTGTGGAGTGTTGTGATGCCCCGAGACCGTTGCGCCAGGTGTCTTCCAGTTATTCGCAGTCGTTGCCATGTCATTCGCTTGCGTGTTGCATCTTGCCATGTCATCATGTGCATTGCATCATCATGTTTTCAAAACTTGCATCAGTCAGGGTTTCCCCAGTTCCGTCCGTTGTCCGTTCTGAGCCCAGAAACACTTGCACGCGCCCGCGACACGTCCAAAATAGTATTTTATAAGTGGCCGGAAAATGTTCTCAGAATGGGTAGAAAGTTGGCATGCGGTGTTGTTTTATTGTAGGTAGGCCGCCTGCCAAGTTTCATCGCATTCGGAGCTCGTTTGATAGCCCAACCGTTAAACTTATAGCGGCAGTATAGCCGGTCTATCGTCGGACTTTTTCGGTCCCCGGAAACCGTTGTCGGGCTGCTCTCTCTCCTCTATTCTCAGCCCATCTCTCTCTAGCACAGCCCAACTGCAGCCCATCTAACCCCTCCTCTGACCGAAACCGTTCGTTTGCGGTCGAAGGGTCCAGAAACGAAGCAAAACCCTAGCCCTAGCCCCTTTCTATATATAGACGCCCCCCTGACATTTTTGGCCTCCTACCTACCCCTCCTCCTCTATTTCTGCGCCCCTAATCATCATCCGCCTCCTCCTCCCACCTTCTCCTCGTTTTCCGGCGAGCCCCAACCCTCGTCCGCCACTTGGCAGTGAGCCACAGGCCGCGCCGTCACCGGAGACCACCGCCCTGCCAATCCTCACCTTCCGCGTTGCCTCCGCGCGCCCGCCAGCCAGTCCCGCGCTGCCATGTGGCTTCGCCACGTCGCCCTGGCCGCTCCCAGCCGCGCGGGCCCTCCAAGACCCATATCGGGCCCTGGGAAGCCCATCGTGGCCCGAACTCCGCAGCCTCGTGCCTGAGGACGCTCGTCCCCGAGCTCCCGCTCGACCCGGAAGTCGGTCGTGCTCACCGCCGCTGCCTCCGGCGACCAGTCCTCTAGATCCGCCGCCGCCAACCCCAGGTCGCTCCGCCCCACTCTCCTTCCTACATCTCAGGGTTCTCTCCTCTCTAATCTCTCTGTCTCTCTCATCTTGCACCCGCCATCCCAAGGGAAGCCGCCATGGACGAGCTCCACTTCGCCGTTTTCCGCGTCCCCGAGCGCCGCCGGCCACCTCCGTCACCGGATCTGGGATCCCCCTCGCCGGATCCATCCATTCCTGACCTCGCCAGAGCTCTTCCCTACCGCGCCGTCGTTCCACATAGCCGGCAGCAGCCGCCGAGCCATACTCCTGCCTCTGCTTCGAGCAGAGGAGGACGAGCGCCGCACGTGGGTTGCGCCTGGGCCGCCTCTGGACGCAGCACCTGCCCGGCCTCCTCCTCCAGTTGGGCCTTGGCCCATGGGTGAGCCCCCAACGCCCCTCCTTTTTTTTCCTACCGCTGACCAACTTGCTTCAGTTTCGGCCCATTGGTATTTTTCGAGTGCGGCGATTTTCCTTTTATTCCAGCGAATTACAGTTTTACAGAAAAATCCTCATACTCCATGCATATTAAAAACTCAACAACGGTGCATCATATGTAAAAACATTATATATGAAAAATGCTTAGAATTTTATCTAGTTTAATAATATACCACTTTCATCCATGTTTAAAATGTCTAAAATGTGGTTTGACTAATTTTGCTCATATGCCATGCTAAAATGCTTTAATTCATAACTTCATAACCGTAGCTCCAAATCTAACAAACTTTATATGTAAATGGGGTAGAAAAATGCCTAGTTTAACATGGTGGATTTACTTTGCATGTTTAACAACTCTAAAATTGTGTTTAGGGCAGAACAGTACCAAATCCATAATTATGCTTATGAGGATTTTTCCGGACTTGTTGTTTTGTTGTTCCGGCCTCATTTAAACTTGCCTAGATAGGTAGTTTTCATTTGCTTCACCTCTTGCCATGTTAATCAACATTTAATATTGTTGGGTACATAAACGAGATCGAACTAAATAACACGAATATGGTGTTCCACTTAATTTGTAGGATTGTTTTGTGCATTTTGCCATGCCACGCATATTTAAATCGGACATGCTTCATACTCGATTGTGCATCATGCCATGTTCATGTGTTGGTTGTTTACTATGTTGTGTGCTTCTTTCCGGTGTTGCTTCGTCGGGTTGGTTCCGATAACGTCGCGCTTGTGAGGAACCGTTCAACTACGTCTGTTTGTCTTCATGGACTTGTTCTTCTTCCTTGCGGGATTTCAGGCAAGATGACCATACCCTCGAAATCACTTCTATCTTTGCTTGCTAGTGGCTCGCTCTTTTGCTATGCCTATGCTGCGATACCTACCACTTTCTTATCATGCCTCCCATATTGTTTAGCCAAGCCGCTAACCCACCTTGTCCTAGCAAACCATTGTTTGGCTATGTTACCGCTTTGCTCAGCCCCTTTTATAGCGTTGTTAGTTGCAGGTGAAGATTGGAGCTTGTTCCATGTTTGGAACATGATTATTTTGTTGAGATATCACAATATATCTTTTTTACTTAACGCATCTATATACTTGGTAAAGGGTGGAAGGCTCGGCCTTATGCCTAGTGCTTTGTTCCACTCTTGCCGCCCTAGTTTCCGTCATATCGGTGTTATGTTCCCGGATTTTGCGTTTCTTACACGGTTGGGTTATAATGGGAACCCCATAACAGTTCGCTTTGAATAAAACTCCTCTAGCAAGGCCCAACCTTGGTTTACCATTTGCACTAACAACCTAGGCTTTTCCCTTAGGTTTCGCGGACTCAAGGGTCATCTTTATTTTAACCCCCCCCGGGCCAGTGCTTCTCTAAGTGTTGGTCCGAACCGAGTAGACTGCGGGGCCACCTCGGGGCAACTTGAGGGTTGGTTTTACTCATAGGATGTCTCATCTGAGTGTGCCCTAAGACCGAGATATGTGCAGCTCCTATCGGGATTTGTCGGCACATTCGGGCGGCTTTACCGGACTTGTTTTACCATTGCCGAGGATGTCTTGTAACCGGGATGCCGAGTTTGATCGGATTGTCTTGGGAGAAGGAATATCCTTCGTTGACCGTGAGAGCTTTTGGTGGGCTAAGTTGGGACACCCCTGCAGGGATTTGAACTTTCGAAAGTCGTGCCCGCGGTTATGGGCAGATAGGAATTTGTTAATGTCCGGTTGTCGAGAACCTGAAACTTAACTTAATTAAAATGCACCAACCGCATGTGTAACCATGATGGTCTCTTCTCGGCGGAGTCCGAGAAGTGAACACGGTGTTGGAGTTATGTTTGACGTAGGTTGGTCTAGGATCACTTCTTGATCATAGTTTCTCGACCGCTCTTTGCCCTCTCTTCTCGCTCTCTTTTGCGTATGTTAGCCACCAAATATGCTAGTCACTTGCTGCAGCTCCACCTCATACCTTTTACACTACCTATAAGCTTAAATAGTCTTGATCGCGAGGGTGTGAAATTGCTGAGTCCCCGTGACTCACAGATACTTCCAAAACCAGCTTGCAGGTGCAGATGAGACTATGTAGGTGACGCAACCGAGCTCAAAGAGGAGCTCTACGAAGATCTTGTCCTTTGTGTTGTTTCGTTCTAGTCGATCAGTAGTGGATCCTAGTTGGGGTCGATCGGGGATCTGTGTAGCATTTGGGGTACTCTTCTTTTATTTTGGGTTCCGTAGTCGGACCTTGTGTGTATCTGGATGATGTAATGTTATATTCATGTATTGTGTGAAGTGGCGATTGTAAGCCAACTATGTATCTCTTTCCCTTATGTATTACATGGGTTGTGTGAAGATTACCTCACTTGCGACATTGCTTTCAATGCGGTTATGCCTCTAAGTCGTGCTTCGACACGTGGGAGATATAGCCGCATCGAGGGCGTTACAGTGCATTACCGAGTGGGCCTAGAGATACTTCTCCGACAATCGGAGTGACAAATCCTAATCTTGATCTATGCCAACTCAACAAGTACCATCGGAGACACCAGTAGAGCACCTTTATAATCACCCAGTTATGTTGTGATGTTTGGTAGCACACAAAGTGTTCCTCTAGTAATCGGGAGTTGCATAACCTCATAGTCATAGGAACATGTATGAGTCATGAAGAAAGAAATAGCAGTAAACTAAACGATCAAGTGATGAGCTAACCGAATGGGTCAAGTCAATCACATCATTCTCCTAATGATGTGATCCCGTTAATCAAATGACAACTCATGTATATGGTTAGGAAACTTAACCATCTTTAATTAATGAGCTAGTCAAGTAGAGGCATACTAGTGACACTCTGCTTGTCTATGTATTCACACATGTACTAAGTTTCCGGTTAATACAATTCTAACATGAATAATAAACATTTATCATGATATGAGGAAATAAATAATAACTTTATTATTGCCTCTAGGGCATATTTCCTTCACTCTCCCACTTGCACTAGAGTCAATAATCTAGATTACACAGTAATGATTCTAACACCCATGGAGCCTTGGTGCTGATCATGTTTTGCTCGTGGAAGAGGCTTAGTCAACGGATCGCGGATGGAAGTGAAGCGTCTCTTGATGTGCTTGGTTCTCTTGTGAAATCTGGATTCCTTTGCCAAGGCACTTGAACCAGTATTGTCACAAAAGATTTTCATTGGACCCGATGGACTAGGTATGACACCTAGATCGGATATGAACTCCTTCATCCAGACTCCTTCATTCGCTGCTTCCGAAGCAGCAATGTACTCCGCTTCACACGTAGATCCCGCCACGACGCTTTGTTTAGAACTGCTCCAACTGACAGCTCTACCGTTCAATATAAACACGTATCCGATTTGCGATTTAGAATTGTCCGGATCAGTGTCAAAGCTTGCATTAACATAACCATTTACGATGAGCTCTTTGTCACCTCCATAAACGAGAAACATATCCTTAGTCCTTTTCAGGTATTTTAGGATGTTCTTGACCGTTGTCCAGTGATCCACTCCTGGATTACTTTGGTACCTCCGTGCTAAACTAATAGCAAGGCACACATCAGGTCTGGTACACAGCATTGCATACATGATAGAGCCTATGGATGAAGCATAGGGAACATCTTTCATTCTCTCTCTATCTTCTGCAGTGGTCGGGCATTGAGTCTTACTCAACTTCACACCTTGTAACACAGGCAAGAACCCTTTCTTTGCCTGATCCATTTTGAACTTCTTCAAAACTTTGTCAAGGTATGTGCTTTGTGAAAGTCCAATTAAGCGTCTTGATCTATCTCTATAGATCTTGATGCCCAATATGTAAGCAGCTTCACCGAGGTCTTATTCAAATATCCTTTTATGCTATCCAGAAATTCTATATCATTTTCAATCAGCAATATTTCATCCACATATAATATTGGAAATGATACAGAGCTCCCACTCACTTTCTTGTAAATACAGACTTCTCCAAAAGTCTGTATAAAACCACATGCTTTGATCACACTATCAAAACGTTTTATTCCAACTCCGAGAGGCTTGCACTAGTCCATAAATGGATCGCTGGAGCTTGCACACGTTGTTAGCACCCTTTGGATCGACAAAACCTTCCGGTTGCATCATATACAACTCTTCTTCCAGAAATCCATTCAGGAATGCAGTTTTGACATCCATCTGCCAAATTTCATAATCATAAAATGCGACAATTGCTAACATGATTCGGACAGACTTAAGCATCGCTATGGGTGAGAAGGTCTCATCGTAGTCAACTCCTTGAGCTTGTCGAAAACATTTTGCAACAAGTCGAGCTTTGTAGATAGTAACATTACCATCAGCGTCTGTCTTCTTCTTGAAGATCCATTTATTCTCGATGGCTTGCCGATCATCGGGCAAGTCAACCAAAGTCCACACTTTGTTCTCATACATGGATCCCATCTCAGATTTCGTGGCTTCTAGCCATTTTGCGATATCTGGGCTCATCATCACTTCCTCATAGTCCGTAGGTTCATCATGGTCTAGTAACATGACCTCTAGAATAGGATTACCATACCACTCTGGTGCGGATCTTACTCTGGTTGACCTACGAGGTTCGGTAGTAATTTGATCTGAAGTTTCATGATCATCATCATTAGCTTCCTCACTAATTGGTGTAGGTGTCACAGGAACCCGTTTCTATGATGAACTACTTTCCAATAAGGGAGCAGGTACAGTTACCTCATCAAGTTCTACTTTCCTCCCACTCACTTCTTTCGAGAGAAACTCCTTCTCTAGAAAGGATCCATTATTAGCAACAAAGGTCTTGCCTTTGGATCTGTGATAGAAGGTGTACCCAACTGTTTCTTTTGGGTATCCTATGAAGACACATTTCTCCGATTTGGGTTCGAGCTTATCGGGTTGAAGCTTTTCACATAAGCGTCGCAGGCCCAAACTTTAAGAAACGAAAACTTTGGTTTCTTTCTAAACCATAGTTCATAAGGAGTCGTCTCAACGGATTTAGATGGTGCCCTATTTAATGTGAATGCAACCGTCTCTAAAGCATAACCCCAAAATGATAGTGATCAGTAAGAGACATCATAGATCGCACCATATCTAGTAAAGTACGATTACGACGCTTGGACGCACCATTACGCTGTGGTGTTCCGGGCGGCGTGAGTTGCGAAACTATTCCGCATTGTTTCAAATGAAGACTAAACTCGTAACTCAAATATTCTCCTCCATGATCAGATCGTAGAAATTTTATTTTCTTGTTACGATGATTTTCCACTTCACTCTGAAATTCTTTGAACTTTTCAAATTTTCAGACTTATGTTTCATCAAGTAGATATACCCATATCTGCTCAAATCATCTGTGAAGGTGAGAAATTAACGATATCCGCCACGAGCCTCAACATTCATTGGACCACATACATCAGTATGTATGATTTCCAACAAATCTGTTGCTCGCTCCATTCTTCCGGAGAACGGTGTTTTAGTCATCTTGCCCATGAGGCATGGTTCGCAAGTACCAATTGATTCATAATCAAGTGATTCCAAAAGTCCATCAGAATGGAGTTTCTTCATGCGCTTTACACCAATATGACCCAAACAACAGTGCCACAAATAAGTTGCACTATCATTATCAACTATGCATCTTTTAGCTTCAATACTATGAATATGTGTATCTTCACTATCGAGATTCAAAAAAGAATAGACCACTCTTTAAGGGTGCATGACCATAAATGATATTACTCATAAGTAGAACAACCATTATTCTCTGATTTAAATGAATAACCGTCTCGCATTAAACAAGATCCAGATATAATGTTGATGCTCAACACTGGCACCAAATAACAATTATTTAGGTCTAAAACTAACCCCGAAGGTAGATGTAGAGGTAGCGTGCCAACCGCGATCACATCGACTTTGGAACCATTTCCCACGCGCATCGTCACCTCGTCCTTTACTAATCTTCACTTAATCCGTAGTCCCTGTTTCGAGTTGCAAATATTAGCAACAGAACTAGTATCAAATACCCAGGCACTACTACGAGAATTAGTAAGGTACACATCAATAACATGTATATCACATATACCTTTGTTCACCTTGCCATCCTTCTTATCCGCCAAATACTTGGGGCAGTCTGACAGCCTGGTTTTTGCCCTCTGTAATTTGCTTGATTTTCATTTGAAAATCATCTGAAACTTGGAGTTCTTGAATCTTTTCATAAGGATGTAAACCCTTTGGCATCCTTGGCTTTCACCCAAGTGCTTCATTTCCCTCCTAAATCATCATTTCACTTCTGATCCACCCCAAAATGATCTTTGGAATATTTTTGTTAAATGAAAAATATTCATTTTCTCTCAGAAACCCTAGCCAGATCTGTTTGCTTCAAAGCAACCCTAATTTTTATGGCTCAGAAAAATCTGAGATAATTCACAAATATTCTATGAACCCTACGGCACTTTCCTGAGCAAAAACATTTCATCACTTTTTGGAATATTTTTGCTACAAAAAATATTTTCTGTTCTGGACAGAAATGGTGGTTTCTACAGCAACGACCATTTTACTTGCTCCATTTGACCTGAACTTTCTTGTGCATCTTTACCTTAGTAGCTTATAACTAGCCTCCAAAGCACAGCCACAATCTCCCACCCGTTTGACCACGGTAACTGATCAAAGTTACTGATCAGAAACTTACCTGGCTTGTAAAAACCTCACTACTGCACCTGGATCCAAACCAATTCGTGGTAACACTCAAAACTACCAAGAACATCATGCGAGACATCAAGTTTGTGATTAGGTCGGCTTGATGTCATAGTTCACGTGGTGACCACGTTCGTCCAGGGGTGTTGGCATGCGTGTCGACGCGCTCTGAGCGTCGCCGAGCGCTCTGTTCGCGCGTGCTAGCTTCCCTGCCCGAGCGTGCCAAACCATGCCACCATCTTCGTCTCTAAGCCCTTAACCTCCCTCTGGCGCTCGCCGACGCCGGAGCTCGCCGCAGCGAGCACGGGCAAGGTCCGGCCAGCCCAACAGTGCGGAGCGCACTGTGCTCGTCGCCATCCTCTTGATCATGTGCTCGTCTCCGTTCGCCCACAGTTGCCACGTGACCTCCGTCGCCTTCTCCCCCTCTCACTGACGCCGCTCATCGCCGTGCGCCGTGGACATGTGTCCATCGGTGGAGCCCGAAGCCCCCTCGCCGCTCGCCTATAAATAGGGCCACCCCGAGCCTCCTCGAGCACCATCCAGCACTCGCACACACTCCACGACTGCGTAGGAAGCCGTAGCCCGGCCGGGCAGGCCTCGGGCCGCCGTCCCCGAGCTCAAGCTCGTCGGTGATCCCTTCTGGTCGTCGCGGAACCTCTAGCCTCTCCCAGGCCAGGGCAACCCCTCCAGGGCTTCCGCCTCTCTCCAATGAGGCCGTCTCGCCCGCTTGGAGCCCCTAGAGTGGCCTCCGTTCGCCGTCTTCCTCAACTCCGGCAACCTCCGTGTTCTGCCTCCGCTTGTGAGCTTGTATCCGACGCCGTCCGACCACCCCTAGCCACGCTACGGGTACGGGCAGGTGCACCATCATCCCCTCTCTAAATCCCTCCCTCTCGTTTGGGCCAAGAAGCCCTCGTCGCCGGCGAGAGCTCCAGCGAAGCCGCGGCCTTCTCTATTTCTTTCTACCCCCTCCCCAACTTGACTAGCGGGGCCTGCTAGTCAGCCACTCTGTACGCGCGTGAAGCGGTACGAGTGGTGGCACCCTGAGATTTTACGGCTTCGACGTCACCCCCCCTCAGCTGTTTATTTAAATTCAAAATCATTTATATTCCAGAGAACTTCAAACAGTTATAACTCTTCAACCATAAGTCCAAATGAATTGATTCTTTTTGCATTGTGTTCTTTGAAAAGAAATCTAGCAGCTCACCAAAGATGAGATTTTTCTGAGCTGTTTAGAATTTCTGGTGATTTTCAGAAGTGTTCTTGATATTTGCTTTTTGTGTTTAAATTTATTTTCAGAGGGTGAGGCTTGTCTTGAGGATCACCGGAAGGCTTGTGAACCTCATCTGCACTAAGGCAAGCCACATCAACATTTTCATGGTGTCATTTCAATATTTGTGATTTTCTTACTTGAATGAAATGATTAATCCATGCATTTAAATAATTATTGTGTTATTTGTATTCTGTTAAATATTGGTTAGTTGTTATGCTTGATTCAAAGAATGATTGAAACTAGTTTAATGGGTATAGCATGTTAAGGTTTATTTGTGGTGATGTTAGAAATGATTTTGTTATGCATGTTAGTAATTATTTAAAGCTTTGTTCTTGCCTACATAAATTAATAAAAATTTGCTAGAAAATATTCTGTTAAATACTTGTTTAATCATTTCACTTGTCTTACAGAATGCTTGAACCTAACTTAGTTGATAAAGAAATTAAGAGTTGTTGATAGTTAAATCTTTTGTCAAGCATATGAGAAATTTATCAGAGTTACTTTCTTGCGTGAGAAATTAAGAAAACTTGTTGCAAAATATTTTGGTTAAGTTGTGAGTCATTTTGAGCAGTAAAGTGATATGAGTTGTTGGTGTTTATGCTTGGTGTGTATATGGATGACCTCGGTCATTTTTATTATTATGTGATGCATGTGTTGTTTGGCATTTCATGGCATGCTATGACACCGGTCATTTTCATTTTGAAGTTGAACCTGAATATAACTCAACTTGAATATACCGTTGACTGGGTCATGGTGCCGCTGAATCAAGTTTCTTTCCTAGTGCAACCACATTTGCCTTTTTGGGAAGGCCTTGATTCGGTCCATTAACATGGCCTCTGGTCGGTGCCTCCAACTAGGGAAGGTTATGCCGTGCTTGCCCTGGCCCAAGCAGGCATAATCTTCTATGCTCGTTGATGAGATTATGGTACCGAGTCCCCGAGTGGGATTGTTTTGACCACGACGGTGGTTGGGGTGTCTTTGGTAGACACGGGGCCACCTAGGACCAGCCCATTGGGGAGTGGGTTGGAGTGGCCGGGAGAGTGTCGTGGCAATGGAAGGGTTTTGTCGGAATGTCGTTGGTCCACTCGGGAGTGCGAGGCCTTGGTGAAAGGATAGAGAAGAGGTGTCTAGAGGGGGGGGGGTGATTAGACACTAAGTGCCAAAAGTTGCAGTTTTTAATATTCTTAAGTTTAAGTGGAGTTTATGCACAAGTTTAACAAACACAATACATATCAAGCAAGCATGCAATGAGTATATGAGCAGCGAAAAGTAAAGCATGCAACTTGCAAGAATGTAAAGAGAAGGGTTTGGAGTATTCAAACGCAATTGGAGACACGGATGTTTTTGTCGTGGTTCCGATAGGTGGTGCTATCGTACATCCACGTTGATGGAGACTTCAACCCACGGAGGGTAACGGTTGCGCGAGTCCACGGAGGGCTCCACCCACGAAGGGTCTACGAAGAAGCAACTTGTCTATTCCATCACGGCCATCGCCCACGAAGGACTTGCCTCACTAGCGGTAGATCTTCACGAAGTAGGCGATCTCCTTGCCCTTACAAACTCCTTGGTTCAACTCCACAATCTTGTTGGAGGCTCCCAAGTGACACCTAGCCAATCTAGGAGACACCACTCTCCAAGAAGTAACAAATGGTGTGTTGATGATGAACCCCTCGCTCTTGTGCTTCAAATGATAGTCTCCCCAACACTCAACTCTCTCTCACAGGATTTGGATTTGGTGGAAAGAAGATTTGAGTGGAAAGCAACTTGGGAAAGGCAAGAGATCAAGATTCATAAGGTTGGAATGGAATATCTTGACCTCAACACAAGTGTAGGTGGTTCTCTCTCAGAAAATGTGTATTGGAAGTGTAGGTATGTTCTGATGGCTCTCTCCATGAATGAAGAGTGGGTGGAGGGGTATATATAGCCTCCACACAAAATCTAACCGTTACACACAATTTGCCAAACTCGGTGGGACTGAATGGTTAAACTCGGTCGGACCGATTCAGCAAACCTAGTGACCGTTAGGATTTTTGGTGGGACTGAGATGCAACTCGGTAGGACCGATATGGTTAGGGTTAGGGCATAACGTAATCTTGGTGTGACCGATTACACAAACTCGGTGGGACTGATTTTGGTAATAAGCTAACGAGAGAGTTGGTCAGGCAAACTCGGTGAGACCGATTACACAAACTCGGTGGGACCGATTTTGGTAATAAGCTAACCAGAGGGTTTGCATTGTAATCTCGGTAGTACCGATTGCTCAAACTCGGTGAGACCGATTTTGGTAATGGACATACATAGAGAGATTACAATGCCATCTCGGTGAGACCGAGATCGCTATCGGTGAAACCGATTTGCTAGGGTTTGTGGCAGTGGCTATGACATCTGAAACTCGGTGGCGCCGGATAGATAGAATCGTTGGGGCCGAGTTTGACTTTTGGTTTAGGTCATATGTGGATGTGGGAAGGTAGTTGGGGGTTTTGGAGCATATCACTAAGCACTTTGAGCAAGCAAGCCATTAAGCAACACCTCATCCCCTCTTGATAGTATTGGCTTTTCCTATAGACTCAATGTGATCTTGGATCACTAAAATAGAAAATGTAGAGTCTTGATCTTGAATCTTGAGCCAATCCTTTGTCCTTAGCATCTTGAAGGGGTTCCACATCCTCTAGTCCATGCCACTCCATTGTTGAAATTATCCGAAACATACTAGGTAAAAGTGTTAGTCCAACAAGAGATATGTTGACATTAATTACCAAAACCACCCAGGGAGCACTTGTGCTCTCAATCTCCCCCTTTTTGGTAATTGATGACAACATACATCAAAGCTTTAGATAAAGATATAGAGAATAGCAAGTAAAGCTTTGGAAAGACATGTAACATGCTTAGGCTCCCCCTACATGTATGCAATCATGTGAATATTGAATATAGGAGCATGTGAATGCGTAAACATGACAGAGTAAGCAATGTGTTACATGTATCTTGGCTATATGCATCAGAGCAAATGATGTGAATGTGAGAAATGTAACTTCATGCTCATGAGTCCTTCTTGCAAACAGTATGTACATCAGTAAGAACTTCTCATTCACATGACTGTGATGCATATACTTACCTTGTGGTCTTGAGTTGGCTTAGGATGGGATGAACCTGCGCAAACAAGGTTAAATAACACAGATACACCTACTGACCAGAGCAAGCAAGAGAAACCACAAGAGAACCAAGACAGGGATGACATGTAGAGTGAGTACTAAGTACCACCTTGGATATAGACATGTCCCCAAAGGTAAAGATATGCAATAAAATCAGAGATTTCCTTCCCTTAGATGTCTTGCTCCCCCTGAATCTGCATGGGATATTGGGAGAAGATAGGGAACAGAAAATCAGAGCAACAAAAAAGGAAACAACATAGCTTGAGCTAAAGCAAGCAACCAAACATGTCTTTCCCCTCTTAAAGACATGTGACATCTCTCCTCTTGAACACCAAGCATCTGGGGTCTTTGATGATATTACTTTCTCCTAGTTGAGAAACTCTCTCCCCCTGAGTATTCTCTCTTTCTCCCCCTATAGGAAGGATTAAGCTTTGATGTGATCTCTCTCTCCCCCTTTGACATCAATTTCCAAGAAGGGCTCTTCTGGACATGTGATACAAATGGGTTGGTCCTCGAGTCACAGAGCAAAGCAGCATGTCTAATATGATGCTGGTAGAGGACAAGAATCATTGAGTGGAGCTGGAGCAAACAGAAATCAGGAATAAGTGGCAAGTTGGTTTTCCTGTGGTGGAATTGGTGACTCTGAGTTGTGTGCTTCGGTTGCACTGAAAGATTTCGGTTGGGCCGAAGAGAACAAACCAGTGTGACCGAGTTCATTAGAGTGAAACCACTTGTCACCTCAGCTCACTAGACAAGTAAGATCTCACAAGGATATGCAAGGAATTTACTGAAAGATTTGCAATGAATTGGATGCAGAAAATGCAGAACAAAAAGGGAAGAAAAGAAACTAAAAGTTCTAGATGAGGGGAAACAAATATGCAAGAGACAAAAGCACGGAGAGACACACGAGAACTTCATCTAGAGATGGTCGGCGACAAAGTCACCTATGTTAGAGTATATTGACTTAGGAGTCAAGTGAGAGCACTTGATCATAGGTCATACTCATCGTTTAAGCTCAAAATGGGGTTACCATTTTTCGTTTAAGCCTTTTGATGTATTCACATCTTGTCGAGTTGCTTTGACTCATGACTTGGAGTAAAGCTTCTCTAAGATGGAATAACATACCTTGGGTGGTGGTGTTGATCTTGCTCATGTAGTTGAACTTGTGCGGGTTGCTCAAGGTTGATGTAGTTCATCAAGGGTTGGGAGCACCACTTGGAGTTTGAGTTCATCTACCTACATGGGTTAGCTTTGCAAGGAAGAGCACTTGTGTATCCAAAATGACAATCATGAGACTCAACATAGAATTTGCCAAAGGATATGTTTGAATGGTTTCGTGCTTCCTTGTCTTCAACCACCATTGTGTAGAGACTTGGTGATGTAGAGATTGCTCAAGATGTAAGTGAGTTGCAATCTCATAGATTTAGATTCAACCAAGTACCTACACGGGTTAGATAACATGCAAGGTACAAATATATCCAAGACATATGAATAGCATCATAAGAGAAATATCGAGGATTAGTCATAGGCTCGTGCCCCGCATGTATCAAATGGAGTTCCTACTCCAAGTTTGAACCATCAATGATGTTCAATTCACCTCTCAACCTGCAAAACACTTTCGGATCAAGTGGTTTAGTGAATATATTCGCCAATTGCTTATCAGTGCGAACATGCTTAAGGTTAATGTCCCCTTTTGCGACATGATCTCGAATGAAATGATGACGAACTTCAATATGCTTAGTTCGAGAATGTTGCACGGGATTGTGAGCAATCTTAATAGCACTTTCATTGTCACATAGCAATTGAACATGTTTCACATATATCCCATAATCTTTAAGAGTCTGGGTCATCCAAAGTAATTGAGCACAACATGAACCAGCGGCAATGTATTCCGCTTCGGCAGTGGATAAGGATACCGAGTTTTGTTTCTTGGAAGACCAAGACACAAGAGATCTACCAAGGAATTGACAAGTACTCGAAGTGGATTTTATATCAACCTTGTCTCCGGCATAGTCTGAATCGGAGTAGCCAACAAGATCAAAAGAGGACCTCTTAGGATACCAAATGCCAAAATTTGGTGTATGCATTAGGTATCTCACTATCCTTTTCACAGCCTTAAGATGACACTCTTTAGGAGCAGCTTGATATCATGCACACATGCACACACTTAGCATAATATCGGGACGAGAGGCACATAGATATAACAATGAACCAATCATAGAGCGATAAGCCTTTTGATCAACCGGTTCACCATCTTTGGTCAAATCAAGATGTCCACTAGTAGGCATGGGTGTAGTCATACCTTTGCATTCTTGCATATTGAACTTCTTGAATAAGTCCTTGGTGTACTTCGTTTGAGAGACAAAGTTACCTTCCTTAGTTTGCTTGATTTGCAAACCGAGAAAGAATTTGAGTTCACTCATCATAGACATCTCAAACTTCTCCGACATTAGCTTTCCAAACTTCTCACTAAAATGAGGGTTAGTTGAACCAAATATGATATCATCAACATAAATTTGGCACACAAATAGTTCTCCATTAACCCTTTTAGTAAAAAGAGTAGAATCAATTTTACCAATTTCAAAGCCTTTTTCAATAAGGAACTTGGTCAAGCATTTATACCATGCTCTAGGAGCTTGTTTAAGACCATAAAGGGCTTTGTGAAGTTTGTAAACATGATTAGGTTTCTTAGGATTGACGAAGCCGGGAGGTTGCTTAACATAAACTTCCTCCTCAATTTTTCCATTTAGAAAAGCACTTTTAATGTCCATTTGGTACATGGTGATATCATGGTGATTAGCATAAGCAAGTAAGATGCGAATGGACTCAAGTCTAGCAACGGGAGCATATGTCTCACCATAGTCCATACCTTCAACTTGTGTGTAGCCTTGGGCGACGAGACGTGCTTTGTTGCGAACCACTTGTCCATCTTCATCTTGCTTGTTGCAAAACACCCATTTCGTACCAATGATGTTGTGGTTGTTGTCGGGCTTCTCGACCAATGTCCACACTTGATTTTCTGTCAAAGTTGTGTAGCTCTTCATGCATAGCGTTTATCCAGTCCGGATCCTCCAATTCTTCTTCAACCTTCATAGGTTCAATGCTAGAGATGAATGAGTAATGTTCACAAAAGTTAGCTAAACGAGTTTTAGAGCGAGTGATTCTCCCGGTTTGGATATCATTGTAGACTTGCTCGACGGGATGATCCTTAGTAATTCTCGCTCGAACTCGTGAAAGCTTTTGCTTGGGTCGGGGTGGAACATCCTCTTCATCTTGTGCTTCTTCTTGGCCTTCTTCATTGTTGACGTTGTCGTTCTCTTGTCGTGGTGAAGAAGGAGGTTGTTGATGTTCATCTTGGTGCGCTTCCTCATTTTCTTCATCTTGGCGTGTCCCACTTGTGGTTGCTTCCGTATCAACTCTTGGTTCACCTTGTCGTGAGGTAGAAGCTTCCACTTGGACGGACGAGGTACTCTCCTTCACTTCCGTTGGACGAATCTTGCCAATGGACAAGTCTTGAATTGCTTCCGAAGGGTCTTTGTCTCCTACATTAATTGGCAATTTCTCTACTCGCGAGCCGTTAGATTCATCAAACTTCACATCTATCATCTCTTCAACCTTTCGGGTGAAATTGTTGTAGACTCGGTAAGTGTGAGAGTTTGAGCCATAACCAAGTAGGAAACCTTCATGAGATTTAGGAGCAAATTTAGAACGAAGATGCTTATCAATAATGTAGCACTTTGAGCCGAATACTCGAAAGTATCCAACTTGGGGTTTGTTACCGGTGAGGAGCTCGTATGCCGTCTTGCTGAGTAGCTTGTGAAGATACAAGCGATTTGTTGCATGACAAGCTATCTCAACCGCTTCTCCCCAAAAGTGCTTTGGCGTTTTGTACTCATCAAGCATCGTTCTTGCCATCTCGATAAGAGTCCGGTTCTTCCTTTCAACAACTCCATTTTGTTGAGGTGTGTACGTAGCCGAGAACTCATGTGAAATCCCTTCTTTGTCAAGAAAGGTGTCCACATTTGCGTTCTTGAACTCCGTTCCGTTGTCGCTCCGAACCTTCTTGATCTTCACGTCAAACTGATTTTGGGCCTTCCTAGCGAAGTTTTTGAAGATCTTTTGCACCTGCGATTTGTCATCAAGAAAGAACACCGACGTAAATCTTGAAAAATCATCAACTATGACTAGACCAAATGAGTTACCACCGAGACTCTTGTAGGCATTTGGACCAAAGAGATCCATGTGAAGTAGCTCGAGTGGTCTTCTTGTGGTCATGATGTTCTTCACGTGGT
The DNA here is from genome assembly GCA_034509565.1 of Triticum monococcum. Lineage (NCBI taxonomy): Eukaryota > Viridiplantae > Streptophyta > Magnoliopsida > Poales > Poaceae > Triticum > Triticum monococcum. Next base: position 597,853,841 of record CM067844.1, read on the forward strand.
GACTTCCTCCAACTTGTTTCCCTGCTTGACAAGCACTACAAAGTCTATCCTTGTCAAATATGACATCTTTTATTCCAAGGATATGATCACCTTTAATAAGCTTATCAAGATTTCACATACCAACATGACCTAGTCTTCTATGCCACAACCAGCCTTTAGAAGATTTGGTAATTAAGCAAGTTCTAGGTTGAGCCTTTTTAGTGAAATCAAGAATGTAAAGATCTCCTCTACGTATACCGGTAAGACCATTTTATGATTGTCTCTACGAAACACTTGGCAATCTACGTCAGTGAATAAGACATTGAAACCGAAATCCGCAAGTCTAGAAACTGAAAGTAAATTGTATCCAAGGGATTCAACGAGCATGACATTTTGTATGGAGCTATCATGTGAGATGGCCACCTTACCAAGGCCAACCACCTTACCCTTTGAATTATCACCAAAAGTGACATATTTTCGAGGGCCGTTGTTTTCAGCAAGCTCATGGAACATATCTTTATCACCGGTCATATGATCAGTACATCCACTATCAAGGACCCATTCCTTTCCTCCAGCCATGTAGCCGCGAAGATTTGCCATAAGACCAAAATGCCTCATTGCATCATCAAGATCATAGTCACTATCATCATCTTCATCATAGTGTCCATGTTCAACATCATCTTGTGATTGATCAATTCCTAGAGAGGGTAATTCATTAGATAAATGATCATCACAATGGTTGCCTTTATGAATTCTAATAGCTTCGGATATGATATCGCTAATGATTCCAACATTTCCTTTAGCACACATGAGATTGGTAAGCTCAAATAGACAATCACCAAAGCTAGGATCACTAGAGTTCATCTTACTCAAGGCAATAGACTTATGGAGAATTTCGTCTAAATTTTTCAAGGAATAATCTGGAAATCGTTCCTCAAGAAATCTCCATATGGTGTAGGCACACTTGAGAGTAGGCAAACATCTAATCAAGTTTCTAGGCAAGCCTCTAATGATGAGCTCAACAGTTCTAAGATTGCGAATCATGTCAATATCTTCATCTAGGGTAGGGTGCAAAGGATCAACATGAGGTGCACAAGGGCTAGTAATGTACTTGTTCAAATGATATTCATTGAAAATCTCAAGCATTTCATTTTTCCACTCATGAAAATACTCTCCATCAATATAGGCACTCTATGTCTAAGACTCCCCAAAGTAGACACATCCATCTTCCTCCAATGGTGTTTAAACCAAGGCAATGGAAACCAAAGCTCTGATACCAATTGAAAGGATCGAGAAGAGGTGTCTAGAGGGGGGGGGGTGATTAGACACTAAGTGCCAAAAGTTGCAGTTTTTAATATTCTTAAGTTTAAGTGGAGTTTAAGCACAAGTTTAACAAACACAATACATATCAAGCAAGCATGCAATGAGTATATGAGCAGCGGAAAGTAAAGCATGCAACTTGCAAGAATGTAAAGAGAAGGGTTTGGAGTATTCAAACGCAATTGGAGACACAGATGTTTTTGTCGTGGTTCCGATAGGTGGTGCTATCGTACATCCATGTTGATGGAGACTTCAACCCACGGAGGGTAACGGTTGCACGAGTCCACGGAGGGCTCCACCCGTGAAGGGTCCACGAAGAAGCAACCTTGTCTATTCCATCACGGCCGTTGCCCACGAAGGACTTGCCTCACTAGCGGTAGATCTCAACGAAGTAGGCGATCTCCTTGCCCTTACAAACTCCTTGGTTCAACTCCACAATCTTGTTGGAGGCTCCCAAGTGACACCTAGCCAATCTAGGAGACACCACTCTCCAAGAAGTAACAAATGGTGTGTTGATGATGAACCCCTCGCTCTTGTGCTTCAAATGATAGTCTCCCCAACACTCAACTCTCTCTCACAGGATTTGGATTTGGTGGAAAGAAGATTTGAGTGGAAAGCAACTTGGGAAAGGCTAGAGATCAAGATTCATATGGTTGGAATGGAATATCTTGACCTCAATACAAGTGTAGGTGGTTCTCTCTCAAAAAATGTGTATTGGAAGCGTAGGTATGTTCTGATGGCTCTCTCCACGAATGAAGAGTGGGTGGAGGGGTATATATAGCCTCCACACAAAATCTAACCGTTACACACAATTTGCCAAACTCGGTGGGACCGAATGGTTAAACTCGGTCAGACTGATTCAGCAAACCTAGTGACCGTTAGGATTTTTGGTGGGACTGAGATGCAACTCGGTAGGACCGATATGGTTAGGGTTAGGGCATAACGTAATCTCGGTGTGACCGATTACACAAACTCGGTGGGACTGATTTTGGTAATAAGCTAACGAGAGAGTTGGTCAGGCAAACTCGGTGAGACCGATTACACAAACTCGGTGGGACCGATTTTGGTAATAAGCTAACTAGAGGGTTTGCATTGTAATCTCGATAGTACCGATTGCTCAAACTCGGTGAGACCGATTTTGGTAATGTACATACATAGAGAGATTACAATCCCATCTCGGTGAGACCGAGATCCCTATCGGTGAAACTGATTTGCTAGGGTTTGTGGCAGTGGCTATGACATCTGAAACTCGGTGGCGCCGGATAGATAGAATCGGTGGGGCCGAGTTTGACTTTTGGTTTAGGTCATATGTGGATGTGGGAAGGTAGTTGAGGGTTTTGGAGCATATCACTAAGCACTTTGAGCAAGCAAGCCATTAAGCAACACCTCATCCCCACTTGATAGTATTGGCTTTTCCTATAGACTCAATGTGATCTTGGATCACTAAAATAGAAAATGTAGAGTCTTGATCATGAAGCTTGAGCCAATCCTTTGTCCTTAGCATCTTGAAGGGGTTCCACATCCTCTAGTCCATGCCACTCCATTGTTGAACTTATCTAAAACATACTAGGTAAAACTGTTAGTCCAACAAGAGATATGTTGACATTAATTACGAAAACCACCCAGGGAGCACTTGTGCTTTCACATGGGTTCCGTGGTGTGGGTACAGTGTGCTACCTCTGCAGAGTGTATAATCTATCGATAACCGAGTCCATGGTCACGGACACCTCGTAGTAGGTCCCACCATGAGTCAACGTTTAATAAAAATTGCACCCTAAGCTATGAACTTTGCATTGGTGATGGATGGCAGAAAGACCAACGAGGCATTTGGGACCAGATGATGGTCGTGGTTGTGATCGCCGTAAGGATCACGAGTTGTTCTTGTGAAAGACCACGTTGGTGGTTTGTTTGTGATCTAGGGATGATCACAGTTGGTAAGTTGTCCCGAGGGACGTTCGAGCATGATCACAGCATGTTGACATATAGTGTTGCATTATTGATAATTGGTTAAATATCATGATATTGTTTGCCATTATGATTATGCCTGTTGTGAGCTTGCAAGTACATTCAATGTACTGACCTGGCGTGTCATGCCAGATTTCAGGAAAGTATCGTTGGAGAGGAGCGCTATTCGAGTCTAGATCGTGTCCACATCGGTGTCCCTGTGATATGGAGCTTCCGCCATGACGTTATTCCGCTGCCACATAGTTGTTCGGATCGAGGCCCCTTTATGTTCACTAAATAATGTACATATTGTTCAGCCGCATCGGGTGTGCCGCTTGGCCTCGATAGCTGTTGTAATGTAAACTCTATTCCTCTAGCATCAATAAAGCACTTGTTTTTCTTTACCAAGATGTTGTGTGCTGCCAGAAGACATGGTCTCTGGGCTGGCAATGCATGGCAAACCGGTCGCTCTGAGCCGGGGTGCCACAACGCTTGGTATCAGAGCCGCGCTGATTGTAGGCCACGTTAGACTGTGACGTGTTAACTGGACGTTAGATATGAGTTTAAGTTCAGTGCCGGTAGTAATTTGTGCTGATTGCTGCGTTGCATGCATTCGGTTTATATATTTTATGCTAACCTGCTAATGGTTGTGGGTGTAGATGGCTCCGGTGCCGTATCTGTGCCAGTTGCTGTTGATGCCGTACACGTCACCGCACCTCCTTCGCAACGTGTGTCATTGGTTGTACCCTCTCGGAGACGACCCAGTCTATCCTGTGTACCAGGAGCATCTAGCTAATTCAGTGTATGACTATCACGCAGTGGTCAGTCTGCGCACTAGTTCCGATTCCAGCTCTTACACTCGCACTTCTCGAAGCGGTTATGCCTCCACCGCTTCTCAGGCTGTCCAGTTTGCTGCAGTCGAGGTCCTTGCCGAGCTTCGCTACAACAAGGTCCGAATGTAGAACCACCCAGGTTTCTACTACTGCCCATCTCTGCACGACAACGGTCGTTTCCGTTTCCCTCTCATTGATCCGGAGTCTGATAGTGTTGCTAGCCATCTTGCTCGTTATGTCACTGCTAGCTATCTCATGATCCACAAGCTGGCTCGAGAGCTAACTCGTACCCGTGCTGCTCTAGCCGCTACTTTGGTCACTTCTAGATCCGCCACTACTCCGTCTTCACTGGGATTTACCCCTTATTTCCTAGTCAGCTCTAGCTCCCCTATTTCGCTGGTTACTCCCCCGAGTAGCACGGGCGTCTCGCCCGTGAACCCTCTCAGTACTCCTGCCGAGTGGGTCTCACTTCTCGTTACTCCTATAGCCCCGATGCTTCATCCTACCCCTGCCCCTGAGGGAGAGCCCTCGAGGCAGCGCCGTCATGTTACCTTTAACCCAGAGGTTTCCGTTAACCATGTCAGTTCGGGATCCAAGACCGCTTCAGGGGAGGACGCTGCAGCACCAGCAAAGCAGTAGTATCTTTGAGTATTCTCAGTTGTCTGGATGATGTATGGATGTAGTCGTACAAGTCATGATGTTTTGTTGCATGTATGAGAGTAGTGAACCAGTCATGTTGTGTACCTTTCATGTATGAGTCTATGTATAATTATGTTGAGACTTTATTCGTCGTGTTTTTTTTCTTTTCTTCGCTCTCCTGCTTTCTTCTGGGATTTGTCGCTGGCTTTTCCTCAATTTTATTCTTGGGTGTTTCTCATCTCGATTGTGTTGTCTTGGGAAAAATCCACAATAGGATGACGCGGGGAGGCAACAGTAGCAACGTTCATGAGGGAACTCCTGTTCGTCGTTCCGCACGACAGGCAGGACATTCTCCCAAGCCGTACGTTCAGCCACCACCTCCACCGCCTGATCCTCCCTCCACCGAGTAAATTCTGCGTATGTTCGAAGAAAAAAGGAACAATGATCTGATTGAAATATTGAGAAGTGTGCAAGCTATGGTTGGACAGAATGGAAATCAGAATGGTCATCACTCAAAGCTGTCAGATTTTCAGAGGACCAATCCACCCAGCTTCAGTCAGATTGTTGACCCATTGGATGCAGACGATTGGTTGCACACAATGGAGAAAAAGCTTGAGATTGATTGTATTGAAGGAAATGATAAAGTTCCCTTTGCCACCCGTTATCTTGAGGGCGCAGCTGCCCTATGGTGGGAAAATACAAAGGCCATGTTGCCGACTGATGAGGAAATCACCTGGGAAAAGTTTAAGGATCAATTCCGAAAATATTATATCCCTACTGGAGTTATGAAGAATAAGCAGCGTGAATTTCTTGCACTCGTCCAAGGAAATCAGTGTGGCAGAATATTTGCAAAAATTCAATCATCTAGCCCGTTACTCTCTTTATTTCGTGGCCATCAAAGAAAGGAGAATCGACAGATTTCTTGGAGGTCTAAATCCACAACTCCGGTGTACTCTCAGTATGCTTGATTTCATAGACTTCCAAACGCTGGTGAATAAGGCTTTCATTGCTGAATGGGAGCACAAGCTTATAGCGGATAATAGGCATGTTAACAACGACAACAAGCGTAAGTTTGAGCCAAAGAAGGAAGGGCGACCAGTGCAAAAGGCTCGTACCAGGTAGCAGACTCAGGTGGAATTCAAGCCAAATTGGCAGCAGAATGTTAACAAGACCACCACTCAAGTAAAGAATGTTGTGACCAACCCAACACATGAGGAGCGTCAGCGCAATAATTCTTGTTTCAATTGCGGGCAGCACGGACATTATGCCAAACAGTGCCCCAAGAACAACAAGATGAACGCCCTAAGCGAGCCACAAGTCAACTTTATGGAGTCATGGCCAACCCAGCAAAACTTCACTGGGCACGTGCATCATATCTCCGCCGATGAAGTCCAAGAAAAGCCCGAAGTCGTCATTGGTATATTTTCTGTTAATGGCATACCTGCCGTAATTTTATTTGACTCTGGGGCTTCCCATTCTTTTATTTCTCGGAGTTTTGCTGCCCAAAACAATTTTCCTTACACGATTTTGGGCAAAAATATGCTGGTACAAACCCCGGGATCTATAATCAAGAGCAATCTGGTCTGCTGTGATCTGGAGATCAATATCAACGGGGTCTACTTTCCAACATCTCTGATAATCATTGAGTCTGAAAAGTTGGATATTATATTGGGTATGAATTGGTTGACCCGATATCAAGTTTGCATAAACTGCGCAACCCGAGAAGTCACTTTGACTAGTCTGAATGGGCAACTTACCAAGTTCTACGCTCGCAAGAATATACCCAAGCCAGAACTAGTTTGGACCATTGTGGCTGAATTGGAATTTATTCCTGCGGTCAGTGAATACCCTGATGTGTTTCCAGAAGAACTGCCAGGCTTGCCACCAGATCGGGAACTGGAGTTTGCAATAGATCTTGTGCCCGGAACCGCACCGTTATACAAGAAGTATTACCAGATGCCCTCATCAGAATTAGTGGAGCTAAAGAAACAGCTTGATGAATTACTCCAGAAAGGTTATATTCGTCCCAGCTCTTCACCATGGGGATCACCTGCTATTTTCGTGGGCAAAAAGGATGGTAGTCTCCGTATGTGCATAGATTACCGCCAACTGAATGAGGTCACCATCAAAAATAAATATCCGCTGCCAAGGATTGATGATCTGTTTGATCACCTCAGTGGGGCTAAGGTATTCTCTAAAATCGATTTACGGACCGGATATCATTAGGTCAAGATTAAAAAGGAAGATATTCCTAAGACAACATTCACTAGTCGGTACGGTCTTTACGAATATACCGTCATGTCCTTTGGTCTCACCAATGCCCCTACTTTCTTCATGCACATGATGAACAAAGTATTCATGGAATTCCTTGACAAATTCGTGGTAGTCTTCATCGATGACATCCTCATTTACTCCAAGGGTGAAGAAGAGCACAAGGATCACCTTCGAGCAGTACTACAACGGCTCCGTGACCATCAGCTATACCCCAAGTCTAGTAAGTGCGAATTTTGGCTCAAGAAGGTTGGGTTTCTCAGACATGTACTATCCACCGAAGGTATAGCCGTGGACCCGAGAAAAGTAAAGGATGTGCTCGATTCGGTACCATCCACGACTGTGACGCAGATCTGGAGTTTCCTCGGATTAGCTGGATACTATCGTCGTTTTATTGAAGGGTTTTCCAAAATTGCTAAACCCATGACGGAGCTGCTCAAAAAGGATAAGAAGTTTAAGCGGATGAAGGATTGTGAGAAGAGTTTTAATGAGCTAAAGATACGTCTGACAAACGCACCTGTATTGACTCTTCTAGACATTTATCGCAGTTTTGATGTGTACCGCGACGCCTCCAGACAAGGTATTGGTTGTGTGCTTACGTAAGATAGCAAGGTAGTAGCATATGCATTGCGACAGCTACGACCCCATGAAGGAAATTATCCTACTCATGATTTGGAGTTGGCTACGGTAGTTCATGCATTAAAAATTTGGAGACACTACCTCATTGGAAAAAGGTGCCAAATTTTTACCGACCACAAGAGTCTCAAGTACATCTTCACTCAGCCAGATTTAAATCTCCGTCAGCGAAGATGGCTAGAGTTGGTCAAGGATTATGACCTTGGAATAAATTACCATCGAGGCAAGGCCAACGTCGTTGCCGATTCCCTCAGTCGCAAGCCCGTCAGCTTAAATGCCATATTGAAATCATTGCCTACCGAACTCCAAGAGTAGATCGCTCAGCTCAACTTGGTCGTCGTGGATGCTGACCTCGCAAATATTTTGGAAATTACCCCCACACTTGAGAGGGAAATCCGTAAGGCCCAGCCAGCTGACGCCAAGCTGCAAAGACGTGCCAAGGGCCAGATGGCAAAGCAGGCCCCTGACTTCTCCAAGGATAAATTCGGTACCCTCTGATTCCGTGGACGAATTTGTGTGCCAAATCAACCGGACTTGAAGAAGGAAATCCTGTCAGAAGCACATGAATCCGCATATTCCATTCACCCGGGAGGTACGAAAATGTATGAGGATCTCAGACAAACATTCTGGTGGGAGGGAATTAAGGAAGACATTGCCTATTTTGTGACCTGTTGCGACATATGCAACAAGGTGAAGGCAGAGCATCAGAAGCCAGCCTGACTCCTCCAACCGCTTTCACAGTGGAAATGGGATGACGTTTGCATGGATTTCATCACAGGATTACCTAGGACTCAGCGAGGCAAGGATGCAATCTGGGTTATAGTAGACACCCTAACCAAGGTTGCCCACTTCATTCCGATCAGCACCAGATACAGAGCAAATCAACTCGCACAGTTGTATGTATCCCGCATAGTCAGTCTGCATGGAGTACCCCGAACTATCACTTCCGACCGAGGTTCCTTGTTTACCTCCGCTTTTTGGTCCCCTCTCCATCAAGCCTTGGGGACAACATTGAAATATAGTACTGCCTATGACCCTCAGACAGATGGACAGACAGAGCGGGTAAATCAAATACTTGAAGATATGTTACGAGCCTGTGTGCTAGCCAAAGGAGTTAAATGGGAAGATTGCTTACCATATGCCGAGTTCTCTTATAACAACAGTTTCTAGACTAGTCTAAGGATGCCACCATATGAAGCTCTGTATGGCCGTAAGTGCCGCACTCCTCTAAATTGGTCTCAGACTGGAGATAGCCGTATCTTCGGAATGGATCTCATGATGGAAGCTGAAAAACAAGTTAGGGAAATCAGAGACAGACTGCAATTGGCAAAATCTCGATAGAAGAGTTATTATGATGCAAAGCATCGGTAGGTCAGTTTTGAACCCGGAGAACACGTATACCTCCGAGTCACTCCTATAAAAGGAGTCAAGAGATTTCAGACTCGTGGAAAGCTGGCACCCAGATTTATTGATCCATTCCCGATTATGTCTCAAGTGGGTACGGTTGCATATCAACTGGAACTACCCCCTGAATTGGCAGACGTACACAACGTATTCCATGTTTCGCAATTGAGACGATGCATATCCCCGCCTGAGAAAAGGACTGCAATGGCTGAGATAGAGTTGGCAAAAGATTTAACTTATGAAGGGAGACCGTTCAAAATTTTGGATCAGATGGAAAGGGTCACTTGCAGTAAAGTGAGAAAAATTTACAAGGTTCAGTGGGAGCATAACACAGAGTCAGAAGCGACTTGGGAGCGGGAAGAATTCCTTAGGGATTAGTATCCAGAGTGGTTTTCCCAAGCAACCCAATCTCAAGGACGAGATTCATTCTAAGTGGGGGAGGTTTGTGACAGCCTGGTTTTTGCCCTCTCTAATTTGCTTGATTTTCATTTGAAAAATTTCTGAAACTTGGAGTTCTTGAATCTTTTCATAAGGACTTAAACCCTTGGGCATCCTTGGCTTTCACCCAAGTGCTTCACTTCCCTCCTAAATCATCATTTCACTTCTAATCCACCCCAAAATAATCTTTGGAATATTTTTCTTAAATGAAAAATATTCATTTTCTCTCCGAAACCCTAGCCAGATCTGTTTGCTTCAAAGCAACCCTAATTTTTATGGCTCAGAAAAATCTGAGATAATTCACAAATATTTTGTGAACCCTAGGGCACCTTCTTGAGCAAAAATATGTCATCACTTTTTGGAATATTTTTGCTACAGAAAATATTTTCTGTTCTGGACAAAAATGGTGGTTTCTACAACAACTACCATTCTACTTGCTCCATTTGACCTAAACTTTCATGTGCATCTTTACCTTAGTAACTTATAACTAGACTCCAAAGCACAGCCTCAATCTCCCAGCCGTTTGGCCACAGTAACTGTTCAAAGTTACTGATCAGAAACTTACCTGGCTTGTAAAAACCTCACTACTGCACCTGGATCCAAACCAATTCGTGATAACACTCAAAACTACCATGAACATCATGCCAGACATCAAGTTTGTGCTTAGGTCGGCCTGATGTCATAGTTCACGCGGTGACCACGTTCGTCTAGGGGTGTTGGCATGCGTGTCGACGCGCTCTGAGCGTCACCGAGCGCTCTGTTCGCGCGTGCTCGCTTCCCTGCCCGAGCGTGCCAAACCGCGCCACCATCTTCGTCTCTAAGCCCTTAACCTCCCTCTGGCGCTCGCCGACGTCGGAGCTTGCCGCAGCGAGCACGGGCAAGGTCCGGCCAGCTCAACAGTGCGGAGCGCACTATGCTTGTCGCCATCCTCTCGATCTTATGCTCGTCTTCGTTCGCCCACAGTTGCCGCGTGACCTCCGTCGCCTTCTTCCCCTCTCACTATCGCAGCTCGTCACCGGGCGCCGTGGACAAGTGTCCACCGGCGGAGCCCGAAGCCCCCTCGCCGCTCGCCTATAAATAGGGCCACCCCCAGCCTCCTCGAGCACCATCCAGCACTCCCACACACTCCACGACTGTGTAGGAAGCCGTAGCCCGACCGGGCAGGCCTCGGGCCGCCGTCCCCGAGCTCGAGCTCGCCGGCGATCCCCTCTGGTCGCCGCAGAAGCTCTAGCCTCTCCCAGGCCAGGGCAACCCCTCCAGGGCTTCCACCTCTCTCCGGTGAGGCCGTCTCGCCCGCTTGGAGCCCTGGAATGGCCTCCGTTCACCGTCTTCCTCAACTCCGGCAACCTCCGCATTTTGCCTCTGCTTGCGAGCTTGTTTCCGACGCCATCCGACCACCCCTAGCCACGCTATGCTTACGGGCAGGTGCGCCATCGTCCCCTCTGTAAATCTCTCCCTCTCGTTTGGGCCAAGAAGCCCTCGTCGCCGGCGAGAGCTCCGGCGAAGCCGCGGCCTTCTCTGTTTCTTTCTCCCCCTTCCCCCACCTGACTAGCGGGGCCCGCTAGTCAGCCACTCTGTACGCGCGCGAAGCGGTACGAGTTGTGGCGCCCTGAGATTTTACGCCTTCGATATCACCCCCCCTCAGGTGTTTATTTAAATTCAAAATCATTTATATTCCAGAGAACTTCAAACAGTTATAACTCTTCAACCATAAGTCCAAATGAATTGATTCTTTTTGCATTGTGTTCTTTGAAAAGAAATCTAGTAGCTCACCAAAGATGAGATTTTTTTGAGCTGTTTAGAATTTCTGGTGATTTTCAGAAGTGTTCTTGATATTTGCTTTTTGTGTTTAAATTTATTTTCAGAGGGTGAGGCTTGTCTTAGGATCACCAAAAGGCTTGTGAACCTCATCTGCACGAAGGCAAGTCACAACAACATTTTGATGGTGTCATTTCAATATTTGTGATTTTCTTACTTGAATGAAATGATTAGTCCATGCATTTAAATAATTATTGTGTTATTTGTATTCTGTTAAATATTGGTTAGTTGTTATGCTTGATTTACAGAATGATTGAAACTAGTTTAATGGGTAAAGCAAGTTAAGGTTTATTTGTGGTGATGTTAGAAATGATTTTGTTATGTATGTTAGTAACTATTTAAAGCTTCGTTCTTGCCTACATAAATTGATAAAAAATTGCTAGAAAATATTCTGTTAAATACTTGTTTAATCATTTTACTTGTCTTACAGAATGCTTGAACCTAACTTAGTTGATAAAGAAATTAAGAGTTGTTGATAGTGAAATCTTTTGTCAAGCATATGAGAAATTATCGGAGTTACTTTCTTGCGTGAGAAATTAAGAAAACTTGTTGCAAAATATTTTGGTTAAGTTGTGAGTCATTTTGAGCAGTAAAGTGATATGAGTTGTTGGTGTTTATGCTTGGTGTGTATATGGATGACCTCGGTCATTTTTATTATTATGTGATGCATGTGTAGTTTTGCATTTCATGGCATGCTATGACACCGGTCATTTTCATTTTGAAGTTGAACCTGAATATAACTCAACTTGAATATATCGTTGACTGGGTCATGGTGCCGCTGAATCGAGTTTCTTTCCCAGTGCAACCACATTTGCCTTTTTGGGAAGGCCTTGATTCGGTCCATTGACATGGCCTCTGGCCGGTGCCTCCAACTAGGGAAGGTTATGCCGTGCTTTCCCTGGCCGGTAAGCAGGCATAATCTTGTGTGCTCGTTGATGAGATTATGGTACCGAGTCCCCGAGTGGGATTGTTTTGACCATGACGGTGGTCAGGGTGTCTTTGGTAGACACGGGGCCACCCAGGACCAGCCCGTTGGGGAGTGGGTCGGAGTGGCCGGGAGAGTGCCGTGGCAATGGAAGGGTTTGTCAGAATGTCGTTGGTCCACCCGCATGGGAGTGCGAGGCCATGGGTTCCGTGGTGTGGGTACAGTGTGCTACCTCTACAGAGTGTATAATCTATCGATGGCCGAGTCGACGGTCACGGACACCTCGTAGTAGGTCCCACCATGAGTCAATGTTTAATAAAAAAATGCACCCTAAGCTATGAACTTTGCATTGGTGATGGATGGCAGAAAGACCATCGAGGCATTTGGGACCAGATGATGGTCGTGGTTGTGATCGCCGTAAGGATCACGAGTTGTTCTTGTGAAAGACCACGTTGGTGGTTTGTTTGTGATCCAAGGATGATCACAGTTGGTAAGTTGTCCCGAGGGACGTTCGAGCATGATCACAGCATGTTGACATATAGTGTTGCATTATTAACAATTGGTTAAATATCATGATATTGTTTGCCATTATGATTATGCCTGTTGTGAGCTTGCAAGTACATTCAATGTACTGACCTGGCGTGCCATGCCAGATTTCAGGAAAGTATCGTTGGAGAGGAGCGATGTTCGAGTCTAGATCATGTCCACATCGGTGTCCCTGTGATATGGAGCTTCCGCCATGACATTATTCCGCTGCCACGTAGTTGTTCGGATCGAGGCCCCTTTATGTTCACTAAATAATGTACATATTGTTCAGCCGCACCGGGTGTGCCGCTTGGCCTCGACAACTGTTGTAATGTAAACTCTGTTATGCTAGCATCAATAAAGCAGTTGTTTTTCTGTACCAAGATGTTGTGTGTTGCCAGAAGACATGGTCTCTGGGCTGGCAATGCATGGCAAACCGGTCGCTCTGAGCCGGGGTGCCACAGGCAGTTCCGCTTCTAGTGACCAGTCTATTTGCAGTAGAAGCACGCAGTCTCAGGCTTAGGTCTAGACTTGGGTTTCTTCTCCTGAACAGCAACTTGTTTGCCGTTCTTCTTGAAGTTCCCCTTCTTCTTCCCTTTGCCCTTTTTCTTGAAACTGGTGGTCTTGTTGACCATCAACACTTGATGCTCCTTCTTGATTTCTACCTCCGCAGCCTTTAGCATTGCGAAGAGCTCGGGAATCGTCTTATCCATCCCTTGCATGTTATAGTTCATCACGAAGCTCTTGTAGCTTGGTGGCAGTGATTGAAGAATTCTGTCAATAACACTATCATCCGGAAGATTAACTCCCAGTTGAATCAAGTGATTGTTATACCCAGACATTCTCAGTATATGCTCACTGACAGAACTATTCTCCTCCATCTTGCAGCTGTAGAACTTATTGGAGACTTCATATCTCTCAATCCGGGCATTTGCTTGAAATATTAACTTCAACTCTTGGAACATCTCATATGCTCCATGACGTTCAAAACGTTGTTGAAGTCCCGGTTCTAAGCCTAAAGCATGGCACACTGAACTATCGAGTAGTCATCAGCTTTGCTCTGCCAGACATTCATAACATCTGGTGTTGCTCCTGCAGCAGGTTTGGCACCTATCGGTGCTTCCAGGACGTAATTCTTCTGTGCAGCAATGAGGATAATCCTCAAGTTACAGACCCAGTCCGTGTAATTGCTACGATCATCTTTCAACTTTGCTTTCTCAAGGAACACATTAAAATTCAATGGAACAACAGCACAGGCCATCTATCTACAACAACATAGACATGCAAAATACTATCAGGTACTAAGTTCATGATAAATTAAAGTTCAGTTAATCAAATGATTAAAGAACTCCCACTTAGATAGACATCCCTCTAATCATCTAAGTGATCACGTGATCCATATCAACTAAACCATGTCCGATCATCACGTGAGATGGAGTAGTTTTCAATGGTGAACATCACTATGTTGATCATATCTTCTATATGATTCACGCTCGACCTTTCGGTCTCTAGTGTTCCGAGGCCATATCTGCATATGCTAAGCTCGTCAAGTTTAACCTGAGTATTCTGCATGTGCAAAACTAGCTTGCACCCATTGTATATGAACGTAGAGCTTATCACACCCGATCATCATGTGGTGTCTTGGCACGACGAACTTTCGCAACGGTGCATACTCAGGGAGAACACTTGTACCTTGAAATTTAGTGAGAGATCATCTTATAATGCTACTGTCGATCTAAGAAAAATAAGATGCATAAAAGATAAACATCACATGCAATCAATATAAGTGATATGATATGGCCATCATCATCTTGTGCTTGTGATCTCCATCTCCGAAGCACCGTCATGATCACCATCATCACCGGTGCGACACCTTGATCTCCATCGTAGCATCATTGTCGTCTCGCCAAATATTGCTTCTACGACTATCGCTACCGCTTAGTGATAAAGCGAAGCCATTACAGGGCGATTGCATTGCATACAATAAAGCGACAACCATATGGCTCCTGCCAGGTGCCCATAACTCGGTTACAAAATATGATCATCTCATACAATAAAATATAGCATCATGTCTTGACCATATCACATCACAACATGCCCTGCAAAAACAAGTTTAGACGTCCTCTACTTTGTTGTTGCAAGTTTTACGTGACTGCTATGGGCTGAGCAAGAACCGTTCTTACCTACACATCAAAACACAACGATAGTTTGTGAAGTTGGTGTTGTTTTAACCTTCTCAAGGACCGAGCGTAGCCACACTCGATTCAACTAAAGTTGGAGAAACTGACACCCGCCAGCCACCTGTGTGCAAAGCACATCGGTAGAACCAGTCTCGCCGAAGCGTACGCGTAATGTCGGTCCGGGCCGCTTCATCCAACAATATCGCCGAACGAAAGTGTGACATGCTGGTAAGCAGTATGACTTGTATCGTCCACAACTCACTCGTGTTCTACTCGTGCATATAACATCTACGCATAAACCTGGTTCGGATACCACTGTTGGGGAACATAGTAATTTCAAAATTTTCCTACGCACATACAGGATCATGGTGATGCATAGCAACGAGAGGGGAGAGTGTGTCCACGTACCCTCGTAGAACAAAAGCGGAAGCGTTAGCACAACGCGGTTGATGTAGTCGTATGTCTTCACGATCCAACCGATCCCAGTACCGAACGCATGGCACCTCCGAGTTCAGCACATGTTCAGCTGGATGACGTCCCACAAACTCCGATCCAGCATAGCTTCACGGGAGAGTTTCGTCAGCACGACGACGTGATGATGGTGATGGTGATGCTACTGACGCAGGGCTTCGCCTAAGCACTGATACGATATGATTGAGGTGGATTATGGTGGAGGGGGGCACCACACACGGCTGGGAGAGATCAACAGATCAACTTGTGTGTCTAGAGGTGCCCCAGCCCCCGTATATAAAGGAGCAAGGGGGGAGGCCAGCCGGCCCCTGTAGGCGCGCCAGGAGGAGGAGTCCTCCTCCTAGTAGGAGTAGGACTCCCCTCTTTCCTACTCCTACTAGGAGGGGGAAAGGAAGGGGAGAGGGAGAAGGAAAGGGGGCGCTGCCCCCCTCTCCTAGTCCAATTTGGACCAGAGGGGGAGGGGCGCGCAGCGTGCCCTAGGCCAGCCCTCTCTCTCTCCACTAAGGCCCATAAGGCGCACTATTTCTCCCGGGGGGTTCCGGTAACCCTCCGGCACTCAGGTTTTCTCCGAAACCACCCGAAACACTTCCGGTGTACGAATATAGTCGTCCAATATATCGATATTTACGTCTCGACCATTTCGAGACTCCTCGTCATGTACGTGATCATATCCGGGACTCCGAACTACCTTTGGTACATCAAAACAAAAAAACTCATAATACCGATTGTCACCGAACTTTAAGCGTGCGGACCCTACGGGTTCGAGAACTATGTAGACATGACCGAGACACATCTCCGATCAATAACCAATAGCGGAACCTGGATGCTCATATTGGCTCCCACATATTCTATGAAGATCTTTATCGGTCAAACCGCATAACAACATATGTTGTTCCCTTTGTCATCGGTATGTTGCTTGCCCGAGATTCGATCGTCGGTATCTCAATACCTAGTTCAATCTTGTTACCGGTAAGTCTCTTTACTCGTTTCGTAATACATCATCGCGCAACTAACTCATTAGTTACAATGCTTGCAAGGCTTATAGTGATGTGCATTGCCGAGTGGGCCCAGAGATACTTCTCCGACAATCGGAGTGACAAATCCTAATCTTGATCTATGCCAAGTCAACAAGTACCATCGGAGACACCTATAGAGCACCTTTATGATCACCCAGTTACATTGTGATGTTTGGTAGCACACAGAGTGTTCCTCCGGTAATCGGGAGTTGCATGACCTCATAGTCATAGGAACATGTATGAGTCATGAAGAAAGCAATAGCAGTAAACTAAACGATCAAGTGCTAAGCTAACGGAATGGGTCAAGTAAATCACATCATTCTGCTAATGATGTGATCCTGTTAATCAAATGACAACTCATGTCTATGGTTAGGAAAGTTAACCATCTTTGATTAGTGAGCTAGTCAAGTAGAGGCATACTAGTGACACTTTGTTTGTCTATGTATTCACACATGTACTGAGTTTCCGGTTAATACAATTCTGGCATGAATAAACATTTATCATGATATGAGGAAATAAATAATAACTATATTATTGCCTCTAGGCATATTTTCTTCACGTACGTCTTCACTATCGACCGATCCTAGTACCGAATGTACGACACCTCCGTGATCTGCACACGTTCAGCTCGGTGACGTCCCACGAACTCACGATCCAGCAGAGTGTCGAGGGAGAGCTTCGTCAGCACGACGACGTGATGATGGTGATGATGAAGCTACCGGCGCAGTGCTTCGTCTAAGCACTACGATGATATGACCGAGGTGGATTATGGTGGAGGGGAGCGCCGCACACGACTGGAAACAATCAACTTGTGTGTCTATGGGGTGCCTCCTGACCACGTATATAAAGGATGGAGGGAGCAGGAGGCCGGCCCTCATAGGGCGCGCCCAAAGTGTGGAGTCCTACTAGGACTCCCTAGTCCTAGTAGGATTCCACCTCCCACATGGAATAGGAAAAAGGGAAGGGAGAAGGAGAAGGAAGGAAGGGGGCGCCCCCTTTCCCTAGTCCAATTTGGACCAGTCCATGGGGAAGGGGCGCGGCCACCTTGAGGCCTTTCTCTCCTTTCCCGTATGGCCCATTAAGGCCCAATACGAATTCCCGTAACTCTCCGATACTCTGAAAAATACCTGAATCACTCGGAACCTTTCCGATGTCCGAATATAGCCTTCCAATGTATCGATCTTTACGTCTCGACCATTTCAAGACTACTCGTCATGTCCCCGATCTCATCCGGGACTCCGAACAAACTTCAGTCATCAAATCACATAACTCATAATACAAATCGTCACAGAACGTTAAGCGTGTGGACCCTACGGGTTCGAGAACTATGTAGACATGACCGAGACTCATCTCTAGTCAATAGCCAATAGCGGAACCTGGATGCTCATATTGGTTCGTACATATTCTACGAAGATCTTTATCGGTTAAACCGCATAACAACATACGTTGTTCCCTTTGTCATCAGTATGTTACTTGCTCGAGATTCGATCGTCGATATCTCAATACCTAGTTCAATCTCGTTACCGGCAAGTCTCTTTACTCGTTCCGTAATTCATCATCCCGCAACTAACTCATTAGTCACAATGCTTGCAAGGCTTATAGTGATGTGCATCACCGAGAGGGCCCAGAGATACCTCTCCAATATACAGAGTGACAAATCCTAATCTCGATCTATGCCAACTAAAAAAACACCATCGGAGACACCTGTAGAGCATCTTTATAATCACCCAGTTACGCTGTGAAGTTTGATAGCACACAAGTTGTTCCTCCGGTATTCAGGAGTTGCATAATCTCATAGTATGAGGGACATGTATAAGTCATGAAGAAAGCAGTAGCAATGAAACTGTAACGATCATAATGCTAAGCTAACGAATGAGTCTTGTCCATCACATCATTCTCCTAATGATGTGATCCCGTTCATCAAATGACAACACATGTCTATGGTTAGGAAACATAACCATCTTTGATAAACGAACTAGTCAAGTAGAGGCATACTAGGGACACTTTGTTTTGTCTATGTATTCACACATGTACGTTTTCGGTTAATACAATTCTAGCATGAATAATAAACATTTATCATGAAATAAGGAAATAAATAATAACTTTATTATTGCCTCTAGGGCATATTTCCTTCACCATGTCCTAATAGAGGGACCACCTATGCTAAGCTAACGCCGGAGCGGCGCCTCCAGTTGCTCGAGGAGATTCAGGCTAGGCGCACCACGCGCATCGCAGCCGGCTTGCTGCCGGACTCAGAGGAGCCAGGGGAGGAAGTGAAGGGGAGCAACAGGCGGAGGCGCAGCAGGACCCCCAACCCATGGAGGGGGCGGATCTAGAGGAGGAAGACGGGCTTCATCCGACAATAACGAGCGAAGATTGACAAAATCTTCTGTTGGAAATATGCCATAGAGGTAATAATATTGTGTTATTTATTTCCACATTCATAATTAAGAGTGTATATTCTATGCTATATCTGCTATGATGCTGGAATATGCAATTCAATGGAGAAGTCATAAACACGTGTGGAATGATAAACGATTTTCGATTCCTAGTCTCGCGTCTAGGACTGGCTCAAGTGTTGTATGTTGATCATTTTTCCGGATCTTGGGATATCGATAAGTGCAGCGATAGTCCCAAAAAACATTGAGAGTATGACGTCAGAAGAACGATAATAATTAATTGACCCAACATTTTGTTATACTTTGAGATACTATCTTCACAAGTATATTGGTATAACACAGATAGTTAACATATGATTTAGTTCATTTGACCATGAGAGTATCATAGCCACTTCTTACCGGACGATGAACTTTGGGGTTGATCAAATGTCATCTGTAACATGGTGATCATAACGACAGCTTACATGTTCGTTGGAAAGTTTGACAAGGAGCTAGACAACTCAAGAGTGAGATTTTCTCCTCCGACAATGGTGAGATATTCTTAGGGCCCTCTCAGTGTGATGACATCTATCATCGTCTAGCCAGACATAGTTGAGTAAGGTCACAAGGATGCCGAAACATATCAACGAGAAAGATGAACCAAACCAATAACGAGGAGATCAGTATAGTGAGCATGAGAATGACTCAAGAGGATACCGGTACATCTCACCTTGGGTCTTGTAAAGTATTGCGAATGAAAGGTAATAAAACATGATATACAAAAGTTCACTCAAATATCATGCGTGTATTCATAGGGATCAATATGGATGTCCATGGTTCTGCTATTCGTCATTGATCAAAAGGGAGTTTCGTTCATGTCTATGTTTTACGGAACCTACAGGGTCACAAGCTTAAGGGAATCATGATCTGTTAAGTGTTAGTTGAGTAAGAGTTGTGAAAAAATATTCAAGAACTAGTTTCAAATATAGAAATAGTTTCAATAGAAACCGAAAGCATTTCAGAGTTATTAGAAGTGTTTCAGGGTTTACCTGGTAATACCAAGAATTGATATATAGATGGAAAATGTTTACGTAGATGTTAAAGTAACAATAAAAGGTTCAAATATTGATTATCTGTATATCTGGACGCGGGAGGCATCGATCCTACGATGCGAGGAGGCAGTCACTTCGAGCGGGCAGAGCCTCGTTCTATCGAACGCCATGTTCGAGGTTCATGGAGGCCATGTCCATCCTCTTCCTCGATGTCGGATTCATCGATCCTAGAGGTGGGAGTGGCTAGGTTTGCTCTTCTTCCTCACTATCGTATTCACCTCCCTGAGATTCATTTCATCGTCGTCCATCATCGATCTTCACCTCGCCCCCCTCCTCGGTTCACTGAGCTCGGATTTGAGCTCCTCGGTGAGCCACCCCGCTTTCCCCCTATTTTTTGCGCTCTAGTCATTGCAAAGGCACTTACTTTTCCCGGGGAACTGACCTCATGGCCATCTGCAGATGCATGAACTACAACACCTTTATGTCTAGTTTCATCCTTTTCTATCTAGATGACAATTTTGCTCACATGCTCTGCCTGGCAAATTTATATTATCAAGTTATAGTTTACGTCTAGGTTCACTTTGCCATCTTGCTTGTATATGAGTTGCTCTCTCGTTTGTCAGATTGTAGACTATATAGATGGCAATCTTGCTTAGGTTTGTGTATATGACATTTTTATATGATTAAGCTACGGTCTGCTACTAGGTTCATTTGCGATCATGCATGTGTATGAGATGCTCGCTCACTTTTTTCCTATGATGTAGAACAACAATTTTTGTTTTGAAACTGCCATGTAAACACCACACTTATATTTATGAATTTTCTATCTTGTTTTCAAAAGAAACAGTGCAATTGCCTTGTGCCACACCGCAAACATTTTTCTGAGCTTCCCATCATGTTCGAATAGGGAAAATAAATTGTACACTTTTTCTTGGCAAACTTTTTTGTTCTTCATGTATATCAACTTTTAGTTCAAACAAAATTTTTAACTTCATGTTTATTTTTAAGTATGGCAAACTTAGTTTCTTATGTACGGTAAACATTAAATTTTCATGCTTGGCCTTTTACGCTACATTCACTCTCCCTAAAGTTATCGTGGCAGTTTAGCAACCCTTTTGCCAACACCATGGATTTTATCAAAAAATTTCCAACACAAACTTTTTTGCTTTTGATACTAATGTTGTACATTTGCCCTCATATGTATAGTTGCCCTGATACAAGTACTCCCTTTTTTATCCACATTTGCCAGGATCTATTTAGGTAAATTTACCTTAATTTTTAATTGTTTTGCAATGCGTAGAACATTTGCCATATAGCCACTAAAATATTGCCATGATATGTATAATTTCCATGATACAAGTAATTTTTCTACACATTTTCAATTACCATGAGAAGCAACTAGATGAAAGACAAATGGTATGTGACTACCCATATACTCAATCCACAGGGCATACTAATATACCACTTCTGCCCTTTGGCATCAAATCACCAAAATGGGCGAAGGGAACTACACAATAACCCAGTAGATCACTCGTCAAAGTTGCCGTCATCGAGGGCATTAATGCCATCCTCGTCCTCATAGTAGTCATGGTATCCATGCTCATGCCAACCAAAGCATGAAAACTTCTTCACAACCAGAGGATCCCCATCCTCACAAACATCGCTCCCCCTAGCACGGAGATGATCCTTAAGCCCCTTGACTTTCTTGTCATACTTTCTCTCCATTTTTGTAATATCAGTTGCATTAAATGTGCAAGCAACAAAGATGGCCTTCTTACCCTTCTTCCTATAGGCAGACTTGGGTGCCTTACCCATGTCCTCCTTCTCCAGTCTAGCAGTCCACACCCTCTGCGGGGTGTCCTTGTGGATGGGGAAGGCGGCCCCAGAGTCAAGAAGAGCCGAATAAATGGGGCATGAGGAAATCTCCCCCTATGCTTGGCGCTTGCCAAGCGAATGTCATGCCATGGGAAGTCAACCATGTAAATTGGTTCGTTGTCGTTGATACGCATCCTCGCCGTAAGATCAATAAAGATGTTCCTCACCATACCACGATCACCATCTTTAGGAACCAAGGAGGCCAATACACACTTGTACAAGAATGCATACTTGCGATGAAAGAGGGAGGTGGTGTTGGGTTCTTCATCACCTTCAAGCCTCCTAGAAAGAAGAGGCACACAAGCAGTATTGGCCATTGGATGCATGAACAAGGGCGGTCATTAAGGTGTAGGGTGAAAAACCGAGAAAACCAATGTATTCCCCGTGAGACATGGACATAAAGCTATTGCCATTACACCATTCATATGACATGCAAGCCGATGCTTATGCTTGTGCATTGTGGAAGGTAAAGTATCCGAGCACTACCAAAATCAAGACAAACAACCGGGAACCAAGAGTGACTCTAGCGCGACCACCATAGTCGCAACCTCCATAATGAACATGAAGTGTGTCCCATAATGTTTTGAAGGCTGCCGTGAGTGTGCACGAACATAGAGTCGCCATAATATGGGTTCAAGAAATGTTCAAGAAAGACGAGTTCCATAATGTTCTAAAGAAATTTAAACACACTATCTCCCAACTAGCTGCTAATGATGCATAATGAGATTTTCCTTTAGTTGATCATGTGAGGCCCGGTCTCCAACCTTTCGGTACGCTTCAAGAAATGCTTGAATGCGGTTTTTCTTCTACGAGGCTTGACGAATGTGCTAATATTTTCATAGTCCATAAGGTTTGGCATATCCCCTATCATCCTTCGATGGTCGTGTTGTGTAGGATTACACACCATGTCATAATCGTTGCTAAGACATCCTTGTTCTAGAAACGAGTAAGATCCTTGACAATGGTAAACCTAGGTTGCACCACTCCAAATGCTCTCTCAGTGTCCTTCGCTCTTCTTGCATCTTGGCGAAATGCAAGTTTCCTGGTCATCTTCACAAATGTTCACCGCGATGGATAGATGCCATCAACTAGATAGCAAACCTGGTTGTACTGATGACTATTCACCGTGAAGTTACAAGGTGGAGCAATACCACCAGCTATCCTTGCAAACAGATGAGATCTCTCCAAGACACTGATGTTGTGATGTCATCCAAGTGCTACGATCACCTTCTAGAAACCAAAAAACCCGGCACACCGGCAACATTTCTCCTTTGCTAGAGAAAAGTTCATTGGCTTCCATGTCATCGGGAATTCAATGAAACAATCGCTGGTCATGCAGAAGCGTCGCCGGAACACGTAGGCAGGGAAGGTACAACCTGGTAGAAAGTATTCGCACATGAGCTTATTGTGGCCTTTGATTTTATGTTCCGGTGAATTGTCATATGACCAACCTACGACCCTGCATACTTCCTCTTTGTTCCGGTTGCCGCTATCAACTCGACAACCATCAACACAACCTCGTCTTCTTTGGCATCCATAATTTCACTCTCGAACTTGGAGATCGAATCCGACGACAAATAATAATAATAATAATAGCTCTATTATCGGATCCATCTATACAAAATGTGAATCCTATGCCATTTACACGAATCTATGAGCCGGTAGACTAAATCTACAAAAAAAAAGCTAGGAACAATTGAAGCGGCCTTAAAAAAATGAAATGTCTGTGGCGCCAAGATTTTCATGGGTGAAGGGCGTGCTATATTGCATCGCACAACCGCCAAATATGGAGGCCCGCAGACTCAATTTGAAGCAGACTCCACAAATTATTCCTGTTTAGCGCAAAATGACGATTCTGCTGAACCATTTCTTTGTTAAAATCACCGTGCTGACTGTTATTACAACGATTAGGCCGGTATGACACAATTGCTAGAGTTAGCTCTAATCTAATTAACCGGATAACCACGCATCACATGGTAATCATATCTCCGTATAGCAGTGTTGCTGCCACAGAGAATCAGATGCTTCCATTATTCCTGACAGCTCAAGAGAAAAAAATACCGTAGTATATACTAGTACTGCGCTGCTCTGAACCCGATCGTCTGCAAGTTTCTGAAATTTTTAAACGAACTAGCAGCTAGCCGCTCAGTGCTTAAGTCCTTCCATCTCCGTCGCGACTAAAACTCCGGATCCAAAAAGTCACGGGTCTCCCTCTCCTCTCCATTTGGCTTAATCTTATGTATAAATTCCCTTTCCAGCACGTCCTTTTCTTTGGACAAGGTCTCCTATCAGCCTCTGATTGAGTGGTAGTAGAGTACATGACAGTATTCTGTTCATGAAACGGAGACAGTCAGTGATGGTACGCCTATCCCAAAATAACATTTCCTTCTCAGCGCACATATTGTTTTCTACGATATCACATCCCTATCCACAGACTCCAATTTCTTCCTTACCAACTAACAGCACTGCACGCATGTTTTTTTGAAGTTGCTCCGCGTCATGGGGCGTAGTTTTCTTGTCAGAGTAGACGTAGTAAACGTTGGCCAGAACTACTCCGTCCGCCCCTGGCGTGGCAGCGTCCCTGTGTGAAGCCCGCCTCGATCTGGAGGTGCATCCCTGCACAGACTTGGCAACGATTTCAATGCTGCTCCGTATATGCCGTCGACCCATCTGTACCACAGGACCACAGCGTACATGTATATACCAGCGTACTCTGTATGGTTGGAGTATGAATTAGTGCAGCCATGCAGATCAATACGAAATGAGATGGTTGGTGGCCTGGTGCAATGGAGGACCACTTGTATTTTTGAAATTTGTGTGCCTGTCTACGTACCGCCGAACCGGATGGCAAATTCATCTACAAAAATGCCCGACGGCAAAGACACAGTGTGCATGCAGCGTGAGCGCGACAATTTGTCCATGTGCCGATAGAGCCGTACGTGCATCCATCCTGACAGCGCCTTCTGCACGGGGCCATCGACAGTCTGATCCAGAAACGTTATCCAGCACCGTAGCGCGCGTATGCGGACGTGCATTTCGGTTTTCTCAATCTGTCTGGAATTTGTGTGCGTGTTGCTTGGGATCGAGGCCTGACCACGTTGCAAGACGAGCGCGTACATACTCTGGGGTCCAATTTGGATTTGGATCTGGGGTCTCGTCTTGGAACGGATTGGGGATCGGAGACGGGAATAACTTCTCGGATCCAGCAATGCATCCACGAATCAGTTGAGGCTCCATGATACCTAGCGATCAATAAACTACCCCTACTTGCACACTGTGCGAGATAAACAAAACGAAACTGGAGTACGTAGTGGTTAAGCAAAACCACTTGCGGCGTGTAGCGACCTAACCTTACGTACCAGTACATGTTCCTTTGAGATTGGATAAGCGGGAATCACCCACTCGCAAATGAAAATGGTAGTTTAGGACCGGTTGTTCGTATACAATTGCTGTCAATCAAGTAGGAATCAGCAAGCTTGCCCGTTAAAAAAGCAGCAAGAGAGGCTCTACTACTAGCTAGCTAGCTTCTAGTTTAGCTTGCGTAGGACACACACGAGAAAGAGAAAGAGAGAAAGAGAGAGAGAGAGAGAGAAATAATGCCCGATCCATCGATTGCCTCGAGACTTGAACTATTACATCATCATCACGCGCGCATGTCTACCACCTCCTCTATCTATCCATACTCTCCACATTTCCAGCCTTTTTTTTTTCGACAACACATCGAAAGGGGCAGGGAGTTCCTGCATTTCATTAAGAAGAGAGTTGGTCCGGTTTATAAGAAAAACCGGACCCGAAAATCTAATATCTTGGGCTAATCAGGAAAACGAATGAAAACCTAAAAAGAAAGAAAAAAGAAAACGAGAAAAGAGATGCACTAGAACTTGGGACAGGGACATGTCCAGCCCTAGCTAGCTAGCTACAGTACTACTACTACGCCATTGCATTAGTAGTGCTACTCATCTATAATCAACAGGTTAATCTTTCCTGGCATGTGATGTGCGTTGCAAAGAGTCGAAAACAACCGTTTTGTTTTGAGAATCTCGTGCCATTCGGCCAGGTCAGGTGGTCCTGCACTGCATGCGATGCTTGCGGGACACAAAAGGTGGCAGAGTCCATTCCCTTAATTCCCGGCTAATCAGGGATCCAGTCTCCGTTGTCCGTAAGCTAATTTGGATCTATGCGCGCCAGCGACAGCGATTTGGCCCCGGTTAACAAGACTTGGTCACCTGCAGCAGTAACTTTATTGTTACCACTATATCAATATGCCCATATGCGTTCTTCCGACCATAAACTGTTTTTTTTACTGCTACTAGGCAACTAGAAGTCTGAATCTATCGATCTAGGCATTTGCGTTTCTGCGTGCCCGTACGCAACGCCACCCATAATGTTGATGAAAACTGGATAGTGGATAGACCTGACAGTTTCGCACGGCTCGAGGTGGGGTCGCGGCCGTGCCCTCGCGCGCTCATACGCCCATCGGTATAGGCTCTCTTCTAGCACGGCGAACCTCAGATGCTACTGTTCCCATGCAGACAACAGCAACAGCACGAAAATCTTTTTTTTTTCTTTTTCAAAACGAAGGCAAAAGCTTTGCCTTATCTATTAATTAAGCAGAAGAGAACTGCCCGGTTAATTAGTGAAAAATTGGGTGAAAACCGATACAACAAGGGCCAAGCCCACTCCCACACAATCAAACAGACATGACTAAGCCCACTCTTGCCGACAACATGTCGAACACACAACTTCAGCCGCTCCCGGAAAGAAGAATCCATGACTACTATGAGAAGAGCAGCCACGGGACCCTTCTGCAGAAATGAAGAGCATGCACTCCACATGGTCCGCGCCCTTGATATGACAACGAGCAACATTGAAGGCAACCTCGTCGCCCAGACGACACGAAGCTGAAGCTCTCAATGCTGCAAAAGTCTCGGAGCCGCCGCCCCGACATCCACTGCTCTGTTGCACCCTCTGCGGTCCATCGACCCACCTTCTGGGGCCACAACACGAAAATCATGGCTGCTCCTGCGCCTACCCCTTTGGCAGCCGAGGGTGAGGAGCCATGGCCTGCACCAGACGCGGCGACTATATCTCGCTTAGTGCGACATGGAGGAACCTCTCGCCTTGAGCGTGTACATTAGAAATAGGGATCGATTCCGGATCTCCTAGATTATGGGATGGGCAACGCTGCTAGCCACTTGGCTCGCGTCGGGTTCGTGCTTAAGTAGAAGGGCGCGGCCTACTTGATTCAAAATGAGGCGATTTTCCACTAGTTTTTTTGGGGTTTTTTTGTTTTGGTTTTTCACCGGTTTTTCTATATACACTTTATATTTTTTAAGTACAAGTTTAACCTTTTAGAATACATTGTAAACATTTTTTATATACACAGTTAACATTTTTGAAATACAAGTTTAACATTTTATGAATACATGGTCAACATTCTTTCTGCACATATTTAATATTGTTCAAATATTTATTTAAAAAATATTCAAATACTTGTTTAACATTTTTTATATATACATTTAACATTTTCCAAATACATGGGCAACTTTTTTCACACACGTTGCGTTTTTTATACATGGTCAAGATTTTTTCTATACACATTTAACAATTCGTTACATGCATGATTAACATTTTTATGAACTTTATGTGAAGTATATTTTTTTCATATATATGTTTATAATTTTTGGAAGTGTGAAAAAAACTAAAAGATAAATGAAAAAAAAAGTAAAAACAAAAACAAGAAAAGAAAACGAGGCTGTGGCCTCCAGCGCACTTGGGCCAGCCCATCTCGAGCTACTTGACGCGTGGGTTTTCTATTGTTCATTCTTTTTTCATCGGATTTTATATTTTTTACCCGGCTCTTATCGGTTTCCTTTCCTTCTACATGGTTTTCTTCGGATTTTTTTTCTCTGTTTTTCATCGATTTTCTTCATTTATTTCTTGATTTTCACTAGGCCTTTCCTTTTTCTTCTTTTCTTCAGTGTATTTGGTTCCTTATCATTTCCCTTCTACTTTTCCTGTTTCTTTGTGTCCTTTTCATTTTTGCATCGGTTTTCTCTGGTTTTTCACATTTTATTTACTCCTTTTCTTGGGTTTCCTTAGTTTCCACATGGATTTTCACGATTTTCTTCGGGTTTCCGTTTTGTTTTGTTTTTGAGGCGTTTCTTTTCTTTCTTTCTTCAGTGTCTTTGATTTTCACCGCTTTTCTCTGGTTTTGTGTGCATCTTTCTAATTTCTCTCTCTTCAATTTCACTATTTTTATATACATTTTGGGTATATATCTAATACAAGTCATTTATCAAATATTTTTTTTGAATAGGTCATCAACATTTTTATACACATTTAACATTTAAAAATGCTTGATTAGCATTTTTAAAATACAAGATAAACAATTTTTAATACATGGTCAACAATTTTTCTCTACACATTTAACATTTTTCAAATGCTTGATTAACATTTTTCCAAATACAAGTTTAACATTTTTGTAATACATGGTAAATATTTTTTCTGTACACATTTAACCTTTTCAAATGATAGATTAACATATTTCAAATACAAGTTTAATTTTTTTAATACATGATCAACATCTTTTCTATACATATTCTTTACATTTTTCAAATGCTTCATTAGTATTTTTTTCAAATACAAGTTTTAACATTTTTTAAATACATGGTCAACATTTTTTATATACACATGTAACATTTTTCAAATGACAGATTAATATTTCTCAAATATGAGTATAACGTTTTTTGAATATATGGTCAACATTTTTTCACACATTTTAAACATTTTTTAAATGTTTGATTATCTTTTTCAAATACAAAATAAACATTGTTTAATACATGGTCAATATTTATTTGTACAGATTTTAACATTTTCAAAAAGCTTGATTAACATGTTTCAAATACAAGATTAATTTTTTAATACATAGTCAACATTTTTTCTATACAGATTTAACATTCTCAAATACAAGGTTGATATTTCCTGAATACATGGTCAACATTTTTCTAATACACATTTAACATTTTTCAAATGCATGATTAAAAAATTCAATTACTTGTTTACCATTTTTTCAATTGTTTGATTAAACATTTTGAAAATACATGATCAACTTTTGAACACATATAGTGATTTTGTATACATGAGAAATATTTTCTTTATACATATTTAACTTTTTTAAAATGCTTGGTTAACATTTGCCAAGTATTTTATGTTAAGAGTTTTTTATTATGTTTATTTAGAATAATTGGAAGTATAAATGAAAGTTAGGAAAAAACAAATAAACAAGGTCATGACCTCCCGCATGCCTGGGCCGCCCCATTAAGGGAGGCACCAGGCATGAGGACACGCTAGGTTGCTATAAGCGAGACATTGCGCCGCCCCAGGGAAACTACTGGATAGCCCAAGCCACCCCTCATTTTGGCGGCTCGCCAGGGAGGGCGAGGCCCAAGAATGTTCTATTTGGCCCATAGGGCAATGAGTACCAATAATCTTACACCTACCAAGCAGTTACAAAGAGTTAAGTAGCCTGCCTATTAGTTCTATCGCCTCCCTCCTGAATTTCACCGGGCTGGGCCCATCCTTCCCCATCTCTCCAATCAAATCCTGCCAACTGTTTTTGCCACCCTAAAATGTACATAACAACACTTGGATGTTGCATTGTTCCGCCGGATACTGTTATCTGTTGAACCCTTTGATTTTTTTTCTAGAAAGCGGCCACACCCTCTCGGAGCTACGTTATGTAATGAGCCGCTCATGTTGCTTCCACCAATTTCAGCTCTATGAAGCTTCCACTAGTAGAGAAATGGCTAGCCACAATTTTAGTTGGTGGCGCGCCAATTCCAACCAATGCAACACTATTTTTCCAAATAGTGGTGGCGTTGGCATATATGGTACACCATCACTACACCCTTAGTGCTAGCGTTATAAGTTTTTTTTGCATGACATTGCTTTTATCTGTTTTTCCTATGGGCTCTACGTTGTTATGGTGTAGCCTGTTAGGCCCATGTTAGCATCGGCCCATATCCTATCACTACCCCCTCCCCAAGTAAAAAAAACCTAGCCATTCCTATCCCTATCTTTTTCACACTCTATCTCAACTAGTGTCGTCAACGGCTCAACGTCACCTCCGTACCTCACTGCTCGTCCCTGCCGGACCAGTGCCACCGTTGCCACCTCCGGGTCACCTCAATAGCAGGTGAGATCCCTCCCCTCATGCTTCCCTCGTTTGCGGACGCCATTGAATCCGTGGATTTGGTTTATTTGTGTAGAATATTAGTAGATTAGAATTCGATTTAGTAGTATGCAATCCGATTTTATAGTTAGTGTAGAATGTTTTTAGTGTTGAATATGTTTTAGCGTAGAGTTGGATGATTGTATTTTGTGTTGATTTAGTAGTGTTCAATCCGATTATACTTAGTAGAATTCGATTTAGTAGTGTACAATCCAATTTTATACTCAGTATAAATTTCTTGTAGTGTTGAATATGTTTTAGTGTAGAATTAGATGATAGTCTTTTGCATTGATTTAGTAGTGTTCAATTCGATTATACTTAGTAGTGTAAAAGCCGATTTTATTAGTGTAGAATTTGTTTTAGTGCCAAATCTTCAATTGATATGCTTAATGTACAATCCAATTTACATAGCATCAAATCCGATGAATTAACACGTTTGTATAGAATCTAGTGATACATATTTGTGATGAATGTTTTTGTCTAGAATCTGTTAATTTTTTTAGTAGTGTAAAAATGGGTATGTATTTTTTTAGAATGGCACCACCACCATCACCATGCCAACTGTGCAAGTCAAGGTGCGCGAGCAGCCTTGCAACTGGCAATTTGGTTGACATTTATTTCCACGAGTGCTATGTTTCTTTAGCTGTAACAAACCTTCTTCTCTAATATGATATGTCTGTTCTTTTCTCCTTTTGCGATTACCTTTAATGTTGTGTGTGTTTTTGTGTTTTGTTACACAGATGGCCCCATGCAAGGTGAGGTAGGATTTCAATGAGCCTACCGAGGACACCATGATCTTCGAGGCTCCTAGGGCCCCTACACCATGCAACTTGAGAAAGGACCAAGAAGGATCCAGTTGGAGAGATGGATGAGATCGTTTTCTCGCCCATAACCGTCTCACTGGGGTGAACTGACCATCTTCTCCTTAAGAGGAAGAAGACCCAGGGTTTCTGTTATCTATCTCTCAACACGGATGATGATGACGAGGACCCATTTGACGATGCATGTAGTCTTCTCACAAAGAATTAGGCTCATCGAGCATGAGACTGGCAACCTCTTCGACAACATTCCGCCATGTGATGACTACATCGGGGTGCCATTCGTGACCTGACTGATAAGGACCAATGTTACCGTCCGCCATCTCATGGTATGTTACTTAAAGGTCTTCATCTTAGTATAGAAATTTGTTTAGTGTAGAATTTGCTGATGTCGTTTAGAATCTGATTGATATGCATGCTTTGTGTAGAATTTGTTTAGTGTAGAATCCGATGTATGCTTAGTGTAGAATCTGATTGATATGCATGCTTAGTGCTGTTTGATATGCTTAGTTTAGAAGCCGATGATATGCAAATTGAAGTGTATGTTTTTTGATAATTGCACATGACATGCTCATTTATCTTAGTGTCTGGATTTATTTTTGGGTAGAATCCGTATAATATGCTTGCGAGACAAAGAAAATTACAACCGAAAAGCAAAACAACCAATTCATCATATTTAAGCTATGGATGCAAGTTCGGGTCCTCAGTGTGGAGGTAATACTCTAGTCCTACTTTGTTGATGAGATTGATTGATCTTAGCCTTGTATGAGTTAGGGTTTGTGGTGTGTAGAAAGGGAATTCCCAGAGGCATGATAACATAGATTGTAAGGTATATGGGAAGGTACTGATCAGAGGCCCCATACCTTCCCTTATATAGGTACATGAGGGCTAGGATTACAAGAGTCATAGTCGATTTACAAGGTAGAGTCCTATCCAGTTTACAAGCAGATCTACTAAATATGCATGTATTGTACTTCAAAATTGGTGATGTGCCCCCCATGGTTGGGGGACATTGAGTTGCTGGCCTGGCCAACACTATGGTTGCTGAACCGAGTTCATCGTCCCCATCCATACCCAGGGATCGTGCATCATGATCCAGTCGTCAAAATGATCGGTTGGTGCATAGAAACGACCATGTATAAATTTGCAATACCCAAATGAAGCTCTGATTCCTTCACACTATGACAAATAGGGAGAAAACCCTAGGATTATTTAAAATGAACTTACCCTATGGAGCCAAGAACCAGAATTCGCAGACTCATTGTACCATTCTCAGCAAAGAAGCTGCCATGCACACTAATCTTAATAGACTCGCACGCTGAGAGAACCCATTGGGAGAGGCCGGGCAGTGAAGATGTGCCACTAGGAAACGAAATCATAGGAGCCGTGCCCTTACGATCACAGGACAACCACAAAGACATAGGAGCCTTGCCTATACAGTAACAAGAAATAATAGTCCGAGAGCCTCCCGCAAAATAAGTCTAGTATTTGGCGAAAAAATTCGCAGAAGCCAAAATAAAGCCTTACTATCAACAAAAATAACATAATTATGAAGATGACATACTCTCTAGAAACGACCCCGTCCACATTAGCCAGTACTAAAAGCAACAAGTCAAGACCTGATCTAATAAATAAATCCTCATGCGGCAGCTCCCAAATATCCCACATAGCGAGTTTCAGCAAACACACCTTGTACATATGACTAAGGCATGAAACACATCTCTCTCTTCGGAACCACAAATATCACGCATGGTGCAATTAATTTTATGATGCCTTTTTCCTGTCTTCTACATTGCAACCCTCCTAATTGCCGCACAACAAGCAAATCCTTAACCTTCAGAGGCGCCTTAATGTTCCACAAAAGATTCCATAAGGTTCAGCTTCTATTATTTGCCCCCACTATGTTAGCTCGAAATATCACATTCCATTTTAAAGGCACAAAGCCAGCTTGTAAGCATTCCAGATAGAAAAACACTGATTCCTTTCATGATGCCACACAATGAAAGCTTTCCCAGTGACTGAATGGATGCGAAGGTTGATAATTTCCCCCGCATCAGGATGAAAGAAAGTATGTTTCACCACATCCTCATATCATCTTTTCATATCATGTATAAGAAGCTCATGTACCGATTCCAATCTACTCATGTTCCTTTTACCTGAAACTTTGAGGCCAGATGTATGAGGAAGCCAATTAACTCTCGAAATGTTAACACGTCAACCATAATAAACCCACGAAATGACTCGTTTCTTCAAAAGGTCGAAACCATGCATGATGTTTTGCCCAGTGGAAACAATATCAAGAGGATGACTATTAGAAACATATTTATCCTTCATCAACAACGCACAGAGGCTCCGGATTATCAAACAAATGCCAACCACATCTATCCAAAAGAGCTTAATTAAAAAAACAGAATTTCAAAAAGCCCACACCTCCATGTCCTTTAAGCTTTGGTTGCTTTATTCCAATCAAACACATGCACCTTCTTTCGCTCATTCTCACCCCCATCAAAAGTCTCGAATAATATGAGCTAAGTCATCACAGAGACTCACTGGAAATTTGATCACCCCCATAGCATAGGTTGGTAACACTAACACATGAAGCACCAATTTAGTCAAGGTTTCCTCGCCCGCATCAGAGAAATATTTCTCAGTCCAATCAGCCCCTCATTTCAAAAAAATTTCTTTAATAAACTGAAATGTGCATGCTTTCATATGCCCCTCAGGAATGGGGAGGCAAAAATATCTATCATCAAAGTTATTAGCAGCTACCTCGAGAATAACCATAACTGAAACGTGATCCTCCATGCTGCATTTTATTACCTAACAAGATCAAACACTTATGAGGGCTCAACTGCTAGCCCTACCCTACTTATGCCTTGCCAGAAATTGCTTAATAAGCAAGGCTTGACCAGGGAGGCTTTGCAGAAGAATAAACTGTCACATGCAAAGAACAAATGAGATACCCTCGACACTTTCCTAGTAGTTTTGAAGTAACATAGACCCCTTGGCTATAGCATCATTCAGTAGAATAGATAGAGCAACAACTGACAAAAATAGGTAAGGCGAGAGAGTCTCACCTTGCATAAAGCCTCGGGTTGGAGTGAAGGGATCCACGAGTCTTGACCACTAAACTGAATAACATACTTTACCTATGAAACATAGGTCATGATCCATTAAGTCCAACAAGAAGAGAAGCCCAAATGGCTAAAACATGTCTCTCCAAAAATTTAGCTTCTCTAACAGGGAATTATATTTTCAATCATGTATCTGTAACAAAGTGGCCATGTTGGTTTCTTTTGAAAAAACTTTGACCATATTTTCCTTCTTATCTTAGTGATGCCCTTATGATGTTTCTATTTCTTAGCAACTATGTACTGTAATAATGACATATTTCTTATTTAAGACCTAATATGTCAAATAAAATGCTTCAAAATATACAATTTAGTTTCATTCTCTATGGTACCTCAGATGATTTTGATGTGGCCCAGGTCGAAATCTATTAGCATGGGGCCTTGATGCTATGTGTCCTTCAAATCAGGATTTGCGCCCCATTGTGTAATGTGTGAGTTTTTAAAAGTCAAACTGAATCAACACGTGATTTTGTTTACAAATACTTGGAAGAAAAATAATTCACAAAAAATTATGACATGCCACCGAGTTGTAGTTAGATCAAACATGGAAGATGACAAGTTGAGTAATCCTAGCATAACGCTGACCATGTGATCATGAATTCGTTATATTGTTTGCGTGTCATATATTTGTTGTATCTACTAACACAAATGCCAACTTTTTTGTGCATGTGAAGGCCAATCAATTGTCGTCGAAGAATTGACTACTCAAGCACACAATGCCTTTTTAGTCTTTGATGAACTTTTGAAGGATTTAAGCCAATGGTAAATGTGCTTCAAATCTAACAATACTAGGTCTAGATGCTAAATGTGGTTCATACAAGGATTTCCACCACCAACGGATCAAGACGGTGAATGTTTTTTTCAAAATAAACCAAACATGCCCCCTTGTTTTGGATACATGATTGAAAATAGATCTCTTAAAGAAACTAAAGTTAGATGCGTTGCCAGGTTCAAAATGGATAAAATGAAAGCATAAGATGAATTGAGTACTCTTATCTTAGCGCTGACCCTACAATCATTATATTGTTTTAGTCTTTCATATATGATTCCACAAATGGCGACATTTTAGCTCATCCGAGACTCGATATTGTCAAAGAGATGGCTTGAATATTGAATTCACATGCGATACTCATTGTACTTCATGCAGATTCCTATGCGGTTCACATAGCGCTAATGTGGTCCAATCAAGACTTACCCCAAAAGTGTGATAATTTTAAAACTTATCCGACATGTGACTTTTTTTTTACAAATATACGGCTGGAAATATAATTAGTCGTAAATATCTCAAGCAAGACGTGCTACCGAGTTTGCAACTCGATCGAGTTGACACCGCGTGAATTGAGTACTGTTATGCTATAGGGTACAGCCTATGATCATTTCAATGTTTTGCTGGTTTTATATAGTTCTTATGCCTGGTTTGAGGGTGACGACACTCTTGCTCATGTGTCGACACAATTCATGCCGTTGAGGAGATGCCTTCTCATCTGCAAATAAATTGCAATTGTCTTCTTCTTTGTACCACTACCTTGTGTTTGATATTGGTGCCTGGCAGGCCAAATCTGTATATATGGCACGGCGAGGACTTGGAGCTAGCTGATAGGTGTGAACCTGTGATAACCGTGATGAGAATGTGAAAACACAGTGTATTATGTCATGCCATGGCTCACGGTGTCGACACCCAACATCTCAACAATATTACTTTTTTGCTTGAACGATCCGAGATGAGATCTCGGGAAGGTGTGTCTGATGCCATATACTATTATAGTATATTACGTGTCACTGGAGACAGCGAGTTATTGGTTGCGGCGAGAGGGGCTTTGACCTGCTTCATGCATGTGTCAGGTAGAGAGAGAGAGAGAGAGAGAGAGAGAGAGAGAGAGAGAGAGAGAGAGCGCCAGCTAAGTTCATCCACTACTTGAGTTTGAAAGATGCTCGAAGTCGAAGTACAACTATCATTAACCCTTACCGGAGAAAAGTGCAAAGTGGAAGGAGAGACGGACAGGTGCTTTCTGCATGCATGGTGTACTGCTGCAGGGATCTTGGAGACAGAAATGGTGCGAGACCAACCTGAGAAAGTGCATTGATGATAATAGTTGAAGGATAAAGTGTGATTGCATATCGAAGAAAAAGTGGGATGCAGGTGAATGCAACTTTATGCACCACATTCCACATGACATATATAGGTAGATATATAGATTGACAGTCAGGCGGTTCGACGCTGTGAATGTCACATGTATCTTTCGTTTGGACTTTGTACTTTTGTAGTTATCGTTTTGCCCATGTTGACCATTTCTTACGAAGCTCCTCTTTACGCGATCTACTATATGATGTATGATATATGTTGACATTGATATCTCTCAATTCATTTTCCAGTTCATACCCTGATCAATCCAGTGCTATATATGCATGCCTACGTCGTCTCCGGTAGATCACCATCTTTCGACCCCTCCGACTAAAACCATGGCTGCCAATCTCAAGCTCGCCGCCTTGTGCCTCCTCCTCGTCGTCTCCTCTCTCCCTTTGCTCGCCCGCGCCGAGTGCGAGTGCGAGGCCGGCGAGGAGGAGCACGACAAGGCGGGCGCGCTAAAGCTCAAGATCATCGCCATCTTCTGTATCCTCGTGGCCAGCGCCGCGGGTTGCGCCATCCCCTCGCTCGGCCGGAAGTTCCCGGCGCTGAGCCCGGACAAAGACCTGTTCTTCGCCATCAAGGCCTTCGCGGCGGGCGTTATTCTCGCCACGGCCTTCGTGCACATCCTCCCGGAGGCCTTCGAGCGGCTCGGTTCGCCGTGCCTCGTCGACGGGCCGTGGCAGAAGTTCCCGTTCGCCGGATTCGTCGCCATGCTCGCGGCCATCGCCACCCTCATCGTCGACACCATCGCCACGGGATACTTCCAGCGCGCGCACGCCAAGAATACATCCGCAGCCGTCGGGTACGTGGAGGCCTCCGACTCCGAGCAGCCGCACGGTGGGCACTCCCACGGCGTGTCCGCCGTCATCGCGTCGTCATTCTCCGACGACGGCGCGAA
Source organism: Triticum monococcum (assembly GCA_034509565.1). NCBI lineage: Eukaryota > Viridiplantae > Streptophyta > Magnoliopsida > Poales > Poaceae > Triticum > Triticum monococcum. The sequence goes on from CM067844.1 coordinate 597,890,753, forward strand.
GCTCATCCGTCACCGCGTCATCTCGCAGGTGCTGATGCTGATTGATCGATGCGTCCATACTAGTTGTAACTAAATTGTGCACGCATCAAGGCTGTGTGCATGCATACTCGACTGAGATTTAGGCTCCTATCATTACTCAAATCACTGTCGCCGTGGACGCTAATTAATTGGTCGATTCCAATGCTTTATCTGAATTAGGTGCTGGAGCTGGGGATCATAGTGCACTCGGTGATCATCGGCATGTCCTTGGGTGCATCTGAGAATGCCAGCACGATCAAACCACTCGTGGTCGCGCTAACTTTTCATCAATTCTTCGAAGGGATAGGGCTGGGAGGATGCATCGTTCAGGTATGCATATGTTTTGTACATCAGTTCACACCAGAGAATGGTATGCATATATTCCTCGATGTGAGTCGTTCCGCTCATATACGAGTATGTGCGTACAATAATAGACAAAAATGGATTTGCTAATCTTCTGACATCCACCAAAAATGACGTGTGAATTTGAGTTCTAGAAATGTGCAATATTATTCCACACATTTCCTAAACTACGTTCATATTTCTATAACCCTAAACTTAAATACTAAACTGAACCCTAAGCTTCTGAACTTTCTAAAATTGTCTCACCTGAACCCTAAGCTTCTGAACTATCTAAAATTGCTTCATCGGAACCCTAGCTTGGTCTGGAATTTAGAGGTTTCAAGGAATGTGATAAAAATTCATAGGTGTCTGGAGCGAGGTGAGTTTGTAATCTGTAAAATTCCATTAAAAAACACCATGACAATTTTTTTTTGCGAAAAAACTACTATAACAATTTGTGTCGTGTGCAAAACTAACAAGAGAAAGAATGATTCCTTGTGCCATATTACTATCGATTAAGCTTTGCAGGTTGCCAATTACTAGCATCCCCATGTCCAGGATCTTTTTCATTTTTTTGTTAAATTCAAAGGTGCAAAACCACACTAAGTAACGTGGTAAAGATTAGGAGGGTCGCTTAGTCTTCAAAGGTTCTACATAACTGAAAAATAATACATAGGTGTGTGGAGAGGTTTATATATATATGTGGCAGCTGAAAAATAATCAAGCAATACGATTATGTTATTTCATGGAAAAAGTTACAAAGGATAATAAATCTATCTTTGTCATTTTTCACAACGCATGTATATCATTTTTGTAAGTTATTTTTTGTGGCCTATCATTTCATAACATCCCCTGCAAACCATGATTTTAGAAATCGGTCCAAGGTTCATTTTAAAGGTTTAGGGTTTCATATAAATAGTTTCATGGTTTGGGGTTCTTAGTTAGACGAAGTCCGATAGTTCAGGGTTCAAAACTTAGAATGTTAGTTACTCCCTCTGTCCCATAATATAAGACGTTTTACAAGCTATGTTAGGTTGCAAAAATGTCTTATATTATGGGACGAAGGGAGTATATTGCACTGTTTCTAGATCAAATGAAAATTTGTTCTTATTTTCCTGTTTCTTCTTCCAAGAATCATTGGTCGAGAGAATTACACCAAAATATTCAAGTCGCTTTAGCGTTGTGTTGGATTATGAAAATTTAATTGACCCATTTGTACATATTTTCTTGTAGTACAATCAATAAAGTTGAAATTTAAAATCGCATCCTAGATGATAGAAAGAACAGAGATATTCAATATAATGTACCTTCTTGGTGGCTACTCTAGAAGCTTACCTTAATCAATTGTATAGTTTTGCATTCCACGAAATTTACACACTGCAAGAAGTTCGAGTGAATTTATATCACATGATTCACAGACAGCATAATTGTTTTTTTTTCGAAAAGGGGAGTACACCGGCCTCTGCATCGCAGGATGCACACATCCATTTTATTGAACGTGAATCAAGTTCAAGTCACCAAGTACCAGACAGTAATACAAACAAAAAGAAACAAAACCCCAATTGATTGTACCCAAGATTACATAGCTCATCCACATAATCTACGAGTGCCTTGCTAGTCAAATTGATTGAATAAACCCTACACAACCCTTTCCAGCCGGCTGTACCTAGAGGTCACTATTGTTTTACTCTTTAATTACATTGAGAGGCAATAAACCACAATATGGCTTACCAAACATGATACTAACTTCTTGGCCCATAAAATGATGGTAGAAAATGTAGGCTACGCAATTAATGAAATAACCTTGCTCTATCGTACAGGCTAGGTTTCGCCTCAAGTCTGTCTTGATGATGGCGCTCTTCTTCTCTCTCACGCTGCCAGTTGGTGTCGTGATCGGCATCGGGATATCCTCTGCTTACGACGAAAATAGCCCTAGGGCCCTAATCGTGGAAGGACTCCTCAGCGCTGCCGCCGCTGGAATTCTGATCTACATGGCGCTCGTCGACCTTCTAGCGGAAGACTTCATGAATCCTAGGGTGCAGAACAACGGAAGGTTGCAGGTCATCATTAACATCTCCTTGCTGGTTGGGACGGGTCTCATGTCCATGCTTGCTGTATGGGCATGAGAAATCCTCCTCGGCCAAAAATAATAAATTCGTTTTGAACTTTTTTATGAGGCGAGGATTTCTCTTTTTGTTTCTTTTTGAGAGGTTTTCTGATCTGTTTCTTGATTGCTTGTAAAAGGTGTGCATATATACATCAAACTCCACACGGTGAAATATACATGTACATTTGTTTGATATTACATGTTTACAACCATCAACAGTAGCACAAAGGCATTCATGCATGAGTGTTCATACTGGCGTGAGTATGGTGCATGACAACTATGTGTCTTCTCTATACCCAGAAAGAACATTTGAATAGCGTTAAGCTGCTAAGCTTTACAACCATCAAAACACAAAACCATTTCATGCATGAGCGATCATACTGGCGTGGGTGTGGTGTGCGATGAATGCATGTGCACTTTGTACTCCAGAAGTAAAATGAATGAATAATGTTACGCTGTCAAGCTCTACCACTTTAGCATATCGAAATTATGCTTTGTTTGTATTACCAAACAATGTGTGCACCCTGTGGCAAGCGTGGTTAGCCATCTCAATCCAAATCAAAAGTAGTGTATGTACAATTATTATCCCGGTTACATCAATTAAATGTGAGACTCCCCGCATCGAGGAAACAGCCCCGTGTCACCCAGCCCAGGGCGACTCGGGCGCTCCCATAAACGTAGCGCCACCAACCCCCTTTCCCTCCCCTCCCGCCGCGCTGCTGCCGTAGGAGGCCGTGGGCGAAGCCCGCGCGGCTGACGGCGGCCGGGCCTCTTCTCGTGGCGGGTGGTTCTCTTTCACACCCATCTCGAATAAATCGCAAAAAAAGGGACAGTCCCTAAAGAAGAACGATACATTGGCATTATCAGCAGCCCCCTCGGGGAGGACCGCCGACCCAATGAGTACTTTATGCTGAAACTTTCACGGGCTGGGTGACCCTGTGATAGTTCATGAGTTGTGCAACCTCTCGCGGGAGTGTACGTTGGTGATTCTTTGCGTGGTGGGAACACATATGACGAAGTATCGTGTGGAAGGTTTGTCTGGAACTTAGAGTTTAGATCATGCGTATGGTGTGGTAGCAGCGAAAGAAGTGGTGGTTTGTGCATTTTCTAGAAGAACCATCTAGTTTTGGAACTCTGCAATTTTTCTAATATCATATTGATATGGTGGTGAAGGAGGGGAATAAGGATCCCTGGAGATTAACTTGTTAGTATGGAGAATACAATAGGAGTTTGAGGCACAAAACATGGTACATGATGAGATTCTAAGAAGCTAACATTGATCTTCCTTGGTTGTGTATAAGAGACTTTAATGAAGTTCTTAGGCGGGAGGAGCAGTTTGATCCGAACCCACCAGAGAGTGTGGATGTGTGCCACCTTTTTTATTTGGGGCATCGAGGGCTGGACCGGACATTTGAGAGAACAATTTAAGGATGATATTTATGCCGGGTGCGTCTTGATCGGGCTTTAGCCTCTCAGGATTGGTGCAACTTATTTCGCTTAGCATCAGTGGTGCATCTAAGTGCCGTCAAATCTGACCATTTGCACATTCAGCTAATGAATTCGATGGAGTTCCATAATCAGCGCATTGCTAATGTGTGTCCTTTTCGTGTGGGAGATGTTGGAAATATGCCCTAGAGGCAAAAATAATGAAGTATTATTTACTTCCAAGTTTAGTTAAGGTTTGCAATCTATGTTATAACTGCTATGGTTGCCGGGTATGCAATTCGGAGGAAAACTCATGAGCACAAGTAGATTTATAAACAATAAAACAAGATTCTAGTCTTGCCTCCAGGACTAGCTCAAAGTGTTGATTGATGATTATGTTTTCCTGGTCATTGTCAAGTCAATAAAGCCGACAATGTTTGAGACCACGGTGTTGGTAGAACACTCGTGTTGAATTGACCCAAGTTGTATGTTATACTTAGAGATGTAATTGTCAAAAGTCTATAGTCCATAACACGGGAAGTTATCGTATGTATCATTCCTTAGACCATGAGAGTATCAAGTCACTCCATATCGTACGGTGCACTTTGTGGTTGTTCGAACGACAATGTTTGATCTTAACGACAACTTACGGGTTCATTCGAAAAATATGACGAGACGTTAGAGAGGCCGCGACTGGGATTTGCTCCTCTGATGATGGAAAGATATTCTTAGGTCCCTATCAATGTGATGGCATACATCATCATTTGGCCGGACACAACGTGAATTTTGAAGGAAATATGCCCTAGAGGCAATAATAAAGTTTTCGTTTAATATTTCCTTATATCATGTTAAATGTTTATTATTCATGCTAGAATTATATTAATCGGAAACTTGATACATGTGTGGATACATAGACAAAACACTGTGTCCCTAGTAAGCATCTACTAGACTAGCTCGTTAATCAAAGATGGTTAAGTTTCCTAACCATAGACTTGTGTTGCCATTTGATGAACGGGGTCACATCATTAGGAGAATGATGTGATGGACATGACCCATTCGTTAGCTTAGCATTATGATCGTTCAGTTCTATTGCTATTGCTTTCTTCATGTCAAATACATATTCCTTTGACTATGAGATTATGCAACTCCCGGATACCAGAGGAATACCTTGTGTGCTATCAAACGTCACAACGTAACTAGGTGATTATAAAGAGGCTCTACGGGTATCTCCGAAGGTGTTTGTTGGGTTGGCATAGATCAAGATTAGGATTTGTCACTCTGAGTATCGGAGAGGTATCTCTAGGCCCTCTCGGTAATGTGATACGTCTCCAACGTATCTATAATTTTTGATTGCTCCATGCTATATTATCTACTGTTTTGGGAAATATTGGGCTTTATTTCCACGTTTATATTACTTTTGGGACTAACCTATTAACCGGAGGCCCAGCCCAGATTTGTTGTTTTATCCCTATTTCAGTGTTTTGAAGAAAAGGAATATCAGACGGAGTCGAAACGGAACGAAATCAACTGGAGAAGTTATTTTTGGAAGGAAACACACCTGATGGACTTGGACCCCACGTCAGAAGATACGGGAGCTGCCCATGAGGGTGGGGGGCGCGGCCCCCTAGGGCGCGCCCCCTGCCTCGTGGGGCCCCCGTGGCTCCCCTGACGTGCTTCTTCTGCCTATATAACTCCATATACCCTAAAACTTCCAGAACGCACAATAGATCGGGAGTTCCGCCGCCAGAAGCCTTCGTAGCCACCGAAAACCAATCTAGACCCGTTCCAGCACCCTGCCGGAGGGGGCAATCCTTTCTCGGTGGCCATCTTCATCATCCCGGTGCTCTCCATGACGAGGAGGGAGTAGTTCTCCCTCGGGGCTGAGGGTATGTACCAGTAGTTATGTGTTTGATCTCTCTCTCTCTCTCTCTCTCTCTCTCTCTCTCTCTCTCTCTCTCTCTCGTGTTCTTGATTTGGCACGATCTTGATGTATCGCGAGCTTTGCTATTATAGTTGGATCTTATGTTTCTCCTCCCCCTCTTCTCTCTTGTAATGAATCGAGTTTCCCCTTTGAAGTAATCTTATCGGATTGAGTCTTTAAAGACTTGAGAACACTTGATGTATGTCTTGCCGTGGATATCTGTGGTGACAATGGGATACCACGTGCCACTTGATGTATGTTTTGGTGACCAATTTGCGGGTTTCATGACATTGGGAACCTATGCATAGGGGTTGGCACACGTTTTCGTCATGATTCTCCGGTAGAAACTTTGGGGCACTCTTTGAGGTCCTTTGTGTTGGTTGAATAGATGAATCTGAGATTGTGTGATGCATATCGTATAATCATGCCCACGGATACTTGAGGTGACATTGGAGTATCTAGGTGACATTAGGGTTTTGGTTGATTTGTATCTTAAGGTGTTATTCTAGTACGAACTCTAGGACTGTTTGTGACACTTATAGGAATAGCCCAATGGATTGATTAGAAAGAATAACTTTGAGGTGGTTTCGTACCCTACCATAATCTCTTCGTTCGTTCTCCTCTATTAGTGACTTTGGAGTGACTCTTTGTTGCATGTTGAGGGATAGTTATGTGTTCCAATTATGTTAGTATTGTTGAGGGAACTTACACTAGCGAAAGTATGAACCCTAGGCCTTATTTCCTAGCATTGCAATACCGTTTACGCTCGCTTTTATCATTTGTTACCTTGCTGTTTTTATTATTTCAGATTACAAAAACCTTTATCTACCATCCATATACCACTTGTATCATCATCTCTTCGCCGAACTAGTGCACCTATACAATTTACCATTGTATTGGGTGTGTTGGGGACACAAGAGACTCTTTGTTATTTGGTTGCAGGGTTGCTTGAGAGAGACCATCTTCATCCTACGCCTCCTACGGATCGATAAACCTTAGGTCATCCACTTGAGGGAAATTTGCTACTGTCCTACAAACCTCTGCACTTGGAGGCCCAACAATGTCTACAAGAAGAAGGTTGTGTAGTAGACATCAAGCTCTTTTTTGGCGCCGTTGCCGGGGAGGTGAGTGCTTAAAGGTATATCTTTAGATATTGCAATCGAGTCTTTTAGTTTATTGTTTTATCACTAGTTTAGTCTATAAAAGAAAATTATAAAAAAATGGAATTGAGTTTGTCTCATACGCTTCATCTTTTTAATATCTTTCGTGAGTATGATGGAAAGGAAAATTGTGCTCAAGTGCTAGAAGAAGAATGCATTAGAATGTTTGGCACTAAATATTTGAATGATGAGCATGATTGCAATGTTGTTAGTATGAATTCCTTGAATATCCATGATGCTAATGATATGCAAAGCCACAAGCTTGGGGAAGCTATGTTTGATGAAGATGATATTTTTGTCCCCCAAGTTTTGATGAGAAAATTTATTATGAAATAAGCATGCCTCCTATTTATAATGATTATATTGATGAAAGTGGATTTGGAGAGGTCATGACTTTATTTAGAGATGAATCCACTATTTCGGATGAGGTTCCAATTGATTATGAGAACAAAGTTGCTATCTATGATGATTATTGTGATGACTTGTATGCTATAAAGAATAATGATATCCGTGAAACTTGTCATCATGATTTTAGTTTTCAATTGGATTATGCCTCACATGATAATTATTTTGTTGAGTTTTCTCTCACTATAATTCATGAGAAGAATTTTACATATGTGGAGAGTAATAAAAATTCTATGCTTGTAGATCATGAAAAGAATGATTTAGGTGCTGATTATATTGTTGAATTCATTCATGATGCTACTGAAAATTATTATGAGGGAGGAACATATGCTTGTAGGAATTGCAATAATATCAAGTTTCCTCTCTATGTGCTTAAAATTTTGAAGTTATGCTTGTTTTACCTTCCTATGCTAGTTGATTATTGTTCCCACAAGTTGTTTGCTTACAAAATCTCTATGCATAGGAAGTATGTTAGACTTAAATGTGCTAGTCATATTCTTCATGATGCTCTCTTTATGTTTCAATTCTTATCTTTTACGTGAGCATCGTTGAAATCATCATGCCTAGCTAGGGGCGTTAAACGACAGCGCTTGTTGGGAGGCAACCCAATTTTATTTTTGTTCCTTACTTTTTTCTCATGTTTAGTAATAAATAATTCATCTAGATTCTGTTTAGATGTGTTTTTATGTGTTTAATTAGTGTTTGTGCCAAGTAGAACCTTTGGTAAGACTTGAGGAAAGTCTTGTTGATCATGCTGTCAAAAACAGAAACTTTAGCGCTCACAAGAATTGCTGCCATTTTTATTTGGAGAGTGCTATTTAGTTAATTCTTTTTGAAGATGATTAATAGATAAATTTCTCAGGTCCAGAAATTTATTTTAGAATTTTATGAGTTCCATAAGTATACGTTTGATCCATATTACTACATACTGTTCTGTTTTTGACAGATTCTGTGTTCGATGTGTTGTTTGCTTATTTTGATGAATCTATGGCTAGTAAAATAGTTTATAAACCATAGAGAAATTGGAATACAGTAGGTTTAACACCAATATAAATAAATAATGAGTTAATTACAGTACCTTGAAGTGGTGATTTATTTTCTTATACTAACGGAGCTTACGGGTTTTCTGTTAAGTTTTGTGTTGTGAAGTTTTCAAGTTTTGGGTAAGGATTCGATGGACTATGGAATAAGGAGTGGCAAGAGCTTAAGCGTGGGGATGCCCGAGGCACCCCAAGGTAATATTCAAGGACAACCAAAAGCCTAAGCTTGGGGATGCCCCGGAAGGCATCCCCTCTTTCGTCTTCGTTCATCGGTAACTTTACTTGGAGCTATATTTTTATTCACCACATGATATGTGTTTTGCTTGGAGCGTAAATTTATTTTGTTAGGATTTACTTTCTGTTATTTAGAAAAATGTTTTGCATCTTTTATTTCAATAAAAGTGGCATTAATAGTCTTTACTATGCCTATGTTACAAGTATAGATGTTGTTGTTTGAAAACAGAAAGTTTACCGCTGTTGCAATAATTCCCTAGAAAAGTAAGAATGAGATAAAATGTTGAAACCTTTTGCATATTAAGCTCTGATAAATTTAATACAGTGGGAATTTTATTTCATAATTTTTGGAGCTAGGGAAGTATGGATGTTGCAGCATTCTTCACAGACTATCCTGTTTAGGCAGATTGCTGTTATGTTTGCATTGTTTGCATATGTTTGCTTCTTTAATGATTCTATTTGAGGATAGGACTATTAAATATGCAGAGGCATTTAGTATGCAATGTTTAATAATAATTTTGGGGATTTTCTACAGTAGAGTATGATAAGGTTTTTGCAATGGTTTATACTAACTTATCTCACGAGTCCTTGTTGAGTTTTGTGTGGATGAAGCTTTTGAGATTTAGGGAGACCGTGATATGAGAGGAATTAAGGAGACACAAAGGCTCAACCTTGGGGATGCACAAGGCACCCCAATATAATGTTTCAAGAAGTCTCAAGCATCTAAGCTTGGGGATGCCCCGGTTGGCATCCCACCTTTCTTCTTCAACAATTTATCGGTTAGTATCGGTTGATCCTAAGTTTTTGCTTCTTCACATGATTTTTGCTATTCTTAGAATGTCATTTTATTTTGCTTTGCTTGCTGTTTTAATAAAATACCAAGATCTGAAATTATTAAATGTTAGAGAGTCTTCACATAGTTGCATAATTATTCGACTACTCATATCTTCACTTATATCTTTCGGAGTAGTTTGTCGTTTGCTCTAGTGCTTCGCTTATATCCTTTTAGAGCATGGTGGTAGTTTTATTTTGAAGAAATAGATGAACTCTCATGCTTCACTTATATTGTTTTGAGAGTCTTAAATAGCATGGTAATTTGCTTAAAATCCTAATATGCTAGGTATTCAAGAATAATAAAATTCTCTTATGAGTGTGTTGAATACTATGAGAAGTTTGATACTTGATAATTGTTTTGAGATATGGAGATGGTGATATTAGAGTCATGCTAGTTGAGTGGTTATGAATTTGAGAAATACTTGTGTTGAAGTTTGTGATTCCCGTAGCATGCACGTATGGTGAACCGTTATGTGATGAAGTCGGGGTATGATTTATTTATTGATTGTCTTCCTTATGAGTGGCGGTCGGGGATGAGCGATGGTCTTTTCCTACCAATCTATCCCCCTAGGAGCATGCGCGTAGTACTTTGTTTCGATAACTAATAGATTTTTGCAATAAGTATGTGAGTTCTTTATGACTAATGTTGAGTCCATGGATTATACGCACTCTCACCCTTCCACCATTGCTAGCCTCTCTAGTACCGCGCAACTTTCGCCGGTATCATACACCCACCATATACCTTCCTCAAAACAGCCACCATACCTACCTATTATGGCATTTCCATAGCCATTCCGAGATATATTGCCATGCAACTTTCCACCGTTCTGTTTATTATGACACGCTTCATCATTGTCATATTGCTATGCATGATCATGTAGTTGACATCGTATTTGTGGCAAAGCCACCGTTCATAATTCTTTAATACATGTCACTCATGCATCATTGCACATCCCGGTACACTGCCGGAGGCATTCATATAGAGTCATACTTTGTTCTAGTATCGAGTTGTAATCATTGAGTTGTAAATAAATAGAAGTGTGATGATCATCATTAATAGAGCATTGTCCCAAATAAAAAAGGAAGGCAAAAAAAGAGAAAGGCCATAAAAAAAGATAGGCCAAATAAAAACATAAAAATAATAATAAAAAGGGGCAATGCTACTATCCTTTTTCCACACTTGTGCTTCAAAGTAGCACCATGTTCTTCATATAGAGAGTCTAATATGTTGTCAATTTCATATACTAGTGGGAATTTTTCATTATAGAACTTGGCTTGTATATTCCAATGATGGGCTTCCTCAAAATGCCCTAGGTCTTCGTGAGCAAGCGAGTTGGATGCACACCCACTAGTTTCTTTTGTTGAGCTTTCATACATTTATAGCTCTAGTGCATCTGTTGCATGGCAATCCCTACTCACCCACATTTTTATCTATTGATGGGCATCTCCATAGCCCATTGATACGCCTAGTTGATGTGAGACTATCTTACCCCTTTTTGTCTTCTCCACAACCACCACTCTATTCCACCTATAGTGCTATATCCATGGCTCACGCTCATATATTGCGTGAAGATTGAAAAAGTTTGAGAACATCAAAAGTATGAAACAATTGCTTGGCTTGTCATCGGGGTTGTGCATGATTTAAATATTTTGTGTGGTGAAGATGGAGCATAGCCAAACTATATGATTTTGTAGGGATAACCTTCTTTGGCCATGTTATTTTGAGAAGACATAATCGCTTTGTTAGTATGCTTGAAGTATTATTATTTCTATGTCAATATGAACTTTTGTCTTGAATCTTATGGATCTGAATATTCATACCACAATTAAGACGAATTACATTGAAACTATGCCAACTAGCATTCCACATCAAAAATTATCTTTTTATCATTTACCTACTCAAGGACGAGCAGGAATTAAGCTTGGGGATGCTTGATACGTCTCCAACGTATCTATAATTTTTGATTTCTCCATGCTATATTATCTACTGTTTTGGGCAATATTGGGATTTATTTTCCACTTTTATATTACTTTTGGGACTAACCTATTAACCGGAGGCCCAGCCCAGATTTGCTGTTTTATGCCTAATTCAATGTTTTGAAGAAAAGGAATATCAGACGGAGTCGAAACGGAACGAAATCAACTAGAGAAGTTATTTTTGGAAGGAAACACACCTGATGGACTTGGACCCCACGTCAGAAGATACGGAAGCTGCCCACGAGGGTGGGGGCGCCCCCCTAGGGCGCGCCCCCTGCCTCATGGGGCCCCTGTGGCTCCCCTAGCGTGCTTCTTCTACCTATATAACTCCATATACCCTAAAACTTCCAGAATGCACAATAAATTGGGAGTTCCGCCGCCAGAAGCCTCCGTAGCCACCGAAAACCAATCTACACCCATTTCGGCACCCTGCCGGAGGGGGCAATCCTTCCCCGGTGGCCATTTTCATCATACCGGTGCTCTCCATGACGAGGAGGGAGTAGTTCTCCCTCAGGGCTGAGGGTATGTACCAGTAGCTATGTGTTTGATCTCTCTCTCTCTCTCTCTCTCGTGTTCTTGATTTGGCACGATCTTGCTGTATCGCGAGCTTTGCTATTATAGTTGGATCTTATGTTTCTCCTCCCCCTCTTCTCTCTTGTAATGAATCGAGTTTCCCCTTTGAAGTAATCTTATCGGATTGAGTCTTTAAAGACTTGAGAACACTTGATGTATGTCTTGCCGTGGATATCTGTGGTGACAATGGGATACCACGTGCCACTTGATGTATGTTTTGGTGACCAACTTGCGGGTTTCGTGACATTGGGAACCTATGCATAGGGGTTGGCACACGTTTTCGTTGTGATTCTCTGGTAGAAACTTTGGGGCACTCTTTGAGGTCCTTTGTCTTGGTTTAATAGATGAATCTGAGATTGTGTGATGCATATCGTATAATCATGCCCACGGATACTTGAGGTGACATTGGAGTATCTAGGTGACATTAGGGTTTTGGTTTATTTGTATCTTAAGGTGTTAGTCTAGTACGAACTCTAGGGTTGTTTGTGACACTTATAGGAATAGCCCAATGGATTGATTGGAAAGAATAACTTTGAGGTGGTTTCCTACCCTACCATAATCTCTTCGTTCGTTCTCCGCTATTAGTGACTTTGAAGTGACTCTTTGTTGCATGTTGAGGGATAGTTATGTGATCCAATTATGTTAGTATTGTTGAGGGAACTTACACTAGCGAAAGTATGAACCCTAGGCCTTATTTCCTAGCATTGCAATACCGTTTACGCTCACTTTTATCATTCGTTACCTTGATGTTTTTATTATTTCAGATTACAAAAACCTTTATCTACCATCCATATACCACTTGTATCACCATCTCTTCGCCGAACTAGTGCACCTATACAATTTACCATTGTATTGGGTGTGTTGGGGACACAAGAGACTCTTTGTTATTTGGTTGCAGGGTTGCTTGAGAGAGACCATCTTCATCCTATGCCTCCTACGGATTGATAAACCTTAGGTCATCCACTTGAGGGAAATTTGCTACTGTCCTACAAACCTCTGCACTTGGAGGCCCAACAACGTCTACAAGAAGAAGGTTGTGTAGTAGACATCATAATGCACATCACAAGAAGCCTTGCAAGAAAAGTAACTAATGGGTTAGTTGCAGGATGATGTATTTGGAACGAGTAAAGATACTTGCCGGTAACGAGATTGAACTAGGTATGTAGATACCGACGATCGAATCTCGCGCAAGAGTAACATACCGATGACAAAGGGAATAACTTATGTTGTCATAACGGTTTGACCGATAAAGATCTTTGTAGAATATGTAGGAGCCAATATGAGCATCCATGTTCCGCTATTGGTTATTAACCGGAGAAGTGTCTCGGTCATGTCTACATAGTTCTCGAACCCGTAGGGTGTGCACGCTTAACGTTCATTGACAATATAATATTATATGAGTTATGTGATTTGGTGACTGAATGTTGTTCTAAGTCCCGAATGAGATCACGGACATGACTAGGAGTCTCAAAATGGTCGAGAGGTAAAGATTGATATATAGAACGATGGTATTCGGGCATCGGAAGTGTTCCGGAGGGTACCGTGTACTTATCGGGTCAGCGGAAATGAGTTTCGGGCACCTCCTGCAAAGATATGGGCCTTATGGGCCAAGTGAGGGAACACACCATCCCTGGTGTGCTCCTACAGAGGCCAGCCCTATGAGGAGGATAAGTAAAGAGGGGAGGGCAAGGAAAGTGTGGGTTAGGATTCCTACTTCCTTCCCTCTCCCCCCTCTTCCCTTCCCCCCTCGGTTATATATGGCAGGGGGCGCGTGCGGTTGGGAGGGACTCCAAGTAGGATTCCTCCTACTTGGGAGCTCCCATGGCTGCTCCTCCCTCCCTCCCACCTATATATATGAGGAGGGGAGCGCCTAGCACAGACTAGATAATTGCCTAGCCGTGTGTGGCGCCCCTCTCCACAGTTTACACCTCTGGTCATATTTTCGCGGTGCTTGGGCGAAGCCCTGTTGAGGGAGTCCTGGATTAGGGGACCTCCGGACAGTCGGACTATATTCTTTGGCCGGACTGTTAGACTATGAAGATGTAAGATTGAAGACTTTGTCTCCTGTCCGGATGGGACTCTACTTGGCGTGGAAGGCAAGCTAGGCAATACGAATATGCATATATCCTCCTTTGTAACCGACCTTATGTAACCCTAGCCCTCTCCGGTGTCTATATAAACCGGAGGGTTTTAGTCCGTAGGACAACACACACAATCATACCATAGGCTAGCTTCTAGGGTTTAGCCTCTCTGATCTCGTGGTAGATCTACTCTTGTACTACCCATATCATCAATATTAATCAAGAAGGACGTAGGGTTTTACCTCCATCAAGAGGGCCCAAACCTGGGTAAAACTTCGTGTCCCCTGCCTCCTGTTACCATCCGCCTAGACGCACAGTTCGGGACCCCCTACCCGAGATCCGCCGGTTCTAACACCGACATTGGTGCTTTCATTGAGAGTTCCTCTGTGTCGTCGTTGTTAGGCTTGATGGCTCCTATGATCATCGATAGCGATGTAGTCCAGGGTGAGACTTTTTTCCCCGGGCAGATTTTTGTATTCGGTGGCTTTGCTCTGCGGGCCAATTCGCTTGGCCACCTGGAGCAGATTGAAAGCTACGCCCCTGGCGATCAAGTCAGGTTTGGAAGCTTAAACTACATGGCCGATATCCGTGGAGACTTGATCTTCAACGGATTCGAGCCTCTGCCTTGTGCGTCACGCGGTCATGATGAGTATGATTTAGCTCTACCATCAGACAGTGTTCAGGAGATCGCACCGGCAGCCGCTCTGACCCTCAATTCGGAGCCAGTTGCGCCGTCCATGGACGGGTGGATGGACCCCGCCACAGAGGCCTTACCCTCATCGGCGATCGAGCTGAACATCGACCTTACTCCGCACGAGAGCCGTGTTGACAAACGGCCGGATCTCTCTCCGGCCACGGACTCCGAACTGCCTGCGCCCGTTCCTAGAGAATCCGATTGGGCTCCGTTCATAGAGTTTACCTCCGCGCATATTTTTCAGCACTCGCCCTTTGGCGACATACTGAACTTGTTAAGGTATCTCTCCTTGTCAGGAGGATCCTGGCCGAACTATGTCCGGCAGGATTGGGATGCGGACGACGAAGAAACTCGCGGCCCACCCACCACCCACTTAGTAGCCACTGTCGATGACTTAACCGACATGCTCGACTTTGACTTCGAAGACATCGACGGTATGGACGACGATGCAGGAGACGAAGATGAACCACTGCCCATAGGGCACTGGACAGCCACCTCATCATACGACATATACATGGTGGACACACCCAAAGAAGGCAATGGCGACGAGGCAGCGGAGGATGACCCCTCCAAGAAGCAACCCAAGCGCTGACGTGAGCGGCGCCGCTCTAAGTCCCGCCAAAGCAAAAGTGGTGATACTGGCACATGAGATAATAACACTCCAGATAGTGCCGAAGACAACAACAATCCCCTCCAGCAAGATTTAGAGTAGGAGGATGGAGGAGCCAGCCCTCCTGAGAGAGCGGCAGATGGAGAAGCGAAGGATGATAATTACATGCCCCCCTCCGAAGACGAAGCAAGCCTCGGCGATGACGAATTCGCCGTGCCAGAGGATCCCGTCGAACAAGAGTGCTTCAAGCGCAGACTTATAGCCACGGAAAATAGCCTTAAGAAAAAGCAGCAGCAACTTCAAGCTGATCAAGATCTGCTAGCTGACAGATGGACCGAAGTCCTCGCGGCCGAGGAATATAAACCCGAGCGCCCCTCCAAGAGTTACCCAAAATGCAGGTTGCTACCCCGACTGGAGGAAGAAGCGTATGACGTGGTTGATCGGCCACCTCGTGGCCGCGATAGAGAGGCATTCCAGCCAAAAACTCAGCCTGCACCCCGACGCCATTCAAATAAAAAGGCATGAGGAAATACGCCAGACCTGCAAGACGTATTGGAGGACAAAGCAAAACATGAAAGATCGATCTACGGATCACGAGGGCGCGCCACTATGCGAGACGATAAACGTCACGCCGGATACAGTAAAAGTCAATCCGGCCGGGCCGAACACAGCGGGCAAGACCCATTCGAGCTGCGTCGCGATATAGCCCAATACAGAGGCGCCGCACACCCCCTATGCTTCACAGACGAAGTAATGGATCATCAAATCCCAGAGGGTTTCAAACCCGTAAATATTGAATCATACGACGGCACAACAGATCCTGCGGTATGGATCGAGGATTTCCTCCTCCACATCCACATGGCCCGCGGCGATGACTTACACGCCATCAAATACCTCCCACTAAAGCTCAAAGGACCAGCGCGACATTGGATTAACAGCTTGCCAGCAGAGTCCATTAGCTGTTGGGAAGATCTGGAAGCCGCATTCCTCGACAACTTTCAGGGCACTTATGTGCGACCACCAGACGTCGATGACTTGAGCCACATAATTCAGCAGCCAGAAGAATCGGCCAGACAATTCTGTACACGGTTCCTAACAAAGAAAAATCAGATCGTCGACTGTCCGGATGCAGAGGCCCTAGCAGCTTTCAAGCATAACATCCGCGACGAGTGGCTTGCCCGGCACCTTGGACGGGAAAAGTCGAAATCTATGGCAGCCCTCACGACACTCATGACCCGCTTTTGTGCGGGAGAAGACAGTTGGCTGGCTCGCAGTAATAACATATCAAAAAACCATGGTACTTCAGATACCAAGGACAGCAATAGCAGGTCACGTCGCAATAAACATAAGCGCCACATTAACAACGATAATACCGAGGATACGTCAGTCAATGCCGAATTCAAAGGCTCTAAACCCGGTCAGCGAAAAAAGCCATTTAAAAGAAGCACTCTAGGCCCGTCCAGTTTGGACCGCATACTCGATCGCTCGTGTCAAATACACGGTACCCCTGACAAGCCAGCCAACCACACCAACAGGGAATGCTGGGTGCTCAAGAAGGCCAGCAAGTTAATTGCCGAAGACAAAGATAAGGGGTCACACAACGATGAAGAAGAGGAGCCCCGGCAGCCGAACACCGGAGGACAGAAGAGGTTCCCCCCACAAGTGCGGACGGTGAACATGATATACGCAACCCACATCCCCAAGAGGGAGTGGAAGCGTGCGCTCAGGGACGTATATGAGTTGGAGCCAGTCGCCCCAAAGTTCAACCCATGGTCCTCCTGCCCGATCACCTTTGATCGCAGGGACCACCCCACTAGTATCCGTCACGGCGGATTCGCCGCACTGGTCTTAGACCCAATCATTGACGGATTTCACCTCACTTGAGTCCTTATGGACGGCGGCAGCAGCCTAAACCTGTTTTACTAGGACACAGTGTGCAAAATGGGTATAGACCCCTCAAGGATCAAACCCACAAAAATGACCTTTAAAGGCGTCATTCCAGGTGTAGAGGCCCATTTCACGGGATCAATTACACTGGAAGTGGTCTTCGGATCCCCGGATAACTTCCGAAGCGAAGAACTAATCTTCGATATAGTCCCGTTCCGCAGTGGCTATCATGCACTGCTCGGGTGAACCGTATTTGCGAGATTCAATGCAGTACCGCATTATGCATACCTCAAGCTCAAGATGCCAGGACCCCGGGGGGTCATCACAGTTAATGGAAACACAGAGTGCTCTCTCCGCACGGAGGAGCACACTGCGGCCCTCGCAGCAGAAGCGCAAAGCAGCCTCTCAAGGCAATCCACCAGTTCGGCGTTTCAAGACCCGGACACCTTCAAACGCGCTCGGAGTAATCGGCAACTAGACCGCCTGGCACGGTCTGAGCTCGCGTAGCAATGCGGCTCCCACCCCGGCCCAAGCCAAACGGCGAAATTCATGCCACGCGTACATAATTACGCATTGAAAATACCATGGGCACAGGTGGGGAGGGGGGCACAACTACGGCACGCTCCAAGACGCGGCTTAAACCGCACTAGGGCCTTCCCGCTTTGTTATTTTTCTCTTTCAGGACTTTAATCTCTGGAAACCTTGTCCGGCAGCATGATTACCAAACACATGATGCGGCAACCAAGAGAGGCAGAAAGCTGCATCACACCACGGAACTCCCAGGTGGATTACGATAACGAGTGAAATATTTGCTTTAATACTATTCCTCAGCTTGCCCTTGGAAGGGACATAGTCCTACTTTTTGCTTATCGCACTATCTGCATCATTCTGCTTTAACGCACCTCTTTGAATAAACAACGCATAACATTACGACTATTATTGCATTCTTGTTTTATATATGTGTGTTCATTAATGACGCCTTGCAACCGTACACTTTGGTACGGCCAACACACCAGGGGCTTAAGTACCCCACAATATGGTGTGAGAAGTCCGAACACTTTCACAAGTGCGGCATCCCGAACTTATAGCATTATATGCATCAGCTCCGAATCATGTCTTTGGTCAAATGTTGGGTTTGCCCAGCTCCTATGTTTTGGTACCTTACGTTCCGCTCTATCGGCTAAGGTAGCGCTAGGAGAACTACTGCGATTGTGCCCCGGTTCTGCTGGGCTAAGCACCTTAGTAGAGAAAGCTAAAACTGACTATCATGATAAGGCGAGAGACTGGTCGCTGTTCGGCGAGGTTTCGAGTCCCTAAAGGAGCGAGGAGCCGGTCCTGTCCGGCTTAAAGGCGTGTATCACGCCCCGAATTCAGCCTTCCGAATACGAGGGGCTTCGCCGAAATTTAAAATTATAGAATTCTATGGCTAAGTGAGAGTGATAAAGCATTATTAGTCCGGTTGCCTTGTTCGCTGTGCTGAGCACCTCCTTCGAAGGACCCAAAATTGGGAACAAGAGTGCTCAGGTTTATCCCGAACACCCCAGCACTCGTGGCATGGGGGCAAAAGCCGAGGACTAGCCATCTCTCAGATTGGATAAACAGCCAAACAAAAGGTAATATTTTAAATTCAAACAAGCGTTGCATAGCGCATATGAAACAAGTTTTCACCATACAGGATCACACGAGCAAGTTTACTCAAATATTACATCCTTTGAACATTCGTCCGCTACAAGACGGGCACCCTTCAGGACACCCTCATAATAAATTTCGGGGGTGCTATGCTCCTTGCCCTGCGGCGGTCCCTCCTTGATCAGCTTCACGACGTCTAGCTTGGCCCATTGCACCTTCACGCGGGCGAAAGCCCGGCGTGCACCTTCGATGCAAACAGACTACTTGACGACCTCCAGCCATGGGCAGGCGTCCACAATCCGCCTCACCAGGCTGAAGTAGCTGTTCGGAAGGGCGTCGCCAGGCCACAGCCAGACTATAAAGCCCTTCATGGCCTGTTCGGCCGCTTTGTGTAGCTCGACCAGCTGCTTCAGCTGGTCGCTCATAGGCACTGGGTGTTCGGTCCCAGTATACTGATACCAGAACAGCTTCTCCGTTGAGCTTCCCTCCTCGGTCTGGTAAAACTATGCGGCATCCGACACGTTGTGGGGCAAATCTGCGAATGCTCCTGGAGAGCTCCGGATCCGGGTAAGTAATAGGTAATTTACTTTCACATGCTTGCTTTGCATATAGAATGCCTTACCCGCCGCTATTTTCTTCATCACGTCAATCTCCTGGAGGGCCTTTTGGGCTTCGGCCTTGGCACTTTTCGTGCTCTCGAGGGCCGCGGCAAGCTCAGACTCTCGCGTCTTCGAGTCAATCTCCAACACCTCGTGATTTTTCACGAGAGCCTGGAGCTCTTGCTGCACCTCGCCCACCCGAGCCTCTTGCCTTTCCCGCTCGGTGCGCTCCTTGGCCGCTTTATCTTCGGCCTCGGACGGCGCTTGCCTTAGGGTCGCCACTTCGGTCGTGGCCCCTGGGAAATTCATGATGATCCTGTCATTTTGCAATCGCATTCTTTTTATACATATCCATAAACTAGGTATTACTTACCTTTGTTCTCCTCGAGCTGCCTCTTGGCAAGGCCGAGCTCGTCCTTGGACACTTTAAGGTCCTGCTTCAGTGCGGCGACCTCCGCAATCAGTGCGGCAGATGCCAGTAGCGAAGCCTGCATATGCATATTGACATACTTATATTAGACTCCTGCGATGTTGTTTGATCCTCTGTTCGGCTTTTCTTTGTGAACACCGAACAGAGCATCAGGGGCTACTGTCTATGCGGTAATATTTTTCCTATATTTTAACACTTACCTCAAAGCCTGTTAGAAGGCTGGCACAGGCTTCAGTCAATTCGCTCTTGGTGGACTGTACCTTCTGGACCACCGCACTCATAATAGTATGGTGCTCCTCGTCGATGGAAGCGCTGCGAAGTGCTCCCAGCAGATTGTCTGGCACCTCTGGATGGACAGAGGTCACCAGCACAGGCGTCTCGCCCCTCTTGGAAGGAGGCCGCCTGCCCGAGTCCGGAACCACTGGAGGTTCCGGCGCGGTGTTCGGCTGAGGGCCGAACTCAGAGCCCTCAGGAGAATTGTCCCCTTTGCTCCCGGAGTCCGGAAGGTCGCCTTGAGGCGCCTCCGGGACTGTCTCCCCTCGACCCGGTGCCTCCTGAGATAGTACCTCAGCGTCATCCACAGGGCAAGGGGAGGTGGCGGTCGGAAGTGGATCGCTATCCATATCCAACGAGCCCAGGGAGCCGTCCGACGATACATCGATACGGGCTCGTGGCGGCCTGCATAATCATATTCGGCGTTAGGGAAAGTAGTGCGATAAAGGAATGCTATGATTTACTCTAGTATCCGAATATTTATGACCTCCCCAGGGGCTTGGCCCTGGGCAACCACTCGTCTTCGCCTTCGGCAGCGGCGGTGGAACTGTCTGGAAGAAGAGTCCTTCCCTTCTTGGACCCTTCAGCCCCGTAGTTGGGGCGACCTTCCTTTTCTTGTCTCCCCCGCCTGGAGGGGGAGCATCTTCTTCTTCCTCCTCGTCTTCCGGGGAGGAGTGTGCCGCAGAGTCATCGGACGGTGAGTCCGATGACGCCTGGCGTCGGGAACTCTTTCAGGTTCCTTTGGCCTTCTTGGTCTTCTCCGGCACTGTGTAAGGAGCCGGAGTCAGCATCTTCGCCAGGAGAGTGTCTGCCAGGCCTTCGGGCAAAGGAGCCGGACAGTCGATCTGTCCGGCCGTCTCCTGCCAGTCCTGTCAAAGGTACGGGAGCTTAGATCCCACATAGAGTCAAACTATGAAAAACAAGTATCCTGTGAGAGGTAAAACAGCTTACCGCGCTGGCTTGGCGCTTCGCGCAGAATCCGCAGTCCTCGGTAGTGGGAGGGGGAACCTCGGCACTCTTGAATAGCACCTTCTAGGCTTCTTCGTGAGTTGTGTCGAAGAGCCTGTTCAGAGTTCGGTGCTGGGCTGGGTCGAACTCCCACAAGTTGAAAGCCCGTTGTCGGCACGGGAGGATCCGGCGGACGAGCATGACCTGGACTACGTTGACGAGTTTGAGCTTCTTGTTCACCATGTTTTGAATACATGTTTGGAGTCCGGTCAGCTCTCCCGAACTACCCCAGGACAGGCCCTTCTCTTGCTAGGAGGTGAGCCGTGTGGGGAAGCCAGATCGGAACTCGGGGGCCGCTGCCCATTTAGGGTCACGCGGCTCGGTGATATAGAACCACCCCGATTGCCACCCCTTTATGGTCTCCACGAAGGAGCCCTCGAGCCATGTGACATTGGGCATCTTGCCCACCATGGCGCCTCCGCACTCCGCCTGGCGGCTGCTCACTACCTTCGGCTTGACGTTGAAGGTCTTCAGCCATAAGCCGAAGTGGGGCTTGATGCGGAGGAAGGCCTCGCAAACGACGATAAACGCCGAGATGTTGAGGATGAAGTTCGGGGCCAGATCATGGAAATCCAGGCCATAGTAGAACATGAGCCCCCGGACGAATGGGTGGAGAGGGAATCCCAGTCCGCGGAGGAAGTGGGTAAGGAACACTACACTCTCATGGGGCCTGGGGGTGGGGATTAGCTGCCCCTCATCTGGGAGCCGGTGCATGATGTCGTCGGGCAGGTATCCGGCTCTCCTCAGCTTCTTGATGTGTCCCTCCGTGACGGAGGAGACCATCTACCTGCCTCCTACTCCAGACATGGTTGGAGAAGGTCGAGGTGGGAAATGCGGACTTGGGCGCTGGAGCTCGAGTGTGCGAAAGTGGATGAGCAAAGGAGGAAGAAGGCGTGGATGAAAAGGTGAATCTTTATCCCTTTATATGGGCGGCCGAAACTATGCGCCCCCACTAGCCTGGTAAAACTTGCTTATCCCCCAAGCGCCGGAATTGATGGCTCGATTGGGTTACCCACGCCCGTATTGATGAGAATCCCGTGATAAGGGGACACGATCTCTGCTTTGACAAGACATGTCAAAAAACTGCCTCGCATTATGTGCGGGGCTAGTTAAAGGAAACGGTTCGAGTAATCACCGGGCCATGGCATAAGGTCGTGTTGCCAAAACAAGTCAGCAAATTAGATTTGTGGAAATATTACTCTCTCTACGGTGGTATGTGGAACTTATTTTGCAGGGTCGGACACTATCCTTATATTCAAATTCTTCCATGATGTATTCGGAGGAGGAACCCGCCTTGCAATGCCGAAGACAATACTGCGCGCCGGACTCATCGTCATTGAAGCCTGGTTCAGGGGCTACTGAGGGAGTCCTAGATTAGGGGGTCTCCGGACAGCCGGACTATATTCTTTGGCCGGACTGTTAGACTATGAAGATGCAAGATTGAAGACTTCGTCTCGTGTCCGGATGGGACTCTACTTGGCGTGGAAGGCAAGTTAGGCAATACAGATATGCATATCTCCTCCTTTGTAACCGACCTTATGTAACCATAGCCCTCTCCGGTGTCTATATAAACCGGAGGGTTTTAGTCCATAGGACAACACACACAATCATACCATAGGCTAGCTTCTAGGGTTTAGCCTCTCTGATCTCGTGGTAGATCTACTCTTGTACTACCCATATCATCAATATTAATCAAGCAGGACGTAGGGTTTTACCTCCATCAAGAGGGCCCAAACCTGGGTAAAACTTCATGTCCCCTGTCTCCTGTTACCATCCGCCTAGACGCACAGTTCGGGACCCCCTACCCGAGATCCGCCGGTTTTGACACCGACACCTGTGAGGATCACTTCACCATCATCGTAACCACGCCATCGTGCTGATGGAACTCACTACTTCCTCGACACCCTGCTAGATCAAGAAGGAGAGGGACGTCATCGAGCTGAACGTGTGCAGAACTCGGAGGTGTCGTACGTTCGGTGCTTGACCGGTCGGAGCTAGAAGAAGTTCGACTACATCAACCACGTTGTCTAACGCTTCCGCTTTCGGTCTATGAGGGTATGTGGACACACTCTCCCCCTCTCGTTGCTATGCATCTCCTAGATAGATCATGTGTGAGCATAGGAATTTTTTTGAAATTGCATGCTATGTTTCCCAACAGTGGTATGAGAGCCAGGTCTATGAGTAGATGATATGCACGAGTAGAACACAAGGAGGTGTGGGCGGTGATCGCCATACCGCTTAGCAACAATGTCTTATTTTGATTCAGTAGTATTGTTGGATGAAGCGACTCGGACCAACCTTACATGACCACGTTCATGCGACCGGCTCCACCGACAGACATGCAACTAGTTTTGCATAAAGGTGCCTAGCGGGTGTCTGTTTCTCCTACTTTAGTTAAATCGAATTTGACTGCGACCGGTCCTTGTTGAAGGTTAAAACAGCAAACTTGATAAATCACCGTTGTGGTTTTGATGCGTAGGTAAGAACGGTTCTTGCTAGAAGCCCGTAGCAGCCACATAAAACATGCAACAACAAAGTAGAGGACGTCTAACTTGTTTTTGCAGGGCATGTTGTGATGTGATATGGTCAAGACATGATGTGATATATGTAATTTTATGAGATGATCACGTTTTGTAAAAGTTACTGGCAACCGGCAGGAGCCTTATGGTTGTATCTTTATTGTATGAAATGAAAACGCCATGTAATTGCTTTACTTTATCACTATGCGTTAGCGATAGTTGTAGAAGCAATAGCTGGCGAGATGACCACGATGCTATGATGGAGATCAAGGTATCGTGCTGGTGACGATATAGATCATGATGATGCTTTGGATATGGAGATCAAAAGCACAAGATGATGATGGCCATATCATGTCACATATTTTTATTGCATGTGATGTTTATCTTTTATGCATATTATTCTGCTTAGTACGACGGTGGCATTATAAGATGATCCCTTAACTAAAATTTGAACGTATAAGTGTTCTCCTGAGTATGCACTGTTGTGACAGTTCGTCCTGTTGAGACACCACGTGATGGTCGGGTGTGATAGACTCTACGTTCACATACAACGGGTGCAAGACAGTTTTGCACATGTGGAATACTCGGGTTAAACTTGACAAGCCTCATATGTACAGACATGGCATCAGAACACTGGAGACCAAAAGTTCGAATGTGAATCATATAGTAGATATGATCAACATAGAGATGTTCACCATTGATGACTACTCCGTCTCACATGATGATCGGACATGATTTAGTTGATTTGGATCATGTATCATTTAGATGACTTGACGGATGTCTATCTAAGTGGGAGTTCTTAAGTAATTTGGTTAATTGAACTTAATTTATCATGAACTTAGTCCTGATAGTATTTGCATATCTATGTTGTAGATCATTAGCTCACAATATAGCTCCCATATTTTTTCATATGTTCCTAGAGAAAACTAAGTTGAAAGATGACAGTAGCAGTGATGCGGAATGGGTCTGTGATATGAGGATTATCCTCATTGCTGCACAGAAGAATTATGTCCTTGATGCACCTCTAGGTGAGAGACCTATTGTAGGAGCAGATGCACACGTTATGAACGCTTGGCAAGCTCGATATGATGACTACCTGATAGTTTTGTGTGCCATGCTTTACGGCCTAGAACCGGGATTTCAAAAATGTTTTGAATACCACGGAGCATATGAGATGTTCTAAGAGCTGAAATTGGTATTTCATACCCATGCCCGTGTCAAGAGGTATGAGACCTCTGACAAGTAATTTGCCTACAAGATGGAGGAGAATAACTCAACCAGTGAGCATGTCTTAGACTGTCTGGGTACTACAATCGCTTGAATCAAGTGGGAGTTAATCTTCCAGATAAGATAGTGGTTGAAAAATTTCTCTAGTCACTGTCACCAAGTTACTATAACTTCGTGATGAACTATAATATACATGGGATGACGAAAACAATTCCCAAGCTCTTCGCGATGCTGAAATTGGCGAAGGTAGAAATCAAGAAAGAACATCAAGTGTTGATGATAAACAAGACCACTAGTTTCAAAAAAAAGGCAAGGGAAAGAAAGGGAACTTCAAGAAGAATGGAAAGCAAGTTGCCACTCCCATGAAGAAGCCCAAAGCTAGACCCAAGCCTGAAACTGAGTGCTTCTACTGCAAAGGAAATGGTCGCTGGAAGCGGAACTACCCCAAATACTTGGCGGATAAGAAGGATGGCAAAGTGAACAAAGGTATATATGATATACATGTTATTAATGTGTGCTTTACTGGTGTTCATAGCAACCCCTGGGTATTTGATAATGGTTCACTTGCTGAGATTAGTAACTCGAAACAGGAGTTGCAGAATGAACAGAGACTAGTTAAGGGTGAAGTGACGATGTGTGTTGGAAGTGATTCAAAGGTTGATACAATCACCATGGCACACTCCCTCTACCTTCGGGATTAGTGTTGAACCTAAATAAATGTTATTTGGTGTTTGCGTTGAGCATGAATATGATTTGATCATGTTTATTGCAATACGGTTATTCATTTAAGTTAGAGAATAATTGTTATTCTGTTTACATGAATAAAACCTTCTATGGTCATACACCCAATGTAAATGTTTTATTGAATATCAATCATAGTGATACACATATTCACAATATTGATGCCAAAAGATACAAAGTAGATAATGATAGTGCAACATACTTGTGGCACTATCGTTTAGGTCATATTGGTGTACAGCGCATGAACAAACTCCATGCAGATGGGATTTTGGAATCACTTGATTATGAATCATTTGATACTTGCGAACCATGCCTCATGGGCAAGATGACTAAAACTCCGTTCTCCGGAACAATGGAGTGAGCCAATGACTTATTAGACATAATAGATACCGATGTATGTGGTCCGATGAGTGTTGAGGCACGCGGCGGATATCATTATTTTCTAATCTTCACAAATGATTTGACCAGATATGGGTATATCTACCTAATGAAACACAAGTCTGAAACATATGAAAAGTTCAAAGAATTTCAGAGTGAAGTGGAGAATCATCGTAACAATAAAATAAAGGTTCTACGATCTGATCGCGGAGGCGAATATTTGAGTTACAAGTTTGGCCTTCATTTAAAACAATGTGGAATTGTTTCACAACTCACGCCACCTGAAACACCACAGCGTAATGGTATGTCCGAACATCGTAACCACACTTTATTAGATATGATGCGATCTATGATGGTTCTTACCGATTAACCACTATCGTTTTGGGGTTATGCATTAGAGACAGCCGCATTCACGTTAAATAGGGCACCATCTAAAATCCGTTGAGACGACACAGTATGAACTATGGTTTATCAAGAAACCTAAGCCATCATTCCTTAATGTTTGGGGTTGCGACACTTATGTCAAAAGGCTTCAACCTGATAAGCTCGAACCGAAATCGGATAAGTGTGTCTTCATCGGATATCCTAAGGAAACAATTGGTACCCCTTCTACCACATATTCGAAGGCAAGATCTTTGTTGCCAAGAATGGAACCTTTCTAGAGAAGGAGTTTCTCGCGAAAGAAGTGAGTGGGAGGAAAGTAGTGTTGGGGAACATAGTAATTTCAAAATTTTCCTACGCACACGCAAGATCATGGTGATGCATAGCAACGAGAGGGGTGAGTGTGATCTACGTACCCTTGTAGATCGACAGCGGAAGCGTTATGACAATGCGGTTGATGTAGTCATACATCTTCACGGCCTGACCGATCAAGCCCCGAAACTACGGCACCTCCGAGTTTTAGCACACGTTCAGCTCGATGACGATCCCCGGACTCCGATCCAGCAAAGTGTCGGGGAAGAGTTCCGTCAGCACGATGGCGTGGTGACGATCTTGATGTACTACTGTCGCAGGGCTTCGCCTAAGCACCGCTACAATATTATCGAGGACTATGGTGGCAGGGGGCGCCGCACACGGCTAAGAATAAGATCACGTGGATCAACTTGTGTGTCTATGGGGTGCCCCCTGCCCCTGTATATAAAGGATGGAGGAGGAGGCCGGCCAAGGCTAGGTGCGGCCAGGATGTGGAGTCCTACTAGGACTCCAAGTCCTAGTAGGAGTCCACCAAGAGGGGAGGAAGGGAGAAGGAAGAGGAGGAGAAGGAAAGGTGGCTGGCCCCCTTTTCCCTAGTCCAATTCGGACTAGAGGGGAGGGGGCGCAGCAGGCCCTTTCTCCTCTTCCCACTAAAGCCCATCAAGGCCCAATACTTCTCCCGGCGAATTCCCGTAACTCTTCGGTACACCGAAAAATACCCGAATCACTCGGAACCTTTCTGATATCTGAATATAGTCGTCCAATATATCGATCTTTACGTCTCGACCATTTTGAGACTCCTCGTCATGTCCCCGATCTCATCCGGGACTTCGGTACATCAAAACTCATAAACTCGTAATATAACTGTCATCGAAACCTTAAGCGTGCGGATCCTACGGGTTCGGGAACAATGTAGACATGACCGAGACACGTCTCCGGTAAATAACCAATAGCGGGACCTGGATGCCCATATTGGCTCCTACATATTCTACGAAGATCTTTATCGGTCAGACCGCATAACAACATACGTTGTTCCCTTTGTCATCGGTATGTTACTTGCCCGAGATTCGATCGTCGGTATCCAATACCTAGTTCAATCTCGTTACCGGCAAGTCTCTTTACTCGTTCTGTAATACATCATCTCGCAACTAACTCATTAGTTGCATTGCTTGCAAGGCTTAAGTGATGTGCATTACCGAGAGGGCCCAGAGATACCTCTCCGACAATCGGAGTGACAAATCCTAATCTCGAAATACATCAACCCAACATGTACCTTTGGAGACACCTGTAGAGTGTCTTTATAATCACCCAGTTACGTTGTGACGTTTGGTAGCACACAAAGTGTTCCTCCGGCACACGGGAGTTACATAATCTCATAGTCATAGGACATGTATAAGTCATGAAGAAAGCAATAGCAACATACTAAATGATCGGGTGCTAAGCTAATGGAATGGGTCATGTCAATCAGATCATTCATCTAATGATGTGATCCTGTTAATCAAATAACAACTCTTTGTCCATGGTTAGGAAACATAACCATCTTTGATTAACGAGCTAGTCAAGTAGAGGCATACTAGTGACACTCTGTTTGTCTATGTATTTACACATGTATTATGTTTCCGGTTAATACAATTCTAGCATGAATAATAAACATTTATCATGAAATAAGGAAATAAATAATAACTTTATTATTGCCTCTAGGGCATATTTCCTTCAGTCTCCCACTTGCACTAGAGTCAATAATCTAGTTCACATCGCTATGTGATTAACACCAATAGTTCACATCTTTATGTGATTGGTTCACATCTCCATGTGACTAACACCCAAAGGGTTTACTAGATTCAATAATCTAGTTCACATTGCTATGTGATTAACACCCAAAGAGTGATCATGTTTTGCTTGTGAGAGAAACTTAGTCAGCGGGCCTGCCAAATTCAGATCCGTATGTATTTTGCAAAATTCTATGTCTACAATGCTCTGCACGGAGCTACTCTAGCTGATTGCTCCCACTTTCAATATGTATCCAGATTGAGACTTATAATCATCTGGATCAGTGTCAAAAACTTGCATCGACGTAACCTTTTACGACGAACCTTTTTGTCACGTCCATAATCGAGAAACATATCCTTATTTCACTAAGGATAATTCTGACCGCTGTCCAGTGATCTACTCCTAGATCACTATTGTACTCCCTTGCCAAATTAGTGCAGGGTATACAATAGATCTGGTATACAGCATGACATACTTTATAGAACCTATGGCCAAGGCATACAGAATGACTTTCATTCTCTTTGTATCTTCTGTCGTGGTCGGGCTTTGAGTCTTACTCAACTTCACACCTTGTAATACAGGCAAGAACTCTTTCTTTGACTGCTCCATTTTGAATTACTTCAAAATCTTGTCAAGGTATGTACTCATTGAAAAAACTTATCAAGCGTCTTGATCTATTTCTATAGATCTTGGAGCTCAATATGTAAGCAGCTTCACCAAAGTCTTTCTTTGAAAAACTCCTTTCAAACACTCCTTTATGCTTTATAGAATAATTCTACATTATTTCCGATCAACAATATGTCATTCACATATACTTATCAGAAATGCCATAGTGCTCCCACTCACTTTTCTTGTAAATATAGGCTTCACCGTAAGTCTGTATAAAACTATATGCTTTGATCAACTCATCAAAGCGTATATTCCAACTCCGAGATGCTTGCACCAGTCCACAGATGGATCGCTGGAGCTTGCACATTTTGTTAGCACCTTTCGGATTGACAAAACCTTCTAGTTGCATCGTATACAACTCTTCTTTAATAAATCCATTAAGGAATTTAGTTTTGTTTATCCATTTGCCAGATTTCATAAAATGCAGCAATTGCTAACATGATTCGGATAGACTTAAGCATAGATACGAGTGAGAATCTCTCATCGTAGTCAACACCTTGAACTTGTCAAAACACTTTTGCGACAATTCTAGCTTTATAGATAATAACACTACTATCAGCGTCTGTCTTCCTCTTGAAGATCCATTTATTTTTATGGCTTGCCGATCATCGGGCAAATCCATCAAAGTCCATACTTTGTTCTCATACATGGATCATATCTCAGATTTCATGGCCTCAAACCATTTCGCGGAATCTGGGCTCATCATCGCTTCCTCATAGTTCGCAAGTTCGTCATGGTCTAGTAACATGACTTCCAGAACAGGATTACCATACCACTCTGGTGCGGATCTTACTCTGGTTTACCTACGAGATTCGGTAGTAACTTGATCTGAAGTTACATGATCATCATCATTAGCTTCCTCACTAATTGGCGTAGTAGTCACAAGAACAGATTTCTGTGATGAACTACTTTCCAATAAGGGAGAAGGTACAATTACCTTATCAAGTTTTCTACTTTCCTCCCACTCACTTCTTTCGAGAGAAACTCCTTCTCTAGAAAGCTTCCGAATTTAGCAACAAAAGTCTTGCCTTCGGATCTGTGATAGAAGGTGTATCCAATAGTTTCCTTTGGATATCCTATGAAGACACATTTCTCCGATTTGGGTTTGAGCTTATCAGGTTGAAACTTTTTCACATAAGCATTGCAACCTCAAACATTAAGAAACGACGGCTTAGGTTTCTTGCCAAACCATAGTTCATACAGTGTCGTCTCAACGGATTTAGATGGTGCCCTATTTAACGTGAATGCAACTGTCTCTAATGCATAACCCCAAAACGATAGTGGTAGATCGGTAAGAGACATCATAGATCGCACCATATCTAATAAAGTATGGTTATGACGTTCAGACACACCATTACATTGTGGGGTTCCAGGTGGCGTGAGTAGTGAAACTATTTCACATTGTTTTTAACTGAAGGCCAAACTCGTAACTCAAATACTCTTCTCTACGATCAGATCGTAGAAACTTTATTTTCTTGTTACGATGATTTTTCACTTCACTCTGAAATTCTTTGAACTTTTCAAATGTTTCAGACTTATGTTTCATCAAGTAGATATACTCATATCTGCTCAAATCATTTGTGAAGATCAGAAAATAATGATACCTGTCGCGAGCCTCAATATTTATCGGACCACATACATCAGTATGTATGATTTCCAACAAATCTGTTGCTCGCTCCATTGTTCCGAAGAATGGAGTTTTTGTCATCTTGCCCATGAGGCATGGTTCGCAAGCATCAACTGATTCATAATCAAGTGATTCCAAAAGCCCATCAGTATGGAGTTTCTTCATGCGCTTTACACCAATATGACCTAAACTGCAGTGCCACAAATAAGTTGCACTATCATTATTAACTTTGCATCTTTTGGTTTCAATATTATGATTATGTGTATCACTACGATCGAGATCCAACGAACTATTTTCATTGGGTGTGTAACCATATAAGGTTTTATTCATGTAAACAGAACAACAATTTATTCTCTTACTTAAATGAATAACCGTATTATAATAAACATGATCAAATCATATTTATTCTCAACGCAAACACCAAATAACACTTATTTAGCTTCAACACTAATCCCGAAATTGTAGGGAGTGTGCGATGATGATCATATCAATCTTGGAACCACTTCCAACACACATCATCACTTCACCCTTAACTAGTCTCTGTTTATTCTGCAACTCCCGTTTCGAGTTACTAATCTTAGCAACTGAACTAGTATCAAATACTGAGGGGTTGCTATAAACACTAGTAAAGTACACATCAATAAGATGTATATCAAATATACTTATGTTTACTTTGCCATCCTTCTTGTCCGCCAATCACTTGGGGTAGTTCTGCTTCTAGTGACCAGTCCCTTTGCAGCACTTAGTCTCAGGCTTAGGACCAGACTTGGGCTTCTTCACTTGAGCAGCAACTTGCTTGCTGTTCTTCTTGAAGTTCCCCTTTTTTCCCTTTGCCTTTTTCTTGAAACTAGTGGTCTTGTAAACCATCAACACTTGATGTTTTTCTTGATTTCTACCTTCGTTGATTTCAGCATCACGAAGAGCTTGGGAATTACTTTTGTCATCCCTTGCATATTATAGTTCATCACGAAGTTCTACTAACTTGGTGATGGTGACTAGAGAATTCTGTCAATCACTATTTTATCTGGAAGATTAACTCCCACTTGATTCAAGCGATTGTAGTACCCAAACAATCTGAGCACATGCTCACTAGTTGAGCGATTCTCCTCCATCTTTTAGCTATAGAACTTGTTGGAGACTTCATATCTCTCAACTCGGGTATTTGCTTGAAATATTAACTTCAACTCCTGGAACATCTCATATGGTCCATGACGTTCAAAACGTCTTTGAAGTCCCGATTCTAAGCCATTAAGCATGGTGCACTAAACTATCAATTAGTCATCATATTGAGCTAGCCAAACGTTCATAATGTCTGCATCTGCTCCTGCAATAGGTCTGTCACCTAGTGGTGCATCAAGGACATAATTCCTCTGTGCAGCAATGAGGATAAACCTAAGATCACAGATCCAATCCGCATCATTGCTACTAACATCTTTCAACACAGTTTTCTCTAAGAACATATCAAAATAAACACAGGGAAGCAACAACGCGAGCTATTGATCTACAACATAATTTGCAAAATACTACCAGGACTAAGTTCATGATAAATTTAAGTTCAATTTAATCACATTACTTAAGAACTCCCACTTAGATAGACATCCCTCTAATCCTCTAAGTGATCACGTGATCCAAATCAACTAAACCATGTCCGATCATCACGTGAGATGGAGTAGTTTCAATGGTGAACATCACTATGTTGATCATATCTACTATATGATTCACGCTCGACCTTTCGGTCTCCGTGTTCCGAGGCCATATCTGTATATCCTTGGCTCGTCAAGTATAACCTGAGTATTCCGTGTGTGCAACTGTTTTGCACCCGTTGTATTTGAACGTAGAGCCTATCACACCCGATCATCACGTGGTGTCTCAGCACGAAGAACTTTCGCAACGGTGCATACTCAGGAAGAACACTTCTTGATAATTAGTGAGAGATCATCTTATAATGCTACCGTCAATCAAAGCAAGATAAGATGCATAAAAGATAAACATCCCATGCAATCAATATAAGTGATGTGATATGGCCATCATCATCTTATGCCTGTGATCTCCATCTCCGAAGCACCGTCATGATCACCATCGTCACCGGCGCGACACCTTGATCTCCATCGTAGCATCGTTGTCGTCTCGCCAATCTTATGCTTCCACGACTATCGCTACCGCTTAGTGATAAAGTAAAGCATTACATCGCGATTGCATTGCATACAATAAAGCGACAACCATATGGCTCCTGCCAGTTGCCGATAACTCGGTTACAAAACATGATCATCTCATACAATAAAATTTAGCATCATGTTTTGGCCATATCACATCACAACATGCCCTGCAAAAACAAGTTAAACGTCCTCTACTTTGTTGTTGCAAGTTTTACGTGGCTGCTACGGGCTTAAGCAAGAACCAATCTCACCTACGCATCAAAACCACAACGATAGTTTGTCAATTTGACTCCGTTTTAACCTTCGCAAGGACCGGGCGTAGCCACACTCGGTTCAAGTAAAGTTGGAGAAACAGTCACCCGCAAGCCACCTGTGTGCAAAGCACGTCGGGAGAACTAGTCTCGCGTAAGCATACGCGTATTGTCGGTCCGGGCCGCTTCATCCAACAATACCGTCGAACCAAAGTATGACATGCTGGTAGGCAGTATGACTTATATCGCCCACAACTCACTTGTGTTCTACTCATGCATATAACATCAAACCATAAAACCTAGGCTTGGATGCCACTGTTGGGGAACGTAGTAATTTTAAAATTTTCCTACGCACACGCAAGATCATGGTGATGCATAGCAACGAGAGGGGAGAGTGTATTCTACGTACCCTTGTAGATCGACAGCGGAAGCGTTATGACAACGCGGTTGATGTAGTCGTACGTCTTCATGGCCCGAACGATCAAGCACCGAAACGACGGCACCTCCAAGTTTTAGCACACGTTCAGCTCGATGACGATCTCCGGACTCCGATCCAGGAAAGTGTCGGGGAAGAGTTCCGTCAGCACGACGGCGTGGTGACGATCTTGATGTACTACTGTCGCAGGGCTTCGCCTAAGCACCGCTACAATATTATCGAGGACTATGGTGGCAGGGGGCGCCGCACACGGCTAAGAATAAGATCACGTGGATCAACTTGTGTGTCTATGGGGTGCCCCCTGCCCCTGTATATAAAGGATGGAGGAGGAGGAGGCCGGCCAAGGCTAGGTGCGGCCAGGATGTGGAGTCCTACTAGGACTCCAAGTCCTAGTAGGAGTCCACCAAGAGGGGAGGAAGGGAGAAGGAAGTGGAGGAGAAGGAAAGGTGGCCAGCCCCCTTTTCCCTAGTCCAATTCGGACTAGAGGGGAGGGGGGCGTAGCAGGCCCTTTCTCCTATTCCCACTAAAGCCCATCAAGGCCCAATACTTCTCCCGGCGAATTCCCGTAACTCTCCGGTACTCCGAAAAATACCCGAATCACTCGGAACCTTTCCGATGTCCGAATATAGTCGTCCAATATATCGATCTTTACGTCTCGACCATTTCGAGACTCCTCGTCATGTCCCCGATCTCATCCGGGACTCCGAACTCCTTCGATACATCAAAACTCATAAACTCATAATATAACTGTCATCGAAACCTTAACCGTGCGGACCCTACGGGTTCGAGAACAATGTAGACATGACCGAGACACGTCTCCGGTCAATAACCAATAGCGGGACCTGGATGCCTATATTGGCTCCTACATATTCTACGAAGATCTTTATTGGTCAGACCGCATAACAACATACGTTGTTCCCTTTGTCATCGGTATGTTACTTGCCCGAGATTCGATCGTCGGTATCCAATACCTAGTTCAATCTCGTTACCGGCAAGTCTCTTTACTCGTTCTGTAATACATCATCTCGCAACTAACTCATTAGTTGCATTGCTTGCAAGGCTTAAGTGATGTGCATTACCGAGAGGGCCCAGAGATACCTCTCCGACAATCGGAGTGACAAATCCTAATCTTGAAATACGTCAACCCAACATGTACCTTTGGAGACACCTGTAGAGTACCTTTATAATCACCCAGTTACGTTGTGACGTTTGGTAGCACACAAAGTGTTCCTCCGGCACACGGGAGTTACATAATCTCATAGTCATAGGAACATGTATAAGTCATGAAGAAAGCAATAGCAACATACTAAACGATCGGGTGCTAAGCTAATGGAATGGGTCATGTCAATCAGATCATTCATCTAATGATGTGATCCCGTTAATCAAATAACAACTCTTTGTCCATGGTTAGGAAACATAACCATCTTTGATTAACGAGCTAGTCAAGTAGAGGCATACTAGTGACACTCTGTTTGTCTATGTATTTACACATGTATTATGTTTCCGGTTAATACAATTCTAGCATGAATAATAAACATTTATCATGAAATAAGGGAATAAATAATAACTTTATTATTGCCTCTAGGGCATATTTCCTTCAAGTAGAACTTGATGAGGTAATTGTACCTTCTCTCGAATTGGTGAGTAGCTCATTAGAGAAATCTGTTCCCATGATGCCTACACCAACTAGAGAAGAAGCTAATGATAATGATCATGAAACTTCAGATCAAGTTACTACTGGACCTTGTAGGTCGAATAGAGGACGATCCGCGCCATAGTGGTACGGTAATCCTGTCCTAGAAGTCATGTTATTAGACCATGGTGAACCTACGAACTATGAAGAAGCTATGATGAGCCCAGATTCCGAAAGATGGCTTGAGGCCATGAAATCTGAGATAAGATTCATGTATGAGAACAAAGTGTGGACTTTGGTGGACCTGCCCAATGACCGGCAAGCCATTGAGAATAAATGGATATTCAAGAGGAAGACGAATATTGATGGTAGTGTCACTATCTACAAAGCTCGACTTGTCGCAAAAGGTTTTCGACAAGTTCAAGGTGTTGACTACAATGAGATTTTCTCACTCATACAGATGCTTAAGTCTCTCCGAATCATGTTAGCAATTGCCGCATTTCTTGAAATCTGGCAAATGGATGTCAAATCTGCACTCCTTAATGGATTTCTTAAAGAAGAGTTGTATATGATGCAACCAAAAGGTTTTGTCCATCCTAAAGGTGCTAACAAAGTATGCAAACTCCAGCGATCCATCTATGGACTGGTGCAAGCATCTCGGAGTTGGAATATACGCTTTGATAAGGTGATCAAAGCATATGGTTGTATACAGACTTATGGTGAAGCCTGTATTTACAAGAAAGTGAGTTTGAGCTCTTTAGAATTTATGATATTATATGTGGATGACATATTGTTGATTGGAAATGATGTACAATTTCTGGATAGCATAAAAGGATATTTGAATAAGAATTTTTCAATGAAAGACCTCGGTGAAGCTGCCTACATATTGGGCATCAAGATCTATAGAGCTAGATCAAGACGCTTGTTAAGACTTTCAATGAGTACATACCTTGACAAGATTTTGAAGGAGTTCAAAATGGATCAGTCAAAGGAGTTCTTGCCTATATTGTAAGGTGTGAAGTTGAGTAAAGATTCAAAACCTGACCATGACAGAAGATAAAGAGAGAACGAAAGTCATTCCCTATGCCTCAGCCATAGGTTCTATAAAGTATGCCATGTTGTGTACCAACCTTGTTGTGTACCTTGCCATGAGTTTGGCAAGGGGGTACAATAGTGATCCAGGACTAGATCACTGGACAACGGTCAAAATTATCCTTAGTTGCCTTAAAGAGGACCAAGGAAATGTTTCTCGGTTATGGATGTGATAGAGAGTTGGTCGTAAAGAGTTACGTCGATGTAAGCTTTGACATTGATCTAGATGACTCCAAGTCTCAATCTAGATATGTATTGAACACAGGAGCAATTAGCTAGAGTAGCTCCATGCAGAGCATTGTACACATAAAAATTTGCAAAATACATACGGATCTAAATGTGACAGACCTGTTGACTAAACTTCTCTCATAAGCAAAATATGATCACACCTTAGTACTCTTTTGGTGTTAATCACATAGCGATGTGAGCTAGATTATTGACTCTAGTAAACCCTTTTTGGGTGTTGGTCACATGGCGATGTGAACTATGGGTGTTAATCACATAAAGATGTGAACTATTGGTGTTAAATCACATGGCAATATGAACTAGATTATTGACTCTAGTGCAAGTGGGAGAATGGAGTAAATATGCCCTAGAGGCAATAATAATGTTGTTATTTTATATTTCCTTATATCATGATAAATGTTTATTATTCATACTAGAATTGTATTAACCGGAAACTTGATACATGTGTGAATACATAGACAAAACACCGTGTCCCTAGTAAGCCTCTACTAGACTAGGTCGTTAATCAAATATGGTTAAGTTTCCTAACCACGGACATGTGTTGTCATTTGATGAACGAGATCACATCATTAGGAGAATGATGTGATGGACATGACCCATCCTTGAGCTTAGCATTATGATCGTTCAGTTTTATTGCTATCGCTTTCTTCATGTTAAATACATATTCCTTTGACTATGAGATTATGCAACTCTTGGATACCAGAGGAATACCTTGTTTGCTATCAAACGTCACAATATAACTGGGTGATTATAAAGATGCTCCACAGGTATCTCCAAAGGTGTTTGTTGGGTTGGCATAGATCGAGATTAGGA
The DNA here is from genome assembly GCA_034509565.1 of Triticum monococcum. Classification (NCBI taxonomy): domain Eukaryota; kingdom Viridiplantae; phylum Streptophyta; class Magnoliopsida; order Poales; family Poaceae; genus Triticum; species Triticum monococcum. The sequence goes on from CM067844.1 coordinate 597,928,251, forward strand.
TTTGTCACTCTAAGTATCGGAGAGGTATCTCTGGGCCCTCTCGGTAGTGCACATCACAAAAAGCCTTGCAAGCAAAGTAACTAATGAGTTAGTTGCAGGATGATGTATTACAGAATGAGTAAAGGGACTTGCCGGTAACGAGATTGAACTAGGTATGTAGATATCGATGATCGAATCTCAGGCAAGTAACATATCGATGACAAAGGGAATAACGTATGTTGTCATAACGGTTCGACCGATAAAGATCTTCGTAGAATATGTTGGAGCCAATATGAGCATCCAGGTTCCGCTATTGTTTATTGACCAGAGAGGTGTCTCGGTCATGTCTGCATAGTTCTTGAACCCATAGGGTCCGCACGCTTAACGTTCGATGACAATTTAGTATTATATGAGTTATGTGATTTGGTGACCGAATGTTGTTCGGAGTCCCGGATGAGATCACGGACATGACGAGGAGTCTCGCAATGGTTGAGAGGTAAAGATTGATATATAGGACGATAGTATTCAGACACTGGAAGTGTTCGGGGTGTATCGGGTAATTATCGGAGTACCGGGGGGGTTACTGGAACCCCCAAGGGGAAGATATGGGCCATAAGAGGAGAGCACACCAGTCCACAAGGGGTGGCGCCCCCCCCCCCCTTAGGCAGGAGGACGAATTGGAGAAGGAAAAGGGGGGTTCGGCCCCCTTTCCCTTCTCTCTTCTCCCTTCCCTTTTCCTCTCTGGTACAATAAGGAAGGGGGCGCCACTTGGGAAACCCCAAGTAGGATTTGGATCCTACTTGGGGTGCCCCATGGCTGCCACTCCTCCCTTCGCACCTATATATATGAGGGGAGGGGTGCCTCGAAGACACACCAACAATTGTTAGCCATGTGCGGCGCCTCCTCCACAGTTTACCCCTCCAGTCATATCTTCTTAGTGCTTAGGCGAAGCCCTGCGCGGATCACTCACCATCACCGTCACCGCGCTGTCGTGCTAACGGAACTCATCTTCTTCCTCAACACCTTTGCTGGATCAAGAGTGTAAGTGCATCTAGTGCCCCTTAGTGATTTTGGTGTATTGAAGACTTATAGGTTAAGGGACTAATGCGTTTGTGAGTGTACACAGGTCTATAAGTCTATGAGGAGTTTGATATTTACAGAGAAAGTCGACCCCTAAAAATGAAGTTCTTCGACTGAAGACTTTGGATTTCTGAAGACTTTCTGAAGACTTTGAAAGTGAAGAAATTGGTGTGACCTTGAAGACTTAGTATTCATTCGAGGAACATGAAGCGTGAAGACTCTTGTTTTCATAGTTTCATTTTCTCTTTCTTGAGTCATAGGAAACACCCTACTGTTAAAGGGGGTCGAGGAAATACTAAGGAAAAAATTTCATGTGATGCTCAACTCAAAATCCTACACCTACCAATCCCTTCGAGTGAAGCCATTGGAAATCTCATACAGTCCAGTCATATTCTTCAGTGACAGAGATGAAGTTCTTCTGGTCTCTGAGGAATTTGTTCTAACTGAGGAGTTAGGAATTCGCCAGTGCGGATTGCCTACACAGTGAGGAACATGATAGCCCTGAGGATTTTGCTACTCAAAATTCCGACCGTTGCTGTGCTATGCGCCAGCTGTCCCAAAATATCTATCCACCTAACGGTGATATCATTGAAGGGCATTTATGTCTTATCATGTCGGGCTGCTCCCTAGGCTATAAATAGCCGCCCCTACAACCACTAGCTGGTTGGCTGCTCCAAGAGAAACTGACACTTGTCATTTGAGAGCAACCCATCCTCCGAGGACTTTGAGCGAAAATCATCAAGTGAGGAAAAACCCAAACCCAAACACCTACAAACCCCAAGTGATTGAGCATCACTGAAGAGATTGATCCTGCGTGGATTCGATGCTTGTTACCTTTGAAGACGGTGCTTCTTCCAGACGGTTAGGCGTTATGGTCTAGAGCATCCAAGAGGAATTGTGGATCGCCGAGTGACCAAGTTTGTGAAGGTTCGGAAGTCACCTGAAGACTTACCACGAGTGATTGGACGAGGTCTGTGTGACCTTAGTTCAAGGAGAATACGGTGAGGACTTGGTGTCCTGAGCTACGTGTTCAGGACTGGGTGTCCGGGACTGTGTGTCCTCGAGTTTAAATACTCAGCCGCTCCAACCAGACGTACAACTGAGACAGCTGTTGGAACTGGTCTACCAAATCATTGTCTTCACCAAGCTTACTGGTTCTATTCCCTCAACTCTTTCATTTCCTCATAACTGTGTTGTGTGTTTGTTCATATCTGTGTTTGAAGACTTTGACTGAAGACTTTCTCAATTTCCTCAGTTCAATTTCTTCAGTCTATTTGTCTTCATTCTGTGCTATCCTGTGCTTACGCTTCCTGTACTCTATGCCTGTCTTCATTTCATCATGATAACTATGCTTGTATTCTGTTATGTTTACTTTTGAGTACTTATTCCGCTGCTAGTAGTTCTTCGCTAAGGAATTTCCTCACCTGCAAATTCCTCGGTGAAGAATTTCATAAAAATCACCTATTCACCCCCCTCTAGTCGATATAACGCACTTTCAAAGAGGACGAGGGACGTCATCGAGCTGAACGTGTGCAGAACTCGAAGGTGTCGTACGTCCGGTGCTTGATCGGTCGGATCTAGAGGAAGTTCGACTACATCAACCGTGTAGTCAAACGCTTCCACTTTTGGTCTACGAGGGTACGTGGACACACTCTTCCCCTCTCGTTGCTTTGTATCTCCTAGATAGATCTTGCATGAGCGTAGGATTTTTTTTGAAATTGCATGCTACGTTTCGCAACGGTGGCATCCGAGCCAGGTTTATGCGTACATGATATGCACGAGTAGAACACAAAGAGTTGTGGGCGGTGATCGTCATACTGCTTACCACCAATGTCTTATTTTGATTCGGCGGTATTGTTTGATGAAGCGGCCCGGACCAACCTTACATGACCACGTTCATGAGACCGGTTTCACCGACAGACATGCAACTAGTTTTGCATAAAGATGGCTACCGAGTGTCTGTTTCTCCAACTTCAGTTGAAATCGAATTTGACTACAGCCGGTCCTTGTTGAAGGTTAAAACAACAAACTTGGTAAATCAATGTTGTGGTTTTGATGCGTAGGTAAGAACGGTTCTTGCTAGAAGCCCATAGCAGTCACGTAAAACTTGCAACAACGAAGTAGATGGCGTCTAGCTTGTTTTTGCAGGGCATGTTGTGATGTGATATGGTCAAGACATGATGTGATATATGTTATTGTATGAGATGATCATGTTTTGTAAGATATCGGACAACCGACAGGAGCCTTATGGTTGTCTCTTTATTATATGAAATGCAAACGCCATGTAATTGATTTACTTTATCTCTGTGCGTTAGTGATAGTTGTAGAAGCAATAGTTGGCGAGACGACCACGATGCTACAATGGAGATCAAGGTGTCGAGCCGGTGATGATGGAGATCATGACGATGCTTTGGAGATGGAGATAAAAAGCACAAGATGATGATGGCCATATCATGTCACATATTTTTATTGCATGTGATGTTTATCTTTTATGCATCTTATTTTTCTTAGTACGACGGTAGCATTATAAGATGATCCCTTAACTAAAATTTCAAGGTATAAGTGTTCTCCCTGAGTATGCACCGTTGCGACAGTTCGTCGTGTTGAGACATCACGTGATGATCGGGTGTGATAGACTCTACGTTCACATACAACGGGTGCAAGACAGTTTTGCACATGTGGAATACTCGTGTTAAACTTGACGAGCCTGGCATGTACAGACATGGCCTCGAAGCACTAGAGACCGAAAGGTCGAACGTGAATCATATAGTAGATATGATCAACATACAGATGTTTACCATTGATGACTACTCCATCTCACGTGATGATCGGACATAGTTTAGTTGATTTGGATCACATATCATTTAGATGACTTGAGGTATGTCTATCTAAGTGGGAGTTCTTTAGTAATTTGATTAAATGAACTTAATTTATCATGAACTTAGTCTTGATAGTATTTGCATATCTATGTTGTAGATCAATAGCTCGCGATTTAGCTCCCTTATTTTTTGATATGTTCCTAGAGAAAACTAAGTTGAAAGATGATAGTAGCAATGAAGCGGACTGGGTCCATGATCTAAGGATTATCCTCATTGCTGCACAGAAGGATTATGTCCTTGATGCACCGCTAGGTGACAAACCTGTTGCAGGAGCATATACAGACATTATGAACGTTTTGCAATCTCGATATGATGACTACTTGATAGTTTAGTGCACCATGCTTTATGGCTTAGAACTAGGACTTCAAAAATGTTTTGAACGCCACGAAGCATATGAGATGTTCCAAGAGCTGAAATTGGTATTTCAGACTCATGCCCATGTCGAGGGGTATGAGACCTCTGACAAGTACTTTGCCCACAAGATGGAGGAGAATAGCTAAATCAGTGAGCATGATCTTAGAATGTCTAGGTACTACAATCGCTCTAATCAAGTGGGAGTTAATCTTCCAGATAGGATAGTGATTGACAGAGTTCTCTAGTCACTATCACCAAGTTACTAGAACTTCGTGATGAACCATAATATGCAAGGGATGATGAAAACGATTCCCGAGCTCTTCACGATGCTAAAATCAACAAAGGTGGAAATCAAGAAAGATCATCAAATGTTGATGGTTAACAAGATCACTAGTTTCAAGAAAAGGGGCAAAGGGAAAGAAAGGGAATTTCAAGAAGAATGGCAAGCAAGTTGCCACTCCCATGAAGAAGCCCAAAGATGGACCTAAGCCTGAAACTGAGTGCTTCTACTGCAAAGGGAATGGTCACTAGAAGCGGAGCCACCCCAAATACTTGGCGGATAAGAAGGATGGCAAAGTGAACAAAGGTATATTTGATATACAGATTATTGATGTGTACTTTACTAGTGTTCATTAGCAACCCCTGGGTATTTGATACCAGTTCAGTTGCTAAGATCAGTAACTCGAAACGGGAATTGCAGAATGAATAGAGACTAGTTAAGGACGAGGTGACAATGGGTGTTGGAGGTAATTCCAAGGTTGATATGATCACCATCGCACACTCTCTCAACCTTCGGGATTAGTGTTGGACCTAAATAAATGTTATTTGGTGTTTGTGTTGAGCATGAATATGATTGGATCATGTTTATTGCGATACGGTTATTCAGTTAAGTCAGAGAATAATTGTTGTTTCGTTTACATGAATAAAACCATCTATGGTCATTCACCCAATGTAAATGGTTTATTGAATCTCGATCGTAGTGATACACATATTCATAATACTGATGCCAAAAGAAGCAAGTTGATAATGATAGTGCGAAATATTTGTGGCACTACCGTTTAGGTCACATTGGTGTAAAGCGCATGAAGAAACTCCATGCAGATGGGCTTTCGGAATCACTTGATTATGAATCATTTGATACTTGCGAACCATGCCTCATGGGCAATATGACTAAAATTTCGTTCTTCGAAACAATAGAGCGAGCCAATGACTTATTGGAAATAATACATACCGATGTATGCGGTCCGATGAGTGTTCAGCCACGCGGCGGGTATCGTTATTTTCTGACCTTCACAGATGATTTGAGCAGATATGGGTATATCTACTTAATGAAATACAAGTATGGAACATTTGAAAAGTTCAAAGAATTTCAGAGTGAAGAGGAGAATCATCGTAACAAGAAAATAAAGTTTCTATGATCTGATCGCGGATGCGAATATTTGAGTTAAGAGTTTGGCCTTCATTTAAAACAATGTGGAATAGTTTCACAACTCACGCCACCTGGAACACCACATCGTAATGGTTTGTCCGAACATCGTAGCCGTACTTTATTAGATATGGTGCGATTTATGATGTCTTTTACCGATATCGTTTTTGGGTTATGCATTAGAGACAGCTGCATTCACGTTAAAAAGGGCACCGTCTAAATCCATTGAGATGACACCGTATGAACTATGGTTGGCAAGAAACCAAACCTGTCATTTCTTAAATTTCGGGGATGCGGCGCTTATGTCAAAAGGCTTCAGCCTGATAAGCTTGAACCCAAATCGAAGAAGTGCGTCTTCATAGGATACCCTAAAGAAACAATTGGGTACACCTTCTACCACAAATCCGAAGGCAATATCTTTGTTGCCAAGAATGGAAACTTTCTAGAGAAGGAGTTTCTCTAAAAAGAAGTGAGTGGGAGGAAAGTAGAACTTGATGAGGTAATTGTGCCTACTTTTGAATTGAAAAGTAGCACATCAGTGAAATCTGTTCTCGTGATGGCTACACCAACTAGTGAGGAAGCTAATGATGATGATCATGAAACTTCGGATCAAGTTACTACTGGACCTCGTATGTCAAACAGAGCACGTTCTGCACCAGAGTGGTATGGTAATCTTGTCCTGGAAGTCGTGTTACTAGACCATGGCAAACCTACAAACTATGAAGAAGCTATGATGAGCCCAGATTCCGACAGATGGCTTGAGACCATGAAATCTGAGATAGGATCCATGTATGAGAACGAAGTGTGGACTTTGGTGGACTTGCGCAATGATCGGCAAGCCATTGAGAATAAATGGATCTTCAAGAGAAAGACGGACACTGATGGTAGTGTTACTATTTACAAAGCTCGACTTGTCGCAAAAGGTTTTCGACAAGTTCAAGGTGTTGACTATGATGAGATTTTCTCACTCGTAGCCATGCTTAAGTCTGTCCGAATCATGTTAGCAATTGCTGCATTTTATGAAATCTGGCAAATGGATGTCAAAACTGCATTCCTTAATAGATTTCTTAAAGAAGAGTTGTATATGATGCAACTAGAAGGTTTTTGTCGATCCTAAAGGTACTAACAAAGTGTGCAAGCTCCAGCGATCCATCTATGGACTGGTGCAAGCATCTCGGAGTTGGAATATACGCTTTGATGAGGTGATCAAAGCATATTGTTTTATACAGACTTTTGGTGAAGCCTATATTTACAAAAAGTGAGTGGGAACTCTGTAGCATTTCTGATATTATATGTGGATGACATATTGTTGATTAGAAATGATGTAGAATTTCTGGATAGCATAAAAGGATACTTGAATAAGAATTTTTCAATGAAAGACCTCGATGAAGCTGCTTAGATATTGGGGATCAAGATCTATAGAGATAGATTAAGATGCTTGATAGGACTTTCAATGAGTACATACCTTGACAAGATTTTGAAGGAGTTAAAAATGGATGAGTCAAAGAAGGAGTTCTTGCCTGTATTGCAAGGTGTGAAGTTGAGTAAGACTCAAAACCCGACCATGGTAGAAGATAAAGAAAGAATGAAAGTCATTCCCTATGCCTCAGCCATAGGTTCCATAATGTATGTCATGTTGTGTACCAGACCTGTTGTGTACCTTGCCATGAGTTCAGCAAGGGGTTACAATAGTGATCCAGGACTAGATCATTAGACAGCGGTCAAAATTTTCCTTAGTTAACTTAAAGAGGACTAAGGAAATGTTTCTTGGCTATGGAGGAGATAAAGAGTTCGTCGTAAAGAGTTACGTCGATGCAAGCTTTGACACTGATCTAGATGACTCTAAGTTGAAGGAAATATGCCCTAGAGGCAATAATAAAGTTGTTATTTATATTTCCTTATATCATGATAAATGTTTATTATTCATGCTAGAATTGTATTAACCGGAAACTTAGTACATGTGTGAATACATACACAAGCAGAGTGTCACTAGTATGCCTCTACTTGACTAGCCCGTTAATCAAAGATGGTTGAGTTTCCTAACCATAGGCATGAGTTGTCATTTGGTGAACGGGATCACATCATTAGAGAATGATGTGATTGACTTGACCCATCTATTAGCTTAGCACTATGATCATTTAGTTTATTTTTATTGCTTTCTCCATAACTTATACATGTTCCTATGACTATGAGATTATGCAACTCCCAAATACCAGAGGAACACTCAGTGTGCCATCAAACGTCACAACATAACTGGGTGACTATAAAGATGCTCTACAGGTGTATCCGATGGTGTCTGTTGAGTTGGCATAGATCAAGATTTGGATTTGTCACTGTGTATCGGAGAGGAATCTCTAGGCCCTCTCGGTAATGCACATCACTGTAAGCCTTGCAAGCAATGTGACTAATGAGTTAGTTACGGTATGATACATTACAAAACGAGTAAAGAGACTTGCCGGTAACGAGATTGAACTAGGTATGATGATACCGACGATCGAATCTCGGGCAACTAACATACCGATGACAAAGGGAACAACGTATGTTGTTATGCGGTTTGACCGATAAAGATCTTCATAGAATATGTGGGAGCCAATATGAGCATCTAGGTTCCGCTATTGGTTATTGACCAGAGATGAGTCTCGGTCATGTCTACATAGTTCTCGAACCCGTAGGGTCTGCACGCTTAACGTTTGATGATGATCGGTATTATGAGTTTATGTGTTTTGATGTACCGAAGATTGTTCGGAGTCCCGGATGTGATCACGGACATGACGATGAGTCTCAAAATGGTCGAGACATAAAGATTGATATATTGGATGACTATATTCAGATACCGGATGAGTTCCGGGGGTCACAGGATATATATCGGAGTGCCGGAAGGGTTATGGGAACCACCGGAGAAGTAATGGGCCTTACTGGGCCTAGGGGAGAGAGAGGGGCTGCCAAGGGCTGCCCCCCCATGGGCCTAGTCCGAATTGGACTAGGGGGAGGGGCGGAGCCCCCTCCTTCCTTCTCTTCACCCCTCCTTCCTTCTCTTCTCCCCTCCTTCCTTCTTCTCCTAGTGGGACTAGGAAAGGGGGGAGTCCTACTCCTACTAGAGGAGGATTCCTTCCCCCTTGGCATGCCTATGAGGGCCGGCCGGCCTCCCCCTCCCTCCTTTATATATGTGGGGAGGGGGACACCCTAGAACACATCAAAGTTGATTGTTTAGCCGTGTGCGGTGCCCCCCTCCACAGAATTCCACCTCGGTCATATCATTGTAGTGCTTAGGCGAAGCCCTGCGTCGGTAACTTCATCATCACCGTCATCACGCCGTCGTGCTGACGAAACTCTCCCTCGGCCTCAACTGGATCAAGAGTACGAGGGACGTCACCGAGCTGAATGTGTGCAGATCGTAGAGGTGTCGTGCGTTCGGTACTTGATCGGTTGGATCGCGAAGACGTTCGACTACATCAGCCGCGTTTCATAACGCTTCCGCTTTCGGTCTACGAGGGTACGTAGACATACTCTCCCCCTCTCGTTGCTATGCATCACCTAGATTGATCGTGTGTGTGCGTAGGAAATTTTTTGAAATTACTGCGTTCCCCAACATAAGTCTCAATCTAGATATGTATTGAACGTGGGAGCAATTAGCTAGAGTAGCTCCATGCAGAGCATTGTAGACATAAAAATTTGCAAAATATATACGGATCTAAATGTGGCAGACCCATTGACTAAACATGTCTCACAAGCAAAACATGATCACACCTTAGTACTCTTTGGGTGTTAATCACATGGAGATGTGAACTAGATTACTAACTCTAGCAAACCCCTTGGATGTTGGTCACATGGCGATGAGAACTATGGGTGTTAATCACATGGTGATGTGAACTATTGGTGTTAATCACATGGCGATGTGAACTAAATTATTGACTCTAGTGCAAGTGGGAGACTGAAGGAAATATGCCCTAGAGGCAATAATAAAGTCGTTATTTTATATTTCCTTATTCATCATAAATGTTTATTATTCATGCTAGAATTGTATTGATTGGAAACCCAAATACATGTGTGAATACATGGACAAACATTGTGTCCCTAGTGAGCCTCTACTTAACTAGCACATTGGTCAAAGATGGTTAAGGTTTGCTAACCATGGACACGAGTTGTCATTTGATAACGGTATCACATCATTAGGAGAATGATGTGATGGACAAGACCCATCTGTTAGCTTAGCATATTGACCGTTTAGTTTTATTGATATTGCTTTCTTCATGTCAAATACATATTCCTTCGACTATGAGATTATGCAACTCCCGGATAGCAGAGGAATACCTTGTGTGCTATCAAACATCACAACGTAACTAGGTGATTATAAAGATGCTCTACAGGTATCTCCGAAGGTGTTTGTTGAGTTGGCATAGATTGAGATTAGGATTTGTCACTCCGAGTATCGGAGAGGTATCTCTGGGCCCTCTCGGTAATACACATCATAAGGAGCCTTGCAAGCAAAGTGACTAATGAGTTAGTTGCAAAATGATGTATTACGGAATGAGTAAAAAGACTTGCCGGTAACGAGATTGAACTAGGTACGAAGATACTGACGATCGAATCTCGGGCAAGTAACATACCGATGGACAAAGGGAATAATGTATGTTGTCATAACGGTTCGACTGATAAAGATATTCGTAGAATATGCAGGAGCCAATATGAGCATCTAGGTTCCGCTATTGGTTACTGACCGGAGAGGTGTCTCGGTCATGTCTACATAGTTCTTCAACCTGTAGGGTCCGACGCTTAACGTTCGATGACAATTTAGTATTATATGAGTTATGTGATTTGGTGACCGAATGTTGTTTGGAGTCCTGGATGAGATCACAGACATGACGAGGAGTCTCGAAATGGTCGAGAGGTAAAGATTGATATATAGGACGATAGTATTCGGACACCGGAAGTGTTCCGGAGTGTATCGTGTAATTATCGAAGTGCCGGGGGGTTACTGGAACCCCCGCGGGAAGATATGGGCCATATGGGCCATAAGAGGGGAGCACACCGGCCCACAAGGGGTCCCCCCCTTAGGCAGGAGGTCGAATTGGAGAAGGAAAAGGGGGGTTCGCCCCCCTTCCTTTCTCTCTTCTCCCTTCCCTTTTCCTCTATGGTAAAATATGGAAGGGGGCGCCGCTTGGGAAACCCCAAGTAGGATTCGGATCCTACTTGGGGCGCCCCATGGCTGCCTCTCCACCCCTCCCACCTATATATATGAGGGGAGGGGCGCCTACAAGACATACCAACAATTGTTAGCCGTGTGCGGCGCCCCCCTCCATAGTTTACGCCTCCGGTCTTATCTTCGTAGTGCTTAGGCGAAGCCCTGTGCGGATCACTTCATCATCATCGTCACCACTCCGTCGTGCTGACGGAACTCATCTTCTTCGTCGACACCTTTGCTGGATCAAGAGGACGAGGGACGTCATCGAGCTGAACATGTGCAGAACTCGGAGGTGTCATACGTTCGGTGCTTGATCGGTTGGATCTAGAAGAAGTTCGACTACATCAACCGCGTTGTCAAACGCTTTCGCTTTCGGTCTACGAGGGTATGTGGACACACTCTTCCCCTCTTATTGCTATGCATCTCCTAGATAGATCTTGCGTGAGCATAGGAATTTTTTTGGAATTGCATGCTACGTTTCCCAACACTTCCCCCGGCGCCCCCTGTGCGCCGGGTTCGGCCTGGGTCCGCCGGCGCCAAAATCGGGCCTAACCGGCGAAAATTGGGCTTCTCAAGGCGCGACTGGGCCGTTATTTTGGTGTTGGCGATAAAAAAGGGCGTTGGGGCCTGTTGAGGGCGCGGCTGGCGATGCTCTAAGTCCATGTAGGGTGCGGGTGCGTGTATATATACACCAGTTGGTTATGTATCGTACCGTCCGATTGTGAGATAAAAGACAATCTGTAGCTATATTCTCTATCCTTGCTCGTGAAGCGCGGAATCATGGGTAGACGACATCAGAATGTCTGCCGAACGACACAGTCATCGGGTAGAAAAGTCCACCTCTTTTGACCCACCAGTCCTAACTGACATGGAGAGGGAGGACGCTCTAGACCAGAATCTCACGCAGTAGGGCCTTGCTAAGGATGACTGCCTCACACTATTGTGTGCAAATATGCCCCCTAGGCAGAATTGGGACGTCCGCCTCACTCTGTTGCGTGTTCGAGTGCTGCCTAGGACAAATTATTGGGTGGAGGAGTAAGAGGCCTGGGGCAACATCGGACGTTTGGTCGATGCCTCGATGACTATTGAATGCTCTTGTCATCCTGTAGGCCATTCTCTCACCGAGGCTGCTACACCTTGCCACCGTGTGGGTCCATCATAGTGACGGTAGAGGGTCGGGCTTCCTGGCAGACTTGAGTTGGATCTGATATTAGGCAATGATGCCTGCACAGCACTCCATGTACACAGTGTTGGGCAAGAAGGGCATGATCCAGGATGCACCCTGGAAGTAAAATACACATAATATTTCATGTTTGTTTTATCATTTTCACTGCCATGGCAACGTTTTAACAATGAATTCCCGTTGCAATGTTTTGATGTGTTTATTTACCACTTTTTAATTGTTTTCATGCTTCTTCTTTGCTTTTCTTTTTTCTTGTTCCTTTTTTTCTTTCCTTCTTCTCCTTTTTGTCTGTTTTTTAGTTTACTTTTATTCTTATTCTTTTTTTGTTTTTTCTTTTGCAAAGTGCGTCAAGTTTTTCAGTTTCGCATATTTTTAAAATCGATGATTTCTTTTTCAAATTCATGGAAAAAAAATTCAAAATCGATAAAAAAACATCAAACTCGTATTTTTCTTTATAAATATCGATGATTATTTTCAAAATTGTTGATCGATGAACTTTTTCAAAATGTATTAACTTTTTTTCGAAATCAATGAACTTTTTTCAGAATTGATGATGTCTTTAATATTGAAAATTGTTTTTTCAAAATCATTGAATTTTTTTCAAAAATCGATGAACTTTTTTTCAAAGTCAGTGATGTATTCAAATTTGAGATTTTTTTTTCTAAATTGCTTAACTTTTTTTCAAAATAGGTAATTTTTTTAAAATTCCATTGTTTTTTCAATATCCCTGAATTTTTTGAAGATTGGGAACTTTATTCGAACTTAATGAATAGTTTTGCATTCATAATGTTTTTCATTTTTTGCGATTTTTTTTCAAATGTCAACGGTTGACCAGTAACAGCGCACGAGGGAAGGAAGCGGCAACATGCCGAGCGAGCGAGCGCACGTGAGCACCCTCTTAAAAGCTGGGCCGGCCCATCCAATCTTTTATTCACCGCTCAAAAAAATTGAAACTTTTATTTCTCATTTTTAAATCGCAAATATCTGTGAACGTTGCGGGTCTCGAACCAGCGGCTTACTGGTTCCAAGTATACTGCGATAATCCCTGAAAACCTCTTTTGTTTTCCACCCCTAAAAAAAACCTATTTTGTTTTCTTCTTTCTTCTGTCCTTTTTTCTTCTTTTTTCTTGTTGCCTTTTTCCCTTTTTCTCTTTTTTCAATGGTTTTTATTTTTTATTTTTATACTTAATCATTTTTTGTGTTTTTCTTATTTTGCTAAGTGCGTGAAATTTTTCAATTTTGCATATTTTTAAAATCGATGATTTGTTTTTTCAAATTCATGCACCGCTTTTAAAAATTGATAAAAAAAATCATATTTTAACTTTTCTAGATATTAATGATTTTTTTATAAATCGATTAACTTTATTCAAAACGTATTAACTTTTGTTCAAAATCGATGACCTTTTTAAGAATCGACGATGTTTTTAATATTGATAGTTTTTCAAGAATCAGTGAACTTTTTTTCCAAAATCGATGAACTTTTTTGAAAATCAAAGAACTTTTTTTTTGAAATCTGTGACATATTCAAATCTGTGAACTTTTTTCTAAATCGATTAACTTTCTTTTCAAATATGTAAGCGCTTTTAAAATTTCAGTGAGGTTTTCAATATCCATGAAATTTTTGAACTTTGTGAACTTTATTAAAAATTCATGAACAGTTTTAATTCTTGATTTGCCTTTCAAATTTGTGAGATGTTTTTCCTATGTCAACGATTGACCAATAAAAACGCATTTTTTTTTGAGAAATCTCGCCCAACTTTATTGATTGATAATGTTCATAGGTACATGAGTTGGATCATGAGGCAAGCCCAACCAAATATGTCTACCTATATCTAAATTACAAGCAAACTTGGCAAGATTGTGAGCTTCGAAGTTATGATTTCTACGCTCAAAAACAAAAGTACATAAAGTAAAACTGGATCTCCGCGCCATAATTTCATGTACTATAGCTGCATGAGGCCCCCTCGTCCCCATGTTGATATCAGTAATGGCTGCCTGGCAATCTGAGGCCACCGTGAAGCTCTGAATGGCCAAGTCCTCCGCTCACGATAGCGCTTCTCTGCATGCATACGTCTCAAGAATTAACGGGTCCATGATGCCCCAATAAACCACCGCCGACGATCCCAGATAGGTGCCTTCACTATTACGACAAATTGCTGCAACTGCTCCCCCTCAATTGCCTCTGATTATTGCTCCATCCAATAAAAACGCATGAGCGAAGTAAGCGGCAACTAGCCGAGCGAGCGAGCGCATGTTGGGTCAGCCCAGGTGTGTGGCTGCATGAGCAATCTCTCTGTGAACGGCCGGGGAATTTGATGCATAATGCGTGAAAATGTCGACCTTCGCACAAGCGATGGCCTGGGCGGACCCATTAACAAGTTGCAGCTTTTTTTTGGCTTGGATAACCTTCTAGAATTTTCCAGCAGGTTTTTCTGGTTTTGGGAAATTTCGAATATATTTTTAAAAAAGTGAAGAGATTTGGAAATTTAGAATATTTTTTATAAAAAGTGAACAATAATAAATATTTTGAACATTTATAGAAAATAAAACCAAAATGAAAAATTAAATAAAAAATAAAATATAAAGGAAAAACAAACAGATAAAAACAGGAAAATAACGAAAAACAAAAACAAAACCAAGAAAAGAAAGAAAAAGAATGTTTAGGAACCTTCTAGAAGATTCCCAATACCGGTCAGGAACCTTTCAGAAAGTTCACAAAACCATCCTCACACCCTCAGCTGGGCTGGCCCATTCTATTGATCTGGTATCGGTCGGTTCTGCGATTCATCGACTATTTGCCACAAAATCCGGCAAATAGGAAATTCCCCCAACAGGCGCGTGAAGCTTCAGGGAGCTCGTAATCGGCGCTTGCGGCGCCAGCAACTGCAACTGACGCTCACGAGCACGTGCTATAGGGCGGCCCAACTTTCCCTAGCTCGCTCGCCCAGCCTGAGTTTGGACTATCATCCGGTTCACAATGTAAAATTTGGTTGTGCGTGAAAAAATCAGAACAGTTATTTTAGTATTTCAAAAAATTTGAAATAAATGCCTGCTTGCAGGTTTGAAATAAGCTCATAAATTAGAAAGGGTGCATCAATTTCAAGAAAAAGTACACAATTTGGAAAAAGACAATCATCAATTTTGAAAAATAGTTCATCAACTTCGTTTTTTTTAGAAATTTTGATTTTTTTATCTATTTTGGAAATAAGAAAGGGGGAAATAAAATAAAAAATTGAAAAATATTAAAAAACGAATAGCACCTGCCAAAAAATAAAAAAGAGAAGAAGAAAGAAGAAAAGAAGGAAACAAATGTGACTAATTGCATTAAGTGGAGAGTTGGGGTGGTTAGTGCACCTTAGATTGAACCCGTAGATTGCTGCTTCAAATAACACCACCCATGGATTTTTATTTTGCGCTTTAAAACTAGAACCTGTCTAGAGGAGAGGTTGTGTGCCCGATTGCATGAGGGTGCTGCCGCCGCAAGGAATTTGTTTGTCCCCTCGTCTCCAGCTGCCATCTTGGCATTTGGAGTTGGGAGGACTTCACATCTTCAAGAGTTTGACGTTCTTCATCATCGATTAGTGATCATCGCGTTTTGTGAGAATAATTTTACTCTCATTCTTTTTGGCGGTGCCATGAGGTTAAAGAGTTTTCTGTCCTTGCTGATATGGCTATTTGGATCTTACGGGTTTATGTTGGTGTGTCAAACTTTTTTTGTTGGTTTGACTCTTTGTGGAGTTGAAATCATTCATCGAAATCATAATGAAGATATTGTGATCCGACAGCGTGCACTTCTAGGGATGATCCCCGGCCCAAGTACATTCATCGATCAAGGCTTCCCATCTTTTTGGATGGGTGACAGAAGGCGTTTTCAAAAACCCATTATTGGTAATGTTCATGCGTGTGAAATAGTAACAACATCGTTAGTCCTGTCCAAGTACAACCTCTTTACCGAAGTCTTTAGAGTATTTTATCTAGCAAAGATTAATACAATAAAAAAGTGTTTTCAAGAGATTTCATTGTAATTTTTTGTCACAAGAGTCACTTTGTATTTTCTTAGATCTTAGATACAAATCAGTGTACCTATAATTTTTATGACTATGACTAAAATTACAGGTGTTTCTCAAAAAAAAATAACGGGTGCATAAGGCATCGTTTAGGAAATGCTGAAGCGTCGTATAGGAGCTCACTATTTTTTGTTTTTTTAGGGACCGGAACTCCCTATTTTTGTGGCAGTGACTCTTTGGCCCGTAGTCTTTTTTTTTGAGACGCTTTCGCCCGGAGTCAGTTCTGGCCTGAAGGTGCTTGCGAATGGCCCAGTTCAACTAGCCCACCCAACTATGCACCTGCCTAATTGGGCCGGTCCTGCGCGGGAAGGCAATTGCCTCATTTTTTCAACTTTTTTGTTTTCGTTTGTCTATGTAAAAGTAGACATAAAAAGTGTAAGCTTTCAAAAATGTTAATCGTGTATTTAAAACATATTTGACATCTATACAAAAAATGTTCCTGATGTTTAATAAATTGTACAATGTGTATACAAAAGTAAAGATTCAAAAAATCTTTTAGAAAATGTTATATTTTGAAATTTTCAAACATGTATATATAAAATATCAAACAAATATAAAAAATGCATCAAATGTATTAGAAAAAATGTACGACGTGTACAAAGAAAAGCAGAGATAACATATATTTGAAAAAATGTTAATTATACACACAATGGCAAACCTGTATTAAAAATGTTTTAGATGTGCACGAAAATGTTCAATGTGTATGAAAACAATAGACATCGAAGCATTTATTTAAAAGACAATGTTGATAATATATTTGAAAAATATTAAAATCGTATTAAGAACGTTCTTGGCGTATACTTAGAATGTGTAATGTATAACAAAAAGGGTTGACATGTGTTGAAAACAGAAAAAAGAAGCCGTAGAAACAAACAAAAGAAAATCACAGGCAAATAGGAACAAAAAAATCCGGAGAAAAAATAGTGCAAAAAAACATAAACCACTGATGGAACACATCAAAACCGAAAGGAAAGAAAAATAAAAGAAAGGAAAACCCGAAGAAGATATTAGAAAATCAAGCATAAAACAAAATAGGGAAAAAATGGACCCCGACGGTAAAACTGAAGAAGAAACCCACACGCAAAAAACTAGGCCAAAAATAAAGATCGATAAAAAGAACTCATGACCTGCGACACTAATGAGCCAGACATATTGCGCCCCGCGTGAGGCGATGGGAGCATACGTCTCATCATAAGCGAGATATAGCTCCCACTCATTTAATTTAGTTATTTTTGTCGTTCGCACGCTTGCTAGTTTTTTTGGTGAGCTGCTGGTCCAATTTATTTTTGTGATCCTTCCAGTTCGGTTTCTTTTTTTCTCTTTTGGTTCTCCTCCCCATTTTTCTTATTTGTTTCCGTTTTTGTATTTCTTTTTCTCCTCCCCATTGATCTAAAAATATATATACTCAAATTCATGAACTATTTTTAAATATTTATGAATGGTTTAAAATACCTGAGCTTTTTAGAAATTCATGAACCTTTTCAAAACCCATAAACTTTTTCTGAATCCATAAGAATTTCCAAATGCATGCACTTTATCAAATTTTGCGATCTTTTTTCAAACTTGCGATTATTTTTTCAAATTTACAATCAATTTTTTAATTTCTGAATTTTCTCCAAAATCCATGAATTTTAAAATAGTTTTGAACCTTTCATATTTTTGAACTTTTTGACATTCATGTGTTTCTTAAAAAATTCATGAGACTTTTTTTTATTTTTACCAAATTTTAAAATTTAACCAGAAAAAACTGATGGGTTGACCTAAAAGAGAAACCGAGCTAAATACGAGAAAAAATGTATTGAGTAGAGCCAATCGAGCGAGCAACGACCTTATTCTAGGGAGGAGGGAGCGATGCTGAATGAGGCTTGCGAGCGATTTACTGGGCCAAAGCCCACATGGGATGCCCCTATGTGTCATTAAAGTGGGGTCTCCTATTAAAGCAATCGATAGATGCAAAACATGCAGAGAGTTCCTCTTCAGTGCCCTCAGCGCCGCTTAGGTTGCTTGGTGCTCGAAGGCAAGCGGTAGTGGGTCCGCCCGGCATCGCTCACGTCCAGCAACATGCTGAAAAAATAAACAGGAAGAAAAATATCTTCACCGTTATTATTCTGCAAGAAATGGGATTTAAACCCACATGCCAACGTCGACGGACTATTGCACCGCAATCTCTTTGGTATGTTTTGTCCGAAAATTACACAATTTAACCCTTGCTTCAATCCCACTATAAATTAGTATTTGACAGATTTTTTTTGACAAAAAGCAAAGCATGATTTTTTTTAAGTTCATCAATTTTGAAAACAGTTCACAGTTTTTTAAAGTTTTAAATAAAATTTCACCAATCTTTAAAAAACTTGAAAAATTCGTACTATTGAAAAACCTCATCGATGTTGAGAAAAAAGATCACAAATTTGAAAAATGCTGATTGAATTTTGAAAAAAAGTTCACAGATTAGAAAAAGTTTCAACGATTTTGATTGAAAATGTTCACAAATTTTAAAAGGTTCAACGATTTGGGGAAAAGGTTCACCGATTTGCAAAAACGTTTATGAATTCAAAAAAAGTTTATCAATTTAGAAAAAAAATTCTAGATTAAAAAATTCATGAATTTGAAAAGGTTCTTAGATTTTGATAAAAAAAGACTTCATGAATTTGAAAAGGTTCTTAGATTTTGAAGAAAAAATGAAAGAAAAAGGAACAAGAAAAATAAAAATTAAATGGAAAAGAAAAAGAAAATAAAAAAGAAAAAAGAAGAAAAAAGATGTAGTAGATCACATCAGGTGAGTTTTGTAGATGGCTACCGCACTGAACGAGTAGGTCGTGGGTTCGAATCACACCCACGCGTAGTTTTTTGCAAGTTAAACATAAAATAAAGGTTAAATGGGCCCAGGATGGAAGGGGTGCGTGCCCCAATTGCTTAAATTTAGGACAACGCTAACACCCTCACGTGTGGTTGGGAAAAAATTATTCGAGACCCGGTCTCACGGTTTAGTATGTGAGACTCATCCTGATGGATGACACGTGACATTTACAAATCACAAAGCATCTACCCCCTCCTTCCCCTCCACCTCCCCCCCCCCCCCCCCCCAACACACACACTTAAAATCAAGGGAGGGAGATTGGATGCTTTATGAATGCCATGTGTCATCCATCAGGATGGGTCTCACCTGCTAGCCCGTGAGACCTGGTCTCATCTAATTCTTTTCCCGAGTGGTTGGAGTGAAACTCGCTCACACGTCCTATAACACATAAACTGCGCCACGTCATCGCATGCATGCATGTGTTAATTTTTTTGGATTTTCAATTTTTAAATTGTTTTATCTCTTGAATGAAAATTTTGATTGAAGATCCATTTCCACCATTAAATCCCTCACGACGAGATGTTCGAAACTAGATCTCATATCAATATATTTCAACGAATTTCTTTGGGTTAAAAGTTGCCATGTCTATTGCACATGAATTGCCATGGTGTTTACATTGAAGTTGCCATGATATGTTTCAGCTATTTTCTTCCATATTTAAAAGTAAATTTTGACTTATTATAAAACGGACAACTAAGAAACTAGACTTGCCGTAAACCCTAAACTAAAATTGACATGATACATGCACTTAAAATTGTTATGGTTCATAAAAAAATAATTTTCATGATCAAAGTACTGAAATTGCCATCATCAAAATACTAAATTTTCCATGCTCTACAAACTAAATTTGCCACATGGCAACTTTAGTTTAAGCATTATGGAACCTACAATGTAAACATCATGACAATTTTTGGGCAAAAAAAATTCATCGAAACATATCAACATGGGGTCTAGTTTTGAAGATCTCCTTGAGACGGATTTAATGGTGAAAATAGATTTTTAATTCGATTTTTAATCAGGAGATAAAATATTTTTAAGCCAAAAACCAAAAAGATTCCTACTGATGTCATCTATTCACTCGTGATAAAATGAGTAGTAATGGAGGCTTGTGGGTGATGTGCAAGATGCCACACGTGTGGGCGTTAGTTTTTTTTGTAAATTTAATTAATGGGCCCTGAAGGCGTGGAATAGGGTTTGCGAAACGCGCCCCCAATGCGCCCTTTCATGCCAGCCCATATACGGGGCAGGAAGCGCAATATTTCCTTCAGTTCGTGACCTAAAAATTGATTTTATAGTTTCTTGTTTTTAACTTTTGATTTTCTTTTATGATTTCCTTTTTATTCTATAAAATTAGTTGGGATTTCAATTTTTTCTAAGTTTCAAAAGAAATGAGAATTTCCAAAATGATAATGAATTCACAAAATGTCCAAGATATTGAAAAATAAATCATAATATATTCATGAATTAAAAAACTATTCATATTTTTTTAAAATGTTTGCATATCAAGAATAATATTTTGAAAATAAAAAATATCATGATTTTGAAATAATCTTTGCATATGAAAATATTGTTCGTAAATTTGAAAAATGTCAAAGAATTCAAAGAATGTTCATTAATTTCCCAAAAAAAATCACAGAATTAAAGAAAATCACGAATTTGAAGATTCATGAATTAGCCAATTGTTCATTCATTTAAAAAATGTGCGTCAAAACAAAAATTATTTGTGAGCTTTAAAAATTGTTTCAAATTTCACACAATGTTCATCAGTTTCTTGAAAATGTTCGCGATTTCAAAAGAAATATTCATGATTTCACAAAAATTTCGAGATTTCAAAAAATGTTCACGAGTTGAAATGAAAAGGAAAAAGGAAACAAGAAAGAAAAGGTTAAAAATAAAGAAACAGTAAAAAAGAAAAATATAAAAGAAAAAACAAAGATGAAATGATTCAGTGCGAAGATGCATGCGAACAGTAAAATAATTTAAAATAGCAAAAAAAATTGACATCCAAGATGCTTGAATGTGTGTCGTGCGTGCAAAAAATCATTTTGTTTGGACATTCGAGGAGGTCTTTACAACAAAAAATTGGCTGTGAAAGAAATTTTGAAAAAGTACACTATTTGGTCTCAATTTTGTCTTTTTTTTCCTAGAGCTCCTCAGATGTCCAGACATGACGAAGATTTGCATGCTCCTTGCACACTCGATCGTCTTCGATGCCAAAAAAGTTAAATTTTTTAAAATCTTCTTAATTTGTAGGGAAATGTTGCCTGCAAATGACTCAAATTGGTCGGACCCTACAGCGGGTGTTACATGCACCGGCAGCTGCCCCTGTACTATTTTTTTAATGAATTTACTGTTTATCAGATGTAGATGAGCCCGGGCTCAAAAGTGAATTACCGAGAACGGGTTCAACTACAACTACTCCTAGCTTGCACCCGAGGCAAATGTGTTTTTTCTTCCATTTTTTTTCTCTGTGGGAAGAGGTAAATGTGCTTCTGATCACTGGTGATCGCACACTGTACACGAAGTGGCTTGCCCATGGTTTCGCGGCCACCGGTCTCAACTCAAACCCTCGTGCGCGCGTCCGCTTGCATGGTCGACGACTTGAGCATTCCACCGTGCATTGCATACCGATCCGGACTGAGCATGAGCAGCAGTCATCACTGCTGACTTTTAGAACGGAGTGACAAGCATGTACCTTGTGCGCACAGCCCGATCATAGCGGCCAAGTACGACATGCAGCTTGCAAAAGGAAGCTGTTCCTGTGCAGCAAAGAAAACGGTGGCAAGATCCGACGAGAACAAAAGTCGCATCACTACTAATAATGTCAAAAAAGGAAGTTGCAACATAACTGCACAATGCTGTCTCCCGCCATAATATTTACAGCGATCAGCCGTGCTGGCTCACTATAATTAACAGACTCCGACTCCGACGAATGATAAAGGGAAAGAGGCAACTCATCATGCAGTAAATATGACATGGAGCTTCCAGGCTACTACAACTACTGCATGATGCATGCACGGACATCGGTTGCACGTACCTCGCAATTAACACCATGTACGTGCGATTAACAGCATGCATGTACGATGTACCTGGTGTACTGGTCCGACGAACCTAATTGATCCACGTACGTCGATGATTGATCTACGCCTACGGACGCACAAGGGCGCACAAGCTTGACCACTGCACTGTCGCCCTGGTCAACACACAGCGTGTGAAGTGGACGAACATCAGTCGCGAAGGCGATGGATCTACGGATGATGCTTAAGGCGCCATGGCACTTCCAGGCTACATGCATGCACCAACATCGGTTGTACGCGCAATTAACGGCATGTACGTGCTCACTTTGCACCTGTCTGTACCTGGTGAGTGGTGACGCCCGTGTGACTTGCGAAGCTTGACTAGTGTCTACTGCACTACTGCACTGTCTAAAATCTAATACACATGTACTCACTCTGTCCCATGATATAAGAACATTTTTAAGACTGCACTAGTACATTCCTAGACGATGTCATGTCAACACACATCTTGTGAACGATAGATGCACATACTAGATAGATAGAACTCTCAAGATTGACTGCATGTACCTGAACGCAATGTGTGTACATCTCAGACCTCTACTTTATTCGTTTGATTCATCTTCTTCCTTCTCGGTTGTGTGTACATCTCAGACCTGTACAATGTATACAACTCCAAGACTGACTCCAATATACGTACTGCGGATTGCTGTTCCTTTTCGGCAAATCGCGTGGCAGTCATATATTGTATGTTAGGACTTGCATGGCCAACTTGGGACCCATGCATATCTGATAACTTCATTGTTGATCATGTTCAGCTAATCGTGGGACCACCGTCCGCTGTAGGTGATGCAAACGATCCATGTTCATCGAGTAATGGTTCTTTATGCCGAAACCTAATTTCGACATAAAACGGCTGAACGAATCTAGGCTTAGATCTAATCTATGTCCCATCAAATCAATAACACACGTTAGTGTACAGCGGATTATTGTCTGTTGAAGGATGTGACTTCTTACTCTCTCTCTCTTTTCCCTTTCTAGATTTTAGTAATTCAAATTTGGAGTGGCTTCATTGCACCCGAAAATTGCATGCTTTTGCTAATTCTTACTCGACTGGAATTTTCGTGAAGTTCTGTAAATTACAATTGCACATTAGTTAGGTTCTAAAAGTGTATTGGTTTTTTGGACACGCGCAATTTGAGAGCAATGTTAGCGCAATTTCAGTCCTTAGGTTATAGTACAATTGAAGTTAGTGAGGCGAGAATGCTTGGATGTTGACCAATTAAAATTCTAACAGGCTGTTTAGATATACAAGATTCGGACAACCTACGGATAGATAATCCCAATTACTTCTTTTCTTTTCTGGAGCAAAGACTCCGGGGCATGGACAAAGCCATGTGCATCTTTGTGTTAAGCAAAAGTGGCTATTTCAGGTTTTAAGAACACCTCCCTCTATCACATGACACCTTTTTTGCATTCCGGCAAAGCTTTTGTGTTTCTTAATAAGAACAAGTTGATCCTCTAGCAGCTTACCTCTTCTTTATAGCCTATTACATTTTTGGCTGGACATTATAAACAATTACTATAAAGGCCTCCAATAAGCATGTTGTCCAACTATTTTGTATCATG
The DNA here is from genome assembly GCA_034509565.1 of Triticum monococcum. Lineage (NCBI taxonomy): Eukaryota > Viridiplantae > Streptophyta > Magnoliopsida > Poales > Poaceae > Triticum > Triticum monococcum. Next base: position 597,951,901 of record CM067844.1, read on the forward strand.
TTGCACTAGGTAGCCTATGACAACACATTTAGTTACTCATTTCTCATATGTTAGGAAATGATTTGAATTTATTACTTGACTAAAAAAGTACACCCGATCAAAGATACTGAGGCAAACAAAGAAAACAAAAACCCTTGATAAAACTAAAATTTACATAAAAAATCATCCAAAGTCTTCGTCTCCAGGTCCACCTTCTGCAGTTTCGACATTCATTCATAATGTCGAAGAAATCATAGAAGGCAAACAAAACATGAAGAAGGTGAACTTTACCTAAAAGTAGAAGACAAGTATGAATTGCCACCCCAATAGGTGGGAACCTTAGGTCATTGGATGCGGGCTAGGTACATAACCCTTGCATGACATGTTGTCGATTGAATTGTTTCCTTGCCATAGTGTTAGGGACGAAGTAGGAGGAAAAAAATGGGACCACCATTGTCGCCGCAACCATTGTCGAGACAGCCAAAGCATCATATGAAAATCTACCAAACCCATGGGTGACGATCCATGAGACCAGAACATCATAGGCTCCATGTCATTTATGGAACCGGTTACGACAAAGGGAACCAACGTGATCTGCGTTCAGCCTCGCCGGCATTTAGGGTTTCCTTCGGTCAGTCTCTTACACTGATTCCTCTCGTGACATAGATATCTGCCTATTACTCATCTTTTTTTTTTCAAATATGCACCACACATAGACTCCATTTGTCCTAACTAAAAGACAACTAAGCTCTCATTAAATTCTTCCCTTGATGTAGTATCGGAAGGTTGTTTATTAACAAGTACTCCCTCCGTCTCATATTATAGGATGTTTTTTGACACTATTATAATGTCAAAAAACGTCTTATATTATGAGACGGAGGGAGTAATAAATAAATTATTACAATCGGTAAAGGTTTGTGTAGCTAACTAAATTCCGTGGGCCCCACAAACTTGCGCCGAGGACGAGAATATAAGTACCAAGATCTAACAAGTGATAAATATAAACTGCATAAAATGAGGCTTATCATGAAAAAAAATCCATTTAATATTGGATTATAAACCAGGTGTTAACACATAGTGGAGTAGTTATGTAGTTACTATTAGTTGTGAATACAGTTACAACTACACAAGAAGAAGAAAAACTTGGCATAAGTACTGGTTATGAGTGTCAACGAGGCACTACTGGTCTATGCCCAAAGTTAACTTAATGTGTTTGTTTGTTAGACGTGCATGTCACATCCGGCTGTCTCTCTCATGACCCATACAGGAGAAGACAGCGTGCCAAAGTTCCCTAGATATCCTCAATTAAATCCCACTTAACAAAACACTGTTTAAGAAGTATCAGCAGTGCCAAGAGCGATCCAAGAGTTTGAAGATCCAGGGTAGCAATTTATCTGTCCACTCATTAAGACATATGGTCCTCGCATTTGAAAGTATACATGCGAAAATTCGTTGGTGCTCCCGGGAGCGCGTGCTCCTGCACGTGAAAAATATATTTCAAATTGTGAAAAAATTCCAAACAAAAATTAGACGCATACATCTTGATATTATAATTTTTTTGAGACAAATCTTGATATTATATGTGTGTACATCAGTTGACTTGGCAGCGATGGCGGCCTCCCGTGCGTGGGCTCGGCCCCAGATCCGGAGATTCACGATCTGCTCGTTCTGATCTCTTGGGGCTGGCCTCTATGTTCACGATGGTATGATCGCTCGCTGTTGCAGCAGGGCGTCGCTGTGTGCTTCTTCTAGCATCGGCTATGCCCCGCGCGCATGCCGCGCCGGCGATGAAGATCTGATTTTGTGCTCTTAGTTTTAATCATGTCGGCTCCTCGTTTGACATGTTCAGACAGGGCTCTCTTTGCTGAGGTGATGTGCTCCGCCGCCGGTACTGGTCATTGAGGTGATCATTGGACCAGGGGCGAATTCGGTGCAGATTGAGGTGGCCACTGAAAGATCTCTGTGAGAGTTTTATTTCTTCACATCCAGTGGCTGACTTCGGTGAGGAGATGCAAACTATGGATGATGGCTTGACGCAAAGGATGGTTGTGCAGTGGCGGTGCATTGCATGTAGCTACTGGGATCGCAGAAAAGTGGTGGCGATAACACATTAGTTACTTCGATGGTGGTGCTACTTTAGCACCCGGTCTTGAGCCACAAGGTGAAAGCCTAGGTTTGCCCTGAATTAGGTATACCTGACGATGGCGATGTTTTTACATCGTTACCTTGCTGAAGGCATTGTTTGGATGTGCTCGGACTAGTTCTTCAAGATGAAAACCTTGATTCTGGTCTTGGATGGCTGGATCCAGTGACGACGACGCTTAAGCGTCGCTCCCTTCCTGAAGGCGTTCACTAGTAGAAAACAAGGCTTTGGTTTGGGCCTGGCCAGCCCATTAGTCCCGGTTCTTCACGAACCGGGATCCATGGGGGGCATTAGTCCCGGTTCATGAGCCCAGGGGGCCAGCCGGGGCCTCGTGGGTATTGGTCCCGATTCGTGTGGATCCATTTGTTCCAGTTCTAGGCACGAACCGGGACCAATGGGCCGCGCTCCTGGCCCACAACCATTGGTACCGGTTCATGCCTAGAACCGGTATAGAAGGAGGGGCTTTAGTCCCGGTTCCTATCACGAACAGGGGCAAATAAGTTGCCTATATATACACGTCGCCGCGGCAGAGCACTCCACAGTGCTCTGTTTTTTCTGGCTGGCGAGGGGAGGGCATTTGGTTGCTCTAGCTCACCTCTTATGCACATGAGGTGTTCGATGAAATACCCGAGCCATAATTAAGATAGATACTTGTCTGATTTTTCCCGAGATTTGTCTAGATTTAGCGGTCCGTCACGCCCCATCCCCGTTTTCACCGCCGTCAATTGCCCATGTCGATCTCGTCACCGGCACCATCGTGGTGAGCCTCTTGTTCTTATCTTCTTTCTATTTTTTTTTACTTTAGATAGATACTTGTCTGATTTTCTTACTTTAGATAGATACTTGTCTGATTTTCTTACTTTTGACACACATAATTATATATAATGCACGCAGATGAACCGACACTGAATGTTGTTGGGGAACGTTGCAGAAAACAAAAATTTTCCTACTCGTTTCACCAAGATCATCTAGGAGTTCATCTAGCAACGAGTCACGAGATGCATCTACATACCTTTGTAGATCGCGAGCGGAAGCGTTCGTTAGAACGAGGTTGATGTTGTCGAACACGACGTGATCCAAATCACCGATGACCAACGCCGAACGGACGGCACCTCCGCGTTCAACACACGTACGGGACGGGAGACGTCTCCTCCTTCTTGATCCAGCAAGGGGAAAGGAGAGGTTGACGAAGATCCAGCAGCACGACGGCGTGGTGGTGGATGCAGGGCGTCACGACAGCAGAGCTTCGCCGTGTACTACGAGAGAGGAAGAAGTAACGGGGAGAGATGGAAGCACCAAAGGCGTGGGGATCAAGTCCCTCCTCTCCCCCACTATATATAGGGGTGCCGGGGGGGGGCGCCGGCCCTGGTAGATGGGATCTACCAGGGGGCGGCGGCCAGGGGTGGGGGGCTTGCCCCCCAAGCAAGGGGGCGCCCCCCTTAGGGTTCCCCCCCCCCAACACTAGGCGCATGGGCCTTGGGGGGGCTGGCGCCCCAGCCCACTATGGGCTGGGTTCCCTCCTATTTCAGCCCAAGGGGCCCTCCGGGATAGGTGGCCCCACCCGGTGGACCCCCGGGACCCTTCCGGTGGTCCCGGTACAATACCGGGTACCCCGAAACTTGTTCCGATGGCCGAAACTGCACATCCTATATATAATTCTTTACCTCCGGACCATTCCGGAACTTCTCGTGATGTCCGGGATCTCATCCGGGACCCCGAACAACATTCGGGTTACTGCATATACTTATCTTCACAACCCTAGCGTCACCGAACCTTAAGTGTGTAGACCCTACGGGTTCGGGAGACAAGCAGACATGACCGAGACGACTCTCTGGTCAATAACCAACAGCGGGATCTGGATACCCATGTTGGATCCCACATGCTCCACGATGATCTCATCGGATGAACCACGATGTCGAGGATTCAATCAACCCCGTATGCAATTCCCTTTATCAATCGATATATTACTTGCCCGAGATTCGATCGTCGGTATCCCAATACCTCGTTCAATCTCGTTACCGGCAAGTCACTTTACTCGTACCGTAATGCATGATCCCGTGACCAGATACTTGGTCACTTTGAGCTCATTATGATGATGCATTACCGAGTGGGCCCAGTGATATCTCTCCGTCATACGGAGTGACAAATCCCAGTCTTGATCCGTGCCAACCCAACAGATACTTTCGGAGATACCCGTAGTCTACCTTTATAGTCACCCAGTTACGTTGTGACGTTTGGTATACCCAAAGCACTCCTACGGTATCCGGGAGTTACACGATCTCATGGTCTAAGGAAAAGATACTTGACATTGCAAAACTCTAGCAAAACGAACTACACGATCTTTATGCTATGTTTAGGATTGGGTCTTGTACATCACATCATTCTCCTAATGATGTGATCTCGTTATCAATGACATCCAATGTCCATAGTCAGGAAACCATGACTATCTGTTGATCAACGGGCTAGTCAACTAGAGGCTTACTAGGGACATGTTGGTGTCTGTTATTCACACATGTATTACGATTTCCGGATAACACAATTATAGCATGAATAAAGACAATTACCATGAACAAGGAAATATAATAATAATGCTTTTATTATTGCCTCTAGGGCATATTTCCAACAGTCTCCCACTTGCACTAGAGTCAATAATCTAGTTACATTGTGATGAATCGAACACCCATGGAATTCTGGTGTTGATCATGTTTTGCCCTAGGGAGAGGTTTAGTCAACGGATCTGCTACATTCAGGTCCGTATGTACTTTACAAATTTCTATGTCTCCATCTTGAATATTTTCACGAATGGAGTTGAAGCGACGCTTGATGTGCCTTGTCTTCTTGTGAAACCTGGGCTCCTTGGCAAGTGCAATAGCTCCAGTGTTGTCACAAAAGAGTTTGATTGGCCCCGACGCATTGGGTATGACTCCTAGGTCGGTGATGAACTCCTTCACCCATATTGCTTCATGTGCTGCCTCCGAGGCTGCCATGTACTCCGCTTCACATGTAGATCCCGCCACGACGCTTTGCTTGCAACTGCACCAGCTTACTGCCCCTCCATTCAAAATATACACGTATCCGGTTTGTGACTTAGAGTCATCCAGATCTGTGTCGAAGCTAGCGTCGACGTAACCCTTTACGACGAGCTCTTCGTCACCTCCATAAACGAGAAACATCTCCTTAGTCCTTTTCAGGTACTTCAGGATATTCTTGACCGCTGTCCAGTGTTCCTTGCCGGGATTACTTTGGTACCTTCCTACCAAACTTACGGCAAGGTTTACATCAGGTCTGGTACACAGCATGGCATACATAATAGAACCTATGGCTGAGGCATAGGGGATGACACTCATCTCTTCTATTTCTTCTGCCGTGGTCGGACTTTGAGCCGAGCTCAATTTCATACCTTGTAGCACAGGCAAGAACCCCTTCTTAGACTGATCCATATTGAACTTCTTCAATATCTTATCAAGGTATGTGCTTTGTGAAAGACCTATGAGGCGTCTTGATCTATCTCTATAGATCTTGATGCCTAATATATAAGCAGCTTCTCCAAGATCCTTCATTGAAAAACTCTTATTCAAGTAGGCCTTGATGCTGTCCAAGAGTTCTATATCATTTCCCATCAAAAGTATGTCATCTACATATAATATGAGAAATGCTACAGAGCTCCCACTCACTTTCTTGTAAACACAGGCTTCTCCATAAGTCTGTGTGAACCCAAACGCTTTGATCATCTCATCAAAGCGAATGTTCCAACTCCTAGATGCTTGCACCAGCCCATAAATCGAGTGTTGGAGCTTGCACACCTTGTCAGCATTCTTAGGATCGACAAAACCCTCCGGCTGCATCATATACAATTCTTCCTTAAGGAAACCATTAAGGAATGCCGTTTTGACGTCCATTTGCCATATTTCATAATCGTAGAATGCGGCAATTGCTAACATGATTCGGACGGACTTCAGCTTCGCTACCGGTGAGAAAGTCTCATCGTAGTCAACCCCTTGAACTTGTCGATAACCCTTAGCGACAAGCCGAGCTTTATAGATGGTCACATTACCATCCGCGTCTGTCTTCCTCTTAAAGATCCATTTATTTTCTATGGCTCGCCGTTCTACGGGCAAGTCAGTCAAAGTCCATACTTCGTTTTCATGCATGGATCCTATCTCGGATTTCATGGCTTCTAGCCATTTGTCAGAATCCGGGCCCGCCATCGCTTCTTCATAGTTCGAAGGTTCACCGTTGTCTAACAACATGATTTCCAAGACAGGGTTGCCGTACCACTCTGGTGCGGAACGTGTCCTTGTGGACCTTCGAATTTCAGTAGGAGCTAGATCAGAAGTATCTTGATCATTATCATTAACTTCCTCTCTAGTCGGTGCTGGCACCTCAGGAACATTTTCTTGAGTTGCGCCATTTTCCGGTTCAAGAGGCAATACTTCATCTAGTTCTACTTTCCTCCCACTTACTTCTTTCGAGAGAAACTCCTTCTCTAGAAAGGATCCATTCTTGGCAACAAAGACCTTGCCTTCGGATCTGAGGTAGAAGGTATACCCAATAGTTTCTTTAGGGTATCCTATGAAGACGCATTTTTCCGACTTGGGTTCGAGCTTTTCAGGTTGAAGTTTCTTGACATAAGCATCGCATCCCCAAACTTTTAGAAACGACAGCTTAGGTTTCTTTCCAAACCATAATTCAAACGGTGTCGTCTCAACGGATTTCGACGGAGCCCTATTTAAAGTGAATGCGGCAGTCTCTAAAGCATAGCCCCAAAAAGATAGCGGCAGATCGGTAAGAGACATCATAGACCGCACCATATCTAATAGAGTGCGATTACGACGTTCGGACACACCGTTTCGCTGAGGTGTTCCAGGCGGCGTGAGCTGTGAAACTATTCCACATTTTCTTAAGTGTGTGCCAAATTCGTGATCAAGTATTCTCCTCCACGATCTGATCGTAGAAACTTGATTTTCCTGTCACGTTGATTCTCAACCTCACTCTGAAATTCCTTGAACTTTTCAAAGGTTTCAGACTTGTGTTTCATTAAGTAAATGTATCCATATATACTCAAATCATCAGTGAGAGTAAGAACATAACGATAGCCACCGCGAGCCTCAACACTCATTGGACCGCACACATCAGTATGTATGATTTCCAATAAGTTGGTTGCTCGCTCCATTGTTCCTGAGAACGGAGTCTTGGTCATTTTACCCATAAGGCATGGTTCGCACATGTCAAATGATTCATAATCAAGAGACTCTAAAAGTCCATCAGCATGGAGCTTCTTCATGCGTTTGACACCTATGTGACCAAGGCGGCAGTGCCACAAGTATGTGGGACTATCATTATCAACCTTACATCTTTTGGTATTCACACTAAGAACATGTGTAGCATTACGCTCGAGATTCATTAAGAATAAACCATTCACCATAGGAGCATGACCATAAAACATATCTCTCATATAAATGGAACAACCATTATTCTCGGATTTAAATGAGTAGCCATCTCGAATTAAACGAGATCCAGATACAATGTTCATGCTCAAAGCTGGTACTAAATAACAATTATTGAGGTTTAAAACTAATCCCGTAGGTAAATGAAGAGGTAGCGTGCCGACGGCGATCACATCGACCTTGGAACCATTCCCGACGCGCATCGTCACCTCGTCCTTCGCCAGTCTCCGTTTATTCCGCAGCTCCTGCTTTGAGTTACAAATGTGAGCAACTGCACCGGTATCAAATACCCAAGAGCTACTACGAGTACTGGTTAGGTACACATCAATTACATGTATATCACATATACCTTTTGTTTTGCCGTCCTTCTTGTCTGCTAAGTACTTGGGGCAATTCCGCTTCCAGTGTCCGCTCCCCTTGCAATAAAAGCACTCAGTCTCGGGCTTGGGTCCATTCTTTGGCTTCTTCCCGGCAGCTTGCTTGCCGGGCGCGGCAACTTCCTTGCCGTCCTTCTTGAAGGCTTTCTTACCCTTGCCCTTCTTGAACTTAGTGGTTTTATTGACCATCAACACTTGATGTTCCTTCTTGACTTCTACCTCCGCTGATTTCAGCATTGAGAACAACTCAGGAATGGTCTTTTGCATCCCCTGCATGTTGAAGTTCATCACAAAGCTCTTGTAGCTTGGTGGAAGAGACTGGAGGATTCTGTCAATGACCGCATCATCCGGGAGATTAACTCCCAGCTGAGTCAAGCGGTTATGTAATCCAGACATAGTGAGTATGTGCTCACTGACAGAACTGTTTTCCTCCATCTTACAGCTGAAGAACTTGTCGGAGACCTCATATCTCTCGACCCGGGCATGAGCTTGGAAAACCATTTTCAGCTCTTCGAACATCTCATATGCTCCATGTCTCTCAAAACGCTTTTGGAGCCCCGGTTCTAAACTGTAAAGCATGCCGCACTGAACGAGGGAGTAGTCGTCAACACGTGTCTGCCAAGCGTTCATAACGTCTTGGTTTTGTGGGACGGGAGCTTCACCTAGCGGTGCTTGTAGGACGTAATCTTTCTTGGCAGCTATGAGGATGATCCTCAGGTTCCGGATCCAGTCCGTATAGTTGCTACCATCGTCTTTCAGCTTGGTTTTCTCTAGGAACGCGTTGAAGTTGAGGACTACGTGGGCCATTTGATCTACAAGACATATTGTAAAATATTTTTAGACTAATGTTCATGATAGTAAAGTTCATCTAATCAAATTATATAATGAACTCCCACTTAGATTAGACATCCCTCTAGTCATCTAAGTATTGCATGATCCGAGTTAACTAGGCCGTGTCCGATCATCACGTGAGACGGACTAGTCAACGTCGGTGAAGATCTTTATGTTGATCGCATCTTCTATACGACTCATGCTCGACCTTTCGGTCTTCTGTGTTCCGAGGCCATGTCTATGCACATGCTAGGCTCGTCAAGTTAACCCTAAGTGTTTTGCATGTGTAAAACTGTCTTACACCCGTTGTATGTGAACGTAAGAATCTATCACACCCGATCATCACGTGGTGCTTCGAAACTACGAGCTTTAGCAACGGTGCACAGTTAGGGGGAACACTTCTTGAAATTATTATGAGGGATCATCTTATTTACTACCATCGTTCTAAGTAAACAAGATGCAAAAACATGATAAACATCACATGCAATCAAATATTAAACGTGACATGATATGGCCAATATCACATAGCTCCTTTGATCTCCATCTTGGGGCTCCATGATCATCTTGTCACCGGCTTGACACCATGATCTCCATCATCGTGTCTCCATGAAGTTGCTCGCCAACTATTACTTCTACTACTATGGCTAACGCGTTTAGCAATGAAGTAAAGTAATTTACATGGCGTTTCTCAATGACACGCAGGTCATATAAAAGAATAAAGACAACTCCTATGGCTCCTGCCGGTTGTCATACTCATCGACATGCAAGTCGTGATTCCTATTACAATTGCATGAACATCTCATACATCACATATAGATCATTCATCATTCATCACAACTTTGGCCATATCATATCACAAACCACTTGCTGCAAAAACAAGTTAGACGTCCTCTAATTGTTGTTGCAAATTTTACGTGGCTGAATTAGGGTTCTAGCAAGAACGTTTTCTTACCTACGTGAAAGCCACAACGTGATTTGTCAACTTCTATTTACCCTTCATAAGGACCCTGTTCATCGAATCCGCTCCAGCTAAAGTGGGAGAGACAGACACCCGCCAGCCACCTTATGCAACTAGTGCATGTTAGTCGGTGGAACCGGTCTCACGTAAGCGTACGTGTAAGGTTGGTCCGGGCCGCTTCATCCCACAATACCGCTGAAGCAAGAAAATACTAGTAGCGGCAAGAAGGTTGACAAATCCACGCCCACAACGAATTGTGTTCTACTCGCGCAAGAAGAACTACGCATAGACCGTGCTCATGATGCCACTGTTGGGGAACGTTGCAGAAAACAAAAATTTTCCTACTCGTTTCACCAAGATCATCTAGGAGTTCATCTAGCAACGAGTCACGAGATGCATCTACATACCTTTGTAGATCGCGAGCGGAAGCGTTCGTTAGAACGAGGTTGATGTTGTCGAACACGACGTGATCCAAATCACCGATGACCAGCGCCGAACGGACGGCACCTCCGCGTTCAACACACGTACGGGACGGGAGACGTCTCCTCCTTCTTGATCCAGCAAGGGGAAAGGAGAGGTTGACGAAGATCCAGCAGCACGACGGCGTGGTGGTGGATGCAGGGCGTCACGACAGCAGGGCTTCGCCGTGTACTACGAGAGAGGAAGAAGTAACGGGGAGAGAGGGAAGCACCAAAGGCGTGGGGATCAAGTCCCTCCTCTCCCCCACTATATATAGGGGTGCCAAGGGGGGCGCCGGCCCTGGTAGATGGGATCTACCAGGGGGGCGGCGGCCAGGGGTGGGGGGCTTGCCCCCCAAGCAAGGGGCGCCCCCCTTAGGGTTCCCCCCCCCAACACTAGGCGCATGGGCCTTGGGGGGGCTGGCGCCCCAGCCCACTATGGGCTGGGTTCCCTCCTATTTCAGCCCAAGGGGCCCTCCGGGATAGGTGGCCCCACCCGGTGGACCCCCGGGACCCTTCCGGTGGTCCCGGTACAATACCGGGTACCCCGAAACTTGTCCCGATGGCCGAAACTGCACATCCTATATATAATTCTTTACCTCCGGACCATTCCGGAACTTCTCGTGATGTCCGGGATCTCATCCGGGACCCCGAACAACATTCGGGTTACTGCATATACTTATCTTCACAACCCTAGCGTCACCGAACCTTAAGTGTGTAGACCCTACGGGTTCGGGAGACAAGCAGACATGACCGAGACGACTCTCTGGTCAATAACCAACAGCGGGATCTGGATACCCATGTTGGCTCCCACATGCTCCACGATGATCTCATCGGATGAACCACGATGTCGAGGATTCAATCAACCCCGTATGCAATTCCCTTTGTCAATCGATATATTACTTGCCCGAGATTCGATCGTCGGTATCCCAATACCTCGTTCAATCTCGTTACCGGCAAGTCACTTTACTCGTACCGTAATGCATGATCCCGTGACCAGATACTTGGTCACTTTGAGCTCATTATGATGATGCATTACCGAGTGGGCCCAGTGATATCTCTCCGTCATACGGAGTGACAAATCCCAGTCTTGATCCGTGCCAACCCAACAGATACTTTCGGAGATACCCGTAGTCTACCTTTATAGTCACCCAGTTACGTTGTGACGTTTGGTATACCCAAAGCACTCCTACGGTATCCGGGAGTTACACGATCTCATGGTCTAAGGAAAAGATACTTGACATTGCAAAACTCTAGCAAAACAAACTACACGATCTTTATGCTATGTTTAGGATTGGGTCTTGTCCATCACATCATTCTCCTAATGATGTGATCTCGTTATCAATGACATCCAATGTCCATAGTCAGGAAACCATGACTATCTGTTGATCAACGGGCTAGTCAACTAGAGGCTTACTAGGGACATGTTGGTGTCTATTATTCACACATGTATTACGATTTCCGGATAACACAATTATAGCATGAATAAAGACAATTACCATGAACAAGGAAATATAATAATAATGCTTTTATTATTGCCTCTAGGGCATATTTCCAACAAATGTATGGTGACAGACACACCTCCGAGTACATTAAGGGCGTGCATAATTTTCTCGAAGTGGCTGAGGCAAACAAGCATAATGGTTTTATGTGTTGTCCATGCCCTATATGTGGGAATACGAAGTCTTACTCTAACTGGAAAATCCTTCACACCCACCTACTTTATAAGGGTTTCATGCCAGACTATAATGTTTGGACGAAGCACGGAGAAATAGGGGTTATGATGGAAGACAGCGAACAAGAAGAGGACGATGACAACTATGTGCCCCCTGAATACGGCGATGCTGCAACGGGGGGGGGGGGGGGGGCTGCTGAAGATCAAGAGGAACTAGACGATGTGCCCGATGATGCTGTGACGGGGGGAGCTGCTGAAGGTCAAGAGGAACCAGACGATGTGCCCGATGGTGATGATCTCCGTCGGGTCATTGTTGATGCAAGGACGCAATGCGAAAGTCAAAAGGAGAAGCTGAAATTCGATCGCATGTTAGAGGATCACAAAAAAGGGTTGTACCCCAATTGCGAAGATGGCAACACAAAGCTCGGTACCGTACTGGAATTGCTGTAGTGGAAGGCAGCGAATGATGTGCCTGATAAAGGATTTGAGAAGCTGCTGAAAATATTGAAGAAGAAGCTTCCAAAGGATAATGAATTACCCGACAGTACGTACGCGGCAAAGAAGGTCGTATGCCCTCTAGGATTGGAGGTGCAGAAGATACATGCATGTACTAATGACTGCATCTTCTATCGCGGTGCATACGAGGATTTGAACGCATGCCTGATATGCGGTGCATTGCAGTATAAGATCAGACGGGATGGCCCTGGTGATGTTGACGGCGAGCCCCGCAGGAAGAGGGTTCCTGCGAAAGTGATGTGGTATGCTCCTATAATACCACGGTTGAAACGATTGTTAAGAAACAAAGAGAATGCCAAGTTGATGCGATGCACAGTGAGGATCGTAAGAAAGACGAGAAGTTGAGAGCACCCGCTGACGGGTCGCAGTGGAGACTAATCGAGAGAGAGAGTACTGGGCTGAGTTTGCATGTGACGCAAGGAATGTATGGTTTGATTTAGGCGCGGATGGCATTAATCATTTCGGGGAGCAGAGCAGCAATCACAACACCTAGCATGTGATTCTATGTATGTATAACCTTCTTCCTTGGATGTGCATGAAGCGGAAGTTCATTATGATGTCAGTTCTCATCCAAGGCCCTAAGCAATCCGGCAACGACATTGATGTGTACCTAAGACCATTAGTTGAAGAACTTTTACAGCTGTGGAATGAAAACGGTGTACGTGCGTGGGATGAGCACAAACAGGAGGAATTTAACCTGCACGCGTTGTTGTTTGTAACCATCAACGAAGTGCATCCAGTTTTTGTCGTAACCCTCTCAACTTTCTTACACATGCTATGTGGATGAAATGATGATACCATGCCAACTTTCAATTTCAGGGTCTTATAGCTCAAAATAATCAATAAATGTATGAAAAATAACAAATGAAGTCAGAAAGGGTTAAAAATTGATGATGTGGCTTTGAATGGTGCATTTTTAACACACAAAAAGTCAGGAGTTCACAGAATTTTCATAAAGAACTTTTTTGTTACAAACTTTAATAGCAAAAAGAATTATCATAAAATAAAATAAGTAAGTAATTAGAAAAAAATAATATAAACTTTAATAAAATATATAAGTAGAAATAAAATAAAATAAACTTTAATAAAATAAATAAAATTTATGGAACTAAAATTATCAAAGTATTTTTTGTTCAAAACATTATAAACAACCTCTAGTATTATTGAAACTAAAATTATATAAAATTGATGCAACTAAAATTATCAAAGTATTTTCTGTTCAAAATCATTAAAAGCAAAAGTAATTTTCATAAAGAATTTTTTTTGAAACTTTAATAGCAAAAAGAATTATCATAAAGTAAAATAAATAAGTAATTAGAAACAAACTAAAATAAAATAAATAAGTTTTTGTTGTAAGTAGAAACAAAACAAAATAAATAAAACAAAAAACAGGGAAAAGTAAAAAAATATGCCACCTACTGGGACACCATGGCCTGAATACGACTAGAAACCCATCAATGGGCCAGGATTCAGGCCCACAAAAGGCCCAGTAGGCCCATCAGGCATAGTAGTTACAATTAGGCCCGTAAGCCTATAATAGAGAGGAGCTCGAGAGGGGTGCAGCAGTGAGGCTTATAAACCATTGCACGCCCCTCTCAACTAGTGAGGTGGGACTAAACTCCCACCACCACGCCGCTATGCAAGGCCTTTAGTCCCGGTTGATGCCATCAACCGGGACCAAAGGCCTCTGCTTCCCGCCCTTTGGGCTGCTGAAAAGAGACCTTTGGTCCCGGTTGGTGTCATCAACCAAGACTAAATGGTAGCATTGGTCTCGGTTGGTGCCACGAACCGGGACCAATGCTTCAACTATATAAGAAACACTTGTGAAAATTTTCAGTTTTCATCGCCAGTTGCCCCCCGCCCGACGATGCCACGAGCTCGACGCCACCAGGCTGCCCGCTGCCGTCGCCCGTGGCCCCGAGCCCATGCCGACGCCGTCGCCCTCCGCCCCCGCCGCCGTCGCCGCCGCCCCCGCCCCCGAGCCGCCTCCCGTCGCGGGCGTCGTCGCCCTCCGCCGCCCCCGCCGCCGCCCTCGCCGGTCGCCCCCGATGTGAGCCGCTGCCGCCACGACTCTGTTCATTTTTCCATATAATTTGTATTATTTTTTTGTTCATTGCATTTTTTCATATATATAATGTATATCTGTATGTGGTAGCTATATGATGAATGGATGTGGCTATGTATGTATGAATATAATGTTCATAGCATTTTTTGTCTATATATGTTTTTTTCATATATGTATTAATTTTTTATTTAGGTTGTTAGTAGATATCGATTTTAGGTTAGTGCATTTTAGGTTAGTGCAGAGGAAAAAGTAAAATAAGGAAAAGGAAGAAAAGATGAAAAAGGAAAGAAGGAAGAAGAAGAAGAAGAAAAAGAAGGAGAGGAAGGAGAAGAAGAAGGAGAAGAAGAGGAGAGGAAGAAGAGGAAAAAAGAAGAAGAAGAAGAAAGAGGAGAAGAAGAAAGGAATAGAGAAGAAGAGGGAAAACTATTTTTTTCTTCTTCTCTATTCCTTTCTTCTTCTCCTCTTTTTTCTTCTTTTTTTCTTCGATCTTCTCCTTTATTAATCATTTCTTCTTCTCCTCTTTTTTTCTTCTTCCACACACCGCGGAGGTTGTTAATTAGTAGTTGAACTAGTTAAACTAGTTTATTTATAGTAAATGCTTAATTAGTAGTTGAACTAGTTGATTTAATAAAACGACTTTATTTATAGTAAGTGCTTAATTAGTAGTTGAACTAGTTCATTTAATAAACTACTTTATTTTACTATATATAGAAGTAGTTTATTTTTAGCAAGAAAATTAATAGAAATAGTTTATTTTTTAGTTCAAGCAATTATTCCCGCATCGGTGTCGACGATGCCTATCCCGCATCCTCATCGTCGACTCGGCAGAGGAGGACGGCTTGATCAGAGGGGCCATGTCCGGGACTGGGCTCCACCGGGCTAGCATTGGGAGGTGCTACCTTCCGGGGGGCGTAGGTTGGTGAGGAGCAAGCCCGTCGTTGACCCGATCCTTGTTTGGTGGCGGTCGCGTGGGCCAGTGACGGTGCTGAGGCTTCTGGACACCGCGGAGCTGGTACATCACCATGTCAGCGAGGAGGACGAGCACGTCCGTCACTATATGGTTGTGTTGGAGGGCAGGTTCGACAATACCTAGCACGTTCTTGATGGATCTATCTGGAGCTATGATCCTGTGATGGTTCCTTCTCATTGGGTGTCCACCGCCCACGCCGATACCTGTCGGGTGCTACGGTTCTAGCTGTATTAGTGATGCTATATGTATGATAGTATTCGAGGAGTATTAGTGATAATATTCGACGATGTACGGACACAAGAGATGATGTAGTTTTGCTTATAATTGAATGCATGCTAATTTGAATACTACTTTATTTTACGATTTGGTTTTGCTTATTGAATGCTTAAATTGGAAAAGTACTCCTACTTTGAATGCTAAAATTGGAGAGCACTATGCAAGGCGTATGCATTTGATTACTTGATAACTTATAGGGTTTTTGTTTTTACAGAAATCTAGGAGCCCCCCTCCATCATCCGCGCTGTCGTTCCCGTCACCAACCCCCCTCCGACCTCGAGGTGAGACCAGCCAAATCTCCATGTCAATATGAGTCCTATAATATGAGTCCTCGGGTTGACTTTAAGTCTGTCGAGCCTCCACCATATATGGGGGTAGTTTCTCCTTCATTCCCTTGTTGAGAGTTTTCAAGAAAAGACTAGACAGACCGATAGTCAACCCGTGATGAATAATAATGATCTAACTTAGGTTTTTTAGTACATATATTTAATTGTAGACGTTTAATATTTGAATTATAAACATAGGAAATGTCGTACTCAGACGACAAAATTCTCCCAGGGGAGTGCGGCTGGTGCCACGACGACCGAGGTCTGTGCGACAGGCCTAATCTGGACGAAGATCGGCGCTTCAGCATTAAGCTGGAGGAGACCTTCGATGTTGAAATGGTACGCAACGACGACAAGTGTTATTTTTTCGTAATTAAGTACGACTTCAAATATTTCAACGTGTACTTTTCATCTTTTACAATTCGACTAGCTTATCCCATGCCATGCAAAACACTATGTCTTAGAGAGGATGCGTTTTGAAGACCATGAAAGTTTCAAAACAAAGAAAATTCACCTAAGGATCCATCATGGTGTGGATTTTGAAGTAAAGCTGTACAATTTTGAGAGCGTAACCCATTTTGGTTGCAAAAAATGGAAAGCACTTTATAAGATGTATGGTTTTGATGAGGGTATGCTTGTCATCATGGATCTTGGTGATCCTGAAATCGAGCAAGACAATATGGACATTTGGGTGCTTGTTGATACGCCTCCAATTCTACCGCTATGTGAGTTTCTCAAACATAGTTATTAGCTAATTTATATTGTTTATTTCAAAATAGTTGACAGCTTATTTCCATTGACAGCTTACTTTCATTATTCAAAGAATGTGCGGAAGATGGTAGACAAAACCCACTACACCGATGGCTCCGAATTAACTTATCAGGAGAAAAATCATCTGGTCGGATTTTGTACTGATATTGAAAATTACAATATCTACAATCAAACTCCTCAACATTATGGTCAATACATGCCACTAGTGCACGTGTTGAACTACGGTAACTACCATGGAGATACCCTGGTAAGATTTTTTACTATTACGACATCCGTGCATCTTTTGCATACTTCTAAAACTAGTACATCATTGCTAACTATGAAGTTATTACTATGTTTTTCAACAAAGAATCCCGACGGATTGTGTGCCTCATTTGATGTATCAGAATGGCAGCCTTCGTGTTTTGAACATACATTCACGTCATCCTACGAATCTCAACTGTCCATACCGGATTTCTAAAAGAAGTGGAGACATGCTAATCAAAGAATGGAAAAATGTATGGATAGTTGTAAGGAGGTTCTTGGAAGCAAAAGGAAGCGAAGCGCAAGAATTGAAGACAGGATGATCTCCATTCTCCATAATGGAGAGTCTGGGTCTATATTATTTTATGTTATTTTACCTTAAAGAGGGTATTTAGGTCCTACCTAATACTGATGATCATGTGCTAAGAACAATTAAGTACGGTTGGTTCGATGACTATGAGGATGATGATCGTATGACTTGTTATTAATAACGAGTAGAAGTTGTATGATGATGATTAATATGACTTGTTATTATATATGATGACGCATGATGCGAGCATGAAGAGTTATTATATATCAACGGGTGAAATGAACATGGATTTGATTGAAGTGAAGGCAACATGCATGTGGTGCATGTCGAAAGTAGTACAATCCAAACTTGATCAAGTTAGGACTAATATTACTTTCGACATGCACCACATGTTGCCTTCACTTTAATCTAAGCCATGTTTAGGCATAGCAGTAGCATTGGTAAACCAAGCAAGGAGATATAAGAGAGGACACTTCTCTCTATTAACTAGCTAATAACAACCTAAATTAACCCCGCAAATCCCTAAACCAACCCCTTTAAAAAAAACCTCAGCTCGCCTTTTGGTCCCGGTTGGTGTCACCAACCGGGACCAAAGTCCCCCTGCCTGGGTTGGCCGCAGCGGCCACGTGGACGCCCATCTGTCCCTGTTCGTGTAAGAACCGGGACTAAAGGCCAAAGGCATTAGGAACGACCTTTTAGTCCCGGTTCCAAAACTGGGACAGAAGGCCCTTACGAACCGGGACAAATGACCCTTTTTCTACGAGTGGTTGATGTTGAAGAACCTCGTTGTCTGTGTGATGTCATGAGATGATTGGTGTGGATACTGTCATTGCTAAAGTTTGCCGATCCCGGATCTGATCGCTTTGGGTTTTTTTCTACTTCTTGCCTAGACATAGTTTTGGTCTTATATGACTTCGCTATTTACCGGTGTTTTTTTGTGTGCGTGTGTTTGGCTGTGTGCATCCTAGCTATGCAAAGACCGGGTGTGCTCATTATATTTGTATCTTCTTGATGCTTTATTTTGAGGCAATAAATTCACCATTTGTCGAAAAAAATGTGTGTACGTCAAGTTTCGGAGAAAATCGACATTTTGTGTGGCTTGTGTAAAAAAACAAATGGTGTCTTGTAAAAAGCATTTTTTAACATCGGATTTTGTCTTTTTCACACGTGACATATAAGTTGTTGATTTTTTAGCGAAACGACTTTGTGAGCACGTACAATATTGAGATGTACACGCCAAGTTTTTGTTTGAATTTTTTTGACATTTTAAAATATGTTTAAAACACATTTTTGAAACCAGGAGCGCGCGCTCCCATGTGCCAAAACGCCACACTCCAGTATACATGCCTTTCCTTGAAAGCCTCTAAGCACGCCTCCAACTTAACTGCACCACACAACCATATGGATGCTGCAAAATTACCAGCAAGGTATTTTCTTGCTTGAAAAGGAGGAAACCTACGGGCTATGGCCTTTGCATCGATTGAACGCACTCACCTTTATTATTGTATAAGGTTTTAGCGCATACAAAAGTTATTAAGTACTTTCACAATGGAAAACGCTTTGTACATTAGCATAGTATCAAAAAACATCCTATATTATGAGACGGAGGAACTAGAAAACAAATATCTTGAATGGTTTCACTTGCTTGTATCACACAACTTCAAGTCTTGTATTAGCTGTGTTGGACACCCATTTTGGTTAAGAGGTGCACAAAGGGTGGCCCGATATTCACGATGTAGGATTGAAGAACCTAGCATAGTAACTAGCCGCAAACAATCGATTAAATTTCGATGATGGCCGACAATTAGGAGGCCAACCGTAATCGCAATCTGAGGCAATTGTCATTCCAGGATCCGGAAATTAACCCACACAGGCACGCTCAAGTCGTGCAACACTAAAAATGTGCTATTCACAAAGAAAATCACGACAAACTAGCCCACACAACCATGCTCAAGCCCTGCATCACAATAAGGTACAACCCGCAAAGAAAGCACGACAAACTAATCCACACAACCATAGTCGATTTGTTAGCATAGATTCGGTGCTAGTCCATGATTAATCATGAGAATGAAGGTATCAATATCTCTTTAGTGTTAGGATGAGTCTATATCTTTATCTATGAATCAAAATACCAAGATTTGTCTACTACTGGGAGTAGTAGCCAATTTAAAGCAAGGGAAATGCCTCCCTTGCTAGTGTGAAATCAAAATTAGACTGAGACCATCTAAGGTGTGACAATGATCAATACATATTATTATTTAGGCAATAGTCAACTTACCGAGTTAATGAGATAGCTCCTAAATTCTGCCAAAGGTGCAGGTGGTAGAGACGGCGTCTTTGCTCAATAAAGGTCTCCCTAGCTCGTTCACATCCTTGAGTTCACATCCTTAAGCTTTGTTGATCCAATTTATAAGAAAAACCGGATCAAACACCTTATCAAGCTGACCCCATTTATGCGAAAAACCAGGCCGCCGAAAACTGTACAAACATCAAAGTTAAAGAAGAAGAGAGAACACCAGCCCGTGCCCCTTCGCTCCTGCTCTCGTAAGAACTCATCTAGGGTTTCCCTGCCTCTCGCCGGCGTGGTGGATCTCGGCCCTTGCCGACGGAAGGGCTTGGTTTTTATGTGTTTTTTTTTAGTTTTATTAGGATTTGTGCCATACTCAAGAAGACGAGGCGACAACGGCTTCTTGAGGATGGAATAAGGTCCTCCCCGTCTAGCCCCCGTTCCAGTGATGTGTCAAACATCATCGGAAGGCATGTGGAGATTTGTCTCCGACAGATCTCGTGAGATCCGGTTGGCGTTTGTCTTGGGTGGATCCGACTGGATCTGGTCTTCGTTCGTCTACGTATGTGTGTCTGCAAGTTGGACCCTTCCGATCTATGCTTCTCTTTATCGACGGTGATTGCTGTTCTGGTGCACTGGTCCTTATGGGGCCTTAGTACGGTGACTTCCTGACTGTCTACTACAACAATATTTGTCCGACTCCGACCAGGGAGGGGCGATGACGGCAGCACGCCTTCGGCTTGCTCCAGTGCTTGTAGTCGTTGCTATGTGGTCTACGGACCTAGATGTAAATTTTACTTTTAGTGTTCTTTGTACTATCTTGACAGTTGGCGAATAGATCGAAAGTTTTCTCGTAAAAAGAAAGAAGAGATGGACTTCCAAGAGGAGGCACGATCTAGCTAGCAGACAAAAAGATCATCACCACGAGAGATACAAATACATGAGAGGTGCTTTAGACTGTTTGTATAGTCTTGGTGTATATTGATATGTAGACTTTAAAAAACCCAACGTCCTGTTATTGATGCTCTTATGAGTCCACTATACATGCCTGTTAAAAAATACTGTAGCCATCACGACTCTAAACGACATTTTTTCTGTAGGTCCAGGCCAGGCCATGGACGAAAACTGCACCGGAATCACTCGGTCCGGAGAGATGGTCGGCGGGTACGCACATACGGACGAGAGATGCCTCTGGCCCGCGCATGGGCAAAACACGACGGTTGCCGTGCCACACGCCGACATGGCACGTGTCGGTGACCGGCCGGCGCCATGCCGCTGCCCGTCGCTCGATCGCCACGCACGCAGACATGGCTTATCGCTTGAGCGCAGCTAAGCTAGCTGATGAACTAGAGAGAAGCTAGCAGTATACGGGATCCGTGAAGCGTGGAGGATGCATGCATGGGACGTGACAGTGGCCGGCCGCCTCCCCGAAATTCCTCCCATGATTTGCTGGGAGCCGGTGGTTAGCTGCCGGCCCCGTCGGTCGTTAGCTGCATTTACGTACGCAGCGCGCGTGCACTGCATCTGCATGCCTTCAGCCAACCCCGAGCAGAACAAGTCAATTCCACTTCGATCGGCCTCGGCGTCGCAGATTAGCTTCGGCCAGACCGTTTGCCAAAAGAAGCCGCCGAGTTGTACGTGTAGTTAGGCGCCGGACGGGTCCGAGAACGACGGCTGTTTTCTGGTTCAGCTGCTTTCGTTTTCCCTCACAGTACTTGCTACCTCCAGCGCGGCGCACGGAATGCGCCGCACCGCACCGACTTTCCGTTTGGATGAGGACAGCTTCATATGCTGCCAGCTGCTGGAATCTAAATGGGGTCGAGGTCTGCAGTACGGGATGAGCCATGGTGTATATATGTTGCGGGCCGCAACACAAGTGTGGATACTGTGCGCCGCCTTACGGCGTTTCTGACGGTGTTCCTTCACGCACACCAAAAGCATGATAACAAGTTAACAAGTAACAACAGTACTCCGATAACGCAAACACCATAGGGTCTGCCCCTAGGTCTTGCGACTAGGGTTTCGAGCTCCTCCGGCGGTGCGGCCGTCGAGAGTATCTAATCTCTGTCCAGATTTCGTGACCCCCCCCCCCCTCGGGCCTCGCTCCCATCTGGTCGTCCCTGACCCAGACTGGGTTTGGAGTCTCGTGCGGGGGTTGGAAGCTTTCCCCGGCATGGGAATTAGGGTTTGGAGGAGATCGGATGGCGACGCAAGACGTTCCAGGAGGATCTCGGAAAGGAAAAGAGCCGGTCGAAGACCTGCTAAGTAGATTGGATCTACAAGAGGAGGACAATTTTATGTGGGAGGAGGAATTCAAGGATGAGCCGGTTGCGGCGAAGTGGCTCGCCATCGCAAAAGTGCACACAAACAAGAGTTTTAGTCCGTCAGCGCTATACTCCGACACGCGGGCAGCCTGGAACCCCGCAAGAACTGTTCGTTGGCGTAAGATCGAGGACAACCTCTTCACAGTCCAGTTCGGATGCCTAGGGGATTGAAATACGACCATGAATATGGGGCCATGGCTGTTTCGAGATCAGGGTCTGCTGTTAGTGGAATATGATGGATTCATAAACCCTAGAATGATAAAGCTAGATACGATTGCTGTCTGGGCGAGAATCCTCAAACTACCGGATAACTTCCTTATTCCGGCAGCTATAAGAGGCATGTGCAGAAGAATGGGTAAAATCTTGGAAGTTCAGAGTACCCTCCCAGCAGGGTTTGTAGGAGAGTTCGTGAGAGTTAAGGTGGAACTGAATGTTGGCAGAAAGCTCATCAGATTTGTGTCGGTGACTAAAGGAGAGAATACTGATTACTATCAGGTTCAGTATGAGAAAATTCCCATTTTATGTGGCAATTGTGGAATGTTAGGTCACTGGCATGAGGAATGTGGCTCTGGCGAGCATGAGGTTAGCAAATTGGAGTGGGGTGACTTCATCTTAGTTGATGGTGGAAGAGGACGCGGTCGTGGTCGTGGCACTGGAAGAAATACTGGAAGGGGCAGAGGGTACATGGGAAGACGAGATGGCTCCTTTGGTCCTGGACGTGGTAGAGGGGATGTAAACCCAGCCACCGAAAGGAGTAACTTGACAAGCTGGCGCCACAATGCAATATTCCATAGAGAAAACGCTGATCGGATGGAAACAGGGAATGGAGAAGAAACTGAAAGTATGAACGAAGATGCCAGAAATGTCTTAGGTAAAAGAGTGGCAGTGGACTCGGCTGTTGCAGCGAGTGCGTCAAACTCAAATGCTTTAGCTGTAGTTCCAGTGGTGGCTGGAAAAACACCTGGGGTGACTGAACTGGTGGGTCGTATTGAGGATGGATTTGTGGGAGCGGATACTGTTCCTATTGGTACACCGCAGAAGAATGCAAATAGAAAGAAATATAAAGGTCGGGATGGAGAGGCAGTGGAGACTTCGGATAACAGCAAAAGACTTGATTTATCGGCGTCCTCCCGTGAGGAGGATCGCCGGGCGCAATGAAAATCTTAGCCTGGAATTGCCGTGGGCTTGGGAATGCCCCGGCAATTCGTGCTTTGCTGGATGTCCAGCGAAGTTGTGACCCCGAGGTGATGTTTTTATCGGAAATGCACCTTGATACTTATCCGGCAGAATGTTTAAGACCCAGACTTAAGATGGATTAGAAATTGGTTTGTGTTAGTGATGGTAGAAAGGGTGGATTATTGCTCTTCTGGAAAAATTCAGTTAAAGTGCATAGGCTAGCTCTTGACCCTATGTTCATTGATGTAAGGATTGAAGAAAATAATAATCTTAGTTGGCGTTTGACTAGGATGTATGGTGAATTTAAGTGGGAGAATAAGCATAGAATTTGGACTCGCATGAGACAACTGCATTAAAATAATAACTTGCCATGGCTCCTTTTAGGTGACCTAAATGAAATACAATTTCTTCATGAAAAGGAGGGGGGGGGGGGGGGGAACCCAAGACCCATACAGTATATGCAAGCGTTCCAAGAGGCTATCGATGATTGTGAACTGCATGATATCGGGTATACTAGAGAACCGTTTACATGGTTCAGAGGCAGAATAAGGGAGAGACTGGATAGAGGGCTGGCAAATGATGAGTGGACTACAATGTTTCCTAATGCCTCGATCCAGAACATGGAGTATAATCACTCGGACCATAGGCCACTATGCTTAGATACAGACTACTTTGGCGGTTCGACGGGTGGACACAATGCAAAAGTGAAAAGGTTTGAGGCATGTTGGTTGAGAGAAGAGACCTTTGATGCTACTATTCGTGAGGTATGGGAGAAAGTACAGGCAGACCCTACTGCCCATGGCATGTACGAGAAGCTAAATAAAATGCATGAGCGATTTCATGACTGGAACCAGCGGGTCCTGAAGAAACCAAAGAAGAGGCTGAGAAGAGCTCAGAGAGAACTTGAGAAAGTAATGGCGGGGCCAATGAACGATGAGAACGAGGTGAAGAGAAGAGAACTAGCTGAGCTAATTGAGTATTTGCTTGAACTTGAGGAGATTCAGTCTCGGCAGAGATCGCGCGCAACTTGTCTCATGAGCGGGGATAGAAATACAGCTTTTTTTAGGCCTTTGCGTCGGCGAGGAGAAAAAGAAATTTCATTAAGAAACTAAAAAGTGATGGAGGCGATTGGATAGAAGGTATGGCTGAGTTAAACCAACATGTGCAGAACTACTTCTCACAGTTATTCACGTCTGAGGTGCAGCATATAGATCCAAGTGTGTTGGAAAAAGTTCAACCGAAGGTGACAGATCAGATGAATACCTTTTTGATGGCTCCATATACGGCTGAAGATGTTAAAAAAACAGTGTTCAACATAGGAGATTTGAAGGCTCCAGGACCTAATGGACTCCATGCAATATTTTTCAAAAAGTATTGGCATATTTTGGGAGAGGAGATTACCCAGGAGGTATTGCTTGCTATTAATGCTCGTCAGATCCCGGAAGAGTGGAATAGTACAACCATTGTCATGATTCCAAAGGTGGAGAACCCTGAGCTGGTAACTCAATTCAGACCCATCAGTTTATGTAATGTCTTATATAAGATAATTTCTAAAATGCTAGCCCTACGGCTTAAGAGTATTCTACTTGACATAATTTCTCCCTCGCAAAGTGCATTCGTTCCGGGTAGAATGATAACAGATAACATTCTTATTGCCTATGAATGTGTGCATAAGATCAAGAATAAAAGAGGTGGCCAAACTGGGTTATGTGCAGTGAAGTTGGACATGCATAAGGCATATGACAGAGTCGAGTGGTCTTTCCTGCATGATATGATGATGAAGCTAGGGTTTCATGAACAATGGATTGAAATGATGATGGCATGTGTGAGTTCTGTCAAATATAGAGTAAGATTTAATTCACAAGAGACAGATGTTTTTGTTCCTGGCAGGGGCATCAGGCAGGGGGATCCCCTATCCCCTACATTTTTCTCTTATGTGCAGAGGGTCTTTCTAGTCTACTGTAGTTTGAAGAAGAAGCTGGTGGCATAGAGGAAATCAGGGTGTGCAGGAATGCACCATCAGTATCACACCTTTTATTTGCTGATGATTTTTTGATTCTCATGAAAGCAGATGTGTTAAATGCAGCTTCCTTACAGCAGGTTCTAGAAGCCTATTGCCAAAGCTCGGGAAAAATGATGAGTCTGGCAAAGAGCAGCATTTTCTTCAGTCCTAATGTACCTGAGGCCTCAAGGGCTGAGATCCGTCAGGAATTACATATTAATACCGAGGCCTTATCTGATAAATATCTTGGACTTCCAGCAATGGTAGGAGCAGATAGAAGTGATTGTTTTAGACACTTCTATGAAAAAATTAAGGAGAAACTAAAGGGATGGATGGAAAAACAGTTATCAACTGGAGGGAAGGAGATCTTGCTAAAATCTGTTGCACAGGCTATCCCAGTGTTTGCTATGGCTGTCTTCTGTCTGCCTAAAGGCTTATGCAAAGAGATCACAGACCTAATATCACAGTTTTGGTGGGGGGATGATGAGGAACATAGAAGAATGCATTGGTATACATGGTGGAAACTTTGCTATCCCAAATGTGAGGGTGGTATGGGGTTTCGTGATTTGTACTCTTTCAATCTGGCTATGCTATCTAAACATATTTGGAGATTGATAACCAATCCAGACTCTTTGTGTGCGAGAGTGTTGAAGGCAAAATACTTTCCAAATAATTCGTTGCTTCAAGCCACCTTGAAGAATGGAGCGTCGTTTACCTGGCAGAGCATCATGAAAGGTCTGGAAACTTTTAAACTGGGTTACATTTGGCGAATTGGTACAGGGGAGAATGTGCAAATTTGGACTGATCCATGGATCCCGATGAGCCCGGACAGGCGAGTTGTGTCGCCGAGGGGGCAAACTCTGTTGACTAAGGTAAATGACCTCATTGATCCAATGACGGGGAAGTGGGATGAGGGGTTAATTCGATCAATATTCAATCATGTGGACACCACTAGAATTCTCCAAATCCCACTCAACTATGGTGCATTTGATGACTTTATAGCTTGGCACCCGGAAACAGCGAGGGTTTTTTTCTGTGAAATCAACATATCGGGTACAATGGATTCATACTTTTCAAAACCATGCAAACATAATGGGTCGCCCAGGAGGGTCTGCAGCACCGGCAGTATGTAGAATGCTATGGAAGCAAAAAGTTCCTCGTAAAATTCAGATTTTTGGATGGAGGGCATTACATGGAATAATCCCTTTAAAGTCGATTCTCGTTAACAGGCATGTGGGAGGGAATGGAGCTTGTCCTGTTTGCCATCAAGCAGCAGAAGATATCTGCCATCTCTTGTTTGAATGTGTCAATGCAAGAGAACTCTGGGAGCGACTCGGTATGACTAGCATTATTCAGGATGCTTTGCGGATCGATCGATCGGGATCGGTAGTCCTGGAGCACTTACTCCTTCAGCCAGAGATGATGCTTGCGATCAAAACAAACCTATCGGTAAAGCAAGTCCTTTTGGTGGCATGCTGGTACTTGTGGTGGATACGACGTGAATTGACACATGATGGAAAGCCACCACCTGCTACGCGATGGCATACTTCGGTGTTGGCAATTGCAAATAATTTTTATGAAGCTTCTCTACCTAGATCAGGGACCAAGCAACTGGGGTGGATGAAGCCAGATATTGGGTATGTGAAACTTAATGTTGATGCGGCCTTCTATCCAGATGAAGGAAAAGGGGCAACCGCGGCTGTGATTAGGGACGGGAAAGGTAACTTCCTTGCTGCACATTGCATCTACTTAGACTATGCTGCTGATGCAACGATGGTTGAAGCTATGGCAATGAGGGACGGGCTCATATTTGCTAACTCTTTGGGATTTCCTCGGGTGGAAGTAGAATCGGACTCACAAATGGTGATAAATTATTGTGACGGACAATCCATATGGTGGGATGCGGCAGCTGCAATCTTTGCGGAATGCCTGGATGTGTCTACTTCGATCGGGAAGGTCGTCTTTAAGCATTGTTCTCATATGCTTAATAAAGCAGCGCATGTGCTTGCTCAATTTTCTTATTGTAATAAGACTTCTGTTAGTTGGACTGAGGAGCCGCCGAGCTGCCTAGTCCCGGTACTTGTGGACGATGTACTGCCTTTGAACAATTAATAAAGCAAGCCATGATGGCCTTTCTTAAAAAAAAGTACTCCGATAACGCACACCAATAGAGAGAATGGTTGGGAAATGCCTGAATTTTGGTTTGGGCCAAGGTCAACGATGGCGGTCGTTTCTTGGAGGCAATCAGTGGCGGAGCGCGGGGCGCCGTGGTTTGAGATCGTGAAGGAAACAATATTCTATCTGTTTGAGACTATATTCCGCGGTGCACGCGAGCGAATTTTGCAGAAGCTATTGCTTGTGTGGAAGGATTGCGAATGGCGATGTCAGGCACTGATCTTCCCGTGATCATTGAGAGGGATTGCAGCCTCTACGACAAAGGTACTTGACCCCACCTGTATCGACAGATCAGCGATTGCAAAGGGGATTCACCCCATCAAAGTGTCGACTTTGTTGTGGTGGGGCACACCTTAAAAAACGGCTATATAATGCAACTTTTGTATTTTTATTTACTCCTCCTTAAATACAGGCAGTACATGCTGCCAATTCCTCAAAAGAAATAAAGGGTAGTGGTTTAGCTCATAGGTGGCCATGCGTGCGGCTGCAAGCGGCCTCACTTCAGCACTGGCACCCGCTCTCGAGGCAACGTGATCGCGACCGACTTGGCTTGATGATGGATGCGCTTTTGGCTTCGACGCGTCGGCTATCGTCCTCGTAGTGCCGCTACGCGGCGGCCACTAGGTGGCTTTTTTCCTATTTTTTATGCTTTTTTGGGCTTGACTGTGTTGTGGCCCCAGCTATTATCTGTCGGGTGTTGTTCGAACATGGATTGTATGGACTGTTGTTTTATTTATAAAGCGGGGCGAAAGCCTATTTCGAGAGCTTGCCCATATTGGATGAAGATACTTATGTGGTAGGGCTATGTAAGATATAGTGTCGACCTTCGTGCTGAGTCTTGCCTCATGAGATTGTAAGAACAATATGTACTCTTTTAATTAATACAATTTTTAAAATGCAACCAATAGCAATTTCATTGGATAATCCGTCTAAATAAAACATTGAGAAGTTAGAGAAATCCTATATACCTACATAGTTCATCCCCACTAGACATGGTGTTTTGGCTCCCAGGCTCATATGAGCCCTGGAGTAAATAGTAAATTCGTTAAAAATAGTAAAAAAAACAAAATGTTCCAAAAATAATCTGACAAAAGATCCTTGTGTGTAATGGTTGTGCCAAATTTTAGCGCATTTGGACATATGGGCAACTCTTAGAAAAAAGAAAAATTTAAGGTATGTGAGAAAGTTTATTGTTTGTTTGTGCATTGTTCGGATCGTTTTTTTATGAGAGCTACTCGGATGTGTGAATGGACCTCACACACTCAAACATCTTCCATGAAAAAAAATCAGAGACTTTGAATTTTTATAGTATTTTTGTCTGAATTTACTGTTCACTGGGTGCAGATAAGGCCGGGTTCATAATTGGATATTCAATCCCCGCTACCTCTACTATCTTAACATGTATACACGCCACCTCATCAAAGGCTCGCCACAACATGCATGTGAAAAAGTTTTTCATTATTAGTTGAACTCATGCACACATACCACCTCACCACACCTGTCATCTCATTAAAGACATGCATGAGAAAGAGTTTTCCATTATAGTATGCCACTTGTATTAAAAAAGAAATTGACTACACAATAACCAAATACAATATATATATGTACTTATAGATTTAGTTCATATATTTTTATTTCAATTGTTCATGCTTCATACAATCAAATCACTTGGAATATATTGCAAACGATTCCGCAGCAACGCATGGAATATTCTTTAGTTAGTGGAATCTCTCCGTGCCACTTTTATTTCAATTAAAAAATCTCCTAAGGAAAAAGAAGCACCGAGATTTACTTGTGTTGCCACATCAACCGGATGCTAATGTATCTTCATGGGGTGAAAACAGGGAGCTTAAAGTGATTAGTGAACACCCTATCAGTAACCATTTAAACAAAGAAACCCCTGTCTATAACACTAGGATCCTTCATTTCATACTTAGGAGCGTTATGATTAGAAGAGCCACGTAAGCCTTTTCTAGAAAAACTACTTCGTGAGTGATGATAAAAAAGTTCTAACTATCCAGAAATCCTTCCGCATAGCTAAAAGGCATTGATGATTTTCACCTTAGTAGTGCGTACTTGCGTGATACAGAAAAAAGAGACCGGTTGTCCGGATTTTTATTTTGGGCATGTCTTTTGAGGGTGAGACTGGTATCTTGATACAGCCCCCGGGTGTTTTGATAGTTTGAAGGGTCGCTGGATGCAACGACTACTCTGACCGGGGGAGGGGGGGGGGGGGGGGCAAATGATATGCAGGCCCTGAGCCTGGACATAGAGGGTCTCTTTGACTCAACATCCCCCATGTCGCCCCCCGCTAGGGCGGCTCGGGCGGGACCCTACCCCCACCGCCGCCGGGCTCCCAACCCCTCCCTCCCCTCCCCTCCGCCACTTTTGGAGGAGGTCGTCGAGCAAAGCCCCGGGCGGCTGACGGCGGCGGCGGCCCCCTTCCCTCCGACGTTCCTTTGGGTGAGGCAGGTCACCTGGGGCGCAGGGGCCCTCCTTCCCGATCTGAGCCATCGTCACGGCGGCACGGCCGATCTGGCCGTCGATGGCGCCTTGGCGGCGTGGTGATGGGAGGAGGCGGCGGAGCAGCGGGCTTCATAGAAGATCTAATGGTGCCGGCTGATCGGTCGGCGTGATTGGTCATGACGGCGGAGGTCGCAGTGGCTAGCGGCTTGGCCGGTCGGCGGCGGCGGAACATGGCCGGTGGCAGCGGCGATTACTGCTTGGATCCCGGGGCAGCGGCCCTGGAGGGTGGCGGCTGGTGAAGATAGGGCCTCTCGCAGCGGCATGGCCTGGTACAGTCCCTGTCCAAGGCGGGTCTGTGACGGGGATCTACTATGGATTGGTCCGGATCAGAGACGGTGACGAGTGCACGGGATCTATCTCGGCGGCTCTCGTGGCTTGGCGAGGTGGGGTGGGAGCCCTCCTCCTAGGCTCCAGTGGTGGCACACTCAAGCAGTGGCTGGTGCGTCAGGGCTCCTACGGTGGCACTGTTGCTGCGGTTGGTCGCTGGATCTAGGGCTTTGAAGGCGGCCGAGATGGTGCACAGGTTGTCGGGTGGATTTCTTGGGACGGATCCGGGTGAAAACCTGGTTTTCGGTCCATGGCCGGAGCCGATGATGACGATGCCCCTATCATCATTTCCTTTATGAAGGCATCATCGAGGTGAAACTCCCAACTCCATTCAATACCTCCGGGGAAAACCCTAGATCGGTTGATCGGATGTCGGCGGCAAGCATGTGCCGTTACCCCCTTAGGGGCGGCATTCTTGGAGGTGCACTCGGCTTCACGGGACCAGCAGATGGCATCTTTGGTGGAGCGGTGCTTCATCCTGCACATTGATGGCGACGGATCTCGATGGCGTGGCGCAGTGCAGATTCAGAGTTCGATGTGCGAGGATGGACTCGCGCAGGAGGACGACGCTGTCTGGTGTCGTGGTGGCGTCGATAACAGAGGGACCTGACACGGTAGATGCAACAGTACAACTCTGAAGATGGATCGGTGGCAGGTGGCTGCGGCGGCCTCATACCCGGCAGACGTCCTGGTTGAGGAGTGCACCGGACTGGTAGGTGCCCCATACCCGACAGGCATCCTGATTGGGACCTCAGGTCCTAGATGTTTAGATTTGGCTGCGATGTTTGTCTGGTATTAGGCCGAGGCTATCAGTGCCCTTCATCAATTGGATAGGAGTAGCGACAGTTGTTACTTAGATGATGGCTTTAGTCTTACTGTTGTATGACTTTGTAAAGTGTTATGAGATTAATTAATAAAGTGGCCACATGCATCACCCAGATGCAAAGGCCGAGGGTCTTCCTCCTTTTCTAAAAACAATCATGGTCGTACCATGAGGAGATCTGTATGTTCGTGTATGTTTCGCATTTTAGTACTCATAAGGGCATCTCTAGCCGTTGCCCCCCCAGGAGGGGCAAAAAATCGCCCCCTGGGGGCAAGCCGGCGATACCATCGGCGCTGGGGGCAGTTTTGCGCCCAGTCGTCGCCCCTAGGCGCCGAAATTGGCCCACTTTGCGGTCCAATTTCGGCGAATAAAGGGCCCATATGGGCGAGAATAGGCCCATATTCGGCGTGGTTCCACCGTGTCTCGGCGTTCAATTATCAACCCAATTATTTCTTATCACATATTTCATCACAGAAAAATCAAATACTTCAACAAAATAGTACAACAACAAATAGTTCAATACAAATTATATAGTTCAACAAATAAAAACTCTTATTTCATCACACGGTGCCCCCCTTGAGCCTCCATAGGTGCTCAATCAGATCTTTCTGTAGTTGATGATGCACCTGTGGGTTTCGGATCTCCTGACGCATACTGAGATAGGCAGTCCAAGTTGCCGGTAGCTGGTGATCTACTTCAGCTAGAGGACCCTGCCCGTAGTATGGTTCGGTGTCAAACACTGGGTCTTCTTGCTCGCTCTCGATGATCATGTTGTGCAAGATGACACAGCAAGTCATGATCTCCCACATTTGATCTTTCGACCAGGTCTAAGTGGGGTACCGAACAACAGCGAATCGAGATTGGAGCACACCAAATGCCCGCTCGACATCCTTCCGGCAAGCCTCCTGAACTTTCGCAAACCAGGCGTTCTTGCCTCCTGGCACAGGGTTTAAGATCGTCTTCACAAATGTCGACCATCTCGGATAGATGCCATCTGCTAGGTAGTACCCCTTGTTGTATTGGTGCCCATTGATCTCGAAGTTCACCGGAGGAGAATGACCCTCAACGAGCTTGGCAAAAACAGGAGAGCACTGCAGCACGTTGATGTCATTGTGAGTTCCTGGCGTACCAAAGAAGGAGTGCCAAATCCAGAGGTCCTGTGTGGCTACCGCCTCAAGCACCACACTGCAACCGCCTTTGGCGCCTTTGTACATCCCCTGCCAACCAAATGGACAATTCTTCCATTTCCAATGCATGCAGTCGATGCTTCCAAGCATCCCAGGAAATCATCTTGCTGCATTCTGGGCTAGGATCCGAGCAGTGTCTTCCGCATTGGGTGTTCTCAAGTATTGTGGCCCAAACACTACCACCACTGCCCAACAGAACTTGTAGAAACACTCTATGCTGGTGGACTCGGCCATGCGCCCATAGTCGTCGAGTGAATCACTGGGAGCTCCATATGCAAGCATCCTCATCGTTGTCGTGCACTTCTGGATGGAGGTGAATCCAAGAGCGCCAGTGCAATCCATCTTGCACTTGAAGTAGTTGTCGAACTCCCGGATGGAATTCACAATCCTGAGGAAGAGCTTTCGGCTCATCCGATAACGGCGTCGAAATGTTCTCTCGCCATGAAGTGGAGCATCGGCGAAGTAGTCGGAGTAGAGCATGCAGTAGCCTTGGAGACGATGCCGGTTCTTTGCTTTCATCCGCCCTGGCGCCGAGCCACCTCGCCGCGGCTTTTCATTGCTCGCCAGCAGCTGGGCGAGGGCGGCGAGCACCATGAGATGCTCTTCTTCCTGGACGTTGGCCGCGGCTTCTTCCTCCAGCAGCGCGGCGAGCTCTTCCTCCTCATCCGAGTCCATCGCCGAGGCAGGCAAAACGTCGAACACCTTGCGCTTGGTGGGCGTGTACCCGCCGTTAAACCGCGCCTCCGCGGCCGGAAACGGCGGCCGAAAACGCCCAGCTACTGTGGGAGGGGCTGCCGCGGCGAAGCGCTGCTATTTTCCGGCAAGGAATGGCTATCTAGCGGAGTAGGGCGGCGGCCGTCACCGGGATATAGCTAGTGGTGGCCGAGGGCGCGGGGAGTGCGAGGCGAGTCGGGGGGAGAAAACCTTGACTTTTCCCCTGTCGGTGTGGGCCAGGCGTGCTTTTCCCTAGCGCCGGAGCCCCCAACTGCTCCCCAGCGCGCCGGGTTCGGCCTGTGACCGCCGGGCGGAAAAAAGGTCCGAACCGGCGATTTTCGGCGTCCTGGGGGCGCGACTGGGCCGTTTTTTCGGCGCCGGCGCCGAAAAAATGGCCTGGGGGGCCCTGTTCGGGGCGCGGCTGGAGATGCCCTAAGGACAATAAAGTAAGCCACCAAAAAGAACTCTACGAGGACGGAACACCTTTATTCTTGTTCTATAGGATAGAGCTCATGGACGATAACATGAGGAAAATTGAAAAGTTTTATGGAGAATGAATTTTAAGATAAAGAGTGAAGCAGCTGGGTCATGCTGAAGCCCGTCGTCGTTGAGGCCCGTCCGTCGGCTAGCCGGTCTCTGGAACCCCATTTTGTTGGAGCTGGATGGGTCCGTGGGAGCCAACCTGGCCCCTTGCTCGTCTTGGCCAGGGCGGATTTTGATGATGCCGGCGCAACTACCTCCGTGGTCGTGCTAGTAGGTGCTAAGGGCATTTCCAGCCGTTGGCCCTCCAGGAGGGGCAAAAAATCGCCCCCTAAGGGCGCACCGGCGCTAAACCGCGCACTGGGGCGTGATGCCCCCAGTCGCGGCCCCCCTCGGATTTTTAAAATGTTCAAATTCGGCGCAAACACAATGCAAACACGGGTGAGTTCGTTTAAATTTAAACATATTTTACAAAAAAAGAAGAAAAAACTACCGCATGCTACCCCCGCCGTCTCCCTCGCTGCCCGCCTCGTCGCCCGCCCACGCGGTTCTACATGCCGAGGAGGTTGTAGAACCGCGTGTAGTCACCGCCGCCGTCGTCGTCGTCGTCGTCGCCCCCGCCTATGCCTCCGCCGTCCCTGCTGCATCCCTCCCCCGGTTGGCGCGGCGGGTTGGACGGTCCGGGGACGTCGTCGTCGTCGCTATCGAGGACGACGACACCGTCCTAGTCCTCGCGCCCACGTTTGCGGGTGGCGAGCTCCTCCAGGGCCCGGCACTGCCGGACCATCTCCTCGCGCAGGTAGTCGTCGCGCGACCACCGCATGGCGTCCTTGTCGGAGAAGCCGCGCCGGGCTATTTCCTCGTACTCCGGGAGGAGGCTGGACTCCACCTTGGGCTCGACGAGGGCGCCGGAGCTGCGGGTACGCGCGCTGACAGGCGTGTCCTGGGGCTCCGGCTTGACGGGGCGGAGGTGAAGGCAGGGAGAGCCGCCGGACGAGGAAGAGGACACCCCGGTCTCCATGCGCCTCGGCGTCCAGGAGCTTCCCCGACGGCGTGAGAATGACGGGGGAGCGGGGTACTCAAGGTGCGGCGTGTTGCCGCCCTCGATGTACTCAAGGACGGACTCCAACGTGCGCCCGGGCACGCCCCACCACCGACGCCGGCCGTCGGCGTTGAACCTGCCGGAGGGCACGACGCCGTTGGTGGCCTCGAGCTGCTCGTCGTGCTGGCGGCGGAAGTACGGCTCCCAGATTGGGCTGTCGGGGATGTACCAGGGCCCCTCCCTCGCCGCACGCGGCAGGGACGAGTGGATGCGTGCGATCTCCGCATGCCGCGCCGCGCCAGTGGGTACCGGGGGCACCGGCACGCCGCCGGCGCTGATCCTCCACGCCCCGGGCACCCGCATGTCCGGCGGGACCGGGTACTCGGCCTCGAAAAGGAGGCGAGCCTCGTCCTCGTGCAGATGACGGCGCCCGAATCCGTTCGCCGCCGCGCCGTCGCCTGGGAAACGCTCGGGCATGCTTTCTCAACTGGTGACGGCGAGAGGAGGAAAGAGGGAGAAATGAGCGCATCGTCGGTGGATGATCGGGGTGAGTCTCTCCGGCGCGCTTGCAGTCGGCTTTTATAGGCGGAGACGCCGCGTGGTAGGCTTGGCCGGCGCGTTACGCGTGGCGTGATTGCGTGGCGGCCGAGGGACGCGTCGCCCAGCCTTCACTGCACCGTCCGTGAGGCATCAATGGAGGCTGACCGGCGCGGCAGCGCGCGGCAGCTTTGGCATTGATTCGCTGCGGGAAACAAGGCGATGAGGACGACGAAGGGGCGAGAAGAGAGTAGAGTCGCTGACGCGGCGGGCCCGCG
Organism: Triticum monococcum; assembly: GCA_034509565.1. Lineage (NCBI taxonomy): Eukaryota > Viridiplantae > Streptophyta > Magnoliopsida > Poales > Poaceae > Triticum > Triticum monococcum. Next base: position 597,987,124 of record CM067844.1, read on the forward strand.
GCTCTTCGCGTCAAAAACGATTTGCCCGGCACCCCCGAGCGACCCCCAGCGCGCCGGGTTCGGGTTGGGTCCGCCGGCGCCAATTTCGGCCCGAGCCAGCGAAAACTGGGCTCTTGAGGACGCGACTGGGCCGATTTTTTGGCGCCGGCGGACGAAAAAACGCCTGGGAGGCCTTCTTGGGGGCGCGGCTGGAGATGCTCTAAAAGTGTGCTAGGCGGTGCTTTGATTTTATTTTTTTAATGTTCTACGTAGGTGTGAGGCACCCCATCATCAAGCCTGTAGATGTAGCAACGCTTATCGCCTAGAAGGCGCTTCAGATGAACAATTTTAGGGCTTTCTTAAAAAATATGATAAATTGACCGGTGCCGAGCCCCAGAGGCGCCCAACCTCCTTTTCTAAAATAAAATAAAATTGAGGCCTGCAAATTAAAGTTAGCAGCTGGCTCTTACCCAAACAAAAAGAAAAGGCCAAATTGTTAACTCTGAAACAGTGTGTACGCAAGGACGGCCATGCCCTAGCTAAGCCGAGAGGAAGCCAAACGCATCGGGTGCATTCAAGCCCTCCGTCTGCATTACATGTCCCAAAAGGAAAGCAAGTAGCAGTAACGACCATTGTTATCACCTCGTCGGCCATCGGCCTAACTAAGAGGAGGTACCGTGTGCGGTCCCGGTTTGGATCGCCGGTTTTGCTGACCCCGGCCTGCTGCATTATCAATGGTGCATGATCTGGAGCGCGCACGACCGGCTCTCCTTCACCACATACGGTTTTGCTGGGGCATCGACTAGCTCGCATGTGCCTAAGCTTGGCGCCTAGAGAATTGAACGTGCGTGCATGCATGCGGAGATACAGGTATCCCATGTGAAACTAGTGGCTGTGGTTGTCTTGTTTCTGGTCATGCGTATTCGTTCAAGCCATGGTCGAGCAAGAAACAGCCAACAGTTATTGTGTAGTACTATTGCTAGGTCTCGTACAAACTTTCAGGTGCATCGCACCCACTCCGGCACACCCTTTTCCAAGCACGGTCTAGTAAATAGGAAACTACTCCCTCCGTTTCGAAATATAAGTCGTTGGGAAGTGAAACTCCCCAACGACTTATATTTCAGAACAGAGGTGATATATGTAAATTCTTGTAGATACGACAAGAAGCAACACTCAAACATTGCGCAATTCCTTTCAAAAAAAAAAGATTTGTGCAATGCCTCTAACTGCCCCCGGACAACCCGGCGCAAGATACTGAGCGCAAGAAGCATGAGGCTTGCCTCATGTGATGGGTTCACTTGGCAGCCGGTGAGTGGATCGTTAGCATGCTCATGTTCATGTGTTCCTTGTTTGCCGTAGCTTTGATCACAAAGAAAGTGGGAACGTGTGTTGGTTTCCTCCTTTTGATTGAAATTATGAATTTAGAGATTAATTTTTGAACTGATAAACTGAACTAAGTATGAGGATTTCACATGAACATTTATGCATCATATCCTTAAAGGTTTTTAAGGATGCGACCGGGCTTCCGACGAATGCCACATACTGTATGAGCACATCAAAAGTCAATCTCACATTAATGTCAAACCAAAATTACACTAGGCTGACTTTTAGTATTTAAGTACATAAAAAGTCAATCTCATGTTAATGTCAAACCAAAATTACAGTTGGTTGACTTTTAGTATGTGTGGTGTTCATGTTTTTTTAGAAGAATAGCATTTTGTATCCGGGTGTGGTGTAGGGTGTCGCCAGTGGCGTTCTATATGTAAGTACATACTAGCAAAAAGGCCCGTGCGTTGCAACGGGAGAAGAAAATTCTCTCATATCTTTAGCTGGGTCAGTTGGACAAACTGTGTGTGGCTGATTGGCAGGCTATGAGATCGAACCATCCCATCAACAATTTTATTTTTGCCAGCTCTCTGGAACTGCGCAACAGTGCGCTGCCGGATGGGCTTCCTCCGTTGGGCCAAAACGGGTGGCAAGTAACGAAACCAAATAGCGTATGTGAAATTAATTGAAACGGGACCAAACGAAGCGGGACGAAATCAAGAATATCACCTCCCTTTAATAGTAGGTATAGATTGTTTCTCTCCTTAATATATAAGGCGTGCAATTCTCTTTCGTGTTCTTGAAAAAAAGTCTTCCAGTATACTTGCATATGGGTTTTTACGTGATCTCCTGCTGGCAGCCCTAGAGGTTTTATTGAACATTTATGCATAAGCTCTTTAGTTCAAATGATGCTTGGTGGTTCCACTTGTGTAGTGTGCAAGCCAAGTTTATGTCACCGACAAAATATACTTGGTGTTGGAAGGATATTGTGGTGTTAATTGAAGATAGTACCGCAAAACACCAATAACCCGACATGTTTCCAAAAATAGAAGTGACATCAACAAACACTTTAAAATATATACTGGCGAAAGCCAAACCTGGATGATTTGAACATATAAAAATATATTAAAAGTGGACATTGGTGATTCAAGCTAAGAAGAAATGACCAGTGAGGACGACATGATCTCTCATGCAACCAAAATACCTTCTTGCCGTCATGTCAAAGCGAACTAATCAACGACTCTTATGATACTCTCCTCGCTTTCCCTTCTTATTGGTGCATGCAAAGAGTGAACATATGTACCCTAAGGTTATTTAGAACGGAGGAGATTGGAGGGAGGGTTTGTGTTGTTTAGATTCGACTAAACTTCACTTTTTACCCCGTAATTGTGATATTTCTTATCCCCACTAACTAAAATCTCAACATATTTACCTCTGTTATCACATTCCAACAACAATTATCCATCTAATTGTTCCCCAACCGCAAAAGCTAAATCGTTAGGATGACATGGCAACTAACTGGACAAACATACTCGTTAGGAACTTGCCAAGTTACATCAAATTATGTAAATTTCATCAAAAACAACCCAATTATACGAAATTGCATCAACTTTGTCATACACATGTTGCTAGCTGCACCGCACTGCTTATGTACTATATCGGTTACACCTACATTGAATATCGGTCTAAATTGTTTGCGTAGTCACCTGAACCACCAACGTAAATGGGTTTGCATTGTGAGTTCCGGAAAAATAGTGAAATAGAGTACTAACAACCATCACAAGGTCACATCCAACTATGGAGTACAATGTGGCAAGATTTACTAAAAGGGGGTAAACCCTACCCCCAATATCACAACTAGAGGGTTTAACTCTTTTTGGTTAAAATTGCGTAAAGAAGTAATTGCAGGAAAGAGATAGATGCATATGTTCCAACCTAAACTTAATGTTGTTACTTTCTTTGAAGTTGTGTGTGTGCGCATGCGCGCGCATCAGCAATCCTGTGTTGTGTTTTCAGGTGGGCACACGTACGATGATGCACCTAAAGGTTGCCCAACATTTTGAACGAGAAGTAACCAGTTTAGGGCGACAAATACACTTGATTATGTCGTCATAGGACAAGACATCTACAACCATTGATCCATATACCAATCCCAGAAAATGAACACAAAAGCAAGAGGCGGAATTTCCGCAGCTACCAGCAGTTAGTAGTACTACTAGTGGCTTGGCCATACACTCCCACATGCCGAGCACATGCATGCAACATATATCTGCCGAACACTGCAACATGGCGAGCACTGTTGACATATGAAACCGCCCGGTCTGCCTCATGCGTCAAGAAACGATCAAAACCCACAGCTAGCCCGGCCATTAACTCACTGCTCGATCGCCCATCAATAGTACTATGACCCGGCCAACACGGCTAGCTGCACGTACGCATGCACAACAGAGATGCACATGGAAGCGCCGATCTACAATTGCTTTTGCACGTTAGAGAGCTACGTAGCTCTCATTTTGTTAATGCCGTCCGATCCATCATCCATAGATGGCACGGCCAAGGCGTCGCATGCGTGTGGGTTGGCGCCTCTCTTGCTCGATCGGTTGAGTGTGTGTGCTACTGTGGTGCATGCACTAGCTGCACCGGTATCGTGCCCATGGGGGCCGGCCGGCGCGCGCATTAACCCGCTACCTCCTCAACCAGCCTGCCGCCATTAATCTCCCCCTCCATCCATCCGCTTCCCTGCTCCATTGATCTCCCCGTATAAATCCCCGCGCCCCGCGCCGCGAACTCCCACACACCAGAGCCGTGGCAGCCTCGGCAAAGCCTGTAGCTTCCATAGCTGGCTAGCGAGCTCACACGAATCGGCGGTCTGTCCGCGGAACCGTGGTGGCTCGGGGTTCCATTCACGAGGTACGTCCTTGTGGAGCCATGGACAGGGATCTGTTCCGGACGGTGAAGCAGGGGACGCGGAACCAGGCCAGGCTCCTGTACCACCGGCTGGTGTGCCGCCTGCCGCACCTCCTCGCCGTCACGCTGCTCCTCGTCGTGGCCCCGCCGCTGGTGTCCACGCTGTCGCTCGCCGCGCTCTGGGGCGAGGCGCGCGCCAACGCGGCCGTGCTGGTGGCCGCGTGCGCGGGCTGCGCCGCCGCGGCGTACGCCTACGCCACGTCGCGGCCGCGGCCCGTGTACCTGGTGGACCTGGCCGGGTACAAGCCCGGGCCGGCGCACGAGGCGACGCGCGCGCAGGCCATCCGCCAGTTCGGGCTGGCCGGCGGGTTCGACGACGAGAGCATGTCGTTCCAGAAGCGGATGATGGAGCGGTCGGGGCTCGGCGAGGCCACGCACTTCCCGGCGTCGCTGATGAGCATCCCCGTGGACATGTGCCTCCAGACGGCGAGGGACGAGTCGGAGGCCGTTGTGTTCGGCGTCGTGGACGAGCTGCTGGCCAAGACCGGCGTGCGCGCGGAGGACGTCGGCGTCGTCATCGCCAACTCCAGCCTCTACAGCCCCACGCCGTCCTTCGTGTCGCTCATCGTCAACCGGTACCGCCTCCGCCACGACGTCGTCAGCCACAACCTCAGCGGCATGGGCTGCAGCGCCGGCATCATCGCCATCGACCTCGCCAAGCACCTCCTTCAGGTATCCATACGTCTCCAGCTACATCTACATGTTAGTCACCTGGTTAACTTAATGCAAAGCATGCACCACCCTGCCCAAGCACGCACGGAAGACATGGGCATGCATCGTGCGGCCCATGCATGCACAGCATGGCCTAGTACTGTAGCGTGCATGTGGATGGGCAAGGGAATATCTGAGACATGCACTAATTGGTTAAGCTAGAATTAGACGTCGCATCACGGAGGTCGTTAACATCAACATACTATGACAGGACTAGCATGATAGTAGAGTACAAAACCATGTCAGTCTGAATTTTCAAGTAGGTGTATAGGAGTATGAATAAGATGGCAGGTCCAGCTGGTTCTTCCAACATTAAAGTATCCTCCATTTCCAGTCAACGTATTTTATATAAGCTTGTTTTAACATTAATTTTGTCTTTATATTTATATGATAAATTAATCCGTCCTTATATTTCATCATATATGCTGTTTTTATGTTGTTGAGTGTGGGTTTGTTGAGTAGCTAATCGCTCATTCCAAACAGTATCATATATATGCGCAGTTTTATATACTCCCTTTGTTTGAAATTACTTGTCTCGGATATGGATATATCTAGAACTAAAATATGCCTAGATACGTTCATTTCTGCGACAAGTAATTCCGAATGGAGGGAGTACTATTGTACGGTAAAAATATTTGAGGTTTAACGCCATCGATGTATAAGACACATGAAATCCATACACGTGACCTGGTTTGTCATGAGGCTTTCTTTTTTGCTTGAAACAACATTTTTTAATATGTTAAAAGGTGTCTAGATGATGGGTGTTTTTGAAGCTTCGGTGCCTAAATAGTATGAATTAAATAGCAAAGCACCCTTAAAAATACGCAACATTTTGAGAGAGGCATAAAAAAGCACATTAACCATGATTACCTTTAGCATGCATGATTGATTATGAAATTTACAACGAGAGTTAGCATGCATGTAAGTTGCGCGAATCCTTTTTACACTGATCTTGGTGTACTGGCAACGGGTATAGCTTAACTCTAGGCTTATCTTTTGCACATATATACGTAGTGAAGTTATGAGCCAACACACATGGGGCCATTTTCTAACTTCCGTCCTTTCTAGTGATGTACAAAATTTTCACATCAAATGTTTTAAATGTTCCATTCTCAAGCCTAAATAGATCATGAGTAATTTATTTCTAACATATGGTTCAAGATGACTAAAGATGCATTGGTATGCATACTTTCTCATAATAAACAATGAGGGAATGGTTTTTCTTGATTGTGGCAAAGGGGAAATACGATCATCGAACTCTGTTTTTTTCACTATGTCATGCCTTAGATATGTTATAATAAAACTACGTCTTCTTTTGCATCCTCGTTGTATAACAACCAGTTGGCAGCACAGGAAGATTTGTTAAAAAATAAGATAATTTTATTCATGAAGGGCCTACGCAATCGACCCCCCCCCCCCCCCCCCCCCCCCCTAACAGTCATAATGGAGGTTACCCATGCTAATCGAACAACCGTGATCAAGTCCTAGATCAGAAATGGCGCCATAAATCTCCCGGCGTTCAGTTCTGAACAGTTCAGATCGACTCACGACCGTAAACATAGGATGGTCCCATAAAATTACGGTGGATCCAGGACAAACCCATTTAAAATGTTACTCTGGAGATCGGCACATCTCAAGGTGCAATAGCTAACTTATGCTTCATTTCATGTAAAAAAAAATCCTTCATTTACCATTGTAGAAGTATATTGCGTTTTAACCAAGTTTATTATAGTCTCCTACAGATAAAATAGGCTTGAAATTAGAAGGAAAAAAACATCGGTTGGCTAAACAATAACATAATGTGAATTTCCAACCGATCGGAATTTAGTATCAGATCCGAACAGATAACGTGACGTTGGATCACGATCGAGCGGTTGTTCAAGCTTTGCCTCGCGCACGGCTCTGAGCCAGTCTGACCGCGTAAATAACCTTGACTAATCATCCCAGCTTTAATTGTCTGCAACGGAGGACGGTCAGCCACCCACACATACATATCGGCCCCTCGTGACCGTTGGGGGTCGATTACTGCCATCATAATGTGTGCGCGCCAGTCTCTGCCGGGTGGGTACTGGAGTACTGTTCACTGCCCCCCTGCTCCTCTGCTGGCCATGGTTGCATCGTGTTCTCCGTTCCAGAGGAGTTTTGGACCATGCACTGGCGAGCGCAGCATGGCATCTGCGACGACGGAAGCGGTAAAAGAGGCCGGCATCAATCGGTACTAGAATAGGGCGGACGCGCGGAGAGAACGCAGCACCAGCAGGGGAAGAAGAATCCGCACGTACCCGTAGTAGTAGTAGCTATCCGCTATCGCCATGACTCGGAATCATCAAGGCCCGCCGAAATGGTCCTCCTCCTTCGGATCATGATCAGGGAGCGAATCTGGGAGTATCCCACGCCATGAAATCGATCTGCGCCAGCACTGGTGCACATGCACCTATGATCTTCTATGTTGCTCCTCCACCATTAGTGGCAGTAATAGCTGTAGCGATTGGGTTGGTTGGTTAATGAATGGACGTGGCAGTAATGGATGCGACGCTGCAGGTGCACCCGGACACGTACGCGCTGGTGGTGAGCACGGAGAACATCACGCTCAACGCCTACCTCGGCAACAACCGCCCCATGCTGGTCACCAACACGCTCTTCCGCGTCGGCGGCGCGGCGGTGCTGCTCTCCAACCGCCGCCAGGAGCGGGCGCGCGCCAAGTACCAGCTCATCCACACCGTGCGCACGCACCGGGGCGCCAGCGACCGGAGCTACGGCTGCGTGACGCAGGAGGAGGACGACGCGGGCCACGTCGGGGTGTCGCTCTCCAAGGAGCTCATGTCCGTGGCCGGCGAGGCGCTGCGCACCAACATCACCACGCTGGGCCCGCTGGTGCTGCCGCTCTCCGAGCAGCTCCGCTTCCTCGCCACCGTCGTGCTCAAGCGCGTCTTCCGCGCCGACGTCAAGCCGCACATCCCGGACTTCACGCTCGCGCTCGACCACTTCTGCATCCACGCCGGCGGGCGCGGCGTGCTGGACGAGCTGGAGCGCAGCCTCAAGCTCAGCGCCTGGCACATGGAGCCGTCCCGGATGACGCTCTACCGCTTCGGCAACACCTCCAGCAGCTCGCTCTGGTACGAGCTCGCCTACTGCGAGGCCAAGGGCAGGATCAAGAAGGGCGACCGGGTGTGGCAGATCGCCTTCGGCTCCGGCTTCAAGTGCAACAGCGCCGTCTGGAAGGCGCTCAGGGCGGTCGACGCCGTCGCCGTCGGGGACGCCGGCAGCCCCTGGGCGCAGGACGTCGACGTGCTGCCGGTGCACGTGCCCAAGGTGGTGCCCATCGACGACGACCAGGCGTCCTACAAGACGGCCGCCTAGTTTCTTTCTCATCCTCGAAGAATCGAAGCGTGCGTGCGTGCACCTGTGATCGTCTCTAGCTCGTGTCGCTGCTGGCCGGGACTACTATATACTGAAGGGCAATTCTTCTTATACTACCGTGTAAATCAATATGAACCGATGAATGAACTCGAGAATTAATATTCCTTGACATGTGTCCCTGAATCATACTGTGGTTAGTAGGCATGCATTGTGGTAAAAACAATCCGGCATTCTGCTGCACATGAACTGAAAACGCACAGAAGTACTTAGGTAGTTAAGCTAATATACTTTGGCAAACTAAATAAATCAACAATCCGACCTTAGCTCAGTTGGTAGAGCGGAGGACTGTAGTCTTTGCAGATAAATCCTTAGGTCACTGGTTCGAATCCGGTAGGTCGGAACTTTTTTCTTTTTCGTCTATGTTTTGAAAAACAATAAGCAATTTTTAATTTTTGCTCCTGAGGTAGGTCGGAACTTTTTTCTTTTTCGTCTATGTTTTGAAAAACAATAAGCAATTTTTAATTTTTGCTCCTGAGGTAGGTCGGAACTTTTTTCTTTTTCGTCTATGTTTTGAAAAACAATAAGCAATTTTTAATTTTTGCTCCTGAGGTAGGTCGGAACTTTTTTCTTTTCGTCTATGTTTTGAAAAACAATAAGCAATTTTTAATTTTTGCTCCTGAGGTAGGTCGGAACTTTTTTCTTTTCGTCTATGTTTTGAAAAACAATAAGCAATTTTTAATTTTTGCTCCTGAGATGCAGGTCACTGGTTCGAATCCGGTAGGTCGGAACTTTTTTCTTTTCATCTATGTTTTGAAAAACAATAAGCAATTTTTAATTTTTGCTCCTGAGGTAGGTCGGAACTTTTTTCTTTTCGTCTATGTTTTGAAAAACAATAAGCAATTTTTAATTTTTGCTCCTGAGGTAGGTCGGAACTTTTTTCTTTTCGTCTATGTTTTGAAAAACAATAAGCAATTTTTAATTTTTGCTCCTGAGATGAATCAGTGCCAAAAATCCACATTTTATACGAACATTGAGAAAGGAAAAGGAGATATTGCAACCTAAGTCAACTGAGGCAACACATGCAATCCATTTATGGATGAACTGAATCTCTAAACAATGTTTTTCTTTGGAATGTTTGAAGCTCCGTTTCACTATGAATTTTATAGGACAGTTGTTGGCTTGAAATTTTAGCTCCGTTTCACTGTTAAAAGAGAAGTCTCTTTCTGCTTCTGTGATGAGTTCAGCAGTATGTGATGCTCCTGTAGTGAGAGGGTTTGCATCTTCCCTAGTTAAGGTTCTTTTCATTCTTTCCGCAAAAAAAAAGGTTCTTTTCATTCTAGTATGGCTGTTTTTGTTTCCTCTTGTAAGCATACTCTATTTTGCCTGGAGGCTCCTTTGATCTAAAGAAACGTTCATATACCCCATTGCATCAGTTCTTATGCTGAAGGGCAGTTCTTCTTATACCATCCTGTAAATCAATATGAACCAATGAACGAATTGTTATTCCTTGTCAGGCGTCGCTGAATCATACATATGGTTGGTTTGATCCTTAGGCCTGCATGGTGAAAACAGAGGATTGCCATGCGACGCTGAATCAATGATGTGTTGTCTCGCTTGCTCAGTTGCTCTGGAGGAGGGTCACAGGCTGGTCTGAGGGATGGTGGATGGCACCAGTAGCTGTTGTTTGTTCTCTAAGTCTCTCGTATACACTTCGTTCTCAATGAAAATGAAGAGCAACGACAGCGGAAATTGCTTGTTCTTGAGAAAACAGAACATACTGCTGTACTTCTATTGAAAACGAGTTGAAGAAATTGGTGATAAGTAAAGTCAAATTGTACACAAAACAACAAGCCGACCTTAGCTCAGTTGGTAGAGCGGAGGACTGTAGTCTTGCAGATAAATCCTTAGGTCACTGGTTCGAATCCGGTAGGTCGGATTTTTGAAGTTGATTTTTTGTACATATTTTTCTTTTAAGAAAACAACCAGTTTGTAATTTTTGCTAAATCTTACAGACAATCATTTTTGCAGTTGAATTCTCTTTTGGGATGGAATCAGTGCTATAAATCTACATTTTGTTCGAACATTGAAAAAGGAAAGGAGATTTTATAAATATTGGTGTCAACTGTCAACTCAACGACTGAATCTCCAAACGCTGTTTTCTCTGAAAATCTTGTTTCACTATGAATTTTACAGAGCAGCTGTTGGCTTAAAATTTTCATTCATATCCCCGATTCCTCTCTCGAAAAATCAGTATCGTCCACATTATTATTCGGACATGGGAAAAAGGATGTACAAATCAGATTGGTATAGGCTGACTAAATTAACTCACGCTTCACATATGAACCCAAGTGAAGTTCCTTAGGTCACTGGTTCGAATCCGGTAGGTCGGATTTTTGAAGTTGATTTTTTGTACATATTTTTCTTTTAAGAAAACAACCAGTTTGTAATTTTTGCTAAATCTTACAGACAATCATTTTTGCAGTTGAATTCTCTTTTGGGATGGAATCAGTGCTATAAATCTACATTTTGTTCGAACATTGAAAAAGGAAAGGAGATTTTATAAATATTGGTGTCAACTGTCAACTCAACGACTGAATCTCCAAACGCTGTTTTCTCTGAAAATCTTGTTTCACTATGAATTTTACAGAGCAGCTGTTGGCTTAAAATTTTCATTCATATCCCCGATTCCTCTCTCGAAAAATCAGTATCGTCCACATTATTATTCGGACATGGGAAAAAGGATGTACAAATCAGATTGGTATAGGCTGACTAAATTAACTCACGCTTCACATATGAACCCAAGTGAAGTTCCTTAGGTCACTGGTTCGAATCCGGTAGGTCGGATTTTTGAAGTTGATTTTTTGTACATATTTTTCTTTTAAGAAAACAACCAGTTTGTAATTTTTGCTAAATCTTACAGACAATCATTTTTGCAGTTGAATTCTCTTTTGGGATGGAATCAGTGCTATAAATCTACATTTTGTTCGAACATTGAAAAAGGAAAGGAGATTTTATAAATATTGGTGTCAACTGTCAACTCAACGACTGAATCTCCAAACGCTGTTTTCTCTGAAAATCTTGTTTCACTATGAATTTTACAGAGCAGCTGTTGGCTTAAAATTTTCATTCATATCCCCGATTCCTCTCTCGAAAAATCAGTATCGTCCACATTATTATTCGGACATGGGAAAAAGGATGTACAAATCAGATTGGTATAGGCTGACTAAATTAACTCACGCTTCACATATGAACCCAAGTGAAGTTTGAAACTACTCCCTCCGTCGTCGAGTCACTTATTTTGGGACGGGACTCGAGTCACTTATTTTGGGACGGAGGGTATTTGTACATATTTTTCTTTTAAGAAAACAACCAGTTTGTAATTTTTGCTAAATCTTACAGACAATCATTTTTGCAGTTGAATTCTCTTTTGGGATGGAATCAGTGCTATAAATCTACATTTTGTTCGAACATTGAAAAAGGAAAGGAGATTTTATAAATATTGGTGTCAACTGTCAACTCAACGACTGAATCTCCAAACGCTGTTTTCTCTGAAAATCTTGTTTCACTATGAATTTTACAGAGCAGCTGTTGGCTTAAAATTTTCATTCATATCCCCGATTCCTCTCTCGAAAAATCAGTATCGTCCACATTATTATTCGGACATGGGAAAAAGGATGTACAAATCAGATTGGTATAGGCTGACTAAATTAACTCACGCTTCACATATGAACCCAAGTGAAGTTTGAAACTACTCCCTCCGTCGTCGAGTCACTTATTTTGGGACGGGACTCGAGTCACTTATTTTGGGACGGAGGGTACAAAGTTGAGTCACTTATTTTGGGACGGAGGGAGTATGTTTTTCTTTAAAAATGTAGAAACTCTATTTCATTTCAAATTCATACAACATTCATTGGCTTAAATCTTCCATTTCTGCATGACTGTATTTGCACCAGAAAGCATGATGATAATACAGCGCAATATCAAACAGTAAACATGACGCTGGTTCAGACAAGGGAAAATTTCCCATATGGCTAACTTCATATTAAGTTAATGAATAATATTTCATCACTTGTTCACTGAACATCTCAACTGGACACACATGTCCAGGTCACCGGTGCCGCGGTGGTGGTTCCCTCAGAACAGTCAGGACCTCCGGAAATTTGGGTACAAACAAGCATTTTGCCAGGAGATCCTGGAACAGTGGCCCACCCTCAACTGCACAGTGCGAGCCGAAACGAGTCTTCACAACAGGATCAATGACCATGCGCTCGAGGGTGGTGGCGCCCGGAGATCAACAAATCCTGACATGTATACCGTCTTGAGATAGCTAAGTTTGCGCCCTAAAGTCTTTGTGAAATCACCGCTACCATGGTATCGCAGCCCAGAATTAAACAACACCTGCAAGGGCTCAGACAGTTCCCATTACTCTGGTATAAGCTCGTCAATGTTCAATCACTATCACAAGGTTAATAGATGCCATTTGGGGAAAATTCATCGATTAAAAGCTTCAGATATACCTAAAGGATAAAGGAGCAAGCAGACATGACAAAAATCATGTAGAAGGAAACTTAAAAGACTGTAACTCACATGCAAATTGAACACTTCCAGAAAGGGAGTTAGTTCCAATAGAGAAGCCAAACGAAGAATCCCACTTGAACAACCTGGATCTCCATCCACCAAAACCTCCATATTGAGATGCCTCGGATTAATAAAATCACATCGGCTGTTTGTCATGAACTGTCGTGCTTGAAAATAAAGTTGAATATTAATGAGGGAACACCAGGTTCTGAGGTTGCAAGAAGTTGGTGCGGTAATAGAAAAACATACTGCCTCCGTTCCTAAATATATGACGTTTTGGAAGGCTAGTTTAGCCTACCAGAACGTCATATATTTTGGAGCGGAGGCAATACATAGTTACTGTCTTGGCTATAATTACTCGATAAGTGCTGGAAATGAAATCTACCTCATTTTGGATATGGATTCTAAGGGAGATTTCCTCCACATTAGGCATAGCCCTAATGAGATGACTAAAAGCATAGTCTAGATTGTCAGAATCTGACAATACTTCAATTCTTGCGTTTGTCAGCTTGTGAAATTTGCCAAGCACAATCGGCACATCCTGCTCTGAATAGTCGAATGCTGTGAGATTTGGCGTATTCAGTTCCATGCTTTGTAGGCTGCAATTCTGAATACAAGCATATTGAAGGTGGTCTAGTGGCTCAGACATAGTGAAGGAAGAAATGAAACAGTCTGTTAGGCTCAACCGCTCAAGGACAGCACAGTGTGAGATCATGCAATGGAGGTCCTTCGATACATAAACACAATCCCATTTGAGCGATCGGAGGTTTGCAAAGCCACAGAAATTCAGAGCTGGCCTTAGGCAAACTAAGACAAGTCGGAGAGACAGCAAACCTGAGCTGCTTTGATCACCAAAAAGATGCAGAGGGAAGTTGCAGACATCACCCGGGCATTTCCATTTCGGTGGAGGGCGTAGATCAAGAACAACATTCTTTGCCTTTGCTAAAATAGCAAACTGAAGCCATCCATCAAGATGATCCGGCAGTGAGCTTCGGTCTGCGATGGAGGGCATGCGTTAGTGTTGCGATGGGCTTCTACGGTGCTCGATCCGGCCGCGGCGAGGTCAACACGGCGCTGCCGGCATGCTTATCTCCTACACCTCCAGCTCCTTCGTAGTATCAAACCATGGTGAGGTCAACACGATGCGTCCCTCTCCCTCTCTCTGAGTGTGGAACCTGTCAGTAGATGTTCGTGGGTAGATGTTCTTGAACCTGTCAGTAGTAGGAAAAAGCCTTATGCTTGAAGTGAAGGGAGTTGTGGAGGTAAATATCTCAATGTCGTGAAAGACGTTTAGTTCAGTTACTGCAATGGTGTATTTCCAGTATGATCATCTGTCCCAGCAGTCACTTGCAAGTTCAGTTACTGCAAAGAATGTGTTCAATATATAGTGAAACCGACCAAGATAAACTATGTGGGAACATCAGTGAAAATGTATGGTGTCCATATTTATTCTGAAATTATGCTCAACTCTTTTTGGTGGAACTTCCACTGAACTGTAGGCTGTCCATTTTTTATTTTGAAATTGAGAGCATAACGCTGTCATATTTATTCTGTGACTGAATGGTAGCAAGTGACTGAATATTTCTCTTGTATTCCTGTTACTATCAATGTACTACTCCCTCCGTCCCATAATCTTACATTATGGGACGGAGGGAGTAGATGGCAGGAAGTGACTGAATATTTCTGTTGTATGCTGACTGAATATTTCTACTCCATGTGGATATGCTGAATATTCTAGATGGAGTAACTGGGTATGCTGAGACCCGATTATGGTTTTCTCTAGATGATGGCCAAAGGACTTTTAACTAGGAGCGACAAAGAAATCTCCCCTGCAAATCTAGATGTTGGAGGGATTTTATTACTTCAGCAGCTTCAAGCTCTGTTCCTGCTGTCAAGCTATGTTTCAAGCATGGAGTATGGTAAGCATGTGCTTCAAGCTCCGTTCCTGCTGTCATGTACTCCCCTGCATATTAGTTTCAGGATTTTTGACAATGTTATTTATATAGTTCCAGGGAACATTTGTTTCTGCTACTGAATGAATAGTTGTGTATATAGATCTTCTTCATATGTTAATGATCTATCGACGTCAGGGGAGATTCATATGTTAGAAGGGGGGGGGGGGGGGGGGGGGAGTGGCCGATTTGTGAGAGAGCAAGGTACTGTTGCTATTTTTGTGACCTAAAAATCTTCTATACATCCAATGCAGATGAATCAAAGCCGCGTCTCCAAATTTTGGAGCCACATCTCTAAATTTTCAATTTATATGAGGTGGGTTTGCTATTTTCGAACAATACAATACGATGTGGTACACAAAAGTTATGAGATATGTCAACAACGGTTACAACCTATCGATGTCAGGGGAGATTTGTGGGTTTGAAGGGGGGATGTGTCCAATGTGTGAGAGTGCAAGGTAGTTTTATTATTTTTGTGACCTGAAAATCTTGTTTACATCCAATGCAGACAAATCAAAGCTACATCTCCAACTTTTGGATTTATATGAGGTGGGTTTTCTATTTCAGAACAATATAATATATTGGTACAGTTAGCAGCTTGTATTGCTAGATGAACGCTGCTAATGTGATGGTTAGCAGTGTTTCATGTCTAGAGCGCACGCTGCTAACAGAATGTTAAGATTTTAAGCATATCTGCAAAATATTGTAACGTTGTTTGTAAAAATATAAATTTTGCATGGTCTCATCATGTATGTGATCACTACAATATGTGGTTAAAAATCGTTCGGTACCTAGGAAAACCGGAGGAAAACCACGGGAAACTTGTTCCTAGGAAATCCGGTTCAGTACGAAGGAACACGTCCTTTCCAATCCGATGGAAAGTCTCACTAACCTGCGTTTTCACAGGGAAAAAAATCTAACCAAAGTGTTTGTTTTCGCGTAGGCTCAAGGAATGGAAGAGAAAAGCTACGGCAAACCATGCAACTGGACCCACACTGGTGTTGATCTGTGTACAATTTGGTCCCACATGCACAGTGATGAGTGTTATTTTTACACTGAGTTTAAACCGATATATTTCATTAAAGCCGAGATATTCGCTCCGATATTGCAACTAATGACTAATGAATGCATAGGATTTCAAAAATCCTTCTTTATTTTGATTCCATAGGAAATGGGCTATTTATGGATGAAATCAAGCCAATACTTGAAAATGAGCAAAGTGGAGATAGAGTGGATCAAGTGGGAGGCGCACCAAAAGAAACAGAGCAAAAGACGACGTTCCATGCAACCGCGCCCACTCATATGACAGTCGTGTGGCGGGGAAACTGAGGCTCCTCATCCACCTGAACAAACTTTATAAAATGGCCAAGGCAAAATGGATAACATAACAAGTCACGAGAAGCGCAGAACAACTAGTCGTCATTATCTTCATCTCCAACAATTTTCATCTCCATAGCCACCATCTTCATCTCCACCATCTAGTCATATTTGTAATCATGTATCACACACGACATTCATTGTAAGACATACTATCAATCTATCTATCTTCATGGTGTGTTCTTTGATGTGTTCTTCGTGTGATCTAATCTCCATGTGTGAGTAGTTCGGTAAAGTATAGGTTGAGACAAGAGCCTTGCAACCCGATGTAGTTGTTGGAGGGGTCAATTGAAGGACTTTGAATTAACAACTCATATGTGTAACATAAAATTGTTCTGTGGTTGTATCTTATTTCGTTCACGTTCTTCATCTTTGCAGGTACCCAGAAACATGGAGAATGAGTCACGGAGAGGCTAAGGGCAGGGAGACCGTGAAGTGTTATTCTAAACACCAGTGACAGAAATGTTTAGTACGATAACACGGATCCTATCCCCGGGGATTCAAGAGGTGTAGTCATTAAATGCCCAATGCTTTTGTCTGACTATTGCAATCTTAATTATCAAGGTAACCATGCGCGACGGATAGGGTCTTCGATTGGACAGCTGACTCTTAATGCAGGACGCGCACTGGCCAAGACGTAATTTGGACACATCCCTCACTTCAATACGTAGCAAGCACATCTTAGAAAACACAAATTAAGATCATATTTGGTCCCGTCACAAATATATGGTCGTAACCATAAGACCTCATACCCATGCCTATTTTTGTTATAAAAGCATCTCCAGCCGTTCGCCCCCCAGGCGTTTGAAATACCGCCGCCTGAGGGCGGACCGGTGATAAAATCTTGGCGTGGGGATGGTCTGGTTCTGAGCCACCGCCCCCATGTCGTCCCCAGACGCCATTTTTTAAAACATGAAATCAGCCAAAAAAAACGTCCAAAATCGGCCAAAGCACGTCTAAACTAGGAGATTTCATTGATATTTTACAAAAAACTTAAAAAACACAAATGAAAACACAAACTAAAAATGACTACGCCTAGCCACCGCCGCCGCCCCACCTTCTACATGCCGAGGAGCCTGTAGACGCTGCCGTCGTCATGCTGGGTGCTGATACGTCCATTTTGCATCATGCTTTTATATCGATATTTATTGCATTATGAGTTGTTATTACACATTATGTCACAATACTTATGCCTATTCTATCTTATTTTACAAGGTTTACATAAAGGGGGAGAATGCCGGCAGCTGGGATTCTGGGCTGGAAAAGGAGCAAATATTAGAGACTTATTCTGCACAGCTCCAAAAGTCGTGAAACTTCACGGAAGACGTTTTCAGAACCATGGTGGGCGCCAACTGTCGTGGAATTGTCACGACAGATGTCCTTAGTGTCAGGACTTAGTCGCGAGGCCAACGCATCTATGTGGTAGCTTGAGAGGGGTTGAGCAGGACGAGAGACGCGATGTTTTACCCAGGTTCGGCCCCTCACGGTGGAGGTAAAAGCCTACATCCTGCTTCATTGATATTAATGATGATGATCACGGTTACAAGAGGGCTCAATCTCGAGAGCTATTGTCTAAACCTAACTTGTCCAACTTGTGAATCTTGTCCCTCTTGGGATGCCCTGCCCCTCCTTATATATGTTGAAGGGGCGGTTTACATGACTAGTCCTATTAGGATTAGGATTACTCTATTACAAGTGGAGTCCTAGTCTTGCTTTCTTTGTAAGGGAATATTCCTTATGTTTTCCTCTTAAGCCGGCCCACAATGATACGAGTCGGCCTTCCATGAACCGTCTGCTTGGGCCACCGGGTCTTGTTCCCCTGCTCCGCGGGCCGGGTCACCAATGAGTCACCTGGCTCGGCCGGGTCATCAGTGAGTGGAGAGATCCGGTCGAGTCACTTAGTGAGTCGCCAAGTCAGGACGGGTCACCAGTGAATCGCCAAGTCCGACCGGGTCATACTTCCGGCCAAGTCATACCGCGGGGTATATCCCCGACAGTATTCGTTCGATATTTTGATGAGATGTATGTTGTTTCTTCTCTAGTGATGTTATGTGAACGTCGACTACATGACACTTCACCATTATTTGGGCCTAGAGGAAGGCATTGGGAAGTAATAAGTAGATGATGGATTGCTAGAGTGACAGAAGCTTAAACCCTAGTTTATGCGTTGCTTTGTAAGGGGCTGATTTGGATCCATATGTTCCATGCTATGGTTAGGTTTACCTTAATACTTTTGTTGTAGTTGCAGATGCTTGCAATAGAGGTTAATCATAAGTGGGATGCTTGTCCAAGTAAGGACAATACCCAAGCACCGGTCCGCTCACATACCAAATTATCAAAGTACCGAACGCGAATCATATGAACGTGATGAAAACTAGCTTGACGGTATTCCCATGTGTCCTCGGGAGCGCTTTTCTCTATATAAGAGTTTGTCCAGGCTTGTCCTTTGCTACAAAAAGGATTGGGCCACTTTGCTGCACTTTATTTACTTTTGTTACTTGTTGCTCGTTACAAATTATCCTATCACAAAACTATCTATTACCACTTGTTTCAGTACTTGCAGAGAATACCTTGCTGTAAACCGCTTATCATTTCCTTCTGCTCCTCGTTGGGTTCGACACTCTTACTTATCGAAAGGACTATGATAGATCCCCTATACTTGTGGGTCATCAAGACTCTTTTCTGGCGCCGTTGCCGGGGAGTGAAACGCCTTTGGTAGGTGGAATTTGGTAAGGAAAAATTATATAGTGTGCTGAAATTTACTGTCACTTGTTACTATGGAAAGTAATCCTCCGAGGAGCTTGTTCGGGGTATCTTCACCCCGACCAGTAGAGAAAAGAGTTGCTCCTCAACCTACTGAAAATGAAAATGTCTGCTATGAAATTCCTTCGGGTATGATAGAAAAACTGCTAGCTAATCCTTTTGCAGGAGATGGAACAAAGCATCCTGATGAGCACCTAATATATGTGGATGAAGTTTGTGGATTATTTAAGCTTGCAGGTGTATCCGGAGATGTTGTTAAGAAGAAGGTCTTCCCTTTATCTTTGAAGGAAGATGCATTGACATGGTATAGGCTATGTGATGATACGGGGTCACGGAACTATAAACGATTGAAATTGGAATTTCATCAGAAGTTTTATCCTATGCATCTTGTTCATCGTGATCGCAATTATATATATAATTTTTGGCCTCGCGAAGGAGAAAGCATTGCTCAAGCTTGGGGGAGGCTTAAATCAATGTTATATTCACGAACCAATCATGAGCTCTCAAGAGAGATGATTATTCAAAATTTATATGCTCGACTTTCTGATAACAATCGCACCATGCTCGATACTTCTTGTGTTGGCTCTTTTATGATAAAGACTATTGAATTCAAATGGGATTTATTGGAAAGAACTAAACGCAGCTCTGAAGATTGGGACCTCGACGAAGGCAAGGAGTCAGGTATGACACCTAAGTTTGATTGTGTTAAATCTTTTATGGATACCGATGTTTTTCGTAAATTTAGCACTAAATATTGACTTGACTCTGAAATAGTAGCTTCTTTCTGTGAATCTTTTGCTACTTATGTTGATCTCCCAAAGGAGAAGTGGTTTAAATATCATCCTCCCATAGAAGTAAAAGTAGCTGCATCAATTAAAGTTGAAGAAAAGACTGTCACTTATAATGATCCTATTGTTCCTACCGCTTATGTTGAGAAACCACATTTTCCTGTTAGGATAAAGGATCATGCTAAAGCTTCAACCGTGGTTCGTAAAAGCAATGTTAAAACTTATACACCTCGTGAGCAAATTAAAGTTGAACCTGATATTGCTATTGTTAAAGATCTCTTGTCTGATAATATTGATGGGCATGTTATTCATTTCCTTGATGAGACTGCTAGAATTTCTAAACCTTGTGCTAAAGATAAAAACAGACCTATGGTAGGTGTCGGTGTCAAAACCGGCGGATCTCGGGTAGGGGGTCCCGAACTGTGCGTCTAGGCGGATGGTAACAGGAGACCGGGGACATGATGTTTTTACCCAGGTTCGGGCCCTCTTGATGGAGGTAAAACCCTACGTCTTGCTTGATTAATATTGATGATATGGGTAGTACAAGAGTAGATCTACCGCGAGATTAGAGAGGCTAAACCCTAGAAGCTAGCCTATGGTATGATTGTATGTTCGTCCTATGGACTAAAACCCTCCGGTTTATATAGACACCGGAGATGGCTAGGGTTACGCAGAGTCGGTTACAATGGTAGGAGATCTACATATCCGTATCGCCAAGCTTGCCTTCCACGCCAAGGAAAGTCCCTTCCGAACACGGGATGAAGTCTTCAATCTTGTATCTTCATAGTCCAGGAGTCCGGCCGAAGGTATAGTATGGCTATCCAGACACCCCCTAATCCAGGACTCCCTCAGTAGCCCCTGAACCAGGCTTTAATGACGATGAGTCCGGTGCACAGATCGTCTTCGGCATTGCAAGGCGGGTTCCTCCTCCAAGTACTTCATAGAAGATTTTGAACACAAAGGTAGTGTCTGGCTCTGCAAAATAAGTTTCCACATATTGCCATAGAGAGAATAATATTTACACAAATCTAATCTGCTGACGTATTCCGTAGCGTGACATCACACCATGGCCAAGTCTTCATTCGAATCGTTTTACTGTCCCACCTCAGCGCGTTTAGCGAGGTGGTTTCCTTGGCACGTCTTGTCAAAGCAGAGACCGTGTCCCCTTATTTCGGGATTCTCATCATACGGGCATGGGTAACCCAACCGCGCCATTGATTACGACGCTTGGGAGATAAGCGAGTTTTACCAGGCTGGTGGGGACGCATAGTCGCGTCCGCCCATGTAAGGGGATAAGGATCCACCTTTTCATCCACGCCTTCTTCCTCCTTTGCCTATCCATTTCCGCGCACTCGAGCTCCAGCGCCCAAGTCCGCACACCCCACCTCAACCTTCTCCAGCCATGTCCGGAGCGGGAGGCAAGTGGATGGTCTCCTCCGTCATGGAGGGACACATCAAAAAACTGAGGAAGGCCGGATACTTGTCTAACGACATTGCGCACCGGCTTCCCGAAAACGGGCAGCTCATCCCCACCCCTAGGCCCCATGAGAGGGTGGTGTTCCTCCCCCATTTCCTCCGTGGTCTGGGATTCCCTCTCCACCCATTTGTCCAGGGGCTCATGTTCTACTATGGCCTGGATTTCCACGATCTGGCCCCGAACTTTGTCCTCAACATCTCGGCGTTTATCGTTGTGTGCGAGGCTTTCTTCTGCATCCGCCCCCATTTCGGCCTATGGCTCAAGACTTTCAATGTCAAGCCAAAGGTGGTGCACGGCACCCAGGAGGAGTGCGAAGGCGCCATGGTGGGCAAGATGCCCAACGTCCTATGGCTCGAGGGCTCCTTCATGGAGACCCTAAAGGGGTGGCAATCGGGGTGGTTTTACATCACCAAGCCGCGCGACCCTAAATGGGTCGCAGCCCCCGAGTTCCGATCCGGACCCCCTACGCGGCTCACCTCCTGGAAAGAGATGGGCCTGTCATGGGGTAAAAAAGGAGAGCTGACCGGACTCCAAACATGCGTCCAAACCCTGGTGGACAAGAAGCTCAAACTTGTCAACGTAGTCCAGGTTATGCTCATCCGCCGGATCCTCCCATGTCAACAACGGGCTTTCAACCTGTGGGAGTTCGACCCGGCGCAGCACCGAACTTTGAGCAGGCTCTTCGACACGACGTACAAAGATGCCTGGAAGGTGCTTTTCAAGGGCGCCGAGGCCCCCGCATCCGCTACCGAGGATCGCGGATTCAGCACGCAGCGTCACGCTAGTGTGGTAAGCTGTCTTTACATTTTACAGGGTATTAGTTTTTCATAGTTTGACTCCATGCGGGATCTAAGCTCCCTTACCTTTGACAGGATTGGCAGGAGACATCCGGATAGATCAACTGTCCGGCCCCTTTGCCCGAAGGCCGAGCGGACGCTCGCTTGGCGAAGCTGCTGGTTCCGGAACCCTATGTGGTGCCGGAGAAGAAGGCCAAGAAGAAGGCCACGGGGACTCGAAAGAGTGCCCGACGCCTGGAGGTGTCGGATTCATCATCCGACGACTCCAAGACGCACTCCTCCCGTGAAGACGAGGAGGATGAAGAAGAGACCTCTCCCCCTCCAGCGGGGGGGGGGGGGGGGAGAAAAGGAAGGCCGCCCCAACTGGGGAGGCTGAAGGGTCCAAGAAGGGGAAGACCCCTCCTCCGGACTACTCCACCAACACCGACGACGGCGAAGAGGAGTGGCCGCACAGGGCCAAGCCCCTGGCGAGATCATAAGTATTCGGACACCAGAGCAATTCATAGTGTTCCTTTCTTGCATAGCTCCTCCTTACGCCGAATATGACTATGCAGTCCGCCCAAGGCCGGGCTCGATGAGTCGTCGAGCGGCTCCCTGGATTCGTCGGATGTGAATTCGCTTCCGATGGCTACCTCCCCCCACCCTACGGACGACGCCAAGGTGGCGTCCCAACAGGTTCCAAGCCAGGAGGAGGTGGTCCTGGAGGCGCCGCAAGGCGACCTCCCGGACTCCAGGCGTAAAGGGGATAGAACCCCCAAGGGCTCCAAGTCCGGCCTTGAGCCGGACACCGCGCCGGAACCTTCAACGGTTCCGGACTCCGGTAGGCAGCTCCTTCCAAGAGGAGCAATCCTACCGAGCCGGTAACCTCCGTCCAACCGGAGGCACCGGACAATTTGCTGGAGGTGCTTAACGGCGCCTCCATCGACGAGGAGCACCGCACTACTATGAGTGTGGTGATCCAGAAGGTTCAGTCCGCCAAGAGCGGACTGACTGAAGCCTGTGCCAGCCTTCTAACAGGCTTTGAGGTAAGTAAAGAATATGTAAAAATATTACCGCATAGACAGTAGCCCCTGATGCTCTGTTCGGCGTTCGGAAAGAAAAGCCGAATAGAGGATCTAATAACATTCGCAAGAGTCTAACATAATCAAGTCAATATGCGTATGCAGGCTTCACTGCTGGCCTCCGCCGCACTGACTGCGGAGGTGGATACGCTGAAGAAAAACCTCGCGCGGTCCGAGAACGAGCTCGGCCATGCCAAGAGGCAACTCGAGGAGAAGGAAGGTAAGTAATACCTTGCGCAAGTATATAGAGAAGATGTGGTTGCAAAAAATGACAGGATCAACGTGCTATTATAGGGGCCACGACCGAGGTGGCAACCCTTAAGAAAGCGTTGTACGAGGCCAAAAATAGAGCGGCCGCGGAGCGCACAGAGAGAGGGAAGCAGGAGGCGCGGGTGGAGGAGGTGCAGAAAGAGCTCTAGGCTCTCGTGAAAAAACATGAGAGTTTGGAGCTTGACTCAAAGACGCAAGCGTCCGAGCTTGCGGCAGCCCTCGAAAGCGCGAAGTCTGCCAAGGCTGAAGCCCAGAAAGCCCTCCAAGAAATTGAAGTGATGAAGAAGATAGCGGCGGGTACGACATTCATTATGCAAAGCAAGCACGTGAAAAGTGAATTACTTGTTACTTACCCGAGTCCGGAGCTCTCCAGGAGCATTCGCAGATTTGCCCCGCAGTGCGTCTAATGCCGCCGCCTACTACCGAGCCGAGGAGGGGAGCTCGACGGAGAAGGTATTCTGGTCTCAGTATGCTGAGGCCGGACACCTAGTGCCTTTGAGCGACCAGCTGAAGCAAATGGTCGAGCTCCACAAGGTGGCCGAACAGGCCATAAAGGGCCTCATAGTTCGGCTTTGGCCTGGCGAGGCTCTGCCTGGTAGCTACTTCGGGCTGGTGAGGCGGCTGGTGGATGCCTGTCCATGGCTTGAAGTAATCAAGCGCTCTGTCTGCATTGAAGGTGCCCATAGGGCGCTTGCCCGTGCTAAAGTGCACTGGGGCAATATGGATGCAGAGAAGCTGGTGAAGGACGGGTCGCCGCCGGGTAAGGAGCATCACGTCCCGGAAGCGTATTATGAGGGCGTCCTGAAGGGTGCCCGCCTTATAGCGGATGAATGCTCCAAAGATGTAATTTTTTAGTAAACTCGCATTTGTGATCCTGTACGCTGAAAACTTGTTCATATGCGCTAAGCAACGCTTTTGAATTTAAAATATTACCTTCTGTGCGGCCGTTTATCAAATTTGAGAGATGGCGAGTCGTCGGCTTCTGCCCCCATGCCACGAGTGCTGGGGTGTTCGGGATAAATATGAGCGCTCCTTTTCCCATTCTTGGGTCCTTCAAGGGAGGCGCTCAACACAATGAACAAGGCAATCGGACTATAATGCTTGAACACTCTCACTTAGCCATATAATTCTATAATTTTAAATTTCGGCGAAGCCCCTGGTGTTGGAAGACCGAGTTCGGGGCGCTATCCACGCCTAGGCCGGACAAAGCCGACTCCTCGCTCTAAGCGGCATAAGTCTTTAGGGACTCGAAAACCTCTCGAACAGCGACCAGCTCTCGCCTCATCATGACGGTCAGTTTTAGCTTTCTCTACTGAGGTGCTTAGCCCAGCTTAACTGGGGCACAATCGCAGTAGTTCTCCTAGTGCTACCTTAGCCGATATAACGGAACGTAAGGTACCAAAACATCGGAGCTGGGCAACCCCAACTATTGATCCAAGACATGATTCGGAGCCGATGCATATAATGTTATAAGTTCGGGGTGCCGCACTTGTGAAAGTGTTCGGACTTCTCACACCGTATTGTGGGGTACTTAAGACCCTGGCGTATTGGCCGTACCAAAGTGTACGGGTGCAACATGTCATTAATGAACATATACTCGTAAAAAAGAGTAATGCAATAATAGACGGAAGCTACGCATTGTTTATTTAAAAAAGCTGCGATCAAAGCAGAATGATACAAATAGTGCAATAAGCAAAAGATGAGACTATTTAACATGTCCTTTCCAGGGGCGAGCTGCGGAATGTTATGTGAAACAGGTATACTGCTTGTTATAGAGACCACCTTAGAGTTCCATAGTGCGGCGTAGCTTTCTGCTTCCCTGGTTGTATCGTTTGTGTGGCAATTGTACTGTCGGACAAGCCTTCCAAAGAATGGAGTCCTAAAAATAAGAGAAATTTAAGAAATCGGCAGCCCCTAGTGCGGTTTAAGCCATGTTTCGGGCGTGCCATGATGGTGCCCCTCCCCCTATGCCCATGGTATTTCCAGAGCGTAGTTATGTACGCGCAACACTGGTTTCGCAAGTTCGCGAGGGCTGGGGTTGGGGCCGCATTGCTATGCTTGCTCGGAACATGCCAGGCGGTCTTGTTGTAGGTTACTCCGGGCGCGCTTGACGGTGTCCAGACGTTTAATGGCCGGACTGGAGAATTGCCTTGAGAGGCTGCTTTGTACTTCCGCTGCGATAGCCGCCGTATGCTCCTCCGTTCGGAGAGAGCGTTCGGTGTTTCCATTGACCGTGATGACTCCTCGAGGGCCTGGCATCTTGAGCTTGAGGTATGCGTAGTGCGGCACCACATTGAACTTGGCAAATGCGGTTCGCCCGAGCAGTGCGTGATAGCCACTGCAGAATGGGACTATGTTGAAGATTAACTCCTCGCTTCGGAAATTATCTGGAGATCCGAAGACCACTTCAAGTGTAACTGAGCCTGTACAGTTGGCCTCTACACCTGGTATGACGCCTTTAAAGGTCTTTTTAGTGGGTTTAATCCTCGAGGGATCGATGCCCATTTTCCGCACTGTATCCTGGTAAAGCAGGTTCAGGCTGCCGCCGCCGTCCATAAGGACTCTAGTGAGGTGAAATCCGTCAATAATTGGGTCTAGAACCAATGCGGCGAATCCGCCATGACGGATGCTAGTGGGGTGGTCCCTTCGATCAAAAGTGATCGGGTAGGAAGACCATGGGTTGAACTTTGGGGCGACTGGCTCCATCGCGTATACGTCCCTTAGCGCACGCTTCCGCTCCCTCTTGGGGACATGGGTTGCGTATATCATGTTCACCGTCCGCACTTGTGGGGGAAAACCTTTCTGTCCACTGTTGTTCGGTGGCCGGGGCTCCTTCTCGTCATCGCTATGCAGCCCCTTGTCTCTGCTTTCAGCATTTAACTTGCCTGCCTGCTTGAACACCCAACAATCCCTGTTGGTGTGATTAGCTGGTTTTTCGGGGGTGCCATGTATCTGGCATGAGCGGTCGAGTATTCGGTCCAAACTGGACGGGCCCAGAGTATTTCTTTTGAATGGCTTTTTCCGCTGACCGGGTTTAGAGCCTCTGAATCCGGCATTAACTGCCGTATCCTCAGCATTGTCGCCGTTAATGCGGCGCTTTTGCTTGTTGCGACGCGACCTGCCACTGCTGTCCTTGGTATCCGAATTACCAGGGCTCTTGGTCATGTTATTGCTGTGAGCTAGCCAGCTGTCTTCTCCCGCGCAAAAGCGGGTCATAAGTGTCGTGAGGGCTGCCATAGATTTCGGCTTTTCCTATCCTAGGTGCCGTGTAAGCCACTCGTCGCGGATGTTATGCTTGAAGGCTGCTAGGGCCTCTGTGTCCGGACAGTCGACGATTTGATTTTTCTGGGTTAGGAACCGTGTCCAGAATTGTCTGGCCGATTCCTCTGGCTGCTGAATTATGTGGCTAAGGTCATCGGCGTCTGGTGGTCGCACATAAGTGCCCTGGAAATTGTCGAGGAATGCGGTTTCCAGGTCCTCCCAACAACCAATTGATTCTGCTGGCAAGCTGTTAAGCCAATGCTGAGCTGGTCCTTTAAGCTTGAGTGGGAGGTATTTGATGGCATGTAGGTCATCACCGCGGGCCATGTGGATATGAAGGAGATAGTCCTCGATCCATACCGCAGGATCTGTTGTGCCATCGTATGATTTGATGTTGACAGGTTTGAAACCCTCGGGGATTTGATGATCCATTACTTCATCTATGAAGCATAGTGGGTGTGCGGCACCTCTGTATTGGGCTATATCACGACGCAGCTCAAACGAGCTTTGTCTACTGTGTTCGGCCCGGCCGGATTTACTGTATCCGGCATGACGAGTACCGTCTCGTGCCGTGGGGCGCCCACGCGATCCGTAGATCGATCTTGTTTGCCTTGCCTTGTCTTCCAATATATCTCGCAGGTCTGGTGCGTTTTCCCGTTCCTTGGTATTTTTTGAGCGGTGCCGGGGTGCGGCTTGAGTGGAGGGCCGAGAGGCCTCTCTGTCGCGGCCACGGGGTGGCCGGTCGGCCGCATCATGCGCTGGTGATGTAGGTTTAGGTGCTTCCTCCTCTAATCGGGGTAGCAACCTGCGCTTTGGGTAGCTCTTGGAGGGGCGTTCGAGTTCATACTCTTCGGCCGCAAGGACTTCAGTCCATCTGTCGGCTAGCAAATCTTGATCAGCTCTAAGCTGTTGCTGTTTTTTCTTGAGGCTGCTTTCCGTGGCCATAAGCCTGCGTTTGAAACGCTCTTGTTCGACGGGATCCTCCGGCACGACAAATTCGTCGCCGTCGAGGCTTGCCTCGTTTTCGGAGGGAGGCATATAATTATCGCCCTCGACGTCTCTGTCTGCCGCTCTCTCATGAGGGCTGGCTTCTCCATCCTCCTGTGCTGAATCTTGCTGGAGGTGGTTGTCTTCGGCACTGTCCGGGGTGTTATTATCTCCCGTGCCGGAATCACCGTTTTTGCTTTGGCGGGATTTAGAGCGGCGCCGCTGACGCCAGTGCTTAGGCTGCTTCTTGGAGGGGTCATCCTCCGCTGTTCCATCGCCATTGCCTTCTTTTGGGGTGTCCACCATGTATATATCATACAACGAGGTGGCTTTCCAGTGCCCTATAGGCGCTGGTTCTTGATCGTCTCCTGCATCGGCGTCCATACCGTCGATGTCTTCGGAGTCAAAGTCGAGCATGTCGGTTAAATCATCGACAGTGGCTACGAAGTGGGTGGTGGGTGGGCTTTGAATTTCTTCATCATTCGCATCCCAACCTTGCTGACCATAGTCCGACCAGGGCTCTCCTGATAAAGAGAGAGACTTTAGTGAATTCAGAATATTGCCAAAGGGCGAGTGCTGAAAGATGTCCGCGGCGGTGAACTCCATGATCGGCGCCCAATCGGGTTCGATCAGTAGGGGCGCGGAGGGCTCGGAGTCTGGAGAGGAGTCCGGCTCCTTGGAGTCATGGGCTTCGCAGAGAATAGGGCTCGTGTTCGGCTCGATCGCCGTAGAGATTGTAGCCCCCGAGGCGGTGTCCAACCACCAATCCTTGATTGGCGCAGTTGGCTCCGAATTAAGGGTCGGAGCTGATGCGGGTGCGGCCTCCAGGGCACTGTTCGGCGGCAGAGCTAGATCATGCCCATCGTGACAGTGCAGCGTGCTCGGCTGCGGCTCGAATCCGTCGAAGATCAGGTCTCCGCGGAGGTCGGCCGTGTAGCTCAAACTTCCAAATCTGACCTGATGGCCAGGGGCGTAGCTTTCGATCTGCTCCAAATGGCCAAGCGAATTGGCCCGCAGTGCAAAGCCGGCAAATACGAAGATCTGTCCGGGGAGAAAAGTCTCACCCTGGATCGCATCGTCGTTGATGATTGGAGGAGCCATCGGGCCTAAAAGTGACGACACAGAGGAACTCTCAATGAAAGCACCAATGTCGGTGTCAAAACCGGCGGATCTCGGGTAGGGGGTCCCGAACTGTGCGTCTAGGCGGTTGGTAACAGGAGACCGGGGACATGATGTTTTTACCCAGGTTTGGGCGCTCTCGATGGAGGTAAAACCCTACGTCCTGCTTGATTAATATTGATGATATGGGTAGTACAAGAGTAGATCTACCGCGAGATCAGAGAGGCTAAACCCTAGAAGCTAGCCTATGGTATGATTGTATGTTCGTCCTACGGACTAAAACCCTCCGGTTTATATGGACACCGGAGAGGGCTAGGGTTACACAGAGTTGGTTACAATGGTAGGAGATCTACATATCCGTATCACCAAGCTTGCCTTCTACGCCAAGGAAAGTCCCTTCCGGACACGGGACGAAGTCTTCAATCTTGTATCTTCATAGTCCAGGGGTCCGGCCGAAGGTATAGTCCGGCTATCCGGACACCCCCTAATCCAGGACTCCCTCAATAGGCATGCCTGTTATTTCTGTTAAAATAGGAGATCATTGTTATCATGTCTTATGTGATATGGGTGCTAGTGCTAGTGCAATACCTTACGCCTTATACAAAGAAATTATGCATGATATTGCACCTGTTGAGGTAGAAGATATTGATGTCACAATTAAACTTGCCAATAGAGATACTATTTCACCAATGGGAATTGTTAGAGATGTTGAAGTCTTGTGTGAGAAAACTAAATATCCTGCTGATTTTCTTGTTCTTGGTTCCCCACAAGATAGCTTTTGTCCCATTATATTTGGTAGACCCTTTTTGAACACTGTTAATGCTAAGATAGATTGCAAAAAGGATGTTGTTTACTATCGGTTTAGATGACATGTCTCATGAATTTAATTTCCCTAAATTTAGTAGACAACACCGTGAAGAAGAATTACCTAGTAAGGATGAAATTATTGGTCTTGCTTCTATTGCTGTACCTCCTAGTGATCCTTTAGAACAATATTTGCTAGACCATGAAAACGATATGTTTATGAATGAAAGAAGGGAAATAGATGAAGTATTCTTTAAACAGGAACCTATTCTGAAACACAATTTGCCTGTTGAAATCCTAGGGGATCCTCCTCCACCCAAGGGTGATCCCGTGTTTGAGATTAAATTGTTACCCGATACTCTTAAATATGCTTATCTTGATGAGAAAAAGGATATATCATGTTATTATTAGTGCTAACCTTTCAGAGCATGAGGATGGGAGATTATTGAAAACTCTGAAGAAGCATCATGCTGCTATTGGGTATACTCTTAATGATCTTAAGGGCATTAGTCCCACTCTATGTCAACATAAAATAAATTTGGAAGAAGATGCTAAACCAGTTCGTGATCATCAACGACGACTGAATCCTAAAATGAAAGAAGTGGTAAGAAAGGAAATACTAAAGCTCCTTGAGGCAGGTATAATCTATCCCGTTCCTGATAGTCATTGGGTAAGTCCTGTCCATTGTGTCCCTAAGAAGGAAGGTATTACTGTCGTTCCTAATGATAAAGATGAATTGATTCCTCAAAGAATTATTACAGGTTATAGGATGGTAATTGATTTCCGCACATTAAATAAGGCCACTAAAAAGGATCATTACCCCTTATCTTTTATCGATCAAATGCTAGAAAGATTATCCAAACATATACATTTTTGCTTTCTAGATGGTTATTCTGGTTTCTCTCAAATACCCGTGTCAGCCAAGTATCAATCAAAGACTAGTTTTACTTGCCCTTTTTGTACTTTTGCTTATAGACGTATGCCTTTTGGTTTATGTAATGCACCTGCTACCTTTCAAAGATGCATGATGGCTATATTCTCTGACTTCTGTGAAAAGATTTGTGAGGTTTTCATGGACGATTTCTCCGTCTATGGATCTTGTTTTGATGATTGCTTGAGCAACCTTGATCGAGTTTTGCAGAGATGTGAAGAAACTAATCTTGTCTTGAATTGGGAAAAGTGCCACTTTATGATTAATGAAGGTATTGTCTTGGGGCATAAAGTTTCCGAAAGAGGTATTGAGGTTGATAAAGCCAAGGTTGATGCTATTGAAAAGATGCCATGTCCCAAGGACATCAAAGGTATAAGAAGTTTCCTTGGTCACGTCGGATTTTATAGAAGGTTCATTAAGGATTTCTCAAAAATTTCTCGGCCTCTGACTAATTTATTACAAAAAGATATACTCTTTGTTTTTTATGATGATTGTGTAGAAGCATTTGAAATACTTAAGAAAGCATTGATCTCTGCACCTATTGTTCAGCCACCTGATTGGAATTTATCCTTTGAAATTATGTGTGATGCTAGTGATTATGCTGTAGGTGCTGTTCTAGGGCAAAGAGTTGATAAGAAATTAAACGTTATTCAATATGCTAGTAAAACCCTAGACAATGCTCAAAGAAATTATGCTACCACTGAAAAAGAATTATTAGCAATTGTATTTGCTTGTGATAAGTTCAGACCTTATATTTTTGATTCTAAAGTAACTATTCACACTGATCATGCTGCTATTAAATATCTTATTGAAAAGAAAGATGCTAAACCTAGACTTATTAGATGGGTTCTCTTGCTACAAGAATTTGACTTACATATTATTGATAGAAAGGGAGCTGAGAACCCCGTTGCAGACAACTTGTCTAGGTTAGAAAATGTGCTAGATGACCCACTACCTATTGATGATAGCTTTCCTGATGAGCAATTAAATGTCATAAATGCTTCTCATACTGCTCCATGGTATGCTGATTATGCTAATTACATTGTTGCCAAATTCATACCACCTAGTTTCACATACAAGCAAAAAAAAGTTCTTCTATGATTTGAGGCATTACTTTTGGGATGACCCACATCTTTATAAAGGAGTAGATGGTGTTATTAGACGTTGTGTACCTGAGCATGAACATGAACATATCCTACACAAGTGTCACTCCGAAGCTTATGGAGGACACCATGCTGGAGATAGAACTGCACATAAGGTATTGCAATATGGTTTTTATTGGCCTACTCTCTTCAAGGATGCCCGTAAGTTTGTCTTATCTTGTGATGAATGTCAAAGAATTGGTAATATTATTAGACATCAAGAAATGCCTATGAACTATTCACTCGTTATTGAACCATTTGATGTTTGGGGCTTTGACTATATGGGACTTTTTCCTGCCTCTAATGGTTATACACATATTTTAGTTGCTATTGATTATGTTACTAAGTGGGTAGAAGCTATTCCAACTAGTAGTGCTGATCATAACACTTCTATTAAAATGCTTAAAGAAGATATGGAGTTGTTCATGACAAATCACCACGACTTAGGGTTGGATGTGAACATATAGGAGGCCTCCTAGGGTCTCCTCCATAGACCCTTCACCTCATCCTGCATCCAGGAGATTCAGGGGAGGCCTTATCCTCTCCTAATAGCTCCCTTGGTTGCCAAGGATCACATATGAACAAACAAAGACAAAATCAGTGAAAAAATATGCAAGTTATGGCTGATTTTGCAGCCTCGGGAAGCTGTGATACGAGCAGTGGTATGACCATCCACGGTCGTACCACGCGCCGTCTTCTTCTCTGGAGTTTGCGGAGGTGTTTCGTATTTTGGTCGTCATTTCTCCATACGAACTCCAATTTTGTGTGCTCTTGGATTCGTCTCGGAAAGCCCGATAGACCCATGGTATTGGATCTTCAGTTTGACAGTTCATAAAATATCTTAATATCGAACTCTCCACAATGCCAGAATCTGATGTCTGAACTTCTATGGTTTTAGCCCAAGCTTTGTCCTTTTTTATGTGACAAGTCTTCCTCTTATACGAACCTACCTCCATGAATTTCATGTCAAACTGAAACTCCTTCCCTTGCATTACCCATAGCATGCTGAAAGGATCGATATGGTTGACTAGAGGGGGGGGGGGTGAATAGGCAACTAACAATTTTTAACCTTTCTTTACCAAATTAAACTTTGCATCAAAGTAGGTTGTCTAGATGTGCAACTAGGTGAGCAACCTATATGATGCAATAACAACAAACAAACAAGCAAGCAAGAGAAGTAACACTAAAGAGCTTGCACAAGTAAAGGTAAGAAATAACCAAGAGTGGATCCGGTGAAGACGAGGATGTGTTACCGAAGTTCCTTCCTTTTGAGGGGAAGTACATCTCCGTTAGAGCGGTGTGGAGGCACAATGCTCCCCAAGAAGCCACTAGGGCCACCGTATTCTCCTCACGCCCTCACATAATGCGAGATGCCGTGATTCCACTACTGGTGCCCTTGAAGGCAGCGACCGGACCTTTACAAACAAGGTTGGGGCAATCTCCACAAGTTAATCAGAGGCTCCCAACAATACCACGAAGCTTCACCCCAATGGACTGTGGCTCCATGGTGACCTCAACCGTCTAGGGTGCTCAAACACCCAAGAGTAACAAGATCCGCTAGGGATAGGTGGGGGAATCGAAAATCTCTTGGTGGAAGTTGTAACACCCCAGATATGACTTTCCCAATTTGTACTCCAACTCTTGCCGTTTCCGGCTTTAAGTTAATTTATTATCTCGGGTTCGGGTCTTTGTCTCCATGTGTTGTTATCGTTGTCATGCATCTCATATCATGTCATCATGTGCATTGCATTTGCATACGTGTTCATCTCATGCATTCGAGCATTTTCCCCGTTGTCCATTTTGCATTCCGGCGCTTCGTTCTCCTCCGGTGGTCATTTCTAGCTTTCTTTCGTGTGTGGGGATTAAACATTTCCGGATTGGACCGAGACTTGCCAAGTGGCCTTGGTTTACTACCGGTAGACCGCCTGTCAAGTTTCGTACCATTTGGACTTCGTTTGATACTCCAACGGTTAACCGAGGGACCGAAAAGGCCTCGTGTGTGTTGCAGCCCAACACCCCTCCAATTTGGCCCAAAACCCACCAAACTCTGCTCTATCGTCTAGATCGTTTGATCACGATCGCGTGGCCGAAAGCCACACCTCATTTGGACTCTCCTAGCTCCCCCTATGCCTATATATACACCCCCTCCTTCAAATTCGCGGTTCCACGCTCCCGCCTATCCCTAGATCCACCCACCGCCGCCGCCGGACGTGTCCGGAGCAGACTGGACAACGTCCGCCGCTGCCCGCGCCCTCTCAGCACTCGCCACGTGGCGCCGCCAGCGCCATCACCACCGCGGCCCGCCCGGCCTGCGGGAGGCCCTCCCGGGCCCGGCCGCCGCCTCCCCGCTACCTCATCCCGCCTCCTCGTGCTCGGCCCCGCCCGGCCGGCGCGCACTGCCGCCCCGCCGCTACCGCATCACCGCCACCCCGCCGCTGCCGCATCACCACCGCGCCACCGCAGCTCACCGTCCCGCCTCCTCGTCGACGCCGGCCGGCCCCGCGCCGCCGAGCCGCCGCCCGGTCGCCACCAACATCACCCTCGCCGCCCCGGCCGTTTTCTCTCTCTCTCTCCGGCGAGCTTCATCTCCGGCGGTGAACAGTAACGGTGGCGATCTCCGAAATCGGCGCCGGATTTGAGATCTGGAATTTTTAGGGTTGACTTTTCCCAGGGAACCCTAATTTTTTTGCATTCTTGCACATGCTATATCTCCGCATCCGTAGCTCTGATTCATGCATATAGCATATCAAAATGTTCGTTTCTGAGAGTAGATCATTTCATTCCATTGCATTATTTTCATTTGAGCTCATCTTGATGCCCGAAATGCTGTTAGAAGAGGCCTTCGTGAGTTAATTGTCAGATCTGCTATTTCATCTTAGATATTTGTCATTTTTGCCATGATTATTGTGTGCATGAGATGCCCATGAGTCCTACATATGTTTTGTTAAGGGTTTTGTCATCTTTCCATAGGTGCAACCCATGTATTTTTGTGATGTGTGTGGTGCCTAGTGCAAGCTTGCAAAGTGAGGCACCCGGTAACTCTGTTTTCAGGGACTTAGTAATTTCACTAAGTCCTGGGATTGTTTAGTTCATGATGCCATATGTTCATGCTGTTTCCTAATGATCCGTGCCTCTTTTGAGGATGATCAGTAAAGGAGTTTTGTTAATATTGTAGTGCTCTATCCATCCATGCCTTTGTTTGAAATTATGGAGCACCCTAGCTTGAGTCAATCGAGCTCTACTTTTGCTTCTTTGTGAATCTGGGCAGATTGTCAACTCGTTTGCAATTTTGCCGGTGATGTTGTAGTTGATCCGTGCATGCTATGCCATTGTTCTTGCCATGTATAGCTTGAATTTTGTGCCTTCTTAATGGATGTATGCTTGTCTTGCCATGACTTGCACCGTAGTGAGTGCATCGAGCTCGTTAACATGCCTTCGTGAGTTATGTTTCAGCATGTGTCAGTTTTCACTAAGTCTGAAAACTGATTATGTTTTAGCTATGTTCGTGTGCTTGTTAGTATATTTTCGGATCCCTTTTGGCTCAAGGTCACTAAGGGACTTTTGTTAAGATTGTTGAGTAGCTCAATGCCATGTCTTACTTTGTTATGTTCAGGTCCTGTAGCATGTTGTTTTGTTGCTCCGAAGAGGGCTTCATGATCTGAAATTTCAGACAAGTGTTAATTTCACAAAGTCTGAGATCTGTTTACCATTTGCGTTTTTGCCATGCTTGTTTGAACCTGTTAATGGATGAATTGGCCGTAGCTCAGTGCTAGTCTTTTGTTAAGCATCTTGAATGCTTCCCTGCCATGTATTTTGATGCCATGTTTGAGTGCTGTAGCATGTTCATTTCGTTGCATTTAGAGGCCTACTTGCTGTAAATCGCAGACCGGTGTCATATTTGAATCGCTTGCCATTTCCAAACCGTAACTCCGATTCCGGCGTTCTTTATATCGTTTTCAAGCGATTTCATCTCATCTTTCCAGTGGCACACTTGGAATTCCAAGTTGAGGCCAGGTTCATGCATTTCCTGTCATATCTTGCTTTTTTCATCCCGCATCGCATCCCGCATAGCATACCATCATTGCATCTTATTGTTTGAGCTTGCACGTGGTTGATTGTACCCTTGTTGCTTGTTTGTCTTTTTTGGGTAGAGACGGGAGACGAGTTCTCTAACGAGGAGCCCATTGAGTTTGGTTTTGAGGATCCAGTCAACTCTGACAGCTTTGCATGCAAGATGATCATACCCTCGAAATCACTACTATCTTTGCTATGCTAGTTTGCTCCCTCTTTGCTATGCCAATGCTACGATGCCTACCTTTTGCTTGTCAGCCTCCCAATTGCCATGTCAAACCTCTAACCCACCATGTCCTAGCAAACCGTTGATTGGCTATGTTACTGCTTTGCTCAGCCCCTCTTATAGCGTTGCTAGTTGCAGGTGAAGATTGGAGGCGTTCCTTGTTGGAACATTTATTTACTTGTTGGGATATCATTATATTGCTATGTTATCTTAATGCATCTATATACTGGGTAAAGGGTGGAAGGCTCGACCTCTTGCCTAGTGTTTTGTTCCACTCTTGCCGCCCTAGTTTCCGTCATATCGGTGTTATGTTCCCGGATTTTTGCGTTCCTTACGCGGTTGGGTTATAATGGGAACCCCTTGATAGTTCGCCTTGATTAAAGCTTTTCCAGCAATGCCCAACCTTGGTTTTACCATTTGTCACCTAGCCTCTTTTCCCTTGGGTT
This sequence comes from Triticum monococcum, assembly GCA_034509565.1. Lineage (NCBI taxonomy): Eukaryota > Viridiplantae > Streptophyta > Magnoliopsida > Poales > Poaceae > Triticum > Triticum monococcum. The sequence continues at coordinate 598,023,517 of CM067844.1, forward strand.
TCCGGAGCCCAAGGGTCATCTTATTTTTTTAACCCCCCCCCCCCCGGGGCCAGTGCTCCTCTGAGTGTTGGTCCACCTGTCAGCTGCCGTGGCCACCAGGGGCAACTCTGGGCTGGCCACCCGTACCTAAGACAATCTGAGTGTGCCCTGAGAAAGAGATATGTGCAGCTCCTATCGGGATTTGTCGGCACATTCGGGCGGTGTTGCTGGTCTTGTTTTAACCTGTCGAAGTGTCTTGAATTACCGAGATGCCGAGTCTGATCGGAACGTCTTGGGAGGAGGTCTATTCCTTCGTTGACCATGAGAGCTTGTCATGGGCTAAGTTGGGACTCCCCTGCAGGGATTGAACTTTCGAAAGCCGTGCCCGCGGTTATGGGCAGGTGGGAATTTGTTAATGTCCGGTTGTAGATAACTTGAACCTTAATTAAATTAAAATGAATCAACTGAGTGTGTTGCCGTGATGGCCTCTTCTCGGCGGAGTCCGGGAAGTGGACACGGTGTTGGAGTAATGTTTGCCGCAGGTTTACCCTATTTAGTTATGTGTTCGCGCTTTGCCTTCTCTTCTCGCTCTCTTTTGTGAATAAGTTAGCCACCATATATGCTAGTCGCTTGCTGCAGCTCCACATATTTTTGCCTTACCCTTCCTATAAGCTTAAATAGTCTTGATCGCGAGGGTGCGAGATTGCTGAGTCCCTGTGGCTCACAGATTACTATTACACCAGATGCAGGTCCAGGTGATTCCGCTCCAGGTGACGCATACGAGCTCAAGTGGGAGTTCGACGAGGACGCTCAGCATTACTATGTGTCCTTCCCTGATGATCAGTAGTGGTGCCCAGTCGGGGGTGATTGGGACCATGTCGCATGTTGGGTTATCTTCTATTTTGGCGCCGTAGTCGGGCCATGAGTGTTTGGATGATGTATGCTATTTATGAACTTTGTTTGACGTGGCGAGTGTAAGCCAACTATGTATCTCCCATTTTATTATTAATATTACATGGGATGTTGTGATGATTGCCTAACTTGCGACATTGCTTTCAATGTGGTTATGTCTCTAAGTTGTGCCTCGACACGTGGGAGCTATAGCCGCATCAAGGGCGTTACAAGTTGGTAATCAGAGCCTTCCCCGACCTTAGGAGCCCCATTGCTTGATCGTTTTTTAGCATCCGAGTTGTGGCTAGAAAAATGTTTTGAGTCATTTAGGGATTATATATCGGAGAGCTTAGGAATTCTTTTTACTTCCCAGTCTCCTCATCGCTCTGGTAAGGCATCCTGACGTAGAGTTTTGACTCTTCTCTTCTCAAATTTCACCAAAAAAATTAGGATCACGCGGGTATCTTGGAATCGTTCCGATGGTTTTATGATGAGAACATTGTCTTGGTGCCTCCTGTCAGGGGTTTAGTGGAAGTGTCCCGGGGAGTTGAGCTCTGAGGTGTTGTCATCATAATTTTATCGTTGCAATTCTGGAATACTTGATATATTTTCGCCGACATAAAAAATCTCTTCTATGCAGTTCGTTGGTGAGATAACCTCGACGCCACCCAGTACTGGGGCGGGAGTTCGGGAGTATCGCCATAACTTGTATAACGGATGCTTTTCGAAGGTTGAGGTAGATGGTTTCCGAAGGTTTCTTGGTTATGTGTTGAAGGATGGATACAGCTGGATGTAGGATTTGCTAGTTTGGGTGAGATATTATGCTTCCTCTGTATCCCCAACACCTGATTGCATAACCGGAAAGGTTCGGGAGTTTCATAGGTGGGAATTCTCGTAGCTCTAGTTCTTCTTCCACGGATATTGGTTTGAGATTGGGATTTTTTACCGATTATTCGTTCTTGTGCCGTACCTTTTTGATTTATTTATATACCTTCATTCTACGTGGCTTCGCAATTTATGGATGTGTGACCATTTCAAGAGGAATGCATTCGTTCATTTTGTTCGGATGTGAAGACTTTATGTTGCAATTTTTCATTCCGTTGGTTTCAGCTTCATTTATCTGTCTATGTGCTAACGGTGGTCAACCTCTTCAGGATGGCTCCCACTAAGAGCACCAGTCAGAACCAGAATCAAGATCCGCCACCACCTCCACCTCCTCCAGAGGCATGGCAAGCTGTGATGGCCGCAACCAATGCAAACACATAGTTGATCATGCAAATCCTCCAAGAGCGCAATCAAGGCAGTCAAGGGAATCAAGGCAGCAACCAGAATCATTTTGCTACGCTGAACCAGTTCCTTGCTAATGGGCCAAAGACGTTCAACAATTGTGTTGAGGCATCCGATGCTGACGATTGGCTTGTGGATCTGGGTAAGCATTTTGAGTGCAGCAACGTCAGGCCTGAAGATTTCGTCAAGTTCACTTCCTTCCAACTCAAAGATCAAGCTGCAGAATGGTTCTAGCAGTACAAGGATTCCAGAGGTGGACGTGTGATCTCTTGGGATGATTTCCGTCAAGATTTCTGAGCTCATCACATCCCGCAAAGTGTGGTTGAAAGTAAGCGTCAGGAATTCCGCAACTTGAAGCAAGGCTCTTTGTCTGTCTATGACTACAACAAGTTGTTCCAGAAGCTCACCCGCTTTGCCAAGCAGAACGTACCTGATGAGAAGAGCATGATATACCAGTTCAGGGGTGGTCTCAGAGAAGAAATTCAGCTCGCTCTTGTCCTCTTTGAGCCGTTGAGATACGATGAGTTCTACAACATGGCACTGAAGCAAGAGGCTGCTCAGTTGAGGTGTGATGCTTCCAAGAAGCGAGTCAGAGATGCTACTCCTTCCTCTACTCAAGTGGCCAAGCAGCAGAAGTATTGGCTTCCTTCTCCTCCGTTTCGTCAGCCGTATCAGCAGAAGAGCAAAGGTGGCAGTGGTTCTTCCCACCCACCCAACCCTGGCTTTCAGAACAAGTCTTCGTCTCAACCTCCAAGATCGAGTGCTCTGTACCACCGTCCGCTTTCAGAGGTCACGTGCAATAAGTGCCAAGAAAAGGGTCACTATGCCAACAAGTGTTTCAACCAGAGGCGTCTTCCTCCTCCTCCTGTGAGATCGGCAAGTACAGCTGTGGTCAAGCATAACCCCAAGCACGCCAAGGTCAATTTGATGAATGCAGCTCAGGCAGAGGATTCGTCACATGTCATCATGGGTAACCTTCCTGTTAATGATATTCCTGCAAGAGTTCTTTTTGACACTGGTGCATCGCATTGTTTCATCTCGAGACCGTTTTCTTCTAAGCATGGTTTGGCTCAACAAATTTTGCCTAGTCCATTAGCAGTTGTCTCTCCTGGTAGGCGCATGCATGCTAACTCCATTGCTCCGGATGTGACTATCACTTTGGGCCACTACAAGTTTCTATCTTCTCCTACGGTTCTTGGTGATTCGGATATTGATCTTATTCTCGGAATGGACTGGCTTTCTAAGCACAAGGCTCAGCTTGATTGTCCAGCCAGGCAGATTCAATTGACTCATTCGTCTGAGGATGTAATTGTCTTTGCCGCGAATGATAATACCATCCGTCTATTTTCTCTCAATGAGAAGGGTGAACTGGATGCTATCTCGCAAATTCCAGTCGTTTGCGAGTATCAAGACGTCTTTCCAGAAGAGCTTCCAGGAATGCCTCCGCACCGGCCAGTTGAATTCGTTATTGATCTTGAGCCTGGTACGGAACCTGTGTGCAAACGTCCTTACAAGCTCGGACCTGAAGAGTTGAAGGAGCTGAAGAAGCAACTCGATGAGCAAGAGAGAATGGGTCTCATCCGGCCTAGTTCTTCTCCGTGGGGTTGTGGTGTTCTTTTTGTAAAGAAGAAGGATGGATCGGACCGACTTTGTGTTGATTACCGCCCATTGAACAAGAAGACCATCAAGAACAAATACCCACTTCCCAACATCAATGAGTTGTTCGAACAACTCAAAGGTGCTCAAGTATTCTCCAAGCTTGATCTCCGTATGGGTTATCATCAGATTCGAATCTGTGAGCAAGATATTCCCAAGACGGTGTTCAGGACAAGCTTTGGTTCATATGAATACACTGTCATGTCTTTTGGCCTCGTCAACGCTCCTCCGACGTTCTCTCGCATGATGAACTTCATCTTCAACGCCTACACCAATGACTTTGTTTTGGTCTATCTCAATGACATTCTGGTTTTCTCGAAGAACAAGGAAGATCATGCCAAGCACTTGCGTTTGGTGCTTGATAAGCTCAGGGAACATCAATTCTATGCCAAGTTCTCCAAGTGTGAATTTTGGCTCGATGAGGTTCTTTACCTTGGGCATATTATCTCTGCCAAGGGCATTGCCGTGAATCTTGAGAAGGTGTCTGCAAATGTGAATTGGGAACCTCCTCAGAACGCGAAGCAACTCCGCAGTTTCCTCGGTCTTGCAAGCTATTGCCGAAGATTCGTTGAAAACTTTTCTAAGATCGCGAAGCCTCTCTCAAATCTTCTTCAGAAGCACGTCAAGTATGTTTGGTCTCTGGAGTGTGATATTTCTTTCAACACTTTGAAAGAGAAATTGATCACTGCTCTAGTTTTGACTCCGCCTGATGAATCCAAACCGTACGAGGTCTTTTGTGATGCCTCTCTCCAAGGTCTTGGCGCAGTATTGATGCAAGAGAAGAAAGTTGTTGCTTATACCTCTCGCCAATTGAAGCCTAATGAGAAGAACTACCCCACTCATGATCTCGAGTTGGCGGCAGTTGTGCATGCTCTTTTGACTTGGAGACATCTTCTATTGGGAAGAAAAGTGGACATTTTCACTGATCACAAGAGTCTCAGGTACATCTTCACTCAGCCTAATCTCAACCTCAGGCAAACTCGATGGGTCGAAATGATTCAAGAGTATAATCCGAGTATTGAGTATACTCCAGGCAAGGCCAATGTGATTGCTGACGCTTTGAGCAGGAAAGCGTATTGCAACAGTGTGATTCTTAAGCCTTATCAACCCGAGCTTTGTGAAGCTTTCCGCAAACTGAATCTGCAAGTTGTTCCTCAAGGTTTCCTCGCCAACCTTCAAGTCTCTCCTACCTTGGAAGACCAGATTCACCAAGCCCAGCTTCTCGATGCTATGGTGAAAAAGGTGAAGATTGGGATTGCCAAGAGTCAGTCCAAGTACGAGTGCTACCGCCTTGATGACAAGGATACTCTCTTCTTTGAGGATCGAATTGTTGTACCCAAAGGTGACCTCCGTAAAGTGATCATGAACGAGGCTCACAATTCTCTCCTCTCCATCCACCCTGGGAGTACGAAGATGTATCAGGATCTTAAGCAAGCTTATAGGTGGACTCGAATGAAGCGCGAGATCGCTCAATTCGTGAATGAATGTGATGTCTGCAGAAGGGTGAAGGCAGAACACCAAAGGCCAGCAGGTCTCCTCCAAAATCTTGCCATTCCAGAATGGAAGTTTGACCACAATGAAATGGACTTCGTGACTGGGTTTCCAAAGTCCAAGCGTGGCAATGACGCTATATTCGTTGTCATCGACAAGCTCACCAAAGTGGCTCACTTTCTGCCTATCAAAGAGTCGATCACTGCAGCTCAATTGGCGGAACTCTATACCTCTCGAATTGTCTCTCCGCACGGTATTCCTCAAGTGAAATCTTCAGACCGTGGCAGCATCTTTACCTCCAAGTTTTGGGATTCTTTTCAGAAGGCCATGGGCACCAACATCCGCTTCAGCACAGCTTTCCATCCTCAAACAAGCGGTCAAGTCGAGCGTGTCAACCAGATTCTTGAAGATATGCTCAGGGCTTGTGTGATCTCCTTCGGCATGAAGTGGGAGGATTGTCTTCCTTATGCTGAATTCTCCTACAACAACAGTTTTCAAGCAAGTTCGGGCAAGGCCCCATTTGAAATTCTATATGGCAGGAAGTGCCGTACCCCTCTCAACTGGTCTAAAACCGGTGAACGTCAGCTTTTGGGTAACGACTTAATCACAGAGGCAGAAGAAATGTGCAAAGTCATTCGTGATAATCTCAAAGCAGCCCAATCCCGCCAGAAGAGCTACTATGATAGTAAGCACCGTGATTTGGTTTTCAAGATCAGAGATCATGTTTACCTCCGTGTCTCTCCTATGAAAGGGACTCGTCGCTTTGGTATCAAAGGGAAGCTTGCCCCGAGATACGTGGGACCTTTCAAGATTGTCAGCAAGAGAGGCGACCTCGCCTATCAACTCGAGCTTCCTTCAAACTTTGCAAATGTTCATGATGTGTTCCATGTCTCTCAGCTTCGAAAGTGCTTCAAGACTCCTGACCGCACAGTCAACTTCGAGGACATTGAGCTCCAAGAAGATCTCTCTTATCGTGAGCACCCAGCTGCTATTCTTGAAGAGACTGAACGCAAGACTCGCAACAAGTCAATCAAATTTCTCAAAGTCAAGTGGTCACACCATTCCGACCGTGAAGCTACCTGGGAACGCGAGGATCACCTCTGTTCCGAGTACCTGGTGTTCTTTCAGTCCTAGATCTCGGCACGAGATCTTTTTGTAGTGGTGGAGTGTTGTAACACCCCGGATATGACTTTCCCAATTTGTACTCCAACTCTTGCCGTTTCCGGCTTTAAGTTAATTTATTTTCTCAGGTTCGGGTCTTTGTCTCCATGTGTTGTTATCGTTGTCATGCATCTCATATCATATCATCATGTGCATTGCATTTGCATACGTGTTCATCTCATGCATTTGAGCATTTTCCCCGTTGTCCATTTTGCATTCCGGCACTTCGTTCTCCTCCGGTGGTCATTTCTAGCTTTCTTTCGTGTGTGGGGATTAAACATTTCCGGATTGGACCGAGACTTGCCAAGCGGCCTTGGTTTACTACCGGTAGACCGCCTGTCAAGTTTCGTACCATTTGGACTTCGTTTGATACTCCAACGGTTAACCGAGGGACCGTTAAGGCCTCGTGTGTGTTGCAGCCCAACACCCCTCCAATTTGGCCCAAAACCCACCAAACTCTGCTCTATCGTCCAGATCGTTTGATCACGATTGCGTGGCCAAAAACCACACCTCATTTGGACTCTCCTAGCTCCCCCTATGCCTATATATACACCCCTCCTTCAAATTCGCCGTTCCACGCTCCCCCTAACCCTAGATCCACCCACCGCCGCCGCCGGACGTGTCCGGAGCAGATCGGACAACGTCCGCCGCCGCCCGCGCCCTCTCAGCACTCGCCATATGGCGCCGCCAGCGCCATCACCACCGCGGCCCGCCCGGCTCGCGGGAGGCCCTCCCGGGCCCGGCCGCCGCCTCCCTGCTACCTCATCCCGCCTCCTCGCGCTCGGCCCCGCCCGGCCGGCGCGCACCGCCGCCCCGCCGCTGCCGCACCACCGCCACCCCGCCGCTGCCGCATCACCACCGCGCCACCGCTGCCGCATCACCACCGCGCCGCCGCAGCTCGCCGTCCCGCCTCCTCGTCGACGCCGGCCGGCCCCGCGCCGCCGAGCCGCCGCCCGGCCACCACCAACATCACCCTCGCCGCCTCGGCCGTTTTCTCTCTCTCTCCGGCGAGCTTCATCTCTGGCGCTGAACAGTAACGGTGGCGATCTCTGAAATCCGCGCCAGATCTGAGATCTGGAATTTTTAGGGTTGACTTTTCCTAGGGAACCCTGATTTTTTTGCATTCTTGCACATGTTATATCTCCGCATCCGTAGCTCTGATTCATGCATATAGCATATCAAAATGTTCGTCTCTGAGAGTAGATCATTTCATTCCATTGCATTATTTTCATCTGAGCTCATCTTGATGCCCGAAATGCTGTTAGAAGAGGGCTTCGTGAGTTAATTGTCAGATCTGCTATTTCATCTTAGACATTTGTCATTTTTGCCATGATTATTGTGTGCATGATATGCCCATGAGTCCTACATATGTTTTGTTAAGGGTTTTGTCATCTTTCCATAGGTGCAACCCATGTATTTTTGTGATGTGTGTGGTGCCTAGTGCAAGCTTGCAAAGTGAGGCACCCAGTAACTCTGTTTTCAGGGACTTAGTAATTTCACTAAGTCCTGGGATTGTTTAGTTCATGATGCCATATGTTCATGCTGTTTCCTAGTGATCCGTGCCTCTTTTGAGGATGATCAGTAAAGAAGTTTTGTTAATATTGTAGTGCTCTATCCATCCATGCCTTTGTTTACAATTATGGAGCACCCTAGCTTGAGTCAATCGAGCTCTACTTTTGCTTCGTTGTGAATCTGAGCAGATTGTCAACTCGTTTGCAATTTTGCCGGTGATGTTGTAGTTGATCCGTGCATGCTATGCCATTGTTCTTGCCATGTATAGCTTGAATTTTGTGCCTTCTTAATGGATGTATGCTTGTCTTGCCATGAATTGCACCGTAGTGAGTGCATCGAGCTCGTTAACATGCCTTCGTGAGTTATGTTTCAGCATGTGTCAGTTTTCACTAAGTCTGAAAACTGATTATGTTTTAGCTATGTTCGTGTGCTTGTTAGTATATTTTCGGATCCCTTTTGGCTCAAGGTCACTAAGGGACTTTTGTTAAGATTGTTGAGTAGCTCAATGCCATGTCTTACTTTGTTATGTTCAGGTCCTGTAGCATGTTGTTTTGTTGCTTCGAAGAGGGCTTCATGATCTGAAATTTCAGACAAGTGTTAATTTCACAAAGTCTGAGATCTGTTTACCATTTGCGTTTTTGCCATGCTTGTTTGAACCTGTTAATGGATGAATTGGCCGTAGCTCAGTGCTAGTCTTTTGTTAAGCATCTTGAATGCTTCCCTGCCATGTATTTTGATGCCATGTTTGAGTGCTGTAGCATGTTCATTTCGTTGCATTTAGAGGCCTACTTGCTGTAAATCACAGACCGGTGTCATATTTGAATCGCTTGCCATTTCCAAACCGTAACTCCGATTCCGGCGTTCTTTATATAGTTTTCAAGCGATTTCATCTCATCTTTCCAGTGTCACACTTGGAATTCCAAGTTGAGGCCAGGTTCATGCATTTCCTATCATATCTTGCTTTTCTCATCCCGCATCGCATCCCGCATAGCATACCATCATTGCATCTTATTGTTTGAGCTTGCACGTGGTTGATTGTACCCTTGTTGCTTGTTTGTCTTGTTTGGGTAGAGCCGGGAGACGAGTTCGCTAACGAGGAGCCCGTTGAGTTTGCTTTTGAGGATCCAGTCAACTCTGACAGCTTTGCATGCAAGATGATCATACCCTCGAAATCACTACTATCTTTGCTATGCTAGTTTGCTCGCCCTTTGCTATGCCAATGCTACGATGCCTACCTTTTGCTTGTCAGCCTCCCAATTGCCATGTCAAACCTCTAACCCACCATGTCCTAGCAAACCGTTGATTGGTTATGTTACTGCTTTGCTCAACCCCTCTTATAGCGTTGCTAGTTGCAGGTGAAGATTGGAGGCATTCCTTGTTGGAACATTTATTTACTTGTTGGGATATCATTATATTGCTATGTTATCTTAATGCATCTATATACTGGGTAAAGGGTGGAAGGCTCGACCTCTCGCCTAGTGTTTTGTTCCACTCTTGCCGCCCTAGTTTCCGTCATATCGGTGTTATGTTCCCGGATTTTTGCGTTCCTTACGCGGTTGGGTTATAATGGGAACCCCTTGATAGTTTGCCTTGATTAAAGCTTTTCCAGCAATGCCCAACCTTGGTTTTACCATTTGTCACCTAGCCTCTTTTCCCTTGGGTTTCCGGAGCCCGAGAGTCATCTTATTTTTTTAACCCCCCGGGCCAGTGCTCTTCTGAGTGTTGGTCCACCTGTCAGCTGCCATGGCCACCAGGGGCAACTCTGGGCTGGCCACCCGTACCTAAGACAATCTGAGTGTGCCCTGAGAAAGAGATATGTGCAGCTCCTATCGGGATTTGTCGGCACATTCGGGCGGTGTTGCTGGTCTTGTTTTAACCTGTCGAAGTGTCTTGAATTACCGAGATGCCGAGTCTGATCGGAACGTCTTGGGAGGAGGTCTATTCCTTCGTTGACCGTGAGAGCTTGTCATGGGCTAAGTTGGGACTCCCCTGCAGGGATTGAACTTTCGAAAGCCGTGCCCGCGGTTATGGGCAGGTGGGAATTTGTTAATGTCTGGTTGTAGATAACTTGAACCTTAATTAAATTAAAATGAATCAACTGAGTGTGTTGCCGTGATGGCCTCTTCTCGGCGGAGTCCGAGAAGTGGACATGGTGTTGGAGTAATGTTTGCCGCAGGTTTACCCTCTTTAGTTATGCATTCGCGCTTTGCCTTCTCTTCTCGCTCTCTTTTGCGAATAAGTTAGCCACCATATATATTAGTCGCTTGCTGCAGCTCCACATATTTTTGCCTTACCCTTCCTATAAGCTTAAATAGTCTTGATCGCGAGGGTGCGAGATTGCTGAGTCCCTGTGGCTCACAGATTACTATTACACCAGATGCAGGTCCAGGTGATTCCGCTCCAGGTGACGCGTATGAGCTCAAGTGAGAGTTCGACGAGGACGCTCAGTGTTACTATGTGTCCTTTCCTGATGATCAGTAGTGGTGCCCAGTTGGGGGTGATTGGGACCGTGTCGCATGTTGGGTTATCTTCTATTTTGGCGCCGTAGTCGGGCCATGAGTGTTTGGATGATGTATGCTATTTATGTACTTTGTTTGACGTGGCGAGTGTAAGCCAACTATGTATCTCCCCTTTCATTGTTAATATTACATGGGATGTTGTGATGATTGCCTAACTTGCGACATTGCTTTCAATGCGGTTATGTCTCTAAGTCGTGCCTCGACACGTGGGAGCTATAGCCGCATCGAGGGTGTTACAGAAGTGTAGATCGGGGCCTTCCCAACCACTCCCGAGCAAATCAACAAGTTTGATTGGCTAGAGAGATAGATCGGGCGAAAATAGAGCTTGGAGCATTAATGGAGCTTAAGAGGGAAGAGGTAGGTCAACGGGAAGAAGCGGACCCCCTTTTATAGTGGGGGCAACAATCCAACCGTTGCCCCACTAAACAGCCCCGCAGAGGGCGGTAGTACCACTTGGGGGCGGTACTACCACTGAGCCAGTGGTACTGTCGTTCCAACTAGCGGTACCACCGCGCAAAGGAGAGAAGCAGGGACCTGGACACAGAGAGGTACTACCGCGGAGGTAGGGCGGTACTACCGCTGAGAAGCGGTACTACCGTTCCAACTAGCGGTGCTGCCGCACAAAGGAGAGAAGCAGGGACCTGGACCCAGAGTGGTACTACCGCGGTGGTAGGGGTGGTACTACCGCTGAGAAGCGGTACTACCGCCTCTACTGCCGCAACTAGTGCCGCAAAACCCGACACGAGAAAAAGAGCCCTCGAGTCGAGGCGGTAGGAACCTGGCAAGCCAGCGGTAGTATAGCTGCGGAGTCACCGGCGGTACTACCGCTGCAGAGCAGTACTACCGCTTGTGACCCCTCAGCGGTACTACCGCTAGGTAGCACAGTACTACCGTTGGGACCCAGACAAGACACATAAGTAGAGAAAAGATCTCTCCATTGAAGTGGAAGAGCTCTGAGGCTGAGAAGCAGAAGTGTACGTGTTGATTCCACCCAAGCAGTACCACAGCGGACCCCCACTTGATAGTACGGTGCCCTCTACGCAACTAGACCATCGAAAGAGAAACGAAAGAGCTACACCGTCTTGAATGACACTCCGAGGGGAGGAAATCGTCTCGTGCTAAGGATGAATCTCTGAAACGCTCAAAGCACACGATTAGTCCGCAAACACGTTGTCATCAATCAGCAAAACCACATTGAGAGAGATATGCCTCAACAATCTCCCCCTTTTTGGTGGATTGATGACAACTAGGGATTTGCACAAGGAAAAGATATAAAAGTAAGAATACTTAGAACTACAAAATATAGATGGGCTCCCCCTGAATGTGTGTACCTAGTAAGTGCAGCCTTTGGAATGCAAGACACACACACATTCGGATCAACACTCCCCCTATATCTTATAGTCCAACAATTCTAAGCACATGATATATGAGAGAAGGGTATAAAACAGGATAAGCATGCAACTCATAAGATATTACAGTACTGAAAGACATAAGTAATAAGGTACCGATAGGGAGCATATGTCTCACACCATATGTCTAGAACTTAGGTCTCACTGGCACCAAACCAAACCAAGCAAAGACAACTAGAAAATACACGAGAACGCAAGACACAAAGACACGCTCGCAACACAGCAACAACCCAAATCCCTAAACTCTCTCCCCCTTTGGCATCGAGAAACCAAAAGGACAAAGAGCATTGCTACGGATCCAGGTGATGGCAAGCTGAGGATCTTGAACATCACATCTCAGTGTGATCATCTGCATCTCCGTCGTTGGTCGGAAACTGCTCGGCGTCTGAATCCGTCCAAGGGCATGTTGGGGATCGTACCAGAAATTTAAAATTTTCTACGCATCACCAAGATCAATCTATGGAGTAATCTAGCAACGAGGGGAAGGGGAGTGCATCTACATACCCTTGTAGATCGATAAGCGGAAGCGTTGCAATAACGCTGATGAAGGAGTCGTACTCGTAGCGATTCAGATCGCGGTTGATTCCGATCTAAGCGCTGAACAACGGCGCCTCCGCGTTCAACACACGTGCAGCCCGGTGACGTCTCCTACGCCTTGATCCAGCAAGGGGAGAAGGAGAGGTTGGGGAAGACTCCGTCCAGCAGTAGCACGACAGCGTGGTGGTGGTGGAGGAGCGCGGAACTCCAGCAGGGCTTCGCCAAGCACTACGAGAGACGAGGAGGGAGAGAGGTAGGGTTGCGCCAAGAGGGAGAGGATCTCATGTGTTGGGCAGCCCCCATACCTCAAGTATATATAGGGAGAGGGGAGGGGGGCTGCGCCCCCTCTAGGGTTCCCACCCCAAGGGGTGCGACAGCCCTAGATCCCATCTAGGATGGCGGCCATAAGGGGGAGAGGGGGAGGCGCACCTGGGGTGGGCCTTAGGGCCCATCTGCCCTAGGGTTTGCCCCCTCCCCTCTTGGAGGCGCCTTGGGCCTTGGTGGGAGGCGCCCCAGCCCACCCAGGGGCTGGTCCCTTCCCACTATTGGCCCACGTAGGCCTCCGGGGCCCGTGGCCCCTCCCGGTGGACCCCCGGACCCCTCCGGTGGTCCCGGTACACTACCGGTGATGCCCGAAACACTTCCGGTGGCCAAAACCGTACTTCCTATATATCAATCTTTACCTCCGGACCATTCCGGAACTCCTCGTGACATACGGGATCTCATCCGGGACTCCGAATAACATTCGGTAACCGCGTACATACTTTCTCTATAACCCTAGCGTCATCGAACCTTAAGTGTGTAGACCCTACGGGTTCGGGAGTCATGCAGACATGGCCGAGACAACTCTTCGGTCAATAACCAACAGCGGGATCTGGATACCCATGTTGGCTCCCACATGCTCCATGATGATCTCATTGGATGAACCACGATGTCAAGGATTCAATCAATCTCGTATACAATTCCCTTTGTCTATCGGTACGATACTTGCCCGAGATTCGATCGTCGGTATCCCGATACCTTGTTCAATCTCGTTACTGGCAAGTCTCTTTACTCATTCCGTAACACATCATCCCGTGATCAACTCCTTGGTCACATTGTGCACATTAAGATGATGTCCTACTGAGTGGGCCCAGAGATACCTCTCCATTTACACGGAGTGACAAATCCCAGTCTCGATTCGTGCCAACCCAACAGACACTTTCGGAGATACCCGTAGTGCACCTTTATAGCCACCCGGTTACGCTGTGACGTTTGGCACACCCAAAGCACTCCTACGACATCCGGGAGTTGCACAATCTCATGGTCTAAGGAAATGATACTTGACATTAGAAAAGCTTTAGCATATGAACTACACGATCTTGTGCTAGGCTTAGGATTGGGTCTTGTCCATCACATCATTCTCCTAATGATGTGATCCCGTTATCAACGCCATCCAATGTCCATGGTCAGGAAACCGTAACCATCTATTGATCAATGAGCTAGTCAACTAGAGGCTTACTAGGGACATGGTGTTGTCTATGTATCCACACATGTATCTGAGTTTCCTATCAATATAATTCTAGCATGGATAATAAACGATTATCATGAACAATAAAATATAATATAATAATAACTAATTTATTATTGCCTCTAGGGCATATTTCCAATAGGGCAATGCTGGTGAATCCATTCCTCCTCTTTAGTGATCTGTCCCTCAGAACCGCTGACAACGGTCGCACCCAGGTGATGCATGAGCTCCTTGTGGCGCACCCTGGGCTGCTTCTCAGCCACATGAGTCATGTACTGACCATGAGACTCCATGCAGAAAAACTTCTTCATCTTGCGTTTAAGCTTCTTTGCCCAAGAAGGTTCTGCACTAGCGTGCCCAAAGTCCTCCTCGTGATCATCAGTTGCAGCCTCACCCTCAGCCTCCATGGCAGCAGCAACAGCAGCAGCAGTAGACGGACCTCAGGGTTTGGGCGCTGGGGTGCCCCAATTTTCCTTCTTCCTCAGACGCTTGATCTCATGAGAAACCAAGTCTCCAGTTTCCAACATCACTCTGGGATAAACACGTGCCCAGGCCTTCTCAATGAGCCTCATGATGAATGGACCATATATCGGGCACTTGCGCTCAAAAACGGCAGAGAGAAGTTCAGACCACATAACATGAGAAATGTCCAGGCTCTCTCCAGTGTTTGCTTCCTTCTCATGCTGGCAGAAAAGAAGCATGCCCACGAGATAGGAGTGGACCTGATCCAGATTCCCGATGCGAGGGAAGAGAGTCTCACGGAAGACACGATGAAGAATGTCTAGAAACGTAGACAGCTCATAGGTTTCCTCCTTAGTCACTAGGTGAACCTTCACAGTGCAGTAGGGCCAAAAGGGCTTGCTTGTGAGTGGAGGTAGCATTGCGGTGAGGGCGGAAGCCTACTGGAGTCTCAAGCCCTTGATCTTCCACATCAAGTAACTCCATGAAGGTCTTCCATTTGACGGAAAGAAACTTGCCGTTGGTCATCCAAGTCAGAGTCCTGTCAGCATCAGTTCCAAGATGAACGGTAGCAAATAATTGAGCCACCAAATCTGCATCGAAATCCTTGTTGAACTGCATGATCCTGAGAATGTTCAGCTGAGTACACATCTGAAGGGCTTCGCCAAAGTACTCAGGGTCCTTCTCCATGGCATCAGTGTCGATGGAGCGAACATCAACATAGAGATTCTTCTTGGCCTTGATCACATCAAAATAGACAGCAAACTGAAAGCGGTTCCAGAACGGGCGGTTGACCAAAGTGGGATCTTGGTCCGCCTCATAGGGGTTGCGGTGACGCTTTTCCCAAAACTCCTTGGCAGTCATCTCAGTCACAGTCTTTCCCTTTGGCTTGTTGGCGGATCTCTTCGACTGCTAAGGTGGTGGAGGTGCACTTGCGGATGCGCCTGCTGGTGGCGGTTGAGTGCTAGAGGAACCACCTGCTAGCTCAGAGGTGCGGTAGCGCTTTGACGTTGCACGCCCGGGGTTGACATGACGGACCTGCTGCTCAGGATGATCATCACCTGGAACCAAACACAAGAACACGCAAAACAACCAGAAAGAACGAGCATAAGCCAACAAACACAACAAAAGGATCAAGGTATGGCAGGAACATGATGGAACTTGGCAGGCAGCGGTAGTACCGCGACATGCACGTGGCAGTACCGCCAAAGCGGTAGTACCGCTCCAAAGAGAGCGGTAGTACCGCTCGCGGCGGGGAAACAGCAGCTCCCTAATACCGTGGTCAGATCCGGCACTACCGACCTGCCAAATTCAAAAATATTCCTACCAAACTCTAATCTAGATAGTCTAGTTGCCTTCTCCAACCTACTTAAGCCTAGATTTAGCCAAAAATCTAGAGATGCAACCACCATTGCCCCTAATGAAGGAAATATGCCCCAGAGGCAATAATAAACTTATTATTTATTTCCTTATAACATGATAAATGTTTATTATTCATGCTAGAATTGTATTAACCGGAAACAAAATACATGTGTGAATACATAGACAAACAGAGTGTCACTAGTATGCCTCTACTTGACTAGCTCGTTGATCAAAGATGGTTATGTTTCCTAACCATAGACATGAGTTGTCACTAGTATGCCTCTACTTGACTAGCTGAACGTGTGCTAGAACTCGGAGGTGCCGTAGTTTCGGTGCTTGATCGGTCGGGCCGTGAAGACATACGACTACATCAACCGCGTTGTTATAACGCTTCCGCTTTCGGTCTATGAGGGTACGTGGACAACACTCTCCCCTCTCGTTGCTATGCATCACCATGATCTTGCGTGTGCGTAGGATTTTTTTTTTTGAAATTACTACGTTCCCCAACAGTGGCATCCGAGTCAGGTTTTATGCGTTGATGTTATATGCACGAGTAGAACACAAGTGAGTTGTGGGCGATATAAGTCATGCTGCTTACCAGCATGTCATACTTTGGTTCGGTGGTATTGTTGGATGAAGCGGCCTGGACCGACATTACGCGTACGCTTACGCGAGACTGGTTCTACCGACGTGCTTTGCACACAGGTGGCTGGCGGGTGTCAGCTTCTCCAACTTTAGTTGAACCGAGTGTGGCTACGCCTGGTCCTTGCAAAGGTTAAAACAACACCAACTTGACAAACTATCGTTGTGCTTTTGATGTGTAGGTAAGAACGGATCTTGCTAAGCCCGTAGCAGCCACATAAAACTTGCAACAACAAAGTAGTGGACGTCTAACTTGTTTTTGCAGGGCATGTTGTGATGTGATATGGTCAAGACATGATGCTAAATTTTATTGTATGAGATGATCATGTTTTGTAACCAAGTTATCAGCAACTGGCAGGAGCCATATGGTTGTCGCTTTATTGTATGCAATGCAATCGCCCTGTAATGCTTTACTTTATCACTAAGCGGTAGCGATAGTCGTAGAAGCATAAGATTGGCCAGACGAAAACGATGCTACGATGGAGATCAAGGTGTCGCGCCGGTGACAATGGTGATCATAACGGTGCTTCAGAGATGGAGATCACAAGCACAAGATGATGATGGCCATATCATATCACTTATATTGATTGCATGTGATGTTTATCTTTTATGCATCTTATCTTGCTTTGATTGACGGTAGCATTATAAGATGATCTCTCACTAAATTTCAAGATAAACGTGTTCTCCCTGAGTATGCACCGTTGACAAAGTTCGTCGTGCCCAGACACGACGTGATGATCGGGTGTGATAAGCTCTACGTCCATCTACAACGGGTGCAACCCAGTTTTGCACACGCAGAATACTCAGGTTAAACTTGACGAGCCTAGCATATGCAGATATGGCCTCGGAACACTGAGACCGAAAGGTTGAGCGTGAATCATATAGTAGATATGATCAACATAGTGATGTTCACCATTGAAAACTACTCCATTTCACGTGATGATCGGTTATGGTTTAGTTGATTTGGATCACGTGATCACTTAGAAGATTAGAGGGATGTCTTTCTAAGTGGGAGTTCTTAAGTAATATGATTAATTGAACTTAAATTTATCATGAACTTAGTCCTGGTAGTATTAGCATATCTATGTTGTAGATCAATAGCTCGCGTTTAGCTCCCCTGTTTTATTTTTGATATGTTCCTAGAGAAAACTAAGTTGAAAGATGTTAGTAGCAATGATGAGGATTGGATCCGTGATCTGAGGTTTATCCTCATTGCTGCACAGAAGAATTATGTCCTTGATGCACCGCTAGGTGACAGACCTATTGCAGGGGCAGATGCAGACGTCATGAACGTTTGGCTAGCTCAATATGATGACTACTTGATAGTTTAGTGCACCATGCTTAACAGCTTAGAATCAGGACTTCAAGGACGTTTTGAATGTCATGGATCATATGGATGTTCCAGGAGTTGAAGTTAATATTTCAAGAAAATACCCGAGTTGAGAGATATGAAGTCTCCAACAAGTTCTATAGCTAAAAAGGAGGAGAATAGCTCAAGCAGTGAGCATGTGTTCAGATTGTCTATGTACTACAATCGCTTGAATCAAGTGGGAGTTAATCTTCCAGATAAAATAGTGATTGACAGAATTCTCTAGTCACCATCACCAAGTTAGTAGAACTTCGTGATGAACAATAGTATGCAAGGGATGACGAAAACGATTCCCGAGCTTTTCATGATGATAAAATCGATGAAGGTAGAAATCAAGAAAGAGCATCAAGTGTTGATGATTAACAAGACCACTAGTTTCAAAAAAAAGGGCAAAGGGAAAGAAAGGGAACTTCAAGAAGAACGGCAAGCAAATTGCTGCTCAAGTGAAGAAGCCCAAGTCTGGACCTAAGCCTGAGACTAAGTGCTTCTACTGCAAAGGGACTGGTCACTAAAAGCGGAACTGCCCCAAGTATTTAGCGGATAAGAAGGATGGCAAAGTAAACAATACTATATTTGATATACATGTAATTGATGTGTACTTTACTAGTGTTTATAGCAACCCCTCGGTATTTGATAGTTGTTCAGTTGCTAAGAGTAGTAACTCGAAACGGGAGTTGCAGCATGAACAGAGACTAGTTATGGGTGAAGTGACGATATGTGATGGAAGTGGTTCCAAGATTTATATGATCATCATCGCACACTCCCTATACTTCCAGGATTAGTGTTAAACCTAAATAAATGTTATTTGGTGTTTGCGTTGAGCATGAATATGATTTGATCATGTTTATTGCAAAACGGTTATTCATTTAAGTTAGAGAATAATTGTTATTCTGTTTACATGAATAAAACCTTCTATGGTCATACACCCAATGAAAATGGTTCGTTAGATCTCGATCGTAGTGATACACGTATTCATAATATTGAAGCCAAAAGATGCAAAGTTGATAATGACAGTGCAACTTATTTGTGGCACTGCCGCTTAGGTCATATTGGTGTAAAGCACATGAAGAAACTCCATGCTGATGGGCTTTTGGAATCACTTGATTATGAATCATTTTGATGCTTGTGAACCATGCCTCATGGGCAAGATGACTAAGACTCCGTTCTCCGGAACAACGGAGTGAGCAACTGACATATTGGAAATAATACATACTGATGTATGCAGTCCGATGAGTGTTGAGGCTCGCGGCGGGTATCATTATTTTCTGACCTTCACAGATGATTTGATCAGATATGGGTATATCTACTTGATGAAACATAACTCTGAAACATTTGAAAAGTTCAAAAGAACTTCAGAGTGAAGTGAAAAATCATCGTGACAAGAAAATAAAGTTTCTATGATCTGATCGTGGAGACAAATATTTGAGTTACGAGTTTGGTCTTCAATTAAAACAATGTGGAATAGTTTCACAAAATCATGACACCTGGAACACCACAGCATAATGGTGTGTCCGAATGTCATAACCGTACTATTATTGGATATAGTGCAATCTATGATGTTTCTTACCGATTAATCACTATAGTTTTGGGGTTATGCATTAGAGACAGCTGCATTCACATTAAAAAGGGCACCATCTAAATCTGTTGAGGCGACACCGTATGAACTGTGGTTTGGCAAGAAACCAAAGTTGTCGTTTCTTAAAGTTTGAGGTTACAATGCTTATGTGAAAAAGTTTCAACCTGATAAGCTCAAACCCAAATCGGAGAAGTGCGTCTTCATAGGATACCCAAAAAGAAAATGTTGGGTACACCTTCTATCACAGATCCAAAGGCAAGTTATTCATTCCTGAGAATGGATCCTTTCTAGAGAAGGAGTTTCTCTCGAAAGAAGTGAGTGGGAGGAAAATAGAACTTGATGAGGTAACTATACCTGTTCCCTTATTGGAAAGTAGTTCATCACAGAAATCTGTTTCTGTGACTCCTACACCAATTAGTGAGGAAGCTAATGTTGATGATCATGTAACTTCAGATCAAGTTACTACCAAACCTTGTAGGTAAACCAGAGTGAGATCCACACCAGAGTGGTACGGTAATCATGTTCTGGAGGTCATGTTACTTGACCATGACGAACCTACGAACTATGAGGAAGCGATGATGAGCCCAGATTCCACGAAATGGCTTGAGGCCATGAAATCTGAGATGAGATCCATGTATAAGAACAAAGCATGGACTTTGATTGACTTGCCCAAAGATCGGTGAGCCATTGAGATTAAATGGATCTTCAAGAGGAAGACGGACGTTGATAGTAGTGTTACTATCTACAAAGCTAGAATTGTCGCAAACGGTTTTCGACAAGTTCAAGGTGTTGACTACGATGGGAGTTTCTCACTCGTATCTATGCTTAAGTCTGTCCAAATCATGTTAGCAATTGCCATATTTTATGAAATCTGGCAAATGGATAAACAAAACTGCATTCCTTAATGGATTTATTAAAGAACAGTTGTATATGATGCAACCAGAAGGTTTTGTCAATCCTAAAGGTGCTAACAAAATATGCAAGCTCCAGCGATCCATCTATGGATTGGTGCAAGCATCTCGGAGTTGGAATATACGCTTTGATAAGTTGATCAAAGCATATAGTTTTATACAGACTTGCGGTGAAGCCTGTATTTACAAGAAAGTGAGTGGGAGCACTACATCATCTCTAATAAGTATATGTAAATGACATATTGTTGAGAGGAGATAATGTAGAATTATTCTGCAAAGCATAAAGGAGTGTTTGAAAGGAGTTTTTCAAAGAAAGACCTCGGTGAATCTGCTTACATATTGAGCATCAAGATCTATAGAGATAGATCAAGACGCTTGAGAAGTTTTTCAATGAGTACATACCTTGACAAGATTTTGAAGTAGTTCAAAATGGAATAGTCAAAGAAAGAGTTCTTGCCTGTGTTACAAGGTGTGAAACTGAGTAAGACTCAAAGCCCGACCACGGCAGAAGATAGAAAGAGAATGAAAGTCATTCCCTATGCCTTGGCCATAGCTTCTATAAAATATGCCATGCTGTGTACCAGATCTATTGTATACCCTACACTGTTTTTGGCAAGGGAGTACAATAGTCATCTAGGAGTAGATCACTGGATAGCGGTCAAAATTATCCTTAGTGGAATAAGGATATGTTTCTCGATTATGGAGGTGACAAAAAGGTTCGTCGTAAAGGGTTACGTCGATGCAAATTTTGACACAGATCCAGATGACTCTAAATCTCAATCTGGATACATATTGAAAGTGGGAGCAATTAGCTAGAGTAGCTCCGTGCAGAGCATTGTTGACATAGAAAATTTGCAAAATACTTACGGATCTGAATGTGGCAGACCCGTTGACTAAACTTCTCTCACAAGCAAAACATGATCACACCTTAGTACTCTTTGGGTGTTAATCACATAGCAATGTGATCTAGATTATTGACTCTAGTAAACCCTTTGGGTGTTGGTCACATGTCGATGTGAACGATGGGTGTTAATCACATGGTGATGTGAACTATTGGTATTAAATCACATGGTGATGTAAACTAGATTATTGACTCTAGTGCAAGTGGGAGACTGAAGGAAATATGCCCTAGAGGCAATAATAAAGTTATTATTTATTTCCTTATATCATGATAAATGTTTATTTCATGCTAGAATTGTATTAACCGGAAACATAATACATGTGTGAATACATAGACAAACAGAGTGTCACTAGTATGCCTCTACTTGACTAGCTCGTTGATCAAAGATGGTTATGTTTCCTAACCATAGACATGATTAGTCATTTGATTAACGGGATCACATCATTAGGAGAATGATGTGATTGACTTGACCCATTCCGTTAGCTTAGCACTTGATCGTTTAGTTTGTTGCTATTGCTTTCTTCATGACTTATACATGTTCCTATGACTATGAGATTATGCAACTCCCGTTTACCGAAGGAACACTTTGTGTGCCACCAAACGTCACAATGTAACTGGGTGATTATAAAGGTGCTCTACAGGTGTCTCCGAAGGTACTTGTTGGGTTGGTGTATTTCGAGATTAGGATTTGTCACTCCGATTGTCGGAGAGGTATCTCTGGGCCCACTCGGTAATGCACATCACTGTAAGCCTTGCTAGCATTGCAACTAATGAGTTAGTTGCGAGATGATGTATTACAGAACGAGTAAAGAGACTTGCCGGTATTGCCCCCCTTTCCTTTCCCCCCTCTCTCTCTCTTTCCCCCCAAGTCCTAGTCCAACATGGAAAAGGGGGGGAGTCCTACTCCCGGTAGGAGTAGGACTCCTCCTGGCGCGCCCCTTGCCTGGCCGCACCTCCTCCCCCTTGGTCCTTTATATACGGGGGCAGGGGGCACCCTGTAGACACAACAATTGATCATTGATCTCTTAGCCATGTGCGGTGCCCCCCTCCACCATAATCCTCGGTAATATTGTAGTGGTGCTTAGGCGAAGCCCTGCGATGGTAGAACATCAAGATCGTCACCACGCCGTCGTGCTGACATAACTCTTCCCCGACATTCTGCTGGATCAGAGTCTGAGGATCGTCATCGAGCTGAACGTGTGCTAGAACTCAGAGGTGCCGTAGTTTCGGTGCTTGATCGGTCGGGCCGTGAAGACGTACGACTACATCAACTGCGTTGTTATAACGCTTCCGCTTTTGGTCTACGAGGGTACGTGGACAACACTCTCCCGTCTCGTTGCTATGCATCACCATGATCTTGCGTATGCGTAGGAAATTTTTTGAAATTACTATGTTCCCCAACACCTAAGACGCAAGATCTGAAAACGAGACAAAAGGAGAGAAGGAACGGGGGCAATACCGGCATCCATGGCAAGAGAACAAGGTGGGGATCGACTCCACCGAAGGAAATGGAGAGGGACGCCCGGGAGACGAAGATCCGCCGGAGCCCTCCCGCGGTGATGCGAGGCTGGAGAGAGGAAGAGGAACAAGGGGGCGAAGCGAATGGGTATGGGGGAGAAGAAACCTCCCCCTGCCCTGAAATAACCCCCTGGTCCCATCCCTCAATGGTAGTACCGCGATGGGGGCGGTAGTACCGCTTATAAGCAGTAGTACCGCGCACCACCAGTGGTAGTACCGCCCAGCACGCCATGACAACTAAACAACAAGGCTTAGCTCGAAAAAAAGAAAAAAAGAAGGCAAGAAGAAGAGAGAATACACCAGCAAAAGGCCAAGACACACCTCTTCAAGAGAGGGCGGTGGCCGAGGCCACCTATGTTTGAGTCAAGAGGTATGGCGTCGCGAAGATTTTAACCTTGGGCCCATGACCAAAACTCGTCTTTGAAGCACAAGTACCATCAACAATGGCTAATGTGAAAGACTTGATCAATTTATGCATAATGGGGGGAGGGAGAGTTCATTGGGAGAACAACACTCCCCCTATGTCCATGCCTACATCTAAACTAGACAAAAAATTGAGTGTGGTGGGGTGTGCAAGGGTTCAAGTCACATTGCTCGAATCAATGATATTTAGCTCATGCCTTAACTCACGAAATCTTGCTTCATCCAAGGGCTTCGTGAAAATATCTGCAAGGTTATCATGAGTGTTGACATAGTTGAGCTCGATCTCTCCTCGCCTTATGTGATCCCGGATGAAGTGATACCGAATCTCAATATGCTTCGTCTTGAAGTGTCGCACCGGGTTGAGAGAGATCTTGATGGCACTTTCATTGTCACACCAAAGAGGCACTTTGTCACAAACGACACCATAATCCTTTAAAGTTTGCCTCATCCATAAGAGTTGTGCACAACAACTACCGGCCGCTACATACTCCGCTTCGGTGGATGATAGAGACACACAACTTTGCTTTTTAGAAGACCAACTTAACAAAGAACAACCAAGGAATTGGCACCCTCCGAAAGTGGACTTCCTATCCACTTTGTCTCTCGCCCAATCGGAATCCGAATACCCTACAAGCTTGAAGTTTGCTCCCCTTGGGTACCATAAGCCAAAGTTTGGGGTATGAGCCAAATATCTAAAGATTCGTTTGACCGCCACATAGTGACTTTCCTTAGGTGCGGCTTGAAACCATGCACAAATTCCCACACTCAACATGATATCTGGTCTAGATGCACAAAGGTAAAGCAAGGATCCAATCATGGAGCGATATACCTTTTGATCCACCGCTTTACCATTGGGATCTATGTCAAGTTCGCACTTGGTGGGCATTGGAGTGGAAGCCGGCTTGACGTCACTTAGCTTGAATCTCTTGAGCATGTCTTGAGTGTATTTGGCTTGGTTGATGAAGGTTCCTTCTCTTCTTTGATTCACTTCGAACCCTAGAAAGAACTTCAACTCTCCCATGGAAGACATCTCGAACTTTGAGGTCATGAGAGCGGAAAATTCCTCATTGAAAGCTTTGTTAGGGGAACCAAAGATAATATCATCAACATATAATTGGCACACAAACAACTCCCCTTTGACCTTCTTAGTAAAAAGAGTGGGGTCGATTAGCCCAACTTCAAAAACCACGATCTTGTAACAACTCGGTAAGGTGGTCATACCACACACGTGGGGCTTGTTTAAGGCCATAGAGTGCCTTATTGAGTTGATACACATGATCGAGAAAGTAGGGATCCTCGAACCCGGGGGGTTGCTTGACATAAACCAATTCATTAATAGGACCATTAAGAAAAGCACTCTTCACATCCATTTGTTGTAACTTAAAGTTATGATGAGAAGCATATGCAATCAACATGCGAATGGATTCAAGACGAGCAACGAGAGCAAAGGTTTCACCGTAGTCGATACCCTCGACTTGGGAGTAGCCTTGTGCTACCAAACGAGCCTTGTTGCGAATGATAATCCCATGGGCATCTTGCTTGTTCTTAAATATCCACTTGGTTCTGCTACCTCTTGAGCTTGCGTTGGTTTTCCCCGAAGAGGAAGGGATGATGCAGCAGAGTAGCGTAAGTATTTCCCTCAGTGTTTGAGAACCAAGGTATCAATCCAGTAGGAGGCCACACTCAAGTCCCTCGTATCTGCACAAAACGATAGCTACTCGCAACCAACGCGATTAGGGGTTGTCAATCCCTTCACAGGTCACTTACGAGAGTGAGATCTGATAGATATAATATTTTTGGTATTTTTGGTATAGAGATGCAAAGTGAAAAGTAAAAGGCAAAGTAAAAAAGCAAAGCAAGATTAAAGTGATGGAGATTGATATGATGAGAATAGACCCGGGGGCCATAGGTTTCACTAGTTTCTTCTCCAAAGAGCATAAGTATTCTACGGTGGGTGAACAAATTACTGTTGAGCAATTGACAGAATTGAGCATAGTTATGAGAATATCTAGGCATGATCATGTATATAGGCATCACGTCCGTGACAAGTAGACTGAAACGATTCTGCATCTACTACTATTACTCCACTCATCGACCGCTATCCAGCATGCATCTAGAGTATTAAGTTAAAAATAGAGTAACACCTTAAGCAAGATGACATGATGTAGAGAGATAAATTCATGCAATATGAAATAAACCCCATCTTGTTATCCTCGATGGCAACGATGCAATACGTGCCTTGTTGCCCCTTCTGTCACTAGGAAAGGACACCGCAAGATCAAACCCAAAGCTAAGCACTTCTCCCATGGCAAGAACTACCAATCTAGTTGGCCAAACCAAACGGATAATTCGAAGAGACTTGCAAAGATAACCAATCATACATAAAAGAATTTAGAGAAGATTCAAATATTATCCATAGATAGACTTGATCATAAACTCACAATTCATCAGTCTCAACAAACACACCGCAAAAATAAGATTACATCGAATAGATCTCCACAAGAGAGGGGGAGAACTTTGTATTGAGATCCAAAAAGAGAGAAGAAGCCATCTAGCTACTAACTATGGACCCGAAGGTCTGAGGTAAACTACTCACACTTCATTGGAGAGGCTATGATGATGTAGAAGCCCTCCGTGATGACGGCCCTCTCCGGCGGAGCTCCGGAACAGGCCCCAAGATGGGATCTCGTGGATACAGAAAGTTGCGGCGGTGGAATTAGGTTTTTGGCTCCTGTTCTGATCATTTGGGGGTACGTAGGTATATATAGGAGGAAGGATTACGTCGGTGGAGCACCGAGGGGCCCACAAGGCAGGGCGCGCCCCCCCGGGGGGGGGGGGGCGCCCCCACCCTCGTGACCGCCTCTCTGATGCCTTAGCATAGGGTCCAAGTCTCCTGGATCATGTTCGGTGATAAAATCACGTTCCCGAAGGTTTCATTCCGTTTGGACTCCGTTTGACATTCCGTTTCTTTGAAACACTGAAATAGGCAAAAAACAACAATTCTGGGCTGGGCCTCCGGTTAATAGGTTAGTCCCAAAAATAATATAAAAGTGGAAAATAAAGCCTAATATAGTCCAAAACAGTAGATAATATAGCATGGAGCAATCAAAAATGATAGATACGTTGGAGACGTATCAGGCATCCCCAAGCTTAATTCCTGCTCGTCCTCGAGTAGGTAAATGATAAAAGGAGAATTTTTTGATGCGGAGTGCTACTTGGCATAATTTCAATGCAAATCTTCTTAATTGTGATATGAATATTCAGATTCGAAAGATTCAAGACAAAAGTTTATATTGACATAAAAATAATAATACTTCAAGCATACTAACAAAGCAATTATGTCTTCTCAAAATAACATGGCCAAAGAAAGTTATCCCTACAAAATCATATAGTCTGGCTATGCTCTATCTTCACCACACAAAGTATTTAAATCATGCACAACCCTGATGACAAGCCAAGCAATTGTTTCATACTCTAACTTTTTCAAAACTTTTTCAATCTTCACGCAATACATGAGCGTGAGCCATGGATATAGCACTATAGGTGGAATAGAATGGTGGTTGTGGAGAAGACAAAAAGGAGAAGATAGTCTCACATCAACTAGGCGTATCAACGGGCTATGGAGATGCCCATCAATAGGTATCAATGTGAGTGAGTAGGGATTGCCATGCAACGGATGCACTAGAGCTATAAGTATAAGAAAGCTCAAAAAGAAACTAAGTGGGTGTGCATCAAACTTGCTTGCTCATGAAGACCTAGGGCAATTTGAGGAAGCCCATCATTGAAATATACAAGCCAAGTTCTATAATGAAAGATTCCCACTAGTATATGAAAGTGATAACATGAGAGACTCTCTACTATGAAGATCATGGTGCTACTTTGAAGCACAAGTGTGGTAAAAGGATAGTAACATTGTCCCTTCTCTCTTTTTCTCTCATTTTTTTATTTGGGCTTTTTCTCCTTTTTTATGGCCTCTTTTTATTTGGGCTTCTTTGGCCTCTTTTTTTCATCCGGAGTCTCATCCCGACTTATGGGGGAATCATAGTCTCCATCATCCTTTCCTCACTGGGACAATGCTCTAATAATGATGATCATCACACTTTTATTGTTCTTACAACTCAACAATTACAACTCGATACTTAGAACAAAATATGACTCTATATGAATGCCTCCGGCGGTGTACCGGGATATGCAATATGACAATGATGGAGTGTGTCATAATAAATTGAACGATGGAAAGTTGCATGGCAATATATCTCGGAATGGCTATGGAAATGCCACAATAGGTAGGTATGGTGGCGGTTTTGAGGAAGGTATATGGTAGGTGTATGATACCGGCGAAAAGTGCGTGGTATTAGAGAGGCTAGCAAAGGTGGAAGGGTGAGAGTGCGTATAATCCATGGACTCAACATTAGTCATAAAGAACTCATATACTTATTGCAAAAATCTAGAAGTTATCAAAGCAAAGTATTATGCGCATGCTCTTAGGGGGATAGATTGGTAGGAAAAGACCATTGCTCATCCCCGACCGCCACTCATAAGGAAGACAATCAATAAATAAATCATGCTCCGACTTCATCACATAACGGTTCACCATACGTGCATGCTACGGGAATCACAAGCTTTAACACAACTATTATTTAAATTCACAATTACTCAACTAGCATGACTCTAATATTATAACCTCCATATCTCAAAACAATTATCATGCTTCAATCTTTTCTAAGTATTCAACACACTCAAAAGAAAGTGTCACAAATCTTGAATACCAAGCATATTATTATTAAGTAAATTACCATGCTATTAAGAGACTCTCAAAATAATTTAAGTGAAGCATGAGAGATCACTAGTTTCTTTAAAACAAATCCACCACCGTGCTCTAAAAGATCTAAGTGAAGCACATAGAGCAAAATTACATAGCTCAAAAGATATAAGTGAAGCACATAGAGTATTCTATCAAATTTTAATTCATGTAGGTGTGTACAGCAAGGATGATTGTGGCATGCTAAAACACAAAGACAAAAATAATACAAGACGCTCCAAGCAAAACACATATCATGTTGGTGAATAAAAATATAGCTCCAAGTAAATTATCGATGGAAGTGGACGAAAGAGGGGATGCCTTCTGGGGCATCCCCAAGCTTTGACTTTTTGGTGTCCTTGGATTATCTTTGGGGTGCCACGGGCATCCCCAAGCTTAGGCTCTTGCCACTTGAGGGAGTCCTGGATTAGGGGGTGTTCGGGTAGCTGGACTATACCTTCAGCGGGACTCCAGGACCATGAAGATACAAGATTGAAGACTGCGTCCCGTGTCCGGGTGGGACTTTCCTTGGCGTGGAAGGCAAGCTTGGCGATGCGGATATTCAAGATCTCCTACCATTGTAACCGACTCTATGTAACCCTAACCCTATCCGGTTTCTATATAAACCGGAGGGTTGTAGTCCGTAGGACAACAACACAATCAACTCCATATACAACAATCATACCATAGGCTAGCCTCTAGGGTTTAGTCCCCTTGATCTCGTGGTAGATCTACTCTTGTACTACCCATATCATCAATATTAATCAAGCGGGACGTAGGGTTTTACCTCCATCAAGAGGGCCCGAACCTGGGTAAAACATCGTGTTCCCTGCCTCCTGTTACCATCCGGCCTAGACGCACAGTTTGGGACCCCCTACCCGAGATCCGCCGGTTTTGACACCGACATTGGTGCTTTCATTGAGAGTTCCTCTGTGTCGTCGCCTTTAGGCCCGATGGCTCCTTTGATCATCAACAACGATGTGGTCCAGGGGGAGACTTTTCTCCCCGGACAGATCTTCGTCTTCGGTGGCTTCGCTCTGCAGGCCAATTTGCTCGGCCACCTGGAGCAGATCGAAAGCTACGCCCCTGGCCATCAAGTCAGGTTTGGAAGCTTAAACTACATGGCTGATATCCGCCGAGACTTGATCTTTGACGGGCTCGAGCCACGGCCAAGCGTGCCACACTATCTCGAGGGGCATGATCTAGCTCTGCCCCCGGACAGTGTCCTGGAGGCCGCACACGCATCGGTTCCGACCCCTAACTCAGAGCCTATTGCGCCAATTGAGGATGAGCGGTTGGACGACACCTCGGGGGCTGCAATCCTGAAAGCGACCGAGCCGAACGCTAGCCCCGCACTCTGCACGACCCGTGACTCCGAGGATCCGGACTCCTCCCCGGACTCCGAACCCCCCGCGCCCCTGCCAATCAAATCCGATTGGGCGCCGATAATGGAGTTCACCGCTGCAGACATCTTTCAGCACTCGCCTTTTGGCGATATCCTGAACTCTCTCAAGTCTCTCTCCTTATCAGGAGAGCCCTGGCCAAACTACGGTCAGCGAGGATGGGATACAGACGATGGAGAAATTCAAAGCCCACCCACCACCCACTTGGTAGCCACTGTCGACAATTTAAACGACGTGCTCAACTTCGACTCCGGAGACATCGACAACATGGATGATGATGCAGGAGATACCGACGAACCAACGCCCATAGGGCATTGGACAGCCACCTCATCTCACGATGTGTACATGGTGGATACCCCTAAAGGAAGCGACAACGAGGAAAAAGGGGATGGGACGGGAGATTGACCCCCCAAAAAGCAATCAAAGCATCGGCGTAAACACCGACCCCAAGCCCCGCCTCGACAAAAACCCAGCCATAGAGCAGGGCGAGCCGGTAGACGACGAGCAGGCCTTAGAGCAACCGTCCGAACAGGGCAATACGGATAGAGAAACTGAACATCCCTCCTCTGGCGAAAACGGCATTCCAGATGACCTCACGTCGGATAAACCTATGAGGCAGAAGAATCTCCATGAGAGGCTCGTTGCAACTGCACGCAGCCTAAAAAAGCAGAAGCGGAAGCTAAAAATAGCGGAAGATGCACTCCAGATTAGATGGAGCAAAGTAATCAATACCGCAGATAAATACAGCGACAGTCGCCGCACTAAAAGCTATCCGAAAAGAAAGCTACTGCCTGAATTCGACGAAGAGGCCCTAGAGCCCTCGCATTCAAAAAATGAGAAAGCCACACGGTCGGATAGACGACCCCATAAAGCGGCAAGCGGCGCCGCACTTAAATCGGCATGCGACCCACCTAAGGATTCGCATCATGGCCCAGTTAGGTCCATTTATGGGCCAAGAAAGCAAGCTCTCGTAAGCAATGCAATAAAGCCATCATCAGAATCCGGCACACCCAAATACAGGGGCGCCGCACACCCCCTATGTTTCACCGATGAGGTCCTGGACTATGAATTTCCAGAGGGATTCAAACCCGTAAACATAGAGGCATATGATGGAACAACAGACCCTGGAGTCTGGATCGAGGATTATATCCTCCACATACACATGGCTAGAGGAGATGATCTCCACGCCATAAAATATTTACCCCTTAAGATTAAAGGGCCAGTCCGGCATTGGCTTAAAAGCCTTCCTGAAAACACAATTGGAAGTTGGGAAGAGCTCGAGGATGCTTTCCGAGCAAATTTTCAAGGGACCTATGTCCGCCCTCCGGATGCAGACGATCTTAGTCACATAACTCAACAGCCCGGAGAATCAGCTCGGCAGTTTTGGAATAGATTCCTCACTAAAAAGAATCAGATAGTCGACTGTCCGGACGCCGAAGCCCTAGCAGCTTTCAGGCATAACGTCCGAGATGAATGGCTCGCCAGACACCTCGGCCAAGAAAAGCCAAGAACAATGGCCGCACTAACAAGCCTCATGACCCGCTTTTGTGCAGGAGAGGACAACTGGTTGTCAAGGTGCAGCCCCAGCGACCCAAGTACATCCGAAACTAGGGATGGAAACGGAAAACCGCGACGCAACAAGGACCATCGCCGGACTAAGGAAAAAAGTCCAAAGAGCACGGCAGTCAATGCCGGATTCAAAGGTTCACGACAAAATCAGACAAAACCACCCCTCCAGGATAACAGGGACGATCCATCCAACTTAAATAAAATCCTGGACAGGATATGCCAGATACACAGTACTCCCAGGAAGCCTGCTAACCATACCCACAGAGATTGTTGGGTTTTCAAACAATCCGGCAGACTCAATGCCAAACACAAGGGGCTCGACACACCAAGCGAAGACGAGGACAAACCCCAAAAGCAGAGCACCAAGAAACAAAAGAACTTCCCACAAGAAGTAAAAAACAGTGAACTTACTTCACATAACAAAACGTGCGGCGCCCATAAAGGTACGCACCACATGGCCTATCCCCAAAGGGTCCCGCCACTGGTTGTCAAAACCAATCATCTTCGATCAGCTAGATTATTCTAGAAATATCAAGAATGCAGGCTGGACTGCCTTGATACTTGATCCAATAATTGGCGGACTCCGGTTTTCAAATGTCCTTATGGACGGCGGCAGTGGACTAAACCTGATGTATCAGGATACAATCCATCACATGGGGATAAACCCAGCAAGAATCTGCTGCAGCAAAACCTCCTTTCAAGGGGTAACACCTGGTCCGGACACCCATTGTATGGGTTTTCTCTGGCTCGAAGTTATATTCGTCTCTGCCGATAACTTCCACCGCGAAAATCTGACCTTCCATATCGTCCCGTTCTCAAGTCGCTATCAAGCACTACTGGGACGCGAAGCTTTCGCCCGCTTTAACGCAATACCGCATTATGCATCTCTCACGCTTAAGATGCCTGGTCCACGAGGCATCATCTCTTTGAATGGGAAGCGCTAAAGTGCGCCTCCCCAAGCGGAGGACTGTGCGGCCGCTTTGACAGCCCCACAGTAAAATGGCCTCACCGGCCAAAAAAAAACTCCGAAATAGGTCATTAAAGACCACGAACGCGGATAGACGACTTCGGGACAAAATCATCATTGATGCAGGCTTAGTGGCCACATACCCCCACTAGGGGCTCCATGCATATACAATAAGAGACAATAAAGCTCAATTTTATATATTTTACTTTATACTTTGTTTATTTTAAACTTTTGTTCGGCACGACCCGTTTTCAACTCAGTTCCTCTCTTTTACAGATGAACGTCGTGCGGCGCCCGTCCAGGATACGGCACAACGGAGACACAGGCGCAGACGTGCAGTAGGGACCCGTCCTAAAGGATTCTTTTTAGATTAAGACCCTGTGTAAACCTTTTTTACTGTCTCTTGTTGATACACATCCCCTAGTTTTTTCTGATATAACCAAAGGAGGAGCCTGGCGTCTTGGCATGTGGCCACGTCAGAATTTTTTGCACGTACCTGGACACTAGGGGCTTTTTTAATAAAGAGTGTTGTTTCGCCCGCACTCATAAAGACCGAACACCTTAGGGAGTGTTCGGCGTCGCGAGTTTTGGCATTATATGCATCAGCTCCGAATCATGTCTTTGGTCAAATGTTGGGTTGCCCGGCTCCTGAGTTCGGCTACCTTACGTTCCGCTCTATCGGCTAAGGTAGCACCAGGAGAACTACTGCGATTGTGCCCCTGTTCGGCCGGGCGAGCACCTTAGTAGAGAAAGCCGAAAACTGACTGTCATGATGTAGCGTGAGACTGGTAAGCCACTCGATGACCTATCGGAATCTATCGGATTCCTCCGCTTTAACGAAGGGCCGCTTCCCGGTCAGGCACATACACGCCCCGAACTCGGGCGAGCACAGTCGCCACCAAGAGGCTACCTAAATAGTCTCGCTGTCAAGCTCCTATGGCTAAGTGAAAGTGTTAAAGCATTATAGTCCGGTTGCCTGGCCCGCTGCGCTATCACCTCCTTTGTAGGACCAAGACGTTGGGTTAAGTGTGAAAATGCGTCTTCTGCGAGCACCCCCGCACTATGTGCGTGGGGGCTGAAGCCAACGACTGCCATCTTTCAGATTATATATATATATATATATATATATATATATATATATATATATATATATATATCTTAAAACGGCCGCACAGGAGGTGTTCCCAATACTTGAAGGCACAAGTATAAAAAGGCCACTACAGTTTATGAAAATATTACTTTACAATTACATATGCTATCATAACATAGCATCTTTCGAGCACTGCGTCTCTATTACACGAGCGCCTTCAAGGACTTCCTGAAAATAGTGCTCGGAGGGTACTCAGCTTTTGTCCGAATCTCGGGACGCAACAACGGTGGTCTCCATCTCTGCCCAGTATGTCTTGACACGGGCAAGAGCCATCCTTGCGCCCTCTATGCATGCTGACCTCTTCATTGCATTAATACGCGGCACCGCATCAAGGAATTGCTGCACCAAGCTGAAATAACTCTTCGGCTCCGATCTCCCCGGCCACAAATGACCCATGACGTACTTCATGGCAAGTCTAGACAACCTATTCAGTTCGGCCCATTGAGCCAAACGATCGTCCACTGCCAGTGGACACTCTGGATTGTGAAACTGCGACCAGAAAAGCTTTTCCACTTCGCGATCTTTCTGATCTTGAAAGTGTTCGGTCGCATCAGCAGCACTCGCTGCCAAATCCAGATAGGTATCCTCCACACTCCACATCCGGTCCAACGGAGCAAACTTCGGATCGCAAAATTTCCTTCGCAGCATAAACGGCTTTCCAGCCGTAATCTGTTCGGCCTGACACACCTCCTCCTTCGCAGCTCTCATCGCAGAGCGCGCGTCCTTGGTATTGGCAACGGCCTTCTCTAAGTCCGTCCATTTCGCCTGATCTTCTTTCTCAAGAAGTCTGCAACGGTCTACAGCACTCTTTAACTTTTCAGCCATCTCGACCATCTCTTCCTTGCTTCGGCAATGAGCAGCCTGTTCGGCTCTCAGCTCTTCAAGGGCTTTCTTGGCAGCCGCATCATTTTCTCTGGCTTGTTCTTTAGCTCGGGTAAGTTCTGCCCTAAGACTCTCCACGGCAGCCGCACCATCTGCGTCAAGCACACACAACGTAAGACACTGGCATAAAACTCTTCTTACCCGATGCCGCCCGAGGAATTACATACCTTGAGCCTCATCAAGCCGCTTGCTGACAAGCGCGATGTCGGCATCTGCCACGTCCAGTTGCCGCTTTAGTTCGGCAAAATCATCAGTTCGGCTCGATTCCGGACACCCTGCCGCCTACATTCAAAGGCGACATCTTAGACCTAGGATTATGATCCTCCACATGCCATCATTTCTTGACGACGCGCAGAGTCTCAGGGGCTACTATCTACACAGGGCGCATCTTATTCATGCGCAACTGACAAAAGTGTACATTATCTAATGTACCTCAAAACCCGCCAGTAAACTTTTGACGGCCTCATGCAATCCGCTCTCTGCGGAGGAGATCCTTTCAATCACCGTGCCCATCAATGCACGGTGCTCCTCCGAGATAGAAGCTCGCCCCAACAGAATCTTTAGCTCCTCCGGCCGAGCACCAGATGGTGTTGGACTTGTCCCACGACCTCTTTCGAAGGCCGGACGCGGAGAACCTCGGGGGGCCACATAGCTATCTTCCGCCCTTGCCGGATTCGGAGAAACCCTCCGCGATGACACCTCAGGGTCGCCCACCTTGCTAGGCGGCACGGCAGGGGGAGGCGTCCCGCTCTCCATCATCTCCGGAAGAAGATCCCCCGAAGACGAGCTCTGCTGAGAAGGGCTGACGTCCGAGCTACAAGGTAAAAATTTGGTTAATCTTCTCGGATATAAATCAAGGATTTCCCTCATCCCTCAAAAGTAAAATCTTTCTCTACTTACGGCTCGCTGGAGGGCTGATCCCCTTGAGGGCGTAGTCCGACCGAGGAATTCCCCGGCGTCGGACCCTCTGGCGAGGATTTTTTTCCCCGCTTCGAGGCCATGGTTTCCGGGTCGTCAGAGGCGGCTCTCTTCTTCCCCTTAGGAGAGAAATTGTCGGTTCCTCCCTTCGGAGCAGCCTCCTTCGAGGAGGCCATAGTTTCCCTGTCCTCCCCCTTGCTTCCTTCCAAAGGCATTATGTCCAGCATCCTGACCAGCATGGGATCCGGCCTGGTTTCGGGAAGGGGAGCCGGACACCTGATCAGCTTTGCCTTCGCTATCCACTCCTGTTTAAAAGGACGACTCTTTTAGGGGCAATTTTATGACAATTATACGGATAGAAGGTCCGGGCACAAGGTTGCTTACTTGAGTATTCGGGCGATTGCAACTTAGGCCTGTGTCCTCGGTTAAATCCGGACACATCTCTTGTGATCCGAAGAATAGTTTGTACATCTCCACGGGCGTTGCACCCATGAAATTCTGGAGAGCCCGCGGTCCCTCTGGACTAAACTCCCACAGGCGAAGGGAGCGACGTTTGCCGGGCAATATTCGGCGAATCAGCATGACCTGCGTCACCTTGACCAGGCTGAGGTCTCCTTCCAAGAGATCCTTAATGCGGCCCTATAACAAGGGAACGTCTTTGGGAAAACCCCAATCTAACTCTCTGTTAACCCATGACGCTAGCCATGGTGGGGGACCCGAGCGAAAGGCAGGAAGCGCCACCCACTTGGTGCTCCGGGGAGTGGTGATATAAAACCACTCTCGTTGCCACAAGCCTAGCTCCTCTTGAAAAGAGCCCTCGGGCCATGGAGCATCAACATTTTTGCTTATAACAGCGCCTCCGCACTCTGCGTGCCGTCCCTTGATCATCTTCGGCTCCACTTTGAAAGTCTTGAGCCATAATCCAAAGTGAGGGGTATCACGGAGGAACACTTTGCATACAATGATAAACGAGGAGATATGGAGGATGGACTCCGGAGCTAAGTCGTGAAACTCCAGCCCGTAATAAAACAGCAGTCCCCTCACAAAGGGATCCATCGGGAAGCCTAACCCCCGAAGGAAGTGAGACACGAACACTACGCTCTCACCGGGCTGGGGACTGGGGATAGCCTGCCTTTGAGCAGGCAACCTGTGCGAAATTTCAGAGGTCAAGAACTTAGCCTCTCTCAACTTTAGCACGTCCTCCTCCGTGACGGAGGAGGGCATCCATCGGCCTTGAAGGTCAGAACCGGACATTGTCGAAGGTCCGAAGCGCCTGGAATCTAGAGCCTAGGGTGTTGGAACTCAAGGCGACGGGCGAACTCGCTTGAGATTGAAAAAAGGAGTAAGGCCCTGGTCTCTTTATAAGAGGTTGAATACCAGGAGCCCTCCCCGTAACCGTTTGGGACTCGCCATTAATCGAGAAAACATGCTAACGGACATGATTGGGTTACCCACGTCCGTATTAATGAGAATCCCATGAAAGGGGGGCACACGATCTCTGCTTTGACAAGACGTGCCAAGGAAACTGCCTCGCAAAACACGCTGAGGTGGAAAGGTGAAATCGATTCGAGTAAAGGACTTGGCTGTAGTGAGATGACGCACTGCGGAATACGTCAGCAGATTTGATTTGTGTTAATATTATTCTCTCTATGGCAATATGTGGAAAGCTTATTTTGCAGAGCCGGACACTACTCTTGGTGTTTACAATCTTCTATGAAGGACTTGGAGGAGGAACCCGCCTTGCAATGCCGAAGACAATTTGCGCGCCGGACTCGTCGTCATTGAAGCCTGGTTCAGGGGCTACTGAGGGAGTCCTGGATTAGGGGGTGTTCGGGTAGCCGGACTATACCTTCAGCCAGACTCCAGGACTATGAAGATACAAGATTGAAGACTACGTCCCGTGTCCGGGTGGGACTTTCCTTGGCGTGGAAGGCAAGCTTGGCGATGCGGATATTCAAGATCTCCTACCATTGTAACCGACTCTATGTAACCCTAACCCTATCCGGTGTCTATATAAACCGGAGGGTTGTAGTCCGTAGGACAACAACACAATCAACTCCATATACAACAATCATACCATAGGCTAGCTTCTAGAGTTTAGCCTCCTTGATCTCGTGGTAGATCTACTCTTGTACTACCCATATCATCAATATTAATCAAGCAGGACGTAGGGTTTTACCTCCATCAAGAGGGCCCGAACCTGGGTAAAACATCGTGTTCCCTGCCTCCTGTTACCATCCGGCCTAGACGCACAGTTCGGGACCCCCTACCCGAGATCCGCCGGTTTTGACACCGACACCACTCCTTGTTCCATGATCCATCAAAAGAATTCACCCAAAACTTGAAAACTTCACAACACAAAACTTAAAGTAGAAAACTTGTGAGCTCCATTAGCGAAAGAAAACAAAAGACCACTTCAAGGTACTGTAATTAACTCATTCTTTATTTATATTGGTGTTAAACCTACTGTATTCCAACTTCTCTATGGATTATAAACTATTTTACTAACCATAGATTCATCAAAATAAGCAAACAACACACGAAAAACAGAATCTGTCAAAAACAGAACAGTCTGTAGTAATCTGTAGCTAGCGCAAGATCTGGAACCCCAAAAATTCTAAAATAAATTGCTGGACGTGAGGAATTTATCTATTACTCATCTGCAAAAATAATTAACTAAATATAACTCTCCAAATAAAAATGACAGCAGTTCTCGTGAGCGCTAAAGTTTCTGTTTTCTACAGCAAGTTCAACAAGACTTTCCCCAAGTCTTCCCAGCGGTTCTACTTGGCACAAACACTAATTAAACACAAAAAACACAACCAAAACAGAGGATAAATAATTTATTTATTACTAAGCAGGAGCAAAAGGCAAGGAATAAAAATAAAATTGGGTTGCCTCCCAACAAGCGCTATCGTTTAACGCCCCTAGCTAGGCATAAAAGCGAGGATAGATCTAGGTATTGCCATCGTTAGTAGGCAATTCTTCGATGAGGCATCTATTTCCCTTAGGAGTTTCTTTATTTCTAGTGATTATCAAACTTTTAGGCACAAGATCGAAAAATTCATTTGTAGCAATTGGTTCCTTAATGATAGCAAAAAGATTGGGATGAATACTTATAGATTTAAGATCCGCAGTTTCCTTACTAGATGATTCTTGTTTTTAGGAACATACATAAGCTTGGCAATTTTAGTCGGAGGACTTGGAGTATTCTTTACGGAAGAAAAAGCGGTTCCCAAGTTTGTAATGATACCCTCAAGTTTATCAATTCTAGTAGAATCTAAGTTTATCTTCTCATTAACTATGGGTTCCTTTTCCTTAATATTTTTCAAAGTCATTCCTACCTTAGATCCATATTGAGTAATTTGATTGTGGATCTTTTTATCTAGATTTTCAATTAATTCAATAGTAGCAACTTTATTTTCAATAATTTCAAGTCTTTGCATAACATGCTCCAAAGTTAACATGGTTCCATTAACCAAAAGAGGTGGTGAGCCAAATAAATCTAACATAGCATTATAAGAATCAAAAGTATGGCTACCCAAGAAGTTCCCTCCGATAATGGTATCGAGGATATATCTATACCAAGGATTAACACCTACATAAAAATTGCGGAGAAGAACTAAGGTATATTGCTTCCTGGTAGATCTATTTTGAGCATTGCAAATTCTATACCAAGCATCTTTTAGATTTTCTCCCTCCCTTTGTTTAAAATTTAGAACTTCACTCTCGGGAGACAACGGAGAAGATATGAGACTAGCCATGACGACAAGCAAACAAACTAGCACACAAGCAAATGAAAAGGCAAGCGGAAAGGAGAGGGAGGATAGAGAGAGAGGGCGAATAAAACGGCAAGGGTGAAGTGGGGGAGAGGAAA
The DNA here is from genome assembly GCA_034509565.1 of Triticum monococcum. Classification (NCBI taxonomy): domain Eukaryota; kingdom Viridiplantae; phylum Streptophyta; class Magnoliopsida; order Poales; family Poaceae; genus Triticum; species Triticum monococcum. The sequence continues at coordinate 598,062,197 of CM067844.1, forward strand.
ACGAGAGGCAAATGGCAGGTAATGTAATGCGAGAGATATGGATTGTGATGGGTACCTGGTATGTTGACTTTTGCGTAGACTCCCCGGCAACGGTGCCAGAAATCCTTCTTGCTACCTCTTGAGCTTGCATTGGTTTTCCCCGAAGAGGAAGGGATGGTGCAGCAGAGTAGCGTAAGTATTTCCCTCAGTTTTTGAGAACCAAGGTATCAATCCAGTAGGAGGCCACGCTCAAGTCCCTCATACCTGCACAAAACGATAGCTACTCGCAACCAACGCGATTAGGGGTTGTCAATCCCTTCACGGTCACTTACGAGAGTTAGATCTGATAGATATAATATTTTTGGTATTTTTGGAATAGAGATGCAAAGTGAAAAGTAAAAGGCAAAGTAAAAAAGCAAAGCAAGATTAAAGTGATGGAGATTGATATGATGAGAATAGACCCGGGGGCCATAGGTTTCACTAGTTGCTTCTCTCAAGAGCATAAGTATTCTACGGTGGGTGAACAAATTACTGTTGAGAAATTGACAGAATTGAGCATAGTTATGAGAATATCTAGGCATGACCATGTATATAGGCATCACGTCTGTGACAAGTAGAATGAAATGATTCTGCATCTACTACTATTACTCCACTCATCGACCGCTATCCAGCATGCATCTAGAGTATTAAGTTAAAAACAGAGTAATGCCTTAGGCAAGATGACATGATGTAGATAGATAAATTCATGCAATATGAAATAAACCCCATCTTGTTATCCTCGATGGCAACGATGCAATACGTGCCTTGCTGCCCCTTCTGTCACTGGGAAAGGACACCGCAAGATCGAACCCAAAGCTAAGCACTTCTCCCATGGCAAGAACTACCAATCTAGTTGGCCAAACCAAACAGATAATTCGAAGAGACTTGCAAAGATAACCAATCATACATAAAAGAATTCAGAGAAGATTCAAATATTATTCATAGATAGACTTGATCATAAACCCACAATTCATCGGTCTCAACAAACACACCGCAAAAAGAAGATTACATCGAATAGATCTCCACAAGAGAGGGGGGAACTTTGTATTGAGATCCAAAAAGAGAGAAGAAGCCATCTAGCTACTAACTATGGACCCGAAGGTCTGAGGTAAACTACTCACACTTCATCGGAGAGGCTATGATGATGTAGAAGCCCTCTGTGATGACGGCCCTCTTCGATGGAGCTCCGGAACAGGCCCCAAGATGGAATCTCGTGGATACAGAAAGTTGCGGCGGTGGAATTAGGTTTTTGGCTCCTGTTCTGATCGTTTGGGGGTACGTAGGTATATATAGGAGGAAGGAGTACGTCGGTGGAGCACCGAGGGGCCCACGAGGCAAGGGGCGCGCCCTAGGGGGGTGCCCCCCACCCTCGTGACCGCCTCTCTGATGCCTTGGCGTAGGGTCCAAGTCTCCTGGATCACGTTCGGTGAGAAAATCACGTTCCCGAAGGTTTCATTCCGTTTGGACTCCGTTTGATATTCCGTTTCTTCGAAACACTGAAATAGGCAAAAAACAACAATTCTGGGCTGGGCCTCCGGTTAATAGGTTAGTCCCAAAAATAATATAAAAGTGGAAAATAACGCCCAATATAGTGCAAAACAGTAGATAATATAGCATGGAGCAATCAAAAATTATAGATACATTGGAGACGTATCAGGTTCCAATGACATTGTGGTTCCCTGTCGGTCTTGGCACCAATCTCCACACTTTGTTGCGCTCGAAGTTGTTGAGTTCTTCATGCATGGCATTGAGCCAATCCGGATCTTTGAGTGCTTCATAGACCTTGTGGGGTTCGACACAAGAGACAAACGCGTGATGCTCACAATAGTTTGCTAATTGTCTACGAGTGCTTACCCCCTTTCTTAAGCTTCCAAGCACATTCCTCATGAGATGATCCTTGGTGGAGAGCTTGGAAGCAACCTTGGCGGCACGACGCTCCAATTCCTCCTCGGGGGTGAGACGAGAAGTGGTCACTTGATCATCTTGAGCGTCGTCTTGAGCTTGTTCTTGTTCTTGAACTTGCTCGAAGGAGAGAACTTGACCTTGGGCATCACTTGGTGTGTCAACACCGTCTTGAGCATGATCTTGCCCTTGGTCTTGTTCTTGAGGATGAGGGCCTTCATGTTGTTCTTCGAAAGCGTGTGGGCCTTGGGTTGGTGATGGCTCCACTTGAGTGGAGGATTGTCCTTCTCCTTCGTCCACAAGGGGTTCCTCAATGGGTAGGATAAAGCCAACACTCATTCTTCTTATGGCTTGAGGAGGAATTTCATCACCTACATCACAAGTGCCACTTTGCTCCACTTGGGGGCCGTTATTTCAATCAAACTCCACGTTACACGTCTCCTCAATAAGTCCCGTGGATTTATTGAGGACACGGTAAGCATGAGAGTTTGTAGCATAACCAACAAATATGCCCTCATAAGCTCTAGCTTCAAATTTAGACAACCGAACACCTTTCTTGAGAATGAAACACTTACACCCGAACACCCGAAAGTACTTGAGGTTGGGCTTGTTACCGGTGAGTATCTCATATGGAGTCTTGTTCAAGCCCTTGCGGAGGTAGAGCCGATTGGATGCATGACACGCGGTGTTGATGGCTTCGTCCCAAAAGTTTTATGGAGACTTGAACTCCGCCATCATGGTCCTTGCCGCATCCATCAACGTCCGGTTCTTCCTCTCCGCAACGCCGTTTTGTTGAGGGGTGTAAGGTGCGGAATATCGATGCTTGATCCCCTCATCACTAAGAAACTCATCCAAGGTGTAGTTCTTGAACTCGGTGCCGTTGTCGCTTCTTATTGTCAAGATCTTTGCATTGTGTTGACGTTGTGCTTCATTTGCAAAGTCAATGATGATTTGTTGGGTCTCGCTCTTCCTCTTGAAGAAATACACCCAAGTGTATCTTGAGTAGTCATCCACAATCACCAAGCAATACTTCCTACCCCCAAGACTATTGAAGGATGGAGGCCCAAAGAGATCCAAGGAAGGAGCTCCAAAGGCCTCTTTGAGTAAATGATAGTCGTGGGAGGGTGAGCCTTCTCATGTAGCTTTCCTTCGATACAAGCACTGCAAGCACGATCTTTAGCAAAACTAACATTCGTTAGTCCACGGACATGGTCCCCCTTGAGAAGACTTTGCAAAGATCTCATATTGACATGGGCTAGACGGCGATGCCAAAGCCACCCCACATCAACTTTAGCCATTAGGCATGTCGCGGTCTTAGTGGGTCGCTCCAAAAAGTTAATCACATATAGACCATTCTCGACATGCCCAACAAAGGCTACTTTAAGAGTCTTGCTCCACAAGAGGGCCACGATATCGATATCAAAGAAAGTGGCAAAGCCCATGATTGCAAGTTGACGAACGGAAAGTAAATTGTATGCAAGGGACTCAACAAGCATGACCTTCTCGGTCGTGAGATCATGAGAGATGACTACCTTGCCAAGTCCCAATACCTTAGAAGACGAGGCGTCACCCCACTCGACATTGGTGGGCATAGATGGAATCCTGTGCACGTCCACCACCAAGTCCTTGCTTCCGGTCATATGATTTGTATCTCCGCTATCGAGCAACCATGACCCCCCACCGGAAGCAAACTCCTACAAGAGATCAATGCTTGGTTTTAGGTACCCATTTTGTAATGGGTCCTTTGATGTTAGTAACAAGGGTCTTTGGAACCCAAATAGACCATTCAATGTACTCATGAGGAGAACCAACGAATTTGGCATAGACATGCCCATCACTAGCACGACATAATATATAAGATGGATTAAAGTCGTCGGCTTTGATGGAAGGGGTGGCATTGCCCTTTTTGACACCGCCACCCTTCGCATTGTTCTTCTTCTCCTTGGAAGCACTCTCTCCCTCCTTCACAAAGGTTTGCATGAGAGGAGGAGGTCTTTTGGTCTTGTCATTCTTCTTCTTGTTCTTGGACTCGGGCACGTACACAACCCCTTCCTTGGTCACAACTCCCTTTTGGTTGGTAAAGAGGTCGTTGAGGTTCTTCTTGCCTTGTATGCAAGTCGCAAGACCTTTCTCAAGTTGCACCTTTAGCTTAGCGTTCTCCTCAACAAGATGCACATGCTCATTACATGGGTTAGTAGCATTTGCATTATCAATTAACGTCATACGAGGAAAAGTGGCTTTTTCCTTGGTTAGCTTTACTTGAAGTTGGTCATGAGACTCTTTGAGGCTAGCATGAGCACCCTTCAAGACCTTGTGAGCCTTGTCAAGTAGATCAAACTCCTCTTTGAGTCTAGCAAGATCAACATCAAGTTCGGCCTTCTCGGAGTTTAGCACACGAGAAACAATGAGAACATGATCAAAATCTTTCTTTAACTTAGCATGATCAACGTTGTGTGACTCCTCAACAGCCAAACGAAGACCACACTCTTCATCAAGAGCATTGGAAAGATCTGAGATCTCATCGGCATAGTCACGACTATGCCCTTCCATCTTAGAGATGGTATCTTCGTGAGCCTCGATCATGTCATTGGCTTCACCAAGTTGTTCCAAGAGAGCAACAAAGTGCTTCTTGGATTTACCCTTAAGTTTGCACATAAAGGCATCAAACTCATTCACTTCCACATTAGCTCACTCATGTTCATCAATGCTATCCGTCAAAGAAGGATGATTAATGATGGTAGTTTTGATGTTGGAGGTTACCTTGTTGATGGCTTTAGCCATGAGGCACTTGGTGGTGATGCTCTCATTGGGTGAGTCGAAGAGAGACACCCGTGGAGTCGTCGCAATGGCAACTGAGGCCATGGCAACCGACTCACCATCTTCATCATCGTCATCATCCTCATTGTACTCTTCTTGTACCACTGATGCCTTGGGAGGAGTCTTCTTGGTGAAGTTGCTCTTGTTGGGGAACGACTTGGCATTGTCCTTTCGGATGAGCTTGCCACCATTGTCTTCCCTCTTCTCATACGGGCACTCCGCAACAAAATGACTCACATGCCACAAATTGTAGCAAGTCCTTAAACGTTGCTTGCTCTTTGTGCCACTTGAGTTGTTTTTGTTAAAGTTTGGTGAGGGAGTCCTGGATTAGGGGGTGTCCGGATGGCCGGACTATACCTTCGGCCGGACTCCTGGACTATGAAGATACAAGATTGAAGACTCCGTCCTATGTCCGGAAGGGACTTTCCTTGGCGTGGAAGGCAAGCTTGGCGATACGAATATGCAGATCTCCTACCATTGTAACCGACTTTGTGTAACCCTAACCCTCTCCGGTGTCTATATAAACCGGAGGGTTTTAGTCCGTAGGACAAGATACAGAACAATAATCATACCATAGGCTAGCTTATAGGGTTTAGCCTCTCCGATCTCGTGGTAGATCTAGTCTTGTACTACTCATATCATCAATATTAATCAAGCAGGACATAGGGTTTTACCTCCATCGAGAGGGCCCGAACCTGGGTAAAACTTCGTGTCCCTTGCCTCCTGTTACCATCCGGCCTAGACGCACAGTTCGGGACCCCCTACCCGAGATCCGCCAGTTTTGACATCGACATTGGTGCTTTCATTGAGAGTTCCTCTGTGTCGTCGCCGTCAGGCTTGATGGCTCCTACGATCATCGATAGTGATGCGGTCCAGGGTGAAACTTGTCTCCCCGGACAGATCTCTGTCTTCGGCGGCTTTGCACTGCATCCCAATTCACTTGGCCATCTGGAGCAGATCGAAAGCTATGCCCCTGGCCGTTAGGTCAGATTTGGAAGTTTAAACTACACGGCTAACATCCGCGGGGACTTGATCTTCGACGGATTCGAGCCACTGCCGAGCGCGCCGCACTGCCATGACGAGCATGATCTAGCTCTGCCGCCTAACAGTGCCCTGAAGGCCGCACCCGCATCGGCTTCGACCCTTAATTTGGAGCCAACTGCGCCGATCGAGGATGGGTGGATGGATGCCGCCTCGGGGGCAGCGATCCTAGCGACGATCAAGCCGAACACCAGCCCCGCAGTCCGTGAGACTCGTGATTCCAAGGAGCCGGACTCCTCTCCGGACTCCGAACCATTCGCGCCTCTGCCAATCGAATCCGATTGGGCGCCGATCATGGAGTTTACTGTCGTGGACATCTTCCAGCACTCGCCCTTTGGTGATATTATGAAATCACTAAAGTCTCTCTCTTTATCAGGAGAGCCCTAGCCAGACTACGGTAAGCGAGATTGGGATACAGTCGATGAAGAAATTCAAAGCCCACCCACCACCCACTTTGTAGCCTCTGTCGATGATTTAACCGACATGCTCGACTTCGACTCCGAAGACATCGACGGTATGGACGCTGATGAAGGAGACGATGAAGAACCAGCGCCTATTGGGCCCTGGAACGCCACCTCGTCACATGATGTATACATGGTGGACGCACCAAAAGATGACGACGAGGAGCGGAAGGACGCACCGAAGGCTTGTCCCCTCGAAAAGCAGTTAAAGCGGCAACGCAAGCGCCGCCCCAAATCCTGCCTCCACAGAAATAGCGATCACACAGACCCAGCGCTGGAGCAGGGCGAGCCACTGCCAGACAACAGTAATCCAGATAATCAAACCGAACAAACAAATCCTATCAAGGATAATGGTCCGGACGACATAACGCCGGACAGGCACCAGGGATGAACTGTCCAGCCTCAACAAAATTCTGGTCCAAGTATGTCAGATCCATAGTACCCTTGGTAAACCTGCTAATCATACCCATAGAGAATGTTGGGTCTTCAAGCAGTTCGGCAAGCTCAACGCCGTACATAAGGGGGAGGATACACCAAGTGAAGAGGAGGATAAGCCTCCCAAGCAAGACACGGCGGAACAAAAGAAATTTCCACCAGAAATCAAAACAGTAAACGTGTTTACACGTGAAAAAACAACACGACACTCCCAGGAAAATATACCCAAGTGCCTGTCACCGTGAAGTCCTGCCACTGGTCGTCTCAACCAATCACTTTCGACCATCGCGATTACTCAGCAAGTATCCGACACACAGGATGGGCTGCCCTGGTATTAGACCTAGTAATTGGCAGATATCACTTCACACGAGTCTTGATGGACGGCGGCAGCAGCCTAAACTTAATATATCAGGATACAATCCGCGGGATGGGGTTAGACCCAACACAAATTCGCCATAGTAATACTACCTTTAAAGGAGTAACGCTAGGCCCAGGGGCTCGTTGTACGGGCTCCCTCCTACTATAGGTTATATTCGGCTCCCCCGATAACCTCCGTCACGAGCATTTAACCTTCCACATCGCTCCGTTTCAAAGTGGCTATCAAGCACTGCTCGGACGCGAAGCTTTCTCTCGCTTTAATGCAATACCACACTACGCCTCCCTCACACCCAAGATGCCCGGTCCACGTGGCATCATTTTAGTGAACGGAAATATCAAGCGGTCTCTGCGCGCCGAAGAGAGTGCGGCTGCCTTGGCAGCCGCACACTAAAGGCGCCCAGACCAGTGAAAGCATCCAAATAGGTCGTCAAGACCTCAGACACAACTAATCAAGTTCGGCGCCGCTATTTATACCGAATAAGTGGTCACACCCCTATTTGTCAATACAAGGGGCTCAACGCACGCAGACAAGTGGCAATTTCTTATCATCTTGAATTATACATGGTTTCTTTCAAAACTATCTTTTTGCACGACAACTTTTTCACTTAACTTCCTCTCTTTTACAGACGATCATCGTGCTACACCCGTCCAGGATACGGCACAACAGAGACACAGGCGCACACGTGCAGCAGGGACCCGCTCCAAGGATTCTTTTTAGATTAAGACCCTGCGTAAACCTTTTTTACTGTCTCTTATTGATACATATCCACCGTTGAGAAGGATGCTGACGTCTTGGCATGTGGCCATGCCAAAACAATGCACGTACCTGGACACAAGGGGCTTCTTACAAAGGCCATTATTTAGGCCCGGTTTATACCACGAAGACCGAATACCTTAGGGGGTGTTCGGCATCGCGAGTTTGGCCCTATATGCATCAGCTCTGAATCATTGTCTTTGGTTAAATGTTGGGTTTGCCCGGCTCCTGTGTTTTGGTGCCTTACGTTCCGCTTTACCGGCTAAGGTAGCACCAGGAGTACCACTGCGATTGTGCCCTGGTTTATCCGGACGAGCACCTAGTAGAGAAAGCCGAAAACTGACTGTCATGATATAGCATGAGACTGGTCAACCACTCGATGACCTGCGGGAATGTTAGAATTCCTCCGCCTTAAGGAAGGGCCATTTTCCGGCCAGGCATGTACGCACCCCGGAATCGGGAGAGTGCGGAGCCACCAGGGGCTATCTAGCAGCCCCACTGTCAAACTCCAATGGCTAAGTGAAAGTGCTAAAGCATTATAGTCCAGTTGCCTCCCTCGCTCCGCTATCACCTCCTTAATAGGACCAAGACGTTGGGTTAAGTGTGAACACATGTTTTTGCGAGCACCTACGCATTATATGCGTGGGGGTTGAAGCCGACGACTGCAATCTTTCAGGTTATACACATGTATACATAAACGGCCGCCCAGGAGGCATCATATTACTTTCAGGAAAAAGTATAAAAATAGCCTTATAAAAATTTATAAATGCATTTCGCTTACAATGAGATTACATATCACTCAAACATAATATTTTTTGAGCACTGGGTCTCTATCAAACGAGCACCCTCAAGAACTTCTTCAAAGTAGTGCTCTGCAGCCCTTCGACCTATGGCCGAATCCCGCGCTGCAACAGTGGTAGCATCCATCTCCGCCCAGTATGCTTTAACACGGGCAAAGGCCATCCATGCGCCCTCTATGCACGCCGACCTCTTCATCGCATTAATGCGCGGCACCACGTCAAGGAACTGCTGCACCAAGCTGAAATAGCTGTTCGGTTTCGACCTTTCCGGCCATAGCTGATCCACAACAGACCTCATGGAGAGTCCGGACAACCTATTTAGTTCGGCCCATTCGACTAATTGGTCAGTCAATGAAAGCGGACGCTCGAGCGAATGGAATTGTCTCCAAAACAGCTGGTCTACTTCACGGTCTGTCTGACCCTGGAAATACTTGGCCGCATCGGCAGCGCTCGCCGCCAAATCCATATATACATCCTCCGAACTCCACAGCCGATCTAGAGGGGCATACTGTGGATCACCGAACTTCCTCCGCAACATAAAGGATTTCCCAGCTACAATATCCCCGGCTTCCCACAGCTCCTCCTTCTTTACCCTCATAGCAGAGCGGAGGTCCTTTCTCGTCGCAGCAGCCTTCTCAAGGTCCGATGCCTTTGTTTGGTTTTCCTTTTCAAGAACCCGGCGACGGTCGGCTGCGGCTTTTAATTCTATGTCCATCTTGGCCATCTTGTCTCGGCTCTTGCCATGCGCGGCCTTCTCGGCTCGCAACTCTTCGGCCGCCTTCAAAGCAGCCGCATTACCCAACCTCGCTTGTTCCTTGGCTCGGGCAAGTTCTGCCCGCAAGGCTTCAACAGTGGCAACTCCATCTGCAGTCACAACATATTAAAGATACTGGCATCATGCTGCTCTTCCTATGTGGCGTTTACCAGATAATGACACTTACCCTGTGCCTCGTCAAGCCTTTTGTTAACAAGCTCGATGTCGGCGTCTGCCGCATCCAACTGTCGTTCTAAATGGGCAAACTCGCTAGTCCGGCTAGCCACCGGAGCTTCCATCACCTGCACATAGAGGCAGTATGGTTATTACCTAGGAATATGATCCTCTGTTCGTTGTCATTTCTGACGACAACCAGAGTCTCAGGGGCTACTATCTACACAGGGCACACCTAGCATGTGTAGGACTATCATACATTCTTTTACGTACCTCAAAGCCTGTCAGTAGACTCATAAAAGCTTCATGCAATCCGCTTTCGGCGGACGATATTCTCTCCATCACCGTATTCATCAGCACACGGTGTTCATCTGAGATGGCCGCTCACCCCACCAACTCCCTCAGAACATCCGATCGCACACTAGAGGGTGCCGGACTCTTTTGTCTGCTCTCTTCGGGAGCCAAACACTGGAAGCTTCAGGGGTCAATGGGATTATCTTCTGGCCTCGCCGGACTCGGAGAGGCCCCCCGCGACAACACTTCAGGGTCGCCCGCTTCCAGAGTGGAGGGGTCCGGAGGAGGCGTTTCGCTCTCCATCATCTCTCGAAGAAGATCCCCCGAAGACGAGCTCATTTGAGAAGGGCTAAGGCCCGAACTGCAAAGATATATGCGGTGGTTATTTTCTCAGAAGAAAAAGATGGTATATCTATACTATTAAAGTATTTCGGGTCACTTATGACTCGCGGGAGAATTGATCCCCCCGCGGACTTTGTGCGGCAACAGCGCGCCCCAAGGTAGGACCCTCTGTGGGAGACTTCTTCTCCCGTTTGGAAGCTTCGGCTTCCGAATCCCCGGGCGCAGTCCTTTTCCTCTTCTGGTCGTCTTCCTTCATGGAGACGCTCGCTCCCTCGGTTAGAATGGGCAGTGTTGGGGGCCCGCGTCCGCCTGTATTATCCTCCACAGTATCTTCCTTCAAGGGCTCCGGGCAAGGTGCGGTCTGGAGCATCTTTTCCAATACCGGATTTTCCAAACCCTCAAGAAGGGGGGCCGAACACCGAATCAACTTCGCCTTTGTTAGCCAGTCCTGGTCAAAAAGCAAACTCTCAGAAATAACTTCGTAACAAAGGAGAGATAGTATGTTCGGCCGGAAGATGCCTTACCTGTTCGGCGGCGCGGTTACTACTCAGGCCCACGTCCTCGGTGATTTCCGGACACTCCACCTGAGGTCCGAAGAATGACTTGTACATCTCCTCGTGCGTCAGGCCGAGAAAATTTTGAATGACACGCGGTCCCTCGGGATTGAACTCCCACAGGCAAAGAGGCCGGCGTTTGCAAGGCTGGACTTGACGAACCAGCATAACTTGTATTACCGCAACCAAACTGAAATCTCCATTGAAGAGATCTCGAATGCAGCTTTGCAGTATAGGCACGTCCTTGGATGGACCCCAGCTCAGACCTTTGCTGATCCATGACATCAGTTGTGGTGGAGGTCCCGAGCGGAAAACAGGGGCGGCCGCCCACTTGGCACTTCTAGGAGCCGTGATGTAGAACCATTCCTGTTGCCACAATTCAGACACCTCTGGGATCGAACCTTTGGGCCACGGAGCTCCCGTCATCTTGCGTATTGAGGCACCTCCACACGCTGCATGTTGCCCCTCGATCATCTTCGGCTTTACTTCAAAGGTCTTGAGCCATAGGCCAAAGAGAGGGGTAACCCAGAGGGAGGCCTCGCACACGACAATAAATGTCGTGATATGAAGAAAGGAGTCTGGAGCTAGATCATGGAAGTCTAGCCCGTAATAAAACATCAAACCCCTGACGAAAGGATCGAGAGCAAGGCCTAGACCTCGGAGGAAGTGGGAGACGAACACGACGTTCTTGTTGGGTTCAGGGGTGGGGATGGCCTGCCCTCGGGGAGGCAGCCGATGCAAAATCTCGGCGGTCAGATATCTGGCCTCCCTCAACTTTTTGATGTCTTCTTCCGTGACGGAGGAAGGCACCCATCGGCCTTGAAGGCTAGATCCGGACATGACTGAAGGTTCGGAGCACCTGACCTAAACTTCGAGCGTTTGAGCTTGAGGTGGGGGAAGGATTCGATTGAGCACGGGAGGGGAAAATAAAAGTCGTGTCCCCTTTATAAAGAGGGTGAATATCAAGCGTCCTCTCCCGTGTCCGTTTGGACTTGCCTATAATCTAGGAGTCCTAGAAGCGGTTGGGTTACCCACGCCCGTATTGATGAGAATCCCGGAATAAGGGGACACGATCTCTGCTTTAACAAGACGTGCCAAGGAAACCGCCTCGCATGACGCGCTGAGGTGGGATAATAAAACGACTCGGATAAAGGCTTGGCCGTGGTGTGTCACACTACGGAATACGTCAGTAGATTAGATTTGTGTGAATATTATTCTCTCTATGGCAATATGTGGAAACTTATTTTGTAGAGCCGGACACTATCTTTGTGTTCAAAATCTTCTATGAAGTACTTGGAGGAGGAACCCGCCTTGCAATGCCGAAGACAATTTGCGCGCCGGACTCGTCGTCATTGAAGCCTGGTTCAGGGGCTACTGAGGGAGTCCTGGATTAGGGGGTGTTCGGGTAGCCGGACTATACCTTCAGCCAGACTCCAGGACTATGAAGATACAAGATTGAAGACTACGTCCCGTGTCCGGGTGGGACTTTCCTTGGCGTGGAAGGCAAGCTTGGCGATGCGGATATTCAAGATCTCCTACCATTGTAACCGACTTTGTGTAACCCTAACCCTCTCCGATGTCTATATAAACCGGAGGGTTTTAGTCCGTAGGACAAGATACAGAACAATAATCATACCATAGGCTAGCTTCTAGGGTTTAGCCTCTCCGATCTCGTGGTAGATATACTCTTGTACTACCCATATCATCAATATTAATCAAGCAGGACATAGGGTTTTACCTCCATCGAGAGGGCCCGAACCTGGGTAAAACTTCGTGTCCCTTGCCTCCTGTTACCATCCGGCCTAGACGCACAGTTCTGGACCCCCTACCCGAGATCCGCCGGTTTTGACACCGACATTCGGCCTTGAGTTTTTCTTGCTCCAAAATTGCCTTGAAGCAAGTGCCATGTGTTCATGATATGCATACTTTGTATCTTCGGGGTTGCTCTCCTCTTCTTCCTCTTCTTCTTCTTCTTCATCGCAGAGCTTGGCCTTCAAAGCAAGGTTGGGCTTCTTTGCCCTTTGAGAACGAAGCACCACATTGTCGGCGGTCTTGTCGAAAATGTTCATGGCCACAAACTCATCCAACACTTCGCTTGAGGTCAAAGTGTGGAAGTCCGGCCTTTGACGAATGACGGAGGACATGGCCTTGTGGTAGGGCATCATTGCCTTGAGGAATTTGCGCTTGATCCAATTGTCATCCGTCTCCTTGCTCCCATGATCTCGGAGTGAGATCGCGAGTTTGGTTACTCTCCGATAAAGCTCACGAGGTTCTTCATCTTCTTTCATTGCAAACTCATCGGCCTCATCTTGCACCACTTCATAGTTGGAGCGTTGAATGCTTGCGCTTCCCCGGTAGAGTGAGACAACACAAAGCCATGCGTCTTTGGCCAAGGCGAAGGGCCGAAGATGAGGTAGATCTTCAGGTGGAATTGCATCTTGAATGATGAAGAGAGCATTATCATTGAATTGATTATCCGCCGCTTCTCGAGGAGTGAAGTTGCTTAGATCATGCGGATAGAAACCTTCTTCAATGATTCTCCAAAGATTAGTGTTCACATGATTTAAATGACGTTTAAGCGGTAAACCCAAGAATCAAAGTCCTCATTTTTCACAATCTTCGGGGGAGGACCGGCATGATTCAAATGAGTAGAAGGAACCGGTCCACCATAAACAAGTGGTGGTTCCACATGAGCAAAGATGCCGGTGCCATTCTTACCACTAGAAGAAGGGGCCTTTTCACTACTAGCTTCCCCTTTATCGGAGGTAGCATCCGTCACCTTGTCGGTGGGATTACCCACTTTCAATGGTGCAGTGGATAGTTTAAGCCCTTCAAGGAATTTAGTAAACATGCTTTCAACCTCGGTCGTCATGGAGGTTTTCAATGTCTCCAAGGCCACATTGAACTCCTCACGAGAGATCGAGGTTCCCCCATCGCCCGTAGACGAGATCAGATTCACACCGGAGTTTTCCTCCACACCGTCTACGGTATCAACCATACTCTTCGGACGGTAAAGTCCTTAATAAAGAGACGAGGCTCTGATACCAATTGAAAGGATCGATATGGTTGACTAGAGGGGGGTGAATAGGCAACTAACAATTTTTAACCTTTCTTTACCAAATTAAACTTTGCATCAAAGTAGGTTGTCTAGATGTGCAACTAGGTGAGCAACCTATATGATGCAATAACAACAAACAAACAAGCAAGCAAGAGAAGTAACACTAAAGAGCTTGCACAAGTAAAGGTAAGAAATAACCAAGAGTGGATCCGGTGAAGACGAGGATGTGTTACCGAAGTTCCTTCCTTTTGAGGGGAAGTACGTCTCCGTTAGAGCGGTGTGGAGGCACAATGCTCCCCAAGAAGCCACTAGGGCCACCGTATTCTCCTCACGCCCTCACACAATGCGAGATGTCGTGATTCCACTATTGGTGCCCTTGAAGGCGGCGACCGGACCTTTACAAACAAAGTTGGGGCAATCTCCACAACTTAATCGGAGGCTCCCAATAATACCACGAAGCTTCATCACAATGGACTGTGGCTCCGTGGTGAGCTCAACCGTCTAGGGTGCTCAAACACCCAAGAGTAACAAGATCTGCTAGGGATAGGTGGGGGAATCGAAAATCTCTTGGTGGAAGTGTAGATCGGGGCCTTCTCAACCACTCCCGAGCAAATCAACAAGTTTGATTGGCTAGAGAGATAGATCGGGCCAAAATGGAGCTTGGAGCATTAATGGAGCTTGAGAGGGAAGAGGTAGGTCGACGGGGAAGAAGGGGGCCCCCTTTTATAGTGGGGGCAACAATCCAACCGTTGCCCCACTAAACAACCCCGCAGAGGGCGGTAGTACCGCTTGGGGGGGTACGTACTACCGCTGAGCCAGCGGTACTACCGTTCCAACTAGCGGTACTGCCGCGTAAAGGAGAGAAGCAGGGACCTGGACATAGAGGTGTACCACTGGTAGAAAAAGGGCCTATAGTCCCAGTTCGTAAGGGCCTTTAGTCCCGGTTCCTGAATCGGGACTAAAGTGTCGGTACTAATACCTCCCCCCTTTAGTCCCGGTTCAATCCAGAACCGGGACTAAAGGCCCTCCACGTGGGCAGTGCGCAGAGCCCAGGCAGGAGACCCTTTGGTCCCGGTTGGTGGCACCAACCGGGACCAATAGGCATCCACGCGTCAGCATTTCTGTGGCTGGGGTTTTAGTTTTTTTAATGGGGGGGGGGGTTTGGGGGTTTTGGGGGGTTAATTTAGGTGTTTCATATATTGTGTTAGCTAGCTATAATTAATAGAGAGAAGTGTCCTCTCTTATGTCCGTGCTTGGTCGACGCTACGTACTATACATACGTATAGAGAGGACTAGACACGCTGGCTAGCTAGTAAGCAAACGAAGGAAACAGAAGATCGTCATGAACATATATGCATACAGAGAGAAGTGATATCGACCACCTCTCCTACTCCGAGAGATTGGTCGAACAACAAGTTCTCGTATATCTATCTGACACTACCGGCTACATATATACAGTAATTATCTCTTACAAATATAATCATACGGACTCAGGTTTAACATAGAATTCTCCATCTTCAGGGATCACGTGGTCAAGAAAGAATGCCGCCAATTCCTCTTGAATTCCTCGCATGCGAGCTGGTGCTAGGAGTTCATCCTGCTTCCGAAACATCTAATTTAAAGAAGGGGGTCAATACATATATATATGAATGAATGAAACTCAACACAAATGATGGTAATAAAATAAAATTGTGAATATTGTTATTTACGTACTTCATATTGTTCGTCAGTGTAGCCCCGCTCACAGGTCGTGTGGCGGATGGACTCGCAAACATAGTATCCACAGAAATCATTCCCTTGTTCCTGCCACAACCACTTTACAAGAAATAGAGGTTAATCAAACTGATAAGCTGGAATGCCAAATGGTATTGATGAAACTAGCGCTTGAATGACTAGTAGATGCGCTTAAAATGCTACTATAGCTAGTACTTACTTTCGGGTGTCTAAATTGCAGCTCCTTCGGCAGCCCCGAGCTTTTCTGGTGAATTTTCTCCAAACCCTGCCGGACAAAGAAAACAATTACTTGATATATCAGGAAATGAACAAAGTTGCTGATATGGTGGATAATGATCGATTTAACTTACTTCTCGAGTATTTGAGTCATGTCTGCATAGTCCTTGGGATCTTTTCGTCTTGAGTCTAAGACGGTTACTAGTCCCTGCTCAAGCTTAATATGTAGGAGAATACAGTGGAAACTGCACACGCATGCATAACTCATCAATTACATTACTATAACCTTGACTAATATATAAGGGAAACCGAATACGCACAAGACAGTAACACTCACTTGAAGTTGTAAGGAAAGAGTATTATATCTTTGTTTTGATTTATTATCAACGATTGTAGCATGCTGGCCTCGGTTTCTGCGGCATGAAATTTAACCTGAGTTGCATCTATGAGATATGTGTTAATGAACCCAATATCACCGACTTGTCTTTTCTTCAATTCGACGATCTTCAATCTGCATAATATAGTGAGGATGATTATAAATACATGCAATGAAAGAGCTAAGCTATATAGAGAAACTTAATGACAGAAGTAGTACTACTTACAGACAGTAGCAGGCGACCGTTGTTTTATCGAGGGCCAATTGATTGAAAAACTGATAGAACTCCTCAAATGGAACAGGCAACAGATCAATTCCAACGAGGTCATGCTCCTTTTTAACTTTCAAATACAAAGTACTCCTCCCCCCAGAGTCTCTGCAGATTTTCAAGTACCAATCATGCAATCTTCGCATCATCGTTGATAGAGATCTTTCATCTTTGACGAGAGGCTTCCCGTACTCGTATCTTTGTATCTGCATCTCCATGGGTTCATAATGTACTTCGTCGGGCAGGTAATCTGCAAGATTGCTATAACCGGGCACCATCCTCAGATCATTAGCGACGTTGTGGCTAGGCACCTTGAGCGGGGGGCACGATTGCTTCGCTTGTTCGCCGAGCTGGGCAATTTGTTTCCCAGCTCGTCGTTCTTTCAGCCTTTGATCACTGACAGTACCTCCCGACCGCTCCGCTTCGGCAAATTCCTTTCCAATAATGCGGTCATAGTTTCCTTTCGGTGGATCAGACTTCGGTGGTTTTGTCAGGGCAGCCAGAGTGCGCTTCACTTTCACCCGATCTACCTTCTCCTCCGGAGGTGGATGTTTCTTTGCTTTCACCCCTTCAAAGAATTTCCTCACTTCTTCTCGCGCGATCTCAGCGTTCTCCTCCTGGGTCCTCTCATATGGTAACTTCTCTGGAGTCTTCAGAGAAGGACCGAATCTGTATGACCGACCGCCTCTGGTTGTACTGCTAGACACCGACCGAGCAGACGGAGCGGTTATCTTCTTTACTTGCTTAAGAGGCAGAGGAGAAGGACTACGACGCGCCGGAGCAGCTGGAGCGGTGGCAGGTCTCTTCCGCCCTTGCTGACGAGGCGGAGAAGGAGGAGGCTGGCTGCTCGGGCGCATCGGCGCAGGCGGAGAAGGAGGCGGAGTGCTGCCACGCACCGGAGAAGGAGCCGGCCGAGGGCCCTGATCGTCACTCGCCGAAGGAGGAGGCGGTGGAGGAGGCGGAGTGCCCTGACTCGCCGGAGGAGGAGGAGGAGGAGGAGGCGTCCAGTTCGGAAGGTTGATGAGCTCCTTCCACCATAGGCATGGAGTCTTCAAAGCAGACCCCAGCCGAGTCTCCCCTTCACCAGTAGGGTGGTCAAGCTGGAGGTCCTCAAATCCCTCCGTTATCTCATCCACCATCACCCTAGCATATCCTTCTGGAATCGGCCGGCAGTAAAAAGTTGCGCCAGGTTCAGTAGGATAAACAGAGCCAACAGCCGCCTTGACCTTCAAATTCATCCATTGCGTCATAAGGTGGCAATTTTGAGACTCCGTGATAGCATCCACGAGATAGCTGGCAGGAGCCGTCAAGGCATGCTCCGGCTGAAGCAGCTCGGTGGAAGCCACGCTGCTTCTGCGCTGAGATGGCGGGGTAGCTTCGGGGGAGGCTTCGGCAGTACGTTTGCTGCGATTTGCTTCTCGTTCCTCTATCGCGTCTACCCTTGCTTGCAGCGCCTGCATTTGGGTCTGCTGCACTTTTTTCCTCCTCTCATGGGATTTGTAACCGCCTGCGTCCGGAAACCCAACCTTCCACGGAACGGAGCCTGGCGTGCCTCGTGTCCGTCCAGGGTGCTCAGGATTCCCGAGGGCCATTGTGAGCTCGTCGTTCTCTCTATCTGGAAAGAACGTCCCTTCCTGCACTGCTTCGATATACTGCTTAAGCTTACTGATTGGTATGTCCATTTGTTTGTTCGTCCAAATGCACTTCCCTGTTTCAGGGTCCAAGGTTCCGCCAGCCCCGAAGAACCAAGTCCGGCAATGGTCTGGCCAGTTATTTGTCTCTGGTTCGATCCCTTTAAGAACCAGATCATTCTCAATCTTGGACCACTTAGGCCGGGCTACGAGGTAGCCACCTGACCCCGTGCGATGGTGAAGCTTCTTCTTCGCAGCATTTTGCTTGTTTGTCGCCGACATCTTCTTACTCTTTTCCGATGTCTTGTGGGCCACAAATGCGGGCCAGTGATCTCTGATCTTCTCATATCTGCCCTTGAATTCTGGTGTCTCATTATTTTCGACAAACTTATTATTTAGCTCTTTCTTCCACCTCCTGAATAGTTCTGCCATCCTCTTTAGAGCAAAAGACTTGATTAATTTCTCTTTAATTGGGTTCTCTGGATTATCCTCTGGCGGTAGGGTGAAATTTGACTTCAGCTCAGTCCAAAGATCATTTTTCTGCATATCATTGACATAAGACACCTCAGGGTCTTCTGTAGCCGGCTTAAACCATTGCTGGATGCTTATCAGGATCTTGTCCCTAACCAGAACCCCGCACTGAGCAACAAATGCGCTCTTTGTCCGGAGGGGTTCAATAGGTTGGCCGTCGGGCGCGATTGCTGTGATCTCAAGCTTTTCATCCGAGCTCAACTTTTTCTTTGGGCCTCGTCTCTTTACCGAAGTTGTGCTCGATCCGGAGGGCTAGAAAAAAGAACAAAGACTTAATTAACATGTGTACATACCAAAACAATGAATGCATAAATCAGCTAGTCAGCATAGGCTTAACTAATATATATACCTGGCCGGACTCGGTTCGGTCACCGGAGCCGTCATCACGGTCTCCTTCTTGCACCGGCATTGGGTCACCGGAGCCGTCCTCATGTTCTTCTTCTTGCACCGGCATAAGGTCATCGTAGCCAGCTTGTTCACCCTCTCCTTCCAGACCATCGGTTTCGTTGAGAAAGTATGAGACGGCATCACTTCCTTCTGCGATTATCTCCCTCAACAACGCTTCTTTTGCTGCTTCGTCTAGGGCGGTGTCCATAGTTTCTACAAATATTTACAACATGGCAATTATTATTCAAACATGACAGATGGATATATTAGTGCCAAATGTAGAATTAGCTACCTAATCATAGTAAGCTATCGGGAGGGGGTATATATCGACAACAACGACACTACATCTATGTCCATCGACGACCCTCGTTCCCGATAAAAAAAAGAGGAAGAAGAAGAAAAAAAAGAGGAGAAGAAAGAATAGAGGAGAAAGAAAAAAAAGAGGAGAAGAAAGAATAGAGGAGAAATCTCCTCTATTCTTTCTTCTCCTCTTTTTTTTTCTTCTTCCTCTTCTTTTTTTATCCTCTTCTTCCTCTCATGTTTGAGAGCATCGCCGAGGGGTCGGGAGGTTGCCTAGTGTCAAAGGATTCAACAAAACCATGTCTTCATCATTAGGCGAAAGTAACATGTGCATGATGGTACGAAGCTCTTCAAAGTTGTTCTGGAACGGAGTCCCAGATAGGATAATTCGCTTTTTGGTACAAAGTTCAGAAAGAGCCTTCCGAATATCGCTATTTGGAAGGCCTTTGCTGAATTCGTACCAAAAGGCGGATTATTCTATCCGGGACTCCATTCCAGAACAATTTTGCAGAACTTCGTACCAACATGCCCTGGTTACTTCCGGCTAATGATGAAGGCATGGATTTCTTCAATACTTTGACACTAGGAAACCTCTCTCTTCTTCTCCACTATTCCTTTCTTCTTCTCCTCTTCTTTTTCTTCTTTTTTCTTCTTCTTATTTATTTCTCCTCTTCTTTTCGGTAGAGGAAACCCTAAATAGCAAGTATCGTGGGTGTGAGATACATGTGGCCATCGGTGTCGGACACTACATCCACGTCCCACAAGTGACGTGGGCGTCGAAGCCCGCGCCACTTGTGGGATGTGGATGTAGTGTCCGACACCGACGGTACATGTATCTCACACCGACGATACTTTCTATTTAGGGTTTCTCCTCTACCGCTCGGCGACCCTCGACGACCCTCATTCCCGATAAAATAAAGAGGAAGAAGAAGAAGAAAAAAGAAGAAAAGAAAGAATAGAGGAGAAGACTTCCTCTTCTTCTCCCTCTTCTTCCCCTTCTTCCTCGCCTCTCTCATGAATGTCCGACGTTCTCGACCCCCCCCCCCATGTGTCGAAGAAAAAAAGAAGAAAAAAAAGAAGAGAAGAAGAAAGAAATAGAGGAGAAAAGAGAACCCCCCCCCATATATATATTCTAATTTTCTCTTCTTCTCCTCTATTCCTTTCTTCTTCTCCTCTTCCTTTTCTTCCTCTCCTCGTCTTCTCCTTCTTCTTCTCCTTCTTTCTCTACTTATTTTCCTTTTCCTTATTTTACTTTTTCCTCTCCACTAACATCATCATATATATGAAAAAATGCATATATGAAAAAAAACATCATCATATATATCATCAACAGAAAAAAACATCATCATATCATCAACAGAAAAAAACATCATCATATCATCAACAGGAAAAAAACATCATCAACATCATCATATCATCAACAGGAAAAAAACATCATAAACATCATCATCTTATTTAGTTCTCTCGACCCCTCGTCCCTCTCTCATGTTGTCGGGGAGGGGCTATATCGACCTCTCCGCTCATGTTGAAATTATCGGGGAGGGGGAATAGCTAGAGGAGAAGAAGAATAATTCTATTTTTTTCTTCTTCTCCACTATTCCTTTCTTCTTCTCCTCTTCTTTTTCTTCTTTTTTCTTCTTCTTATTTATTTCTCCTCTTCTTCCTCTCCTCTTCTTCTTCTTATTTAGTTCTCTCGACCCCTCGTCCCTCTCTCGACCCCTCGATGACCCTCGTCCCTGATAACATATTTTTTCTCCCCTCGACACCTCTCGACCTCTCGTCCCACTCTCGACCCCTCATCATCATCTATCACCCCCCTCGTTTTCTTTAGCATATATCCATGAACAAAATAGAGGAGAAGATCGAAGAAAAAAAAAGAAGTCTTCCTCTTCTTATTTTCCTTTTTCCACTCCTTCCTTTTCTTCTTCTTCTTCTTCCTTCTTCCTCTTTTCTTCCTTTTCCTTATTTTACTTTTTCCTCTACACTAACCTAAAATCGATATCTACTAATTAACAACCTAAATAAAAAATTGAATACATATATGAAAAAAACATCATATAAAAAAACATTTTTGACATATTTAGCATATTCTGATCCATAGTTCAAATTTTTCAAATTTCATTCAAATGAAATTTGAATCGGATTCAAATAACTTGTTGAAAACCTATTCTAAACATCTCCAAAAATTCTGAAATTTTGCCATCGCCTTTGTCTTGCATCAGTACCTCACCACAATTTTTTTTAAATTCCAAAAATGCCCAAAGCCATCTAGAATTTCATCAAACACCTTCTATATGGACAAAAAAATTCCTCCTGTTCCAAAAAATTCAGAAAAGTGGACAGCGCATTGCTGCTGCTCCACTTCTCTTCTCCTCTACTTCTCCTCTCCTTCTACTCTTGAATGCATCGGGGCCGGCGGCGACCATGGAGCAGGGGTGGAGCAAGGGCGCTCGGGCGCAAGAGTGGCACTCAAGAGGGGGGCTCACTTTGAGGGGGGCGGCGACGGCGGGAGTCCGGCGACGAGGACGGCGGGCTCGGGGCGGCACGTGGTGACGGGGACGGCAGCCTCGGGCCGGGCGGCACGCGGTGACGGTCGGGGACAAGGAGGCGGGCTCGGGGAGGCACGCGGCGACGGGGACGAGGGCAGCGGGCTCAGGGATGCCGGCGACGAGGACGGCGCGGGCTCACGGAGGGCTCGGCGGCGATGAGGACGAGGAGCAGCCTGGCGGCGTCGTCGGAGGAGAGGACGAGGAGATCGATCGAACTGAATCGAGAATTTCACAAGTGTTGGCTTATATAGCCAGAGCATTGGTCCCGGTTCGTGAAACCAACCGTGACCAATGCCCCCCTTTAGTCCCGGTTGGTGCCACCAACCGGGACCAAAGGCCAATTTTCAGCAGCCCAAAGGGTGGGAAGCGGCGGCCTTTGGTCCCGACTGGTGGCACCAACCGGGACTAAAGGGGGGCATTGGTCACGGTTGGTGCCACGAACCGTGACCAATGCCCCCTTTAGTCCCGGTTGGTGCCACCAACCGGGACCAATGCCCTTGTGCTGCCCGCGCCCAAAAGTTTAGTCCCACATCGCTAGCTGAAGGGCGCCGGCAGTTGCTTATAAGCGGTGCTGTGCCTCCCCATTCGAGCTCTCTCTAATGCAGGCTTTCGGGCCTAAACTTGCTACTGCCTGTGGGCCTATTGGGCCTCTACGGGCCTGAATCCTGGCCCATGTAGGGTTTCTAGTCGTACTCAGGCCGTGGAGGCCCAGTAGGTGGCATTTTTTTGGTTTTTTCTGTTTTATTTCTACATTTTTTTGGTTTTTTATTTTTTTATTTCTACTTAAAACTAAATACTTATAGTTTTTAGTGATTTCTTTTTGCTTTTAGGTCACAAAAATTATAAAATTTCTGTTAGTGCCATTAGTTTTAAATTTTGAATAGTTTAAATTTGAATTTTTAAAAATTTGTGTGAATCACTAGTTTATGAATAACTTTACTATAATAATAGAATTTTTTTTCTATTTATTTTTTATTTATACTTACAACTAAATACTTATAGTTTTTTAGTGATTTCTTTTTGCTTTTAGGTCACAAAAATTATAAACTTTCTGTTAGTGCCATTAGTTTTAAAATTTTGAATAGTTTAAATTGGAATTTTATAAAATTTGTGTGAATAACTTTACTATAAAAATAGAAATTTTTTTCTTCTTTGCTATTTATTTTTTATTTATACTTACAATTAAATACTTATAGTTTGATTTTAGGTCACAAAAATTATATTCTTTTTGCTATTGAAGAATATTATAGTTTTATTTTAGTTGATCATAACATAATATTTTAATTGATTGTTTTTATTTTCATAAAAGTTTTATAGTTCATTCTGTTTGCTATTAATTCATTCTTTGAGCTAAATGACTCTGAAATTGGAAAGCATTTCAAAATGAACTCTAAAAAGGTTGAAAGTTGGCATGGTATCATCATTTCACCCACATAGCATGTTCCAAAAAGTAGAGAGGGTTACGACAAAAACTTGATGCACTTCGTGTACAAAATGGACAATCACTTTCGAAGTATCAAAGTTTCGAACCATAAGACATGAAAGCATTTCAAATGAACTCTGAAAAAGTTGAAAGTTGGGATGGTATCATAATTTCACCCACATAGCATTTGCTTATTGCGGGAGAAAGTCTTCACTTTTTCTTCGCTTGTGTCATTTGCTTATTGGGCCGTAACCATGGATAATCTTCATTGTTTATCAGGATGCTTGGGTCAGCCTTGACATTGAAGGGAGGAATTTCATGAAACTTTTCATAATCTTCAGACATGTATGTCTTGCCGTCCACTCCCAGGATGTCCCTTTTCCTGAAAGAACTATGTGGCGCTTTGGCTCATCGTATGATGTATTCGCTTCCTTATCTTTTCTTTTTCTCGGTTTGGTAGACATGTCCTTCACATAGATAACCTGTGCCACATCATTGGCTAGGACGAATGGATCGTTAGTGTACCCAAGATTTTTCAGATCCACTGTTGTCATTCCGTACTGTGGGTCTACCTGTACCCCGCCGCCTAACAGATTGACCCATTTGCACTTAAACAAAGGGACCTTAAAATCAGGTCCGTAGTCAAGTTCCCATATGTCCACTATGTAACCATAATATGTGTCCTTTCCGCTCTCAGTTGCTGCATCAAAGCGGACACCGCTGTTTTGGTTGGTGCTCTTTTGATCTTGGGCGATCGTGTAAAATGTATTCCCATTTATCTCGTATCCTTTGTAAGTCAATACAGTCAAAGATGGTCCCCTGGACAACAAGTACAACTCATCACAAACAGTGTTGTCACCTCTGAGACATGTTTCCAACCAACTGCTGAAAGTCCTGATGTGTTCACATGTAATCCAGTCGTCGCATTGCTCCGGGTGTTTGGAGCACAGACTGTTCTTGTGTTCATCGACATACGGGGTCACCAAGGTAGAGTTTTGTAGAACTGTGTAGTGTGCTTGAGACCAAGAATATCCGTCCTTGCATATTATTGAGTCTCTTCCAAGAGTGCCTTTTCCAGTCAGTCTCCCCTCATACTGCGATTTAGGGAGACCTATCTTGTTAAGGCCAGGAATGAAGTCAACACAAAACCCGATAACATCCTCTGTTTGATGGGCCATGGAGATGCTTCCTTCTGGCCTAGCGCGGTTACGGACATATTTCTTTAGAACTCCCATGAACCTCTCAAAGGGGAACATATTGTGTAGAAATATGGGCCCCAGGATGACAATCTCGTCGACTAGATGAACTAGGACGTGCGTCATGATATTGAAGAAGGATGGTGGGAACACCAGCTCGAAACTGACAAGACATTGCGCCACATCACTCCTTAGCCTTGGTATGATTTCTGGATCGATCACCTTCTGAGAGATTGCATTGAGGAATGCACATAGCTTCACAATGGCTAATCGGACGTTTTCCGGTAGAAGCCCCCTCAATGCAACCGGAAGCAGTGCGTCATAATCACGTGGCAGTCATGAGACTTTAGGTTCTGAAACTTTTTCTTTGGCATATTTATTATTCCCTTTATATTCGACGAGAAGCCAGTCGTGACCTTCATACTGAGCAGGCATTCAAAGAAGATTTCTTTCTCTTCTTTCGTAAGAGCGTAGCTGGCAGGACCTTTATACTGCTTCAGAGGCATGCCGTCTTTTTCGTGCAAACGTTGCAGGTCCTCCCGTGCCTCAGGTGTATCTTTTGTCTTCCCATACACGCCCAAGAAGCCTAGCAGGTTCACGCAAAGGTTCTACGTCACGTGCATCACGTCGATTGAGGAGCGGACCTCTAGGTCTTTCCAGTAGGGTAGGTCCCAAAATGTAAATTTCTTCTTCCACATGGGTGCGTGTCCCTCAGCGTCATTCGGAACAGCTAGTCCACCGGGACCCTTTCCAAAGATTACGTAGTGTAAATCATTGACCATAGCAAGCACGTGATCACCGGTGCGCATGGCGGGCTTCTTCCGGTGATCTGCCTCGCCTTTGAAATGCTTGCCTTTCTTTCAACATTGATGGTTGGTCGGAAGAAATCGACGATGGCCCAGGTACACATTCTTCCTGCATTTGTCCAGGTATATACTTTCAGTGTCATCTAAACAGTGCGTGCATGCGTGGTATCCTTTGTTTGTCTGTCCTCAAAGGTTACTGAGAGCGGGCCAATCGTTGATGGTCACGAACAGCAACGCCTTAAGGTTAAATTCCTCCTGCCTGTGTTCATCCCACGTACGTACATTGTTTCCATTCCACAGCTGTAAAAGTTCTTCAACTAATGGCCTTAGGTACACATCAATTTCGTTGCCGGGTTGCTTAGGGCCTTGGATGAGAACTGGCATCATAATGAACTTCCGCTTCATGCACATCCAAGGAGGAAGGTTATACATACATAGAGTCACGGGCCAGGTGTTGTGATTCCTGCTCTGCTCCCCGAAAGGATTAATGCCATCCGCGCTTAAAGCAAACCATACATTCCTTGGGTCCTTTGCAAACTCATCCCAGTACTTTCTCTCGATTTTTCTCCACTGTGACCCGTCAGCGGGTGCTCTCAACTTCCCATCTTTCTTTCGGTTCTCACTGTGCCATTGCATCAACTTGGCATGCTCTTCGTTTCTGAACAGACGTTTCAATCGTGGTATTATAGGAGCATACCACATCACCTTCGCAGGAACCCTCTTCCTGAGGGGCTCGCCGTCAACATCACCAGGGTCATCTCGTCTGATCTTATACCGCAACGCACCGCATACCGGGCACGCGTTCAGATCCTTGTATGCACCACGGTAGAGGATGCAGTCATTAGGGCATGCATGTATCTTCTCCACCTCCAATCCTAGAGGGCATACGACCTTCTTTGCTGCGTATGTACTGTCGGGCAATTCGTTATCCTTTGGAAGCTTCTTCTTCAATATTTTCAGTAGCTTCTCAAATCCTTTGTCAGCCACAGCATTCTCTGCCTTCCACTGCAGCAATTCCAGTACGGTACCGAGCTTTGTGTTGCCATCTTCACAATTGGGGTATAACCCTTTTTTGTGATCCTCTAACATGCGATCGAACTTCAGCTTCTCCTTTTGACTAATGCATTGCGTCCTTGCATCGACAATGACCCGGCGGAGATCATCATCATCGGGCACATCGTCTGGTTCCTCTTGATCTTCAGCAGCTTCACTCGTGGCAGGATCATTGGGCACATCGTCTGGTTCCTCTTGATCTTCACCAGCTCCCCCCGTTGCAGCATCACCGTATTCAGGGGGCACATAGTTGTCATCGTACTCTTCTTCTTCGCCTCTTCCATCATAACCCCTATTTCTCCGTGCCTCGTCCAAACATTATAGTGTGGCATGAAACCCTTGTAAAGCAGGTGGGAGTGAAGGATTTTCCGGTTAGAGTAAGACCTCGTATTCCCACATTCAGTGCATGGACAACACATAAAACCATTCTGCTTGTTTGCCTCAGCCGCATCGAGAAACTCATGCACGCCCTTAATGTACTCGCGGGTGTGTCTGTCACCGTACATCCATTGCCGGTTCATCTGCGTGCATTATATATAATTAAGTGTCCAAATTAATAGAAGTTCATCATCACATTAAAACCAAAGTGCATACATAGTTCTCATCTAATAACATATAGCTCTTCAGAGCATCTAATTAATTAAACCATACATTGAAACTATGTAAAGCATTTCACTGCGAAAACAAATGCGATCATAATCGCAACCAAGGTAACAATTGATCCAACGACATAATGATACCAAGCCTCGGTATGAATGGCATATTTTCTAATCTTTCTAATCTTCAAGCGCATTGCATCCATCTTGATCTTGTGATCATCGACGACATCCGCAACATGCAACTCCAATATCATCTTCTCCTCCTCAAATTTTTTTATTTTTTCCTTCAACAAATTGTTTTTTTTCTTCAACTAAATTTAACCTCTCGACAATAGGGTCGGTTGGCATTTCCGATTCACATACATCCTAGATAAATAAAATCTATGTCACGTTGGTCGGCATAATTTTCATAAACAATAAATGAACCAATAGTTATAAAGATAATATACATACCAAATCCGAATCATGGACAGGACGAGGGCCGACGGGGGCAGATACCAAAACCATCGCACTATATAAGCTGCAATAATAAATGTAAGAAAATGATACAAGTATCTATCTAAACATACAAGTAAGAATATTTTTCCTTTCAGAAAGAAGATAAGAATAAGAGGCTCACCACGGTGGTGTCGGTGATGAGATCGGCGCGGGTGATCGACGGCGGTGAAGACGGGGACGGGGCGTGACGGACCGCTAAATCTAGACAAATCTCGAGGAAAATGGAGCTTGGAGGTCGAGCTTCGAGAGGAGAAAGCTTAAGTAGTGTGGCTCGGGCATTCCATCGAACACCTCATGTGCATAGGAGGTGAGCTAGAGCACCACAAAGCCCTCTCCCCCTCGGCCAGAAAAAACAGAGCACTGTGCTCTGCTCTTGCGCGAGGGGGTATATATAGGCACCTCATTGGTCCCGGTTGGTGACATGAACCGGGACTAAAGGGGAGCCTTTGGTCCCGGTTCAAGCCACCAACCGGGACCAATGGTGGTGGGCCAGGAGCGAGGCCCATTGGTCCCGGTTCGTCCCACCAACCGGGACCAAAAGGTCCAGACGAACCGGGACCAATGGCCCACGTGGCCCGGCCGGCCCCCTGGGCTCACGAACCGGGACCAATGCCCACATTGGTCCTGGTTCTAGACTGAACCGGGACTAATGGGCTGAGGCGGCCTGGACCATAGCCCCTTTTTCTACTAGTGTACTACTGCGGAGGTAGGGGCGGTACTACCGCTGAGAAGCGGTACTACCGCTGAGAAGCGGTACTACCGTTCCAACTAGCGGTACTGCCGCGCAAAGGAGAGAAGCAGGGACCTGGACCCAGAGCGGTACTACCGCGGTGGTAGGGGCGGTACTACCGCTGAGAAGCGGTACTATCGCCTCTACTGCCGCAACTAGTGCCGCAAAACCCGACACAGGAAAAAGAGCCCTCGAGTCGAGGCGGTAGGAACCTGGCAAGCCAGTGGTAGTACAGCTGCGGAGTCACCGGCGGTACTACCGCTGCGGAGCGGTACTGCCGCTTGTGACCCCTCAGCGGTACTACTGCTGGGTAGCACGGTACTACCGCTGGGACCCAGACAAGACACATAAGTAGAGAAAAGATCTCTCCATTGAAGCGGAAGAGCTATGAGGGCGAGAAGCGGAAGTGTACGTGTTGATTCCACCCAAACAGTACCACAGCGGACCCCCTCTTGATAGTACGGTGCCCTCTACGCAACTAGACCACCGAAAGAGAAACGAAAGAGCTACACCGTCTTGAATGACACTTCGAGGGGAGGAAATCATCTCGTGCCAAGGATGAATCTCTGAAACGCTCAAAGCACACGATTAGTCCGCAAACACGTTGTCATCAATCACCAAAACCACATTGAGAGAGATATGCCTCAACACATGCCATCACATTTGTGCTCACAATACATCTTAGGGCCATTTGCTACTGTGATTTCCATAGGTTTATACGGAGTTGAGTCGTAACTAGCCCGCTTCATAATCTTTGGGATCTACAAAACAGTGCGTGCGGCCACTATCAACCTAGGCAATCACTGGCACTTCAAGAAAAACTAATAAAAAGAAACAGAACTAGAAGTTGTGCAGTGAACTTGGTGAAACGGGTAAATATCTAAAACTATGCACTATGTACATGAAAAATGTAAGATGGATATTATATGAGGGAATTTTGTCACTAGGATAGGCCATACAAGTAATGTAAAAATCCACTCATTACTATCTAAGAAAAGGAAGCTGAAGCCGTGGAGGACTCCCCTCCACCGACATTGCCGACTAGGCGTGTAACCGTAGGGGTCCTGATATGTTATATAACCTGAGGTCGAGATAATCGATACACAATTACAATCTCTCGGTTATACGTGTACTTTGTACATCCCAATTTGCAATATACACGAGCATGAGTAGGTTTATACCTCGTACGCGAATCAATTTGTGGTTGAATGGTTAGGAGGACAGTGGTATCGCCAGCCACTAAGATTCAAATCCTGGTGCTCGCATTATTCTTAGATTTATTTCAGAATTTTCGGCAATGCACGTTCAGTGGGAGGGTTCCCGTCGACGACGAAGTGTCTGTGGTGGCTTCGTCAACTTCAAGATAATATCCCGGCTCAGTCTTTCAAAGGTGCTCATAGAAATAAGATCTGCGTGTGTGTGTTCATAGGAATGCGTGTATGCTCGTATATATGAGCGTCCTGAACTTGGGTAAATCTTTTATCCCGTTTCCCCTCCAATCTAATTACCTCAACAAGATACCGTATCGGGAGATCTGTGAGAATCATCTTCGACAACGGGTGTCTAGACCCCTCCAAACCTCCCACGAGTTTGTATTTGGTTTACAGGATTTCGGACACCGTATCACGCCGCGGACGTTTGGATATTTATGTACGTTTTGCTGCACGAGGTTGGAGTTGCCCTAGTTAGGACATGAGAAAGTATTTCAAAAAATAATAAAAATTCCCGAGTATACCAATAAAAAACATCTCACTACAAATCAAATGTCAGATTTTTTAGCACGGCAAACTAAGCTCCGCGAGGATGATAATTTTCTTTAACAAGCATGACACATTTTTGTGGTGTTTAATTTTGTTTAACGAGAATTGGCATGTTGCTAAAGAAAATCACCGTCCATCCCACAACATAAGATATCATAAAAATACGTTCTATTACCATGCTCGGATTTTATCATTTCAAGCGTGGCTTGAACCAAACATTAATTTAACTTGTCTAATCTTAGGTATGACAACCTTTAATAAAGTTACTCACAAACCAAACAGCCCCCTCCCTGGGCAGCGATCGACTCCAGTGGAGATGATACGATGCATTGCACTTGCAGCAGGGAAGAAGAGGAGAGAGAGGAAGGGCATCATTACTGGGCCTGGCGCTCGCGCTCACATCAACCATCAATGATGCGCGCAGAACCATTTGGGAACGAAAACTGATGAATGCTCTGCCCTGCACTGCCCTGCCACCCTCCTCCTCTCCTACGTCAAGCTGACCCGCGTTGCTTCTCCGCGGCACCATCCCAGCTGGAATTCACTCCCCCCATCCCCGCTCCGGTTTCCGCGACAAGCGAGCGAGTAAAACCGAGGCGTGCGTGCGGCCTCTGTCGCCGGCGAGGCCAGGCGGCGCCTGGAAATTACCCCGCTGCCCTCGCCCACGCGCTGGCGCAGTGCGGTGGGGCGTCCCGACGTCCCGTCGTCACGTCGAGGGGGCAGGAGCGTAAAATCACGGCGCCGCGCTCGCGCGGGAAATCCGGAAGCGGAGTGGCGTGGTACTGCGGCCCAGGGTGTCGCCCGTCCGTCCGTCCGTCCGTCCTTGCCATCTCAGAACCTTTCAATACAACCACCCCCGAGAGGCCGAGACTATTGCCATCCATCGTCGCACCAGCAGCGGCTCTTCCCCCATTCCGCGTGGGGGCTAGGGTTTCCTTCGCGCTCTCCCCGCCCCGCCCCTCGCCGTCGCCGGCCAGGGGCTCCCGATCGGGCCGGCGCCGGGGCCTCCTCGCCGCGGAGGGCTCCGGCCGGCTCGCGCTCGCCGGATGCGGCCGGTTCCGAGGTACAGAGAAGCCCTCTCGCGCTGCAGCGCGATGCTGTTTTTTTTCCTCCGTTGGCCTCCAAGT
Source organism: Triticum monococcum (assembly GCA_034509565.1). Taxonomy (NCBI): domain Eukaryota; kingdom Viridiplantae; phylum Streptophyta; class Magnoliopsida; order Poales; family Poaceae; genus Triticum; species Triticum monococcum. The sequence continues at coordinate 598,093,163 of CM067844.1, forward strand.
CTATGTACCCGGCGCTTATTTGTGGCTTGTTTGGTGGCGCCGTGCGGTGGTTTTTGGGGGGCGTAGATTGCGATGAACTTTCGAGTGGAATGTGCGGTGTCGCTGGTGGTTCTAGGATCTTTCATTTCTGCAAACTGAGAGGGAGCGCCGCCGCATTAGTTCGGGAATGTTGGTGCTCCGATGATATTTTAGCGGCAACAAGCTACTCGCGATCGGTTTTAGGTGGATTTGTGTGACAGCCTCTTGTCTCTGCAGTGGCTCGTGAAGGAGTTGCTACAACTAGTAGTACTCTGTTATTGACATACTTGTCGTTGTAGACTTGTAGTGGATCCTGAAAGAGTTCTGCATCAGTGCACCTGCTATTTGCAGTGAACCCTGATCTATCTAGCTGCGGGTTACAAGGTCCAACGCCAGGTGCTATAGTAGTTGACTGGTACAATAAGTAATCGATTTCCTCCAACTGAGTCTGGAGATGTTTAGTCTGTAATGCACTATCAGGAGGTGGTGTGGTGTGGGTATGTCTGTCCTGCAGAACACTACTGGAGAGTGCCTTGTTAATCCGGTAAAACCAAGCATGATCAATGTGAATGTGAAATCCTTGCAGTTTCTCTGCTTTGGGAGCATGCCACACTTTCTGCAGTGGTGAACGTTCTCTGCTTTGTTAGACTGCAGGGTGTGCATGAGCCTACTCTTAACTTGCTGTGTTGTATGAATCTAAAGAATCTATAGCACTTTGCAACATCATCTCACCTTAGGTTCACATCTGACACGTGCAGTTAACTATATCAACGAGGTGTTTTGCATATTGTTTCTTGGTGGTGGGGCTGTACCTGCTATCATCTAGGCAAAATATTGCCTATTGTCCTATATGAGATAATATGCCATCATATGGCCTTTGGTACACTTGCCTTTGATAGTTCTATGCAGTCTCACAATTTGAGTGAGCAATAACTTGGGATGTGATTGAAGATGCAACTGTGAATGGCCTTTGTTAATGGCAAAGACTATAAAAGCAGATAACGACACTTGATAATTTGCAACTTGAAGAGACAAAACTATGGGGCTATTGGTTTAATAGTTAGTTTTACTTTTGCGGTCATAAATACAAGCGGAGTATATGTCACAATTTGTTCTCCTTTTCTCCTTTTTGCACTTACGATAAGAAAGTAACTATTGGGACATCAATCGTGCATCCAATCGAGTCATTTTATATGCATCTGTTTACTTACCTATTCCAAACTAGAGTAAAAAATGTGGTAAAAATATATTCCAGAATTCACGAAGGACTGGTCGTGGCATATGAAAATTATGATAGTAGCCATTATTGTATTGTATCAATGAGTGTTGAAGTTGATACGTATTGATTGTAATGGAATTGGGCCCTTCAAGTCTAGTCATCAAATGATCAAGTCGAACTTAACCAATAAAGTTGTCAGGCCGTGCTTTTGTCCTGGACATTGCCTGCATTTGAAATCGTTAGTTGTTACATTGATGGTTTATAAGACTTTTCAACAGCATGTTACTTCGGTAAGCTTGGTAAAAACCTTGTCTGCATGCCGCCCTTGTACCATACAGTCCAAACTAACATGATGCCTTTCACTAGAACAGATAAAAACATGAAGCAGCGTCAAGTCCAGCCGAATTACTTTTGTGAATTATTTTGTTTCTGCTTAAGCTTCCTTGTTTATCCACATTATTCCTGGAGCTGCCTATTGCAAAAGTCATTGCCGGTTATGTTTTTGCATTAAGGCATATCTGCTCTTTTGCAGTGTAGAGCAATGGGGAATGGAACCAAGGCTGCTGATGATGTTAGGGAACGGCAACTCAAGATCACGGACCAATGTCTTGCCGCCAGAAGCCCGGCAGTTGTACATACTGCTCTTCGCTATGGCTTGGCAAACCTAACCTGAGGCTCCTCAGGCCAAGACCCAGCGCAGCGACTCCTTGTAAGAGGAGGCATTCGTCTGCACGTGCCCATCAACAACTCCTGCAACTATTCTCCACTAGCACCGATGACCTCGTCCGGGGGCACCTGTCCTGGATGAGCTATGGTGATACCTACGTACCGAAGCACTATATAACCATCGCTAATCTTTCTTCCTTAGTTTCCCCTCCATCTTCACTGCGATTATTACCACTAATATTATGTAAGGTTTATTTTGATGTGTTGTGGACCCATTTATAAGCTGGAAATTGGTGGATCATTGTGGTACCATTTCGTATTGTCGGATTCTAGATGTCTGTTCTGTCTTCTGATGAATGAATGGCCGACTATGTGATGCCGCACTTCTGAATGTTCGTGATTCGCTTGTGTACTGAGTTTTCGCTGATGATAATGTACTGTTGTTGAGATGAATGGATGGATGAATGAATGAATGAATGAACTAAGAGAGCTGAGTTGTGTTGTAGCCGCACGAAAAAGATGTTTTGTACTGTTGTTTGCTGTCACACGAGGATTGACGTTCACCATTTAGTACCATTGTTGTGAACTTTAGAACTTGTGATGCCCGTCAGCCCGTGTTGAGTAGTACGCCTTGGAACATCGAACGCGGCTGGGTGATGATCGTCCACGTTAGCTACCCATTTACGTAAAGCTCGGAGTACGCTTTCAGCGGGAAGTGCTGCTAGTCGGAAGTACGCTTTCGGAATAAAGAAAGAGGAATCTAAACAAATTCGTACTACTCCACTCATCGCCAATCGTCTCGCCTCTCCCCTTCCTCTCCCCTCCCCACACTTCCAGAAAGGAGCCGGCGGCAGCGCGGCGAGAGCTCGGACCTCGGAAGAAGAGGGAGCCATGGCGACCACCGCGGCCCTCCCCTTCTCCTGCGCCACCACCCTCCAGACCCTGACCCGGACCCTCTCCCCGCGCCGCTCCCTCCTCGTCCACCGCCACCGCCTCCGCTCCCTCGCCGCCTCCCCGCGGCTCCCGGACCGCGCCCGCCCCCGCCCCCGCCTCCGCCGCCCCGTCTCGGCCTCCGCCGCGCCCAACGGGTCCTCCTCCGCGGGGGAGTACGACTACGACCTCTTCACCATCGGCGCCGGGAGCGGCGGCGTGCGGGCCTCGCGCTTCGCCTCCACCCTCTACGGCGCCCGCGCCGCCATCTGCGAGATGCCCTTCTCCACCATCTCCGCGGACGACCTCGGCGGCCTCGGGGGCACGTAAGTCGACGCCGCTTCTCCTCCTGCTTCTCTGGTTCGTTTGTCGGCAGGAAGGTTTGGTCAGGCCGCTCGTTGCAGCGTTTGTTCGCTTGCCCCAAGTTTCTTCTGGAATGACAAGCGACTAGTGTTGAATGTGTCGCGCGATTGGGCCACTTACTGCACTGGTTAGCTAGATTGCTGCTACCACCACACTGCACGCCTTAGCTTGCTGAACTGGATTCTTAGAGTGAAGATTCCTAATATGCCATTCAGTTCTCATCACATTCGCTTGCCATTTAAGGGTTAGAGGCTACATGATGGTGGGGATGTTTATTTCTGGTGATGTTATTGTTGCATGAGTGGTCTTATTATATGGTTTTGACACGCCCAGTTATCCTTGCTTTGGAATTTTCAACACTAGTAAAGATAATGTTCATATGTGGTTCAGACAGCTGTTCGAAGTTTCTTGGTTTCTAATTAATTGGTATTAGTAGAGGAATTTGACTGTAGGCAAGTTGCACACTGTTTCGTGCTGCACCATCATAATGTAGCCTATCTCAGTATTGTGTCATCATTTGCTGTTTCAGTGGGTAGAACTGAACCCATGCGCTCGATTATTCTTAACTTTACTATGGAGCAAATGTCATGATATTAATACAATTTCATAAAAAATGGCACCACTGGAATCAAGTCCAGTTGCAGTACGTAGCAAGTTGCAGGAGACATGCAATTCTGCATTTATCTTCTTGGTTCAATGCGTTAACTGTGGTGCCAGACCAGACTATCAGAATTTTTCTTGCAATATCATGGTTTGTGAGTTATCACATTTATGTGTCCAATATATCTGTGTTCCACAGTCCACATCAATATTTACGATTGGGGACTGTTTAGCACTTGGTTGTCAGTACTGTTTTGGTCTTCAGAATATACATATTCTTGTTAGTTATGTTATGCATATTGAATTCCTAACTCGCTTTTATGCATGCATCTATAAGAACTTTATTTGTTTTCATCACAGATGCGTGCTTCGTGGGTGTGTTCCGAAGAAACTGTTAGTGTATGCATCCAAGTTCTCTCATGAGTTTGAAGAGTCTCATGGCTTTGGATGGACATATGATACTGATCCAAAGCATGACTGGAGCACTCTGATCGCCAACAAAAATACAGAGCTGCAACGCCTAGTTGGCATTTACAAAAATATTTTAAAGAACGCAAACGTCGATCTAATTGAAGGCCGTGGAAAGGTTGGGCAATTTTGTAAATCAGGTTAAAGTTGGGATAGATAGACTGCTTTCTGAAATGTATTCTGTTGGAAGGTGCTGTTACTGATATAATTTTTGTTCACTTGATACAGGTGGTTGATCCACATACTGTTAGTGTGGATGGCAAGCTCTACACCGCTAAGAACATACTCATAGCTGTTGGTGGTCGACCATCGATGCCAGATATCCCAGGAATAGAGCATGTTATAGATTCTGATGCTGCACTAGATCTGCCTTCAAAACCTGAGAAAATTGCAATAGTGGGAGGTGGATATATTGCCTTGGAGTTTGCTGGCATTTTTAATGGCTTAAAAAGTGACGTTCATGTGTTTATTCGGCAGCCGAAAGTTTTAAGAGGGTTTGATGAGGAGGTGAGGAAGTATTAAGAATAACATAAATTAGTGTCAACGATAGATGAGGTGCCTTGTGCTTCTGACTTATTTTTTCAGTTTTGAACTTCAGGTCAGAGATTTCGTTGCTGAACAGATGTCTTTAAGGGGTATCACATTTCATACTGAACATAGTCCTCAAGCTATAACCAAATCAAATGATGGTTTACTATCTCTGAAGACAAACAAAGAAACTATTGGTGGGTTTTCACATGTAATGTTCGCAACAGGTCGTAAACCGAATACGAAGGTTAGTAGTACCATCTGAGACATTTTGTTTTTGCTTAGTTATATCGTATATCACAGTTTTATGAATTCGTTCATCCTAGAGTCCTAACATAGTTGTTGTTCTTGTAGAACCTCGGACTGGAGGAGGTTGGGGTTAAAATGGACAAGAAGGGGGCTATAGTGGTAGGTAAAATAATACGTGGCCTTCAAGTTCCTCTGGCTTTTATTGTCACCATGACATTTGGATTCTTGTTATATATTTGTCCTTGCTAGGTCGATGAGTATTCTCGAACCTCGGTGGATTCAATTTGGGCTGTTGGAGATGTTACTGATAGGATCAACTTGACTCCGGTTGCACTGATGGAAGGTGGAGCATTTGCGAAAACTTTATTCGGTGATGAACCTACCAAACCAGAGTACAGGTATTTAATCATTTATCAACTCACAACCAGGAATCTTAAAAACCATATGGTTGAGCCGTTGAGGCAATGGTTGTTCTAGAAATGACGTATACCTTGTTAGTTGACCATGAGTGCTTACCTCTCCTGATGATAGTTTACAGGACCAGATTTGATTTAGTTTTTATTTCCTTGTTTTTCACTTTCAGAAAGTACTGTGGATTTTTAAAATTATGGTAGCCTTTCAAGTTAGTCCTCCATCCCCCAGTTCTATGGACGCAAGTTTGTGACCCTTAGGGTGCCCTCTAACCCTCGTCAGCCAAATGAACTAAAATTTGAAGTGATGTGACTTTTGAAAGTTGAGTTCATTTGGTCAATTTGTTTGGATAAATATTTTTCTGCTTCACCCAGCCTGACAATCTCCTGAAACTGAATTTGTACTGAAATGCATAATTTAATTTCATTGCTTTTTAGTTTTTTTTGTTATTTGAGACTGGATATCATTGCTCTATTGAATGCTTTTTCATTGTGAATTAATTTTTTTTGACAGAGCTGTACCAGCTGCTGTTTTCTCCCAACCACCCATTGGGCAAGTTGGCCTTACCGAGGAGCAGGTGATAATATATGGCTTGCATCAAAGTTTGTTGCACAAAAAGGAGGTTGCTCATATGCATATTTGTGCAGGCTATTGAAGAGTATGGAGATGTTGATGTCTACTTGTCAAACTTCAGACCTCTTAGAGCCACTCTTTCTGGATTACCTGATCGTGTACTAATGAAGCTCATTGTGTGTGCTACTACGAACAAAGTTGTAGGAGTGCATATGTGCGGTGATGATGCGCCTGAGATAATCCAGGTCTGCATGATTTTGTATTATTCTTCACCATTGCTGCTTCTTTCGAGGCTTGTTTGTCATGTTTCTACAACTATGTGACAGGGAATTGCAATTGGTGTTAAAGCCGGGTTAACGAAGCAAGATTTTGACGTCACTGTTGGCGTTCACCCAACATCTGCAGAGGAATTTGTCACTATGAGGAGTCCAACTAGAAAAGTTCGAAGAAAAACTGCAGCTGAGGTACATGATATGCTACCTTTTTTAAACGGATTCCTGCATTTAGCCTATTTATTAGTGAGAGACTATATGTGTTCTATCAATCAGCTCTTTTCAGCTAGAAGTAGCTGCATTATCTATATATACGATGTGGAAAATTTACACTTTGTGCTGGTTATTTCCTTTCAGGCAGAGTCTAAGGATGAGGTCGTCACTCAGAAGTAGATAATGCCGTTGACCGTTGTACATAGAAGGTAAGCATGTGCATTCTTTTGACCTGTCACTCTATGCCATCCTTTCTTCTTAGCACGTATGTTTATCATTGAGCAATGGTGCCCATCATTGTATTGATCTTGATTCACCAAATCATCAACAATAGTTGCAAACCCTGTCTTTGACTAGTCGCGTTTTCTTATAAGGTGTTTATCTTTTCTAAACTACTATGACACTTTCGTATTCTAATTAGCACTTACTGGTTGTTAGCAAGGAAATAGCTTGGCCAGGCATGTCTGTCATCATTCCTCTGGTTCTTATTTAGTTTGTTGCTGCAGTCATTCTCGAGGATGCCACCGGCCGAAACCTGACTGGAAATACACAACTGAAACAGTGCACCGTTGCCCGAGAAATCTGTCACGACGAACCCTCTGAAGATGTACGATAACGATGAGTTGCTACCTCTGTTTTTTTGCCATCCCATTTGCACACTTCTTTCCTTGCTACTTGAGGCTTGAGCACGCTGGTCGTTGAGTTTCTTCCCCCCATCTGCTATTCATGTGTAATAAATGGTACAATGTGGCTGTGTGGGTGGGTATCTCAACCTGGAAACATCGCTCCCGAATACCAGTATAGAGTTTAACTACCCGCAAATCGATCTGTGACCAGTTAAGTGCCCGTGTTTATGTCTTGTATGTTCCTTTTTCTGAGGGAAAAGCAATAGCTTTATTATTACTATTACACAACGAGGAAGGGCAAATTGGCTGCTACAAAGCTAGCAGTACGTGCAGGCACATCATGCTCCCAGAGCAAGGCTACTTGCAGAACATGGAATAGCCTCTCCATTCTGGCACGTTGATGAGCAGGTTTATTTAGCTCCCTAGTGCATTCAAGAACCTCCATCCATTCCATTTTGGAGAAATTAGTGCGGAGATGGAACTCGAGATCCTCCATCGCTGCAGCCAGGTTTGAATCATCACCATGGAGCTCAGCGCATGCATTATTACTCCCTCTGGTCCTTTTTAGTTTGCATATAAGATTTGACTGAAGTCAAGCCTCGTAAAGTTTGACTATCTTTATAGAAAAAAGTATCAACATTCACAATCTGAAATCAATATCAATAGATGTGTCATGACTTAAAGTTTCATATTGTATAACTTTAGCATGGCAAATGTTGATATTTTTTCATATAAATACAATCAAACTTTGTAAAGTTTAACTTGAGAGAATTCTAATATGCAGAGTAAAAAAGACCGGAGACGGCGCGTCTCCAGAGTCCAGACAGACCCTGATCGCACCCAAAGGCACCAACCGCTTCAGTAGCTAGCCGGCATGGGAGTCACTAGTCAGTCAGTCACTCACGCACATCGTACTCCCCAGCCAGCCAGCCAGCCAGCATGGTTCTCACTTCTCTCTTGTGTCCTTCAACACCGGATCCAACCCAACCGAAGCGAACCAAACGGAGCTGTAGACGGATGGCCCTATTCTCCGGCCACGCACACTTTCTTTCCCGAGGCTGTCTGGCCCGTTCCACTCCCCGCACGCACTTCTCGCGCGCGCCACTCGCCAGAGGTTCCATTTCAGGGATCAACCGCAGGCCGCCGCCGATCTCCTCCGCACGGCGGCGCCATCGCATCCGCCCGAGCGAGTGAGTATTCCGCCCCGACTCCTTCCCTTCTCTTGTACGTACGCACGCCCCTCCGCCGTGGACCAACTCGATAATGCACGGGTGCCGTCCATCGGTCTGTCCTCGCCGTGATCCCGCCATCGTCTTCTCCGCCTGCCACTGACAAGGGAGGGGACGGAGCTCGCCGCCGGGGAAGGGCCCGCTATTATTTGAACGGGGAAGGGAGGAGAGACGTTAGACAAGGGAGCGGCCACCTGCGATCGATCCATGTAAATCCACCGCTGGTTTCCTTCTCCGATGGAAATTACCATCTGCGATTTCCCTGCCGCAACGATTTGAATTCCCAAAGATCGGACTGGTTTCGTCGTTCTGGTGATCGTCTAGCGATTTGGTCGAGTGATTCTTTCTTGGTTTCCTATCGGTTGTCTTTTGGGTATGCAAATCATGGAATGATCCTTGATGTTTTTTATTTTCGCTATTGCATTTGTACCAGGCAAAGGATCATTACAAATAAGCTCGTGAATCCCCGCGTCAATTTGCTTTATTTCTTTGTTGCTTCTATTTTAATTCCTAAACTTCTAGAGATGCATCTCCCATAACTGCGCTGAAATTGCACATCTGCTCTTTTTACAGTTATTAAATCATGGCTGACCAGCCAAAGAAGAGAGCTATCGTGGACAGCGGCGATGGAGGCCTCGGCATGGGCCTTGCCGCGTTCATTGCAAACGGCGAGGATCTGGGCCCCATGATCCGGCACGGGTTTGATTCGGGCAAGCCAGAAGCCCTCACGCATAGCCTCAGGAGCATCGTGAAGAAGAAAGAGGTTGAGATCGAAGAGCTATGCAGGCTTCACTATGAGGATTTCATCCTCGCCGTCGACGAGTTGCGCGGTGTGATGGTCGACGCCGAGGAGCTCAAGAGCATGTTGTCCGGTGAGAACTCGCACCTGCAGGAGGCGTCGAGTGCCCTGCTGCTGAAGCTTGACAAACTTCTTGAGTTGTATTCAGTCAAGAAAAACGTGGGAGAGGCCATGACGATATTGAAGATCTGCGTCAAAGTCATTACCCTGTGCATGGCGTGCAACAATTACATTGCCGAAGCTAAGTTCCATCCTGCGCTCAAGACTCTGGATTTGATTGAGCATGGATACCTGCAAAACATTCCTGTGAAGATCATTAAAAAGGTGGTTGGCAGACAGATACCGTTGATAAAGCTGCACATCGAGAAGAAAGCCTGTGGCGAGTTCAATGATTGGCTTGTTCATATCAGAAGGATGTCCAAGCAGATCGGGCAGGTGTCGATAAGTCACGCCTCTTTGGCTCGCCAAAAAGAGGAGGAAATGCGTGCGCGGCAGAGAGAGGCTGAAGAGCATGGCCATGCTGGACCAGATCAGCACATGTATACCTTGGATGCAGAGAACACAGATGAGGAAACCGCACTAGATTTTGATCTCACACCTGTTTATCGAACACATCACATCCATGTGCGCCTCGGTATTGGAGAGAAGTTCAGAGATTATTACTACAAGAACAGGCAGATGCAACTCAGCCTGGATATGCAAATTTCCACTTCGCAACCGTTCCTTGAGTCCCATCAGCCCTTTCTTGCACAGGTAGCTGGGTTTTTCATTGTTGAACAACGCGTCCTTCGAACTGCAGAGAGATTGCTGACCGAGAGCCAAGTCGAAGCAACATGGGAAACAGCCGTTGCCAAGATGACATCTCTATTGGAGAGCCAGTTTTCCCGGATCGGCACGGCCAGCCACCTCCTCCTCATAAAAGATTATATCACTCTTATGGCTGCAGTTCTAAGGAAGTATGGTTACCAAACCACACCATTGATCAATATTCTTTCGAGAAGCCGGGACAAGTACCACCAACTGCTTCTTTCTGAGTGCCGGAGGCAGGTAGATGATATCCTTGCTAATGACTCGTATGAGCAGATGGTTATAAAGAAGGAATACGAGTACAACATGAATGTCACAGCATTTCATCTGGAGCCAAGTGAGGTGATCCCGGAGTTTCCATATGTGGCGCCATTCTCCTCTTCTGTTCCAGAAGTTTGTCGCGTTGTCCGGTCCTTCGTTGAGGATTCTGTGAGCTATTTGTCTTATGGTGGTGACATGAACCTTTATGAAGTGGTGAAAGCTTACCTAGACAGGCTATTGATTGAGGTATTGAACGACTGCCTTCTCAACAGGATGTATGCTCGCTCATTGGCCATGTCACAGATGATGCAACTCGCAGGAAATATCTCTGTTCTGGAGCATGCTTGTGATCTGTACCTCTTGCACTGTGCCCAGCAGTGCGGCATCCCCAAGCGCGTCGCGGAGAGGTCTCGTGCCACTTTGACTGCTCGAGCCGTGCTAAAAGCCTCGCAGAACGCAGCATATAATGCCTTAATAAACATGGCCAATTCCAAGATCGATGATTTTATGGTGCTCTTGGACGACGTCAACTGGATAGTGGAAGAAACACCGGACAATGCCAATGACTACATGAACGAGGTTCTTATTTATCTTGAAACACTAGTATCAACGGCTTCGGAGATTTTACCACTTGAAGCTCTGTACAAGGTTGTCTCTGGTGCAGTGGGCCACATCTCGGACTCGATAATGACAACGCTTCTGAGCGACGGCGTGAAAAGGTTAACGATGAGTGCCGTTTTAGGCCTCGACATGGACCTGAAGATGCTGGAGGCATTTGCTGATGAGAAATTCCACATCACCGGGCTGGCAGATATGGGGAAGGAAACGACGTTCAGGGATTGCTTGGTTGAGATCAGGCAGCTCGTCAACCTTCTGTCGAGCAGCCAGCCTGAGAACTTCATGAATCCGGTGATACGGGGGAAGAACTACGGATCGCTGGACTACAAGAAGGTTTCCATCATTGTCGACAAGTTCAAGGACTCGGCAGACGGGCTGTTTGGAAGCCTTTCCAACCGCAACACGAAGCAGAATGCTCGCACGAGGTCCTTGGATGTTCTGAAGAGGAGGCTCAAGGACTTTGGCCATTGAAAATTTGCTGGTATTCTTCTCCAACAATCCTGCTCAGTGCCCACCTTTTGAATATTATTTCTAGTTCTTCCCGTAGCGTTTTTCTAATGGTTACAAGACGTGCCTGTTTGCCCGTCTAGGTCATGTTTTGACTGTTTATCAGTTACAGTACAGTAGTACCCTCAAATAATCTTCATTTTTCTCTGGTCAAAATCCTGTGATATAGGCACACAATGTTAAGATCTCTTATGGCCATTGATATGTTGATAAATGAAGCAGAGTTTTGAGATTCTCTGTCTTGTGGTATCTCTCAGAGGACATAGTTTGAAGCCTGCTAAATGCGCCCTGCTGCCATGTGCGAGTAACATGTTTATACACAAAAAAGTGACTTATTCATGAGCCACCCCCTGTTCCAGAAACAAAAGAAAATATTGTTTCCTTTGTTAAAACTGATAGCATAGCATACTAGCATATGCATATTGCTGGGATTCGGTAGTGGTTCAACCTGCTGCTTGCGATTCATCGATCTGAATCGACTTGCAGAGACAAGCACATGGAACTCTCAATTCAAATCTTAAAATGGCAATTGGCAAGGTAAAAATTCCCGTGCTTATACCATTCGTGGGGCCCCGTCTTTCCGGAGATAAAGACATGGAACATGTACGGCTTCTTCAGTCTGAATACGTGTGTATTTGGTTCTTGCATACATGTAAAAGTATAAATCTGAGACATGGTCAGCTGTCACCCTAAAAGATTTGAGAGGTCAACATGGAAGACTGAATCTCATGCATGTAGCGTAGTATACAGCTCTGTCTGTCTAGGCTGGCGAGCAGCACCAAGTCAATTCTGTAAGCACGATTCCTTTTGTGCAATGCTAGCTGAGTAGTACTGTAGATCGGAAACCAAAAATTACTTGGAGTAATCAAATGACTGTCTGATTCTGAGTGTAAAGTTAGTATAAAGTTGAGACACTTATTTTAGGATGGAGGGAGTAATTGATTAGCAGGGCAGGCCAACCAGTTCAGAAAGAATTCCACGGCATGTGGAGGACTTTGCTTCCATTTCTCAGTTAGGCGTGCGGTTGATCAGGTCCATAAATTGTTGCGCCTCAGATGACATCAGTACCGTAGTAGAATTTCAGTCGCTGAGAAAGCATGCGTGCATGATGTCTGAATTCCTCGGACAGCCAGCGCCAACACTATTTCTAGTCCAACGGGGGCGACATGAACTTTTCAAAACATGTGCGCGGTCAAACTTGCACCCAGGCTTACCATGCATGCAGAGACCTGAAAACCTTGTTTACTTGGTTTGAGTTTGCAATTTAAAAATCGTTTATGATAGACACGTTGTCCATGACGTTGGCACGAGGTGCATTTCTAACAAATCCGCAGCGGAATATCCTAGTAACGGGTTTCGGAGACCAGTTAACCCGTCATAACATTTTGGAAGTCTACCGCAAATTCGAGCGGTTTGAAGCTCCTAGTTATAGGGAGCTCGTGAACGAACTGAATGAATATACCACGTGACATATGTGATAAACAATTCAAACAATTCAAAAAAAACCCAAACTGGATGAATATATAATTAAATTAGAAAAACCACTGTCCCCAAGATTGATTTTGGTGTGCCCACGGCTGTCGTAGCTTGACCATTCTGTTATTGGTCTGGTCCAACTATGGAAGGGTCAAGCTGGCATGCTTGTTAGACCCGTCCGAGTTTGAAGCTCTTTATTTGGCAGATGATAGGTGTTTGACCTTTGTTTATTCCTAGGATTTCAAATACGCACCTGCTTAGTGCCGCATGCATGATGCGATTATTATGAGTGATATTAGTGCGCGCTTGATTAAATGTTTTCTAGCATGCACTTTTGAACTATTTTGAATACTTCAAGACTTCAACTATGACAAAACAGGGGTAATGGAAATATGGAATATTATGGGGACATGTAACAAACACTACAATTTGAATTCGACTGAACACGCTTTCATTTCAAGTCGCCCTGAGTAGAAACATTTTTACCATTGGTAATGAATGATGAGCTATATCAAAACAACGAACAAAACAATGCATAGAAACATTTTACGAAGAAACCAGCCGGAGCATTGCCTTCTCGTTAATTTTAGAGTGAATTCCATTTTTTACCTTGTAGTTGTACATTTGTGACACATATTACCCCATTTAGCGGAACTTTTATCGAAATATCGGATTTTGGAGACTTTTAACACGGTTTTAACCCAGTTTTATATTTTCTTTGTTTATGGTCGATAGGATCGGCATGTTGCGTCATTGATTCGTAAAAAATATATGTAAGGATCGGAGGGCATCATTGACGATCTTGTCCAAGCTTCTCTTGTCTATCTGTTCTGTTTCTTGTGGCCGTCCACATGTTTTTGGATCCGGGCCGTCACCTCACACCTTACATGATGGACACGCATCAGAAAACGAGGGTCCAAAGCTTTCAAAAGGGGTATTCTAGATGAATTTTCACTCGACGGGGTAATTAGTGTCACAAATGTACAAATATGGGGTAAAAAGTGGAATTCACTCTTAATTTTATAAAGTGGAAAAGAGATAATTACATATTTGCATGACCACACGAGTATGCAAGCCCTGATACAGATCCACATATCTGTAATAACAACAGATTACTAATAAATGTGGATTATCTCGCTTTGATCCCTTGACCTAACTGGTAGGTAAGCCTTTCCGAAAAAAATGTCTTTTTCTCTCCTTCCAAAATACAAATCACATGAAATCCAACAAGCTTCCACTCATGGTTATGGAAAGAAATACAAAGATCTTTATACACTTTGGTTAGTGATCACAGAGACCTACGGGAGAGACAACTCTATTGCAAATTCATGAACTAAAACTAACTAAATCTGAACTGCTTCTTGGGCTCCATCATTTGACAGAAGCTCTAAAATAATTACATTTGAAAGAATGAAGGAACCAATGAACAAAGAATCAATCAAACCAGACGAACAAGAGAGGACCTCTATCTACGCATGCACGTACGTCACGCACATGCATGCCAGTTGACTAGTCGAGCTCTCCGCCGGCCGCTTAGCGGCCGCCGTTGCATGGCCCGCTGGGGGGATGGTTGGGGTTGTTGGTGCAGCCGTTGGGTGTTCCCGCTCCGGGGGTGCCGCCGGGCAGGACCTGCATGATAAGCGCCCCAGCGGCGCCAACGCCGCCGTGCAGCCAACCGCGGTCTCCCTCGAGCAGCCTCGCCGCGAGGACCACGTTGCAGCACTGGACCAGCAGCAGGGCTACCACCACCGCCCTCGCCATCGTCGCCGACGACCCCATAGAAATCTTCCTGGTGTGTAACTTTTTGAGTCTCTGAGTACACCCGCGGTACGTACGGTATGGAGCAAATGTCGCAGATAGAGGGCTAGCTGAGCTGCGTACGCACGTACGATGGATGAATGGCCTTGCTGAAAGTTGTTGTTGGAGAGATCGATGGTTGATGCCTTTTATAGGTTGCTGCATGCGCCCACAGAGTAAACGGTCGTCCGAGGAAAAAGAGTTTTCGTATATAACGAATGGGAAATGATGGACCTGGTCTATCCTACGTACTTGATTGTACGATCTGCTCTCGTCGAGCCTGAGCCAGCCTGTAGAATGGACACGCGCGCCACGTTACGCGCTTCTCAACCCAGTTCGGCAAATTTGACAATTTTGACCTTGGGACGAAATCAATTCACGGAATGAACTGCCCGCAAAATTATTTTACAGTACTGACCTTTTTGTGTAGCGCCCGCCACGCAGGCGCCACACCCTACGGTGCAACGCCCAGCTCTGAAGCGTTGCACGCGTGTCCACCGTGGCAGCCCTTGGGCCCGCACCCAGTAGTGCAGCGCCTCCGAGCTAGGCGCCACACATTAAGTGTGCAGCGCCCGGCCCGTAGGCGCTGCACTGTGACTTATCCAGCGGCTTGGGCCCCCTCCCCCGCTCCCCCCACCCCACACACTCTAACCCGAGCTTTGCCCCCTCTCCCACTCTCCCCCCCTCTCAAATCCTCTCCCAAAACTTGCAAATTTGAAAAATTTGTCCGTGGATTTCGAAGTCATACCCTCCCTCAAGGTAATCTTCTCCGATCCCCTTGTTTTGATCCAAGTAATGCTAGTTTGGGGAAACCCTAGTTTTGTTTGGATCTAGAGATTTGCATGGAGATGTGAGATATTTGTTTGCCAATTTCCTATGATTAGGCTTTGTTAGTATGTTAGGGTTATTCTTATGGGTGTTCTTATGTTGGTGCTAGGGTTATGGTTAGGGTTAGGGTTATTGTTAGGGTTATGGTTAGGGTTAGGGTTATGGTTAGGGTTAGGGTTGTCGTTTGATATATATATATATTAGGTTTTTTTTCCGTGTTAATCCTTAAATTAGTACTCATGGAAGCAATGTTACGTTGTGTTGTTTGAATGCTTATAGGGATGGGAAGAACATGTGTGTTTGTTCATCATGGGGACAAAGACGCCTTCTTGAAAGGCAATATTGAACCGGATCCGGATGAGCTAGATATGGTGTTTGATAGTAGTCCTAGCTATGTGGAGCTCTTGCAACAAGTGAGGAAAGATTTGAATTGGATGGACCCTAGTGATATCGTTGAGTTGGAGGGAAGGCATAATGTAGGTTTTGGAATGCACATCCGTTGGAAGACAATGCGTATCAACTCGGAGCAACGTTGGGTTGCATACAAGGAAACGGTGGCCGATTCACTTGACAAGGCTCTTGAGTTATTTGCAACGAAGAAGGTTGATTCAAATTTGCATTTGGACTTGAACCGAAAACCCTCCCCTTTGGTTGCTAGTAGCCCCCCATCCTTCAAGCGAGATGAAATTGTTGAACCTCTTTTGACCCAAGAAGTGAGGCCAACATTGAGCCCGTTTACAAACAACCAAGATGAAGCTTTGCAAGAGGACAATGATGAGTATGCAGACGATGACAATGAAGTTGATCTCCATGACAACAATGTGGGTGATCTTGACAAATATCATTTGCAAGAGACAATGGACCATTCCATCCCTTTTTCCCGTGCATATGCATCGGATTCAGATGAAGAAGGTCCCGATGAACAAGTTGATGAGGAGGGGTTCACGGTGAAGAAGGCCGAAGCTTTCGAGAAGGTATTCGGTCGGGATCACAAGACACCATTGTTCAAGGATGTTAGTCTCGCGGATGAAGCCGTTGTGGATGGTGGCAAATCTATATCTCTTGGGGTTAGGCCAAGCTCTCACCGTGATTTGGGAGACGACAAGAACCGGATTGGTAAAGGGTGTAAGTTCGAAACCTTCTTGGAATTGAAGATGTGGCTCGACAACTACTCGGTTACGCATTATCGTCCACACAAGGTGGTGCATTCGGACGTCAATGTGCGCTACACGGTTGCATGTGCATGCGAAGATGAAATATGTCCGTGGATTGTGCGTGCAAGACCATGGAAAGGAGGTCCCGCTTGGCACGTAGTGAGTTGTGTGCCAACTCACATGTGCCGAGGCAAAAGGGTGGATGGCAAGATTGTGTCCCAAGACCACAGACAACTCACGTCCGAGTTCATCGCTTACAGGCTCTCCAACTCAATATCCACACTTCCAACAATGAGCGTCCAACATGTCATTGACCTTGTGAAAGCCATCTTTCATTACAAGGTGAAGTACGGCAAGGCATGGAAGGCGAAGCAAGCCGCATTTAAGATGTTGTATGGTACTTGGGAGGAAGCATACAACCGAATCCCTAGGTTGTTGTTAGCCATGGCCGCCACAAACCCGGGCATGGTTCATGTTGTGGAGCCTCATGGGCATCAAACAACGGTTTATGAAGGAAAGAAAGTCCGAGTATTTGGCCGTGCATTTTGGGCGTTCGAGCAATGTGTGAGGGCTTTCGAACACTGTAGGCCGGTCATCGCCATTGATGGCACGTTCTTGACCGGACAATACAAGGGCACCTTGTTGGTTGCGATAGAAAGTGATTCCAATAACCGGGTGTTGCCATTGGCATTTGATTTGGTTGAGGCGGAGAACAATGACAACTGGGAGTGGTTTATGCATCTTTTGAGGACGAAGGTGTTACCCGCTCAAAGGGAAATTTGTGTCATATGGGATCGGCATGCAGGAATTCTTAACGCAGTGGAGATTGACATTCCCGGGCATGCTCTGTTGCACCATCGATGGTGCATGAGGAACTTTTGTTCGAACTTCTATAGGGCATGTGGCCTTAAGGAGTTGGCCGATGATCTTCAAGATTGTTGTCTTGTTTTCTCCGAGAAGTGGTTCGCCACTTTGTTGAACAAATTGCTCGCACACAAAAAACTTGATCACGGGGGTCAAGACTTTATGAATAGGCACATTCAACACCGGAACAAGTGGGCACGTGCTTTTGATGAAGATGGCCGAAGATACGGTCAAATGACAAGCAATATGGCCGAATGCTTCAATAGGGTGCTCAAAGGTGCACGTGGATTACCCGTGACGGCAATAGTTCAATACACATTTGACAAGATGAATGCGTACTTTCTAAAGTACTCAATGGAAACTGATGCACATATAGCGGGTGAGAACCCGCGCAAGTACACAAGTACAAGTTCCCACCCAAGGTTGATGAATGGTTAGAATTTCAATCACGAAAGGCGGACTCAGAAGAAGCTATATTATATGACAACGAAGAGTGGAAGTATGAAGTGAAAGAGCCAGGAGGAATCACAAACGATGGCCGGCAACATGGAGGTCGTGCTTTCAAGGTGTCATTAACACAATGTGATTGCTCTTGCGGGAGGCCATTGTTGCTTCATCTCCCATGCTCACATTTGTATACTGCCGGTCGCGTTAGAAATGTGGACATCAATCACCCATGCACCGTGAGGGAGTTGGAGTTCTCAATCATGACGGTCAAGAAAACATGGGCTCCCCGCTTTCACCCATACTTAGACCAATCACAATGGCCGGAGTACCATGGAGTTCAACCATGGCCGGATCCGGAGTTGAAGGTTGTTAAACGGGGTAGACGTAAAACAAAGCGTTTTAGAGGCGACATGGACGGATGGGGCCATGGTGGCCGCCGCGAAGCGGGAAACGACCAATTCCAAGAGCCTCGTGAGAGCTCCCGTTGTGGGAATGCAAAGGTCATGGCCACAACAAAAGAAAATATACGAAACCAAGGAAAAGGTCCAAGAAAAATGATGCAAGCACTAGCCAACAAGGAGCTACACAAGGGAGCCAACCAAGTGGTAGCCAACAAGTGCCAAGCCAACCAAGAGGTAGCCAAGAAGTGTGAAGGCAACAACGTGGTAGCCAACAAGTGCCAAGGCAACCAAGTGGGAGCCAACCTAGTGGTAGCCAACAAGTGCCAAGGCAACCAAGTGGGAGCCAACCTAGTGGTAGCCAACAAGTGCCAAGGCAACCAAGTGGGAGCCAACCTAGTGGTAGCCAACAAGTGCCTAGCCAACCAAGTGGTAGCCAACAAGTGCCAAGCCAACCAAGTGTTAGTCAAAGAGGATCTAGGCAACAAAGAGGTCGGCAACTAGGACTTACAAGAGGCCGTGGTGGTGGTAGTCTAGGCCGTGGTGGTGGTAGTCTAGGCCGTGGTGGTGGTGTTGGCCGTGGTGATGGTCTTGGCCGTGGTGATGGTCTTGGCCTTGGTGATGGACTTGGCCGTGGTGATGGACAAGGGCAAGGTCGTTATAGAGGAATGTTTGGATACCTCGATGGACCATTTCCGTATGTTGCTCACTAACTATAATGTTTCAAATGTTCTTGTTTTCCATATGTTCTTTTTTTTCATATGTTCTTCTTTTACATGTGCTTCCATTTGTTTGTATTGTCTTTACTAACCATTATGTTTCACTCATTGTAGGTATGGCGGCTTCCCAACCCAACAAACCAACAATGAAGGAGGATGGCGAAGATGAGATGGCGGGATGGTGGGAGAAGGCTGCGAAGAAGCTTAGAGAGGAGGATGCAGCCAAGCTAAAGAAGAAGAAGGAAGATGAGCTTGAGGAGAAGAGGAAGGAAAAAGAGAGAGCGTCAAATGCGATGCGCGCTAGGGAGCAAGCATTGGTGAGGAAATGTGAGGAGGCACAGAAGAAGCGTCAAAAGGATTTTGAAGAAGGAACCATGAAGCTTTGGGCAATTGCAGCTGAAAAAAAGAGAGGGAGGATAAGATATTCATGGAGAGGGTGGTTAAGGAGGCCCACCTCATAAGGAAAAGGGAGGAGGAAGAGGAAGAAGAGAGGAAGAAGAAGAAGGGAAAGGGGCCTTGCTCTACGCAATAGAGCTATGTCATCTTCAACTTGCTTGTGGACGATAATCGTGTTATCCTCTAAACTATGCTCTTCGATTTGGTTGTGAACTACTATCTCTCCTCCTCGATTTGGTTGTGAACTACTATGTGTCATGAACTACTATCTCTCCTCCTCGATTTGGTTGTAAACTACTATGTGTCATGAACTACTATCTCTCCTCCTCGATTTGGTTGTGATCTACTATGTGTCGTGAAGTACTATGTATTATGAATTAATATGTGTCGTGATCTACTATGTGTCGTGAAGTACTATGTGTCGTGAAGTACTATGTATTGTGAACTACTATGTGTCAAAGTTCTTTGCTTGCTATGTGTCGTGAACTCCTCATCGGAATATGTGTGCATGTGCCAAAAAATTTGCTAAGTACAGGTGCAACGCCTAGCTCTGGGGCGTCACACTGTACAGTGCAGCGCATAGAGCTGAGGCGTTGCACCCTTGGACTGAGCTAAACAGAGAGCAAATATTCTGTTTGCAAGCTACAGCCGCTGCAGCGCCTAGCACCGAGGCGCCACACTGTACAGTCCAACGCCTAGCTCTGGGGCGTTGCACTGTACAGTGTGGCGCCTCGGTGCTAGGCGCTGCAGCGGCTGTAGCTTGCAAACAGAATGTTTGCTCTCTGTTTAGCTCAGTCCAAGTGTGTAACGCCCCAGCTCTAGGCGTTGTGTAGCCGCTGCAGCGCCTAGCACCGAGGTGCCACACTGTACAGTGCAACGCCTAGCTCTGGGGCATTGCACTGTACAGTGTGGCGCCTCGGTGCTAGGCGCTGCAGCAGCTGTAGGTTGCAAACAGAATGTTTGCTCTCTGTTTAGCTCAGTCCAAGTGTGCAACGCCTCAGCTCTAGGCGCTGCACTATACAGTGTGACGCCTAGAGCTGGGGCGTTGCACACTTGGACTGAGCTAAACAGAGAGCAAACATTCTGTTTGCAAGCTAGTGCAGCGCCTAGAGCTGAGGCGTTGCACCCTTGGACTAAGCTAAACAGAGAGCAAACATTCTGTTTGCAAGCTACAGCCGCTGTAGCGCCTAGCACCGAGGCGCCACACTGTACAGTGCAACGCCCAGTAGCTAGGCGTTGCACTGTACAATGTGACGCCTCGGTGCTAGGCGCTGCAGCGGCTGTAGCTTGTAAACTTGGTCATTATCAGGTACATTGCAACATTTCCTAGAATAAGCAGTCAGAAACACTGCTAAGACAACAAGAATAGTCACAGTTTGAACATTATTAAGACAACAAGTGCAACATAGAGGATCAAGTTCAACATTGCTAAGATGTCAACTCCAAGTTCAACATAACTAAGACATACAAAGAGGATCAAGTTCAACATAGAGCTACCACAACTCCAAGTTCACCGACATAACAACTCCAAGTTCACCGACATAACAACTCCAAGTTCACCGACATTACAAATAAAGGACTATGGCTAGTTCCTAAGAAGAGCTAGTTCCTTGAGTGCTTTTTGGCTGCTCCCCCCCTCTTGCTGGCTAACTTCTTCACCTTCCTAGGAAGAGGAACACGCTCCCGCTCCGGCTCCGGTTCCTCCACATCATTGACATCGTCATCCAAATAGTCATCGAAAGCCGCCATCCGCAAGGTGCCGACCGTCCTTTTGCCTCTTTCGGTGAAGTCTTCAGGTGTGTACTTGTTGATTCCCTTCCTAGGCTTTAGCATGTATGCAGACCTAACCTGGTACGCCCCCAAGGTCATATCATCATCAACAACCTATGCATCAACAAAAGATATGGAAAGACCGTGTGTGAGGATATAGTTAGCAATGCATCAACAATTGGATATATATGCTCATGCCATACCTCTTGGGTGACCACACCCACATCCTCATCCTCCAAATGATCACCATGGCTCTGGCCCGAAGTGGGATCTTATGGTGTCGCCGACCTAGACCGTTCTGGTGATACATACTCGGGGTCACGACAACCAAAAAGGTTTGATAGCCGCCTTAACTTTTGGCCCTGGCGCTGCAACATGTACAAGTGAATGAGACATCGAACGTAGCAACACATGTTAAGTGCTAGTTTGAAGGAGATGTGAACCTTGATGAATGCTCGAAGTGCACCTTCTCCATCGCTTTTGCCAGCCGGGGTTGTTTCAAGAATAGTCTCGGTCTCATCAGCTGCTTTCTTGATCTGGGCACGCTATGAACAAAAATGGTATTAACATGTTAGGCAAGCGAAGATGTGAATAGTGTCAATGAAAAGCAAAGAGGGCAAATACCACAAAGTTCATCATTGGAGCTGAAGGGATCACTGAGTTGCCTTTCCTGACTAATGCATTGTACTGGTGTTGGGCTACCTCATCAAAAACAGTGGGTTCTTCCAAAATCTCCTCAGCATACGCCGGCTTGCATACCTCCACACGGGTACTTGCAAGAAACCATGTGAGATAGTTGTTGAACGCTACAGGGCAGTGCTCACGAAGCTGGACTCCTTTTCCAGCCCTAGCTTGCTCCACACTAAGTGCAAACTGTACGACATACTTTCTGTGATGCTTGGCCCAATCCTTAATCTTCCGCTGCCTTTTCCTATCCAACCTGCAAGTTAGAAACATAATATTAGTAGCATCGAAACCGCCGAGAAGCTGCTAAGTACTCAAGGTTAATTATATCTTACGCGTGTAGCAACTTGTCCGTGTCCTCCCACTCCGGCGGATGTGCCTGGAACAAACCAAACTGACGGCGCACTCGATGTGGGAGGTGAAGCTCAACCGCCCAGTTGCATATGAGTTGGCACCGCATACGCCAGAGATCCCTATCCCTAGTGCACATCAGATTCAGCCTGAACTCTAAAGGGTTACCAAAACTATCTCCTGTTCCATACGGCTCCCATATCACCTGCAAAATGGGATAGAATGAAAAATTGATATCGAGTTGCAATAGAAGCATCATAATCACTTATGCCATGTCAATTCACCTGCTCAGGCGTGATCGCGTCAAGCTCGCTCTGGTACAACTTGTACATGACCGAGGGATCATCTGTCGTCTCATTTATCACATCCCACTTGTAAGCCCAAGTGGGTAGCCGTAGTACGTCACCTTTGTCGTCCCAATCATCGTACTTCACCTTCTTCGGACGTCCAACCGGCAAACGCTCCCAGCTCCATATGGAAAGTGCGAGCAAACAACCACCAATACCTCTAGATGACCTACAACAGGCTTCGTCCAACTGCACATAAAAGAGAACATGGTTCAATTAAGAGCAAGATCGCATTCATAATGTAGCAATGAAGTGAAAAAGAAACAACTTCATACCTGTCTATACAAGTAAGCCAGTGTCGCCGAACCCCAACTCCATTTGCTATCGAAGACGGTCAACGCCTTCAGCCACATCCATGGAGCATTCTTGCCTGTGCCATCAGCAAACATAGTACTGGATATCACATACCACATGTAGACACGAGCATATGTCTTGACCGTGTCCTCATCAGCTTCCGGTGGGCAAGTACCAAAGTGCTCAGTAATCCACGTGAAAGTAGCACTGGCTGTGACTCTTTCCTTCTTCTTGTTTTCTGCTGCTGGTTCCGGAGGCTCCGGAGGAACCATACCGATAAGGGCATGCATCTGCGCTCGCCACCCATCGGAATCGGTGCTCATACATAGAGGATTCCCATCGATAGGAAGACCGGTGATCATAGCAATATCCTGGAGCGTCACTGTCATCTCCCCGGTCCGTAGATGGAAACTATGTGTCTCCGGCCGCCAATGATCAATAAGCGCGGTGAGTGCTGGAGCATTGTTGGGTGGCGTCGACCGTCTGACCATATGAATGAAAGGGAGAAGTCCTATCTCCCTCACATACGGTGTGTATCGCTCATCATAGCGCATCCACCCAAGGGTGACCCCGTGAGAACGAAGCTTCAAAGGTGCAAGCTCCTACAAACAAACAATTCATAACATTACATATGGGGCATTTGTGTTTGAAATAAATACGAAATTCATAAAACATGCCACTTTCATTATTACCCGCTGTTCCACCGCCATAGCGTACGACCGGTGTTGTTTGTCCCAGTGATCATCGAGAAGCCAAACCATCCTAACAATTTTGAAAGAAAGCTTTCTTGTCAACACGATTATCTTTTGAATACAAATAAACTAAAGTACGCCTACTAGATGCAACCGTACCAATCTATGTATCCAACCATATCAAATCAAACAAAACTAATAAACTAGGATTTCACAAATAACTAGGCCTACTTCATACAAATAAATTTTCCATAAACTATGCCTACTTCATACAAATAACTCTTCCATAAACTAAACTAGGGTTTCACAAATCAAACAAACAAGGGTTGTAATACATGCAAAGTTCTAATACATGCAACATTCAAATCTAATCTAATCAAACAAGGATTCCCCAAATCTTCAAAATATCATATTTTCTATGGATAGAAAGAAGGGGATCGGAGGAGAGTACCTTCTAGGATGGATTGGTGAAGAAATGCACGGACCAAATCGTCGGATCTGAAGGATTTGGGAGAGGGGATTGAGAGGGGGAGAGGAGGAAGCCGCCGGCGCGCCTGTTCTGTAACTGCTGGAACGAATGGGTGGGGTGGGGGGAGGGGGAGGGGGAGGGGGCGGCTGGCATCTAAGTCACAGTGCAGCGCCTACGGGCCGGGCGCTGCACATTAATGTGTGGCGCCTAGCTCGGAGGCGCTGCACTACTGGGTGCGGGCCCAAGAGCTGCCACGGTGGACACGCGTGCAACGCCCCAGAGCTGGGCGTTGCACCGTAGGGTGAGGCGCCTGCGTGGTGGGCGCTACACAAAAGGGTCAGTGCTGTGAAATAGTTTTACGGGCAGTTCTTTCCGTGAATTGATTTCGTCCCAAGGTCAAAATTGTCAAATTTGCCACCCAATCCATCTCCTACTTAAGGTTGAACAAAGATCAATAATTCAAAATTGAGCAAAGTGCCGGAGCTTGACATAGATTGTTGAGGGGCAAAGCACAGTTGAGGGGGCAAAAGGACAAATTCTGCTTGAACTTTGATAATCTTCAAAACTTTAGCTTGACATTTCACATAATTTCTGTAGGGTAGAGGGGCTATGGCCCCCCTTTGCCAAAGATTTTTGAGTTGTCAAAAAAGAAAACGTGCCTAGTCAGGAAAGCTCTTGACAATAACCTTTGGATCCGTCATATTGACACTCAACAGGGGCTAACCTTGGCCCATATTCAGGAATTTGCAACCCTGTGGGGGATGCTTGCTGATGTAACCCTCAATCAGGGAAGCCAAGACACCATAACTTGGAAGTTCACAAACAGTGGTGAGTACTCTGCCTCCTCGGCTTACATGGCGCAATTTGCCGGCCTCTCCTTTTGCCTAATGAATGCTACAATCTGGAAGATGTGGGCTCCATCGAAGTGCAAATTTTTTGTTTGGTTGATCTACCAAAATCGTGTTTGGACAGCCGATCGTTTACTGCGGCGAGGCTGGCCAAGCTGCAATTTGTGCCATCTCTGCAAGCAAGTTCAAGAATCTGCTGCTCACCTCCTATTCCAATATAGGTTCACTGTCTAGATTTGGACCGAAATTTGCACTTGGCTTGGCATCCTTGACTCCTCACCAATGATTTGGCGTCATGAAGACTCAGTTAGAGATTGGTGAATCAAGGCGGTTAATGGTGGAGGTGGCTGCAGGAAGGCCATCGCCTCCTTGATGATGCTTGTCTCGTGGGAAATTTGGAAGGAGCGCAACAGAAGAATTTTTCAAAATGTCTCTGCCCCGACCTTCATTGTTGTCGCAAAAATCAAAGAGGAGTCCCATCTCTAGTCCTTGGAGGGAGCCAAACAGCTTAGTACTGTTATGTCGCGAGAATAGACCTTTTTCTTTTTGCCGCCTCGCGGCTTATGTCTAAACCTTCTTCTTAATCAATGAAAATGGCAAGTCTTTTGCCTTGTTTAAAAAAAACTATGTTAGGCTATGACACAAGAGGACGTACATGAACATGCACACTCGCCCACATGCATACACACAGGCACCACATACATGACATGCTCATCATTAACTTTTTGGTTGTGCCGATGGAGCAAAATTAACACTAAAACTAAAAAAAACTTTTTAAAGGAGAAACGAATCAAGAGCATTGATATTACCTCAAAGAAGAAAGATTTTTTTAAAAGGGACGACTACGTGTTAGGTGTCTAATTTTTTTGGCGTTCAATCATTCGATCTAGATCCAAAGGCCTAGTTCGTTTCTTCCCCCACCCTATTCCCCCGTACATGGAAACTGAATAAGTAACCACAAATTTAAAAAGGAAAATAATATTATGCAACTATGTATAACATAATAGAACATAGTAACTTATACTTTCACTAGCCTTCTATCCCCCTATACTTATATACCAAAATTAAGATAAAGAAAACCAAAATAATTGAAGTTTTCTGAGGAAGAATAAATTATTGGCATTGATATTACCATTCAAAAATAAAGAAAATAGAAAATAAATAAGGAGGAAGTTTGCAAATTATTTACATATAAATTACTCTTTATAATATGCAAGAATAAATATATAATAGTGGCATCTTAACAAAAAAGTTTTCTAAGAAGAAATGAATTAGTGACAATGGTATACCCTTTCGGAAGAAAGAAAATGAAGAAAATAAAAAAATAATTGCAAAATTCGCACACAATTTACAAAAAAAGTTGCATTTTCTATACTATGCAAGAATAAGCATATAATAATTAAATTTCTCAAAAACAGAAGTTTACTGAAAAGGAATAAAGTACCGACATTGGTATTACTCTTAAAAATAAAATACCCTTTAAAGAAACTAAAAAACAATAATGAAAACATTTGCACACAATTTACACAAAATTGCACTTGGATCAAGTCCATTTGTTGATCAAGTCCCTATGTGTGGTTGATCAAGTCCATTTATTGCAGTTGGATCAGTATTCAGTGGTACTGCACATACTTGCTGAATACCACTAGTACTATTGTTCAAAGGTCATCTGTTTGACATCTCGTCCTTGGGGGTATTCAGTGGTACGCTAGCTGGAGGTCACTAGTAGTAGTATTTCAGTCGCTGTGAAAGCATGCATGCATGATGTCTGAGTTCCTCGGACAGTCTAGTTCAACGGGGACGACATGAATTTTTTAGTTCAACTTTTTTGTTCTTTGTTTATTCAAAACATGTACGCAGTCAACTTCGTTTGGCTCCAAATACTAGTACTCTACCTACACCCAGGCTAACCATGCAGAGACCTGAAAACTTTGTTTATTTAGTTTGGGTTTGCAGTTTTATAAAAAGCAATATTGCTAGACAAGTTATTCATGAGTCATGACAACGGCAGAATATGTACTATTGGGTTTCAGAATATAATTATTCGTCCTCCTGTCATAGCATTTTGTTAAACTACTGCAAGTCGAGCGGTTTAAAGCTCCTGGTCAAAGGGACTTGGTGACAAACTGAATGATTACTATACTAACTAAATAAGAAAACCACTGTTCCTAATAGTAATATTCCCCAGATTGATTTTGCCAAAAAGGGAAGAAGAATGTTTTTGCTGTGGCAACCGCTGCCATATGCTGACTGTTCTTGGTCACGTCCAACTATGGAATGGCTAAACTAGCACCCTTGTTAGGTGAAAATGAAAATTCTACCGGTATGTAGCGGCCAAATCATCATCCGTTTTTTCATCAAGATGTGTGTTGTTCTTTTATACATAAAGTAAAAATCGTTGTGTGTGACAAACTTGACCAGGTCGCCTTTCATGCTGCTTGCGCCAATGTCAAGCACACCCCCAAAACTTATGTCTATGATGACATCCTTCTGTGGCCGCTCAAGAGAAGCGTTTAACTTGAATAGCCTTGTTGGTGATGTCATTTTTTCTCAGTGACACCATACCCCTCTCAATCTATAACCACAAAAATATGGATAGGCACATTAGAAAGAAAAGAACATTTATAACTTCCCAGAAGGAAAGGATAAAAAATAAAGAAAAAGATGACTGCAAAAATTGATAGAAAAAGGAAAAAATCTATAATTTATACCAAAAAAGCAACTATTTATGTGGGCTGGGCAACTCTCTCTATCTTCTGATGCAACTTATTCTGCTCTTGTGGTATTTAGAAAAGCAAAAAATGCCAATGTGTCAAGTATTTTGACTCTGACAACGCTGACTACCAAAAATTTCATGTGATATATAAGATGAGGTGATGGTTTTGCCTTTAGCCACCTAAAAAAATAATCTGCTATTCAACCCTATCATCTTGGATGTGGCTACGATGACATCCAAAGTATTTGTTATGTTACAAGGCATTATTTTTTTGTAAGCAACTACTGATCTGGATTGAGCAAATCAATCTATGTTGAGATGCAACTCCTCTCCCCCCTACTGTTTCTACTTTTCGAATTACCTCATGTTCGCCTTTCTTCGTCCGTTTCGCATGCCTCTTCTTCAACTTCATTGACATCGTATGCAGCCTGTTTTTCTACGCGTGTGCCGCAGTTTGAATTTTGTTTTGTGCGCCCGACATTGCTGGTCGTTGGAGTCGCTTAATTATTTGAAGAACAGAAATATGTCAAACAGAAAAACACGTGTGGCATAACTAGATGACCCAAGAAAGAAATAGTAATTATACAAAGAGTACCACCTGTTGCTCGTATGTTTCGCATTGTGCAGCATACCTTGGGCGATCCTTTTGCTTTTATGTGCCATTCTGAAAAAAATAAACACAAAACGAAAACCCCATGATGAGCGACTCAAAACATAAAACAAAGGAAATTTTAAAAAAAACATAAAACATAGGAAAAAATGTATAAGCAACAACCTCACAGGAGAAACAATTGAACTACAAAACTTGCATCCCCATTACTGGCCACAAACGTCACAAAACAAACTCATTACCCCTAACCACTGAATGAAGCTCCATAAAGATGCACGACGTACATCAGAACAAAAAACGCACAAACAACGAATCACGCTGACAGTACATGGAACCAAAAAATTCCCCAACACACGAGCAAGTGGATGAAATGAGAGCAACTGTCCGTGAAAAAAAATCCTCACCCAAAACCCCCCAAAACCAAAAAATTCCAAGTCACGATCAACTCCTGCTCGTATTACAAGCAATTAATCATTGAAAAAAACCCTTACCCAAAAATCCCTCAACCCCAACACACGATGTACCCCTCCTCTCTTGTCCATTTCATGCCCCCTGTCATGATTCTAAGTCTGACAGTAGAATGTGGGGTAGGAATGCAGAGGCAAGATCTTAGCTATGGAGGAGTTGTACACGGGAGTTTTACGAGTTCAGACCCTTCTCGAAGAAAGTAACAGCCCTACGTCTCGGAGCCCGGAGGCAGTCGACTGGATTATATGCGTGTGTGTTACAAAAAGTGCGAACCCCTGTGCCTGTGGAGGGGGGTGGCTTATATATAGTGCGCCAGGACCCCAGCCAACCCACGACACAGAGGGTTTAAGGTACATAAAGATGGAGACGTTTCTGATAACGTCTGCAATAAAGATACATAATGACCATTAAAGCTATGACTTAATTCCCGCCCGTTGCAGAGTGGAGAGGCTCTAGATCTTCTGGTGGTCAAGTGATTATCTATACGGTCGAGTGTCTTCAGGATTGTCGAGTGGAACATAACTTCATGGTCGAGTGGATGATGATTTTTCTTCGAATGCTCCTGGTACCTTTAGGGATGTCCTTGGGGAGGGTATCTTGAACAGATCCATGACCCTACCCTAGGTACATAGCTTCATCATTAGCCCCCGAATGGATCAGGGTTTGAGTGAGGAAGGAGTTGAGAACACTTCCGACTCATTTTTCGTGCTATGAGTATATCTTGCTCTGGATCAATGAACTGAGGGGATGACACCAACTTCTTTTTCAGTCGCCTTGGTCCATTCTTAGTTTTTGTCGAGTGAACTTTTACGGAAGAGTTCCGAATGATGATGCAGAGGATGTCTTCCGTCTGACAAGTTGTTCTGCTATCCGCGGATTTCGCGGGATTCGAATTTTGGGAAGCACGCCGGACGGGCGAGGCCGTGGTAATCGGGACGGATTAGGCAGGTCGCCTCGATTCCCGCGCCACCTTTTTCGCCACGTATCGTGCGCGCGACTGTTGCGGGATTTGATAAGATCGTCCGGGCCTACAAGTTAGCCACTCGGAAGTGACCTTATAAAAGGCACCGGACCGGGTTTTTGAACAGTGCGCCCCCATTCTCGTTCTTCTTCCTCGGATTTCTCCGCTGCGCCCGCTTCCGCTCTCGGTGTCGTAGCCTCGCTCGGACTCGATCCGCCGCCATGGGAAAGGAGAAGGCGATGGCGTTGGAGCGCGCAAAGAAGGCGACCGCGAAGGCGAAAGGAAAGAGGACCAGCCGGGACGGATCCTCGTCAAGGTTCGGCCTGCCGCCGGGCTGGATCTAGGGCGATTGTATCCGCTCAACGATCAGCCAAGACGACCTCGATGACCTAGTTGAGGGGGGATTGATCCCCCATGAATCAGTGCGGCTCCCGGGGAACGAGACCGAGCCGCGACCGCTGAATGGTGAGTGCGTTCTCCTTGCCACTCATGTCGACCGCGGGTTCTCTTTGCCTCCCCATCCTTTCTTTCGTGGTTTTTTTGAACTTCTTCGGGGCTCAACTCCACCACTTCACTCCAAACACCATAGTGTATCTTGCTGCCTTTGTGTCAATGTGCGAAAATTTCTTGGGTTGTCGACCGCACTGGGGTCTCTTCAAGCACATATTCACCTGCCGCTCCCAGTCAGTAAAGAAGGCCAACCCGAGTGACGAGAGGACGCACGTGATCTAGATGTGCGGGGGCCTTGGAATCCAAATGAGGAACAAGAGCACCTTCCCAGCTATGATCCTTCCCGACTCGGTCCGGAGCTGGCAGTCAACCTGGTTTTACTATAAGGACCAGCCGACCCCGGGTCAGTCGACTGGACTTCCCCCTTTTCCTTGGCTCGAGTGGAGAAGCCCTCCTCCTTGAGGGTGATCCTGGAAGAGAAGGCACATGTGAAGGCGTTGGTCGAGCGGGTCGTCCAACTCGTCCGCGACGGGGTGACTGGAATGGGCCTGCTGGAGGTCTTTCTCAGTCGACGCATCCAACCACTCCAAGCCCGTGACCATCCGATGTGGATGTACTCGGGACTCGAGGACTCCACTCGGATCCACCCGGAGGACGTTAGTGAAGACACGGTGGAGAAGTGGCTGAGAGGAATCACCAGCAACAAAGATAATCCCCGAGGGTCTAGGAGGGTGATTCCATTCGACCATTCGTGCCAGCCTGAACAGGTATGATTCTGCATTGTCAAGTATCTTCTCGATTCACCGTGTAACACCTTGTTGATGGTCGACTGTATTTCTTCCGTTCATTGTCTTTTCAGGCTTTCATTGATATGTACTCGATGCCCAATGGTGTGCAGGAGCAAGAAGTCGAGGAAGGGGCGAGCAGGGGCGAGAGTGGCGAGTGGCACTCGGATGCAGAGGAGGACGAGGAGAGCGACGACTCGAGTGATGACGAAGAGGTCGACTCGCCTCCTCGCAGAGAGAGGAGGTCCAAGAACGCTAAAGACCCGGCGAGTGCCCCGGCCCTGGCGGCCGCACCGACCGGGCATTCTTCAAAGCGCCCTCGGACGTCTTCCCCAGCGCCGACTGAGAAGGTATCTAAACAGCTCAAGACTGTGCCGCCTCCTACACCCAAAGCATCGAAAGCCACCTCTTCTAAACCACCGAAGGCTTTGCCCAGAATCAAAGTGACCGTCCCCACCATCTCCGGGTAATCATCTGATCCGTTCTTTTGGTCGGCTCGAGCAACAGAACATAACGGACTAAATGTTGACATTTGCAGTGCTGCTACATCTGGAACTTCTTCTTACCAATATCGAGACGAGGAGATGGAGGACGCGGTTACCTCCAACCCAGGTAAAAACTCTTATGATCTTGTTCTTGATTACTTGATCGATTAAATTCTAGCAATTCACTTGGGGTCGACTGATTTCTCTACAGCTCCACCCAACGTCATCGATCTTTCAGATGATGATGAAGATGTGGCCCCTAGGCCCAGAAAAAACAAAAAGGTAGCAGCTGGCAAGACGTCTCAGCAGGGACCGACGACAACACCAACTGCCCGGCAATCTGAAGACGCGGGCGGGGCCTCTGTAACTTTCGCTGTACCACTGTTGAGTGAGCGCCCTGCACCGTTGATTGTATCGTGTTCCCTTCAGTCGCCCAACCTCACGCTTCGGAGCTCCAAGCTGCCGCACCTGGGTCGTCTGCCCCCTTCTTCACCAACTACCACGTTCTAGAAAACCAGTCAGACACGGCTGCGGAAGCCATCCGTCAGGCTAACATGATGATGGAGCGGATGAAGACGGTGCACGAGAATAGCCAGGCTGCTTACGATGCCAGCGCTGCTCTCCGGGCCAATGTCCAGGTAAGTAAACTTTCGACTGACCTTATTCTATTAGGATATGCTACCTGAAATATTTTCTTCCATACAATCTCTTATTGTTTGCGTCGAATCTGTACACCCACTGGGTGTTTTGTTGTCTTTGGTATTTGCGCTCTTCCACTCGGTCTGGGCGAGTAGGATCTGAACCGGTGGGGACACGCTAAGTGCACCCACTTGGTGTAGGCCCCGAGACCACAGTCGACCGCGGGCAGTTGACTGGGGTCTGAGTTCTTTTTTCTTTCTTTTCTTCCACTCGACCCGGGCGGACCAGCCGAATGAGATCTGAACCAGTGGGGGCACGTCAAGTGCACCCACTGGGTGTAGTCCCCGAGACCGTGGTCGACTGATGGCAGTTGGCTGGGGTCTGAATAGTTCTTTTCTCTTCTTTTTTTACTTGACCCGGGCGGACCGGTCGAGTTGGGTGTGAATCAGTGGGGGCACGCCAAGTGCACCCGCTGGGTGTAGTCCCCGAGACCACAGTCGACCGCGGGCAGTCGGCTGGGGTCTAAGCGAACTTTTAAGTTTTATTCACTTGGAAGTAAATAACCTTTGATCTTTTCGATTGACACGTCTTTTACCTCCTGCAGAAATCTTGTTCTCTCATTTCTAAGTTTGCCGAGTTTGAGGAGAAGCAGAGGCAACTCAAACTTGACTTGGAGTTGGCCCGACAAAAGTTGAAGAAAGCCGAAGATGAAGCTGCTGGTATGGAAGGTAGCTGCCTGTCGACTGTTCATGTTGATCGTCTTTTAAGATATTTCTTTAATCTCTTGTTTGATCCGATTGCTTCTTTTGTAGAGAAAATGAGGTTGGCTCTGGAGAAGAAGGACTTGGACCTTGCAGCTGCACAGAAGGAAGCTGAAGATAAGACTGCCCTTGCAGACCAGAAGCTGGCTTCGGTCAGAGCATTGGAAGGGGAGGTGAACAAGCTGAAGTCCTATCTCAATGAGTCTAACCGAGAAGTAAGTCGTCTGAAGAAGGATAAGATTGCCCTGAATGAGAAGCTGGAATCTGCGGTCCGCAAGAGAAATGACACGCAAGCCTATCTGAGAACTCTTGCCAAGAAGCTCTATCTTATGCTGGAAGGTACTCCTTTTAGTACGACTGCTTTGCTGCTTGCAAGTTAATCTTGTCCAGTCGACTCACTAACTCTTTGACTGCAGAATTCTGCCAAAACTTTGACGAGGAAACCGGAAGGATCGAGGCTGGTCTAGACCCTATCGTTTCTCCGGTTTGCGATGAGACTGCCATGAACGTGCTTCGACTGGAATCCCGTATCACCAGCGTCACAAGTTATCTCGCACGCCTGAAGGTGGAAATTTCACGGATCGACTCATCACTCTGGCCAGGGGCGACGCTTCAAAATGACCTGGAATCTCTGATGGCTCGACTCAACAAGATTCCTGGTTGAGTGCAAGAATGGAAGAAGTCCTCTGCCTGGTGTGGTGCTGATGTGGCGTTGTCCTTGGTCAGAGTCCACTTCAAGGAAGCTCGTGAAGACAAGCTGGCGGCGATCAAGGTCGCCAACACCAAAAGGCACGACTTCTAGTCCTTTATGGAGACTTTCATCGCTGCTGCCACTCGGATCGCAGATGGAATCGACTTGGACGAATTCGTCGAACCCGCCAGTCCTTCTCCCGCCGAGTGAAAAAACTATGAGATTTAAACCTGTCTTAAATTTGCTTCGGAATGTCGAGTGGTTGCTGTAACCATTAAACTCCTTCGGCTTGATGCTCGAATACTTTTGATTTGTTGCTTGGAACTTTAGGATTTATCCGAACTGCTTTTGAGTATACTTGCGATTGCTTTTGGGATCTACTCCGTTGTATTTGTGGCCTAGCTCGGAGGAGGAGGTTGCAGTCGACCTGCGCCTCGCCACCCTTGCGGACAAGGATGGAGCGCACGTTGTATTTGTGGCGTAGCTCAAAGGAGAAGGTTGCAATTGACCTGCGCTTCGTCGTCCTTGCGGACAAGGATGGAGCGTACGTTGTATTTGTGGCATAGCTTGGAGAAGAGGGCCGCGGTCGACCTGCACCTCGTCGTTCTTGCGGGTAGGGATGGAACACACATTGTACTTGTGGCGTAGCTCCGAAGGAGGAGGTTGCAATCGACCTGCACCTCGTCGTCCTTGCGAATAGGGATGTGTTTCGAACTTAGGAGAGTACTGGACTGCAGCTAAGCCCCCGAGTGGGAGGGTTGCTCTCCACTCGGTAGGATTTTTCAAACTTAGGCGAGTACTGGACTGCAGCTAAGCCTCCGAGTGGGAGGGTTTCTCTCCACTCAGTAGGATTTTTCAAACTTAGGCGAGTACTGGACTGCAGCTAAGCCTCCGAGTGGGAGGGTTGCTCTCCACTCGGTAGGGTTTTTCAAACTTAGGCGAGTACTGGACTGCAGCTAAGCCCCCGAGTGGGAGGGTTGCTCTCCACTCGGTAGGATTTTTCAAACTTAGGCGAGTACTGGACTGCAGCTAAGCCTCCGAGTGGGAGGGTTGCTCTCCACTTGGTAGGATTTTTCAAACTTAGGCGAGCACTGAACTGCAGCTAAGCCCCCGAGTGGGAGGGTTGCTCTCCACTCGGTAGGATTTTTCAAACTTAGGCGAGTACTGGACTGCAGCTAAGCCCGTGAGTGGGAGGGTTGCTCTCCACTCGGTAGGATTTTTCAAACTTAGGCGAGTACTGGACTGCAGCTAAGCCCCCGAGTGGGAGGGTTGCTCTCCACTCGGTAGGATTTTTCAAACTTAGGCGAGTACTGGACTGCAGCTAAGCCTCCGAGTGGGAGGGTTGCTCTCCACTCGGTAGGATTTTTCAAACTTAGGCGAGTACTAGACTGCAGCTAAGCCCCCGAGTGGGAGGGTTGCTCTCCACTCGGTAGGAATTTTCAAACTTAGGCGAGTACTGGACTGCAGCTAAGCCCCCGAGTGGGAGGGTTGCTCTCCACTCGGTAGGATTTTACAAACTTAGGCGAGTACTGGACTGCAACTAAGCCCCCGAGTGGGAGGGTTGCTCTCCACTCGGTAGGATTTTTCAAACTTAGGCGAAACGGGTTCGCAGCTAAGCCCCCGAGTGGGAGGCTGGCTCACCACTCGGTAGGTTGTTTGAAAACTTAGGCGAAACGGATTCACAGCTAAGTCACCCACTGGGGGTTTTCAGACGTAAACAAAAGCAACAACAATCGTGCCAGAGGACTGTAAGGCTCTTGTCTTTGGTAAATAAATTACAAAGGTACTTCTTATTACACTTTATTCGAACGGGTACTTAAGTATAAAAGGGGCGGAGCAGCTCCGCATTCCAAGCTCGTGGCTCATCTTTCTGATGCTCGACACTGTAAAGATGGTATGCTCCATTGTGGAGAACTCTGGTGACGGTGAAGGGGCCTTCCCAAGCAGGGGTGAGCTTGTGTGGCTTCTGTTGATCCACTCGAATAACCAAGTCTCCCTCTTGAAAGGCTCGACCCCTCACGTTTCTGGCGTGGAATCGACGCAAGTCTTGCTGATAAATGGTCACCCGGATCAAGGCCATCTCTCTTTCCTCCTCTAAGAGATCGACTGAGTCTTGCCGGGCCTGTTCTGCTTCTTCAGAGAAGAGCTCAACTCGGGGTGCGTTGTGGAGCAGGTCACTTGGTAGAACAGCTTCGGCTCCATAGACCAAAAATAAAGGAGTTTGTCCAGTCGACCGATTAGGAGTTTTCCTCAAACCCCAAAGAACTGATGGAAGTTAATCGACCCAAGCGCCTGCTGCGTGTTTGAGATCAAGCATCAGTCGGGGTTTCAGTCCTTTGAGAATTAGGCCATTTGCTCTTTCTGCTTGTCCATTCGACTGCGGGTGAGCGACTGAAGCATAGTCGACTCGTGTGCCTTGAGAAGTGCAGAAAGCTCTAAACTCATCAGAATCGAAGTTCGACCCGTTGTCAGTGATGATGCTGTGTGGAACTCCATATCTGAATGTCAATTCTCTGATAAAACTGACAGCGGTGCTGGCTTCAAGGTTCTTGATAGGTTTAGCTTCAATCCATTTGGTAAACTTGTCGATTGCTACGAGCACATGAGTGAAGCTGCTCCTACCAGTTCTCAATGGTCCAACCATATCCAATCCCCATACAGCAAAGGGCCAGACGAGGGGAATGGTCTTCAGGGCTGACGCTGGCTTGTGAGACATGTTAGAGTAAAACTGGCAACCTTCACATCTGTCAACTATATCTTTCGCCATTTCATTTGCTCGTGGCCAATAAAATCCGGCTCGATATGCTTTAGCCACAATGGCCCGAGAGGACGCATGGTGACCACAGGTCCCCGAGTGGATGTCGTTGAGGATCATTCGACCTTCTTCTGGCGTTATGCATTTCTGACTGGCTCCAGTCACGCTTTCCCTGAACAGTTGTCCTCTTATCACAGTAAAGGCCTTGGATCGACAGACGATCTGTCGAGCCTCTTCTTCGTCCTCTGGGAGTTCCTTCCTAAGGATGTACGCAATGATGGCACTGTCCAGTCAGGAGTAATGACCAGAACCTCCATGATTAGATCGACCACGGCTGGGACCTCAACTTCAGTCGGATCTATGGCACTCCTAGGCTGCGGGGGCTCTTCGACGAAGGGATCTTCTTGAACTGAAGGTGCATGAATATGCTCCAAGAACACATTGCTGGGAATAGCTTCTCTCTTGGAGCCTATCTTTGCTAAATCATCTGCTGCTTGATTTTTCAGTAGGGGTACATGATGGAGCTCTAACCCCTCAAACTTCTTTTCCAACTTCCTCACCACGTTGCAGTAACCAGTCATGGCTGGGCTTCTGACGTCCCACTCCTTCATCACTTGATTGACTACCAAATCTGAGTCGCCATAGACCATGAGGCAACGGACGCCGAGTGAGATGGCCATACGCAACCCATACAGGAGTGCTTCATATTCTGCTTCGTTGTTGGAGGAATCAAAGTGAATCTGGAGGACATATCTGAGCTTGTCTCCTCAGGGGGATACCAGAACCACCCCATCACCGGAACCATTTAGCATCTTGGAACCATCAAAGAACATGGTCCAGTGCTCCGAGTGAACTTGAGTCGGAAGTTGTTGTTCAATCCACTCGGTGAGGAAATCTGCTATTGCCTGGGACTTAATAGCTTTCTTTGCCTCAAACTTGATATCTAAGGGAAGAAGTTCAATCGCCCACTTTGCCACTCGACCAATTGCATCTCTATTGTTCAAAATCTCTGATAATGGGGCGTCGTTGACAACTGTAATGGAGTGATCAGAGAAGTAATGTGCAACCTTCTTCGTGGTCATATAAATCCCATAAACAAGCTTCTGATAATGTGGATATCTTTGCTTTGATGGAGTCAAAACTTCAGAGACATAGTATATTGGGGCTGAACTTTGTAAGCTTTTCCTTCTTCTTCCCGCTCGACCATAAGTACTGTACCGACGACTTGTCCAGTGGCTGCAATGTAAAGCAGTAAAGGCTCTTTGCTGATTGGAGCAGCAAGCACCGGCTGGGTGGAAAGCAGGGCTTTAAGCTCTGCAAATGCTGCGTCAGCTTCAGGAGTCCACTCGAACTTATCTGACTTCTTCATCAGTCGGTAAAGAGGCAGTGCCTTTTCACCGAGGCGAGAAATGAATCGACTTAGGGAGGCCAAACAACCAGTGAGCTTCTGGACATCGTGCACACGCACAGGGCGTTTCATCTGGAGTATGGCACCCACTTTCTCTGGGTTAGCGTCGATCCCCCATTCGGAAACGAGAAAACCGAGTAATTTTCCGCCTGGAACTCCAAACATGCACTTTGATGGATTAAGCTTGATATCATACCTTCTGAGGTTGGCAAAGGTTTCAGCAAGGTCAGCCAGTAGGTCGGAACCTTTACGTGACTTGACCACAATGTCATCCATGTATGCTTCCACATTCCGACTGATCTGAGTGAGTAAGCACTTCTGAATCATCCGCATGAATGTGGCTCCAGCGCTCTTCAAACTGAATGACATAGTGACATAACAGAAGCACCCAAATGGGGTGATGAAAGCTGTTTTTATCTCATCGGGTCCGTACAGACGGATCTGATGATACTCGGAATAAGCGTCCAAAAAAGGACAAACACTCACACCCAGCGGTCGAGTCGACTATTTGGTCGATGCGAGGGAGAGGAAAGTGATCTTTCGGGCATGCCCGATTGATATGTTTGAAGTTGATGCACGTGCGAAGTGAGTCGTCTTTCTTTGGGACCATAACAACATTAGCTAACCACTCGGAGTGGTAAATCTCTCGGATAAACTCAGCTGCCAGAAGCCGAGCCACTTCTTCACTGATTGCCTTCCTCTTTTGCACGGCGGACCATCGAAGATGTTCTTTGACTGGTTTCACTTTTGGGTCGACTCGCAAACGATGCTTAGCCAGTCCCCTGGGAACACCTGGCATGTCAGAAGGTTTCCATGCAAAGATGTCCCAGTTCTCACGGAGGAACTGGATGAGCGCTTCTTCCTATTTGGAGTCGAGTGTTGTTGAAATGTGAGTCGGAGCAGCATTGGGATCCGTCGGGTGAATGTGAATCGACTTTGTTTCGCCAGACGACTGGAATGCTGAATCCGTGGCAGGCTTCTTGGTTCGCAACAAATCACTCGAATCTGCATTTTTTTGATATTCCTGCAATTCCACTACGGCCATCTGTGCATCGGCGATCTTTGAGCCCTTCTGGAAGCACTCTTCCGCCTTCTTCCGACTACCAGTGATGGTGATCACACCCTTGGGACTAGGCATCTTCAATTTGAGGTACACGTAACATGGTCGAGCCATAAAATGTGCATAAGCTGGCCTACCCAAAATAGCATGATAAGCACTCTGGAAATCCACAACTTCAAATGTCAACTTTTCTTTGCGGTAATTCTTGGAGTCACCGAACACTACATCGAGAGCGATCTGACCGAGTGATGCAGCCTTCTTGCCGGGAATGACTCCATGGAAACTCATATTGCTTTCACTGAGTCTGGACATCGGAATGCCCATTCCTTTCAATGTTTCTGCATATAGTATATTCAGGCCACTACCACCATCCATCAGAACCTTAGTCAATCGGGTGCATTCGACTACTGGGTCGACCACCAATGCTTGCCTCCCAGGGGTGGCTATGTGTGCTGGGTGATCGAACTGGTCGAATGTAATGGCAGTCTGGGACCACTTCAAATAATTGGGTGTCACCGGAGCGACCATGTTCACTTCTTTGTTGATGACTTTCAGTCGACTGTTACTCTCAACGTCAGCGAAAATCATCAGAGTGGAATTCACGTGGGGATAACCATCATCATCCTCTTCCTCGTCCTCAACCTTGTCTGCTTCTTTCTCCTTTTCCTTGGGTTGTTTCTCTCGGAATTGCTGGATTAGGAGTCGACACTGTCGAGTGGTATGCTTTGGGTAAATGAAATTACCCTCTTCATCTTTTTTAGTGTGAATGTGGCATGGTAAATCCAGCATATCATTTCCATATTGATCTTTTACTTTCTTGGGGTTCCACGGCCCTTTGGGCTTCCCCTTGAACTTTCCTTGAGTCACGGCTAAGGCTTCACCAGGGGCGGCTGGCTCGGCTTTGCGCTTCTGCTTCCGACTGGAGTTTCTTCCTCCGGTTTTGTGGGCTACTGTTTTGTGCTTGCCACTCCGGAGTCGGTCTTCTTCTTCACCGTTGGCGTACTTGGTAGCAATTTCCATCATTCGAGTCATAGTCATATCTCCCGTCCGACCGAATTTCAGATTCAACTCCTGATATTTGACGCCTTCTTTAAAGGCACAAATTGCTTGATGATCAGACACATTCTCCACCGTGTGGTGCAATGTGATCCATCTCTGGATATAATCTCTCAAAGTTTCATTCAGTTTCTGAACGCAACATTGTAATTCTGTCAGCCCTGCCAGCCGTTTGCAAGTACCTTCAAATGTTCTGACAAATACTCGGGCAAGATCTTCCCAAGTATAAATGCTACCAGGTGCTAACTGATTCAACCACGCTCTGGCTGAGCCCTCCTACATCAAAGGAAGGTGTTTCATGGCCACCTCATCATTGCCACCACCGATCGGAACAGCCACTCGGTAATCTTCAAGCCAAGTATCAGGCTTGGACTCTCCAGTGAACTTACTGACTCCAGTCGCCAACCTAAAGTTGGGAGGAATCACCGCAGCCCTGATGGCTCTGCTGAAGCACTCTAGACCTGAGACATGCACTCTACTGCTGGTTGGAAAATCTCTGTCGGGACCTTCTCTGTGAGCTCTGTTTCTGTCGACCAGACCCTGAACGAGAATAGATCTCGCGTCAAAGCTCGGTTCCCTGGGGTCGACTGGAATCCTTCACCAACCACTGTGAGGGCGTCTGTCATCCTGTTGCTGAGGCACGTATGATCCACTCCTTGGGGGAAGGCGTGGGCACTCGACGAGGATCGTCGTGATCGAGTCGGTGATCATACTGCTTGCGGCTTCTGTACTGATCTCGTGGGCGCCAACTGATCGACGGCAGATGGAAACTCGCCCTGTACTAGGACATCACCTTGTTGTTTGTTCTCTTTTGCTACGAACTGATCAACGGCAGATGGAAACTCGCCCTGCACCAGCGCATTTCCTTCTTCGACAGGCCTCACCTCTGTTTCTCCAAAGCTCGTACA
This sequence comes from Triticum monococcum, assembly GCA_034509565.1. Taxonomy (NCBI): domain Eukaryota; kingdom Viridiplantae; phylum Streptophyta; class Magnoliopsida; order Poales; family Poaceae; genus Triticum; species Triticum monococcum. The sequence continues at coordinate 598,133,807 of CM067844.1, forward strand.
TTTTGCTACCAAATTTCTCCATTATAGGATCTTCAAAATCTGCCACAGGATGCTACTACCTGCAGATGTACATATTAGTTTTCCGACATGTAGAGCAAGTGCGAATATCTATGAACTTTCAGAAAAGGTAGATGGAAATTAAGGAACTGACTTTCACAATCTATGGTTCAACCTTTCATAGTAGAAAGGTACGTAGAATAGAAGCTATTAATGTCGTGGTTCTACGACTGACAGTAGAATAGGGGGGTAGGAATGTAGAGGCAAGATCCTAGCTATGGAGGAGTTGTACACGCGAGTTTTACGAGTTCAGGTCCTTCTCGGAGGAAGTAACAGCCCTACGTCTCAGAGCCCGGAGGCGGTCGACTGGATATATGCGTGTGAATTATAGAAGGTGCGAAGCCTTGTCCTAGAGGAGGGGGTGGCTTATATAGAGTGCGCTAGGACCCCAGCTTCCCTCCGTTACACAGGGTTCAATGTTCATAAAGGAGGAGCATTACTGGTAACGTCCGAAGTAAAGTGCTATAAATGTCCATAAAGCTATGACTTAAACCCCGACCGTTGCGGAGTGAAGGGCTTCACATCTTCTGGTGGTCGAGTGGTTGTTAGCATGGTCGAGTGTCTTCAACATGGTCGAGTGAACACATCTTCATGGTCGAGTGGATGATGGTTTTTCTTCGACTGCTTCTGGTTCTTTGTAGAGATGTTCTTGGGGAGGGTATGTTGGACAGATCCATGACCCTACCCTAGGTACATAGCTTCATCAATTAAGAAACCAACCCTCATAATTTGTGGCTAAACTCTTAGAAATCTGAATATGAGCTATCAGTACAATGAACCGAATCTGAAAAATAAACTGCTCTACTGTGTAAGCAGGTGCCATCTAGTGCTTAAGCTATCATAGTAGTACCACCGATAATGAGATGCAACCATGGGATGAACGAAAGTGGATGCAGTGATCATTGGTTCAAAATTTCTGGTTTAAAATTCCAATGAGTCATCCTAACTGCTATGCCCCTACACATATTTTTAAACAATGCTGAATTTAATGTTTCTGTGTGAGTTTTTATAACAACCGAATAGATTTATTTATGTGAACTCACAGGAAATGTAGATATGAATTAGAGCCACTTCTTTTGGAAATTCTAGAGCAACTTCACGATGTCCACTCTCAGCAAACATATAAAGCCACTCTGAACAGAAAATCAGCCAAACAAATGAAAGAGACACTAACATAGTAGCATTCATATATAACATATTCAGTAGTTTCAATAAACCTTGGAAATTAAGTTCAGAACATACCATCTGAAACATGAGTGCCTTCACTTGCATCATATGCTGGTTGTCCTGAGCTGCAAATTTGTTCTATTAAGTAGGAAACTAGGTAAGTAACCATTGTCCTACAAACTGTTAATGTAAAAGCCCAACGAAAAATGAACATATGATGGCAAAATTTAAAATATATTTTGGTAAAATCCAAAATAAAAGTGGCACTATGTGACCATAAATTCATCACAAAGCAAAAAAGAAAGCGAGAGCTAAATTGGATAGCACGTGCACTTGCTATAGAATGCATGAAATCACAGGGTCTAGATCATAAAAAGGTAATCATCTCTATGGCATCAAAATGTTTACACCAGCTCACAAAATAGTTATTTTGATGCAAAAACCATGGATTGAACATATGGAGGACAAGAATCAAAACGAGATAGAGGGATCGGGCTATCCATACTACATATATACGCCCTATATACTATATAAGCAGAAGTTGAAGAACATCGACTCTCTCTAACAGGAGTTAAACGATAGAAATGAGGATGAAGTATAACCAAATCAACTTCTCAAGACTAAAAATGTTATGCTAAAAGAGTGTGCATAGGTCAAATATAATACGGTGTATAACCATTATCTAGGACAATACAACATAATGCCACAAAGAAATTTTAGGACCCACATCATATGCTGAAGGTGCAACTTAGATAATAACGAGAAATAAACGAGACAAAGAGACACGGATTTTTATGTGGAAACCCTTGCGGGAGAAAACCACGGACGCACGAAGGCGCAATCACTATGAGGAGGAGTATTACAAGCACGAGATGACAGTCCGTCTGAGGTGCGACTACATGGGGTGTATATGAGGGCAATACATGAGAGTCCTTGGAGGACAAGTAAACGAGTTGTACTCGTACGCGTCGGTACCAACGCAAAGGCCCACACCATATGTACTACGTCTACTCCAATACGGTAGAATTTGGATCACAATTTAACAATCTCCACCTTGAGCCAAATTCCCTCCAGTAGTCGAAGAAAGTAGATTACTCCATCCAAATCAACATAAACACCTTGTGCGTCAAAGTCCATAGGACTAGTGAGAAATACCAACTAAGCCTAAGCAAAGCTCAAACTTATTGGTCGGAACTGGCTTTGTCATCATATCAGCATGATTATCATGAGTACTTATCTTGCATACCTTCAAATCGCCTTCAGCAACAACATCTTGAATATAATGAAATATGACATCAATATGCTTTGTCCTCTCATGATACATTGGATTTGAAAGTGCGTTATATCGACTAGAGGGGGGGTGAATAGGCGATTTTTAGGAAAGTCTTCAAAACGTGAAGGTTATGAAGACAAACAGTACAGATATGCCTATCACTTAAGCAGCGGAAGTTAGATTACACTAGGCAAGCCATGGTCAAGTATTCAATAGAGTGAAAGCACAATGACAAGTAGCTGCAGTGTAATAAGGATCAGGTAGGAAGAAGTTATGAAGCCAAACAAATCATACAGTTATGTTGTGAAGACAGAAGATAAAGCAAGGATGCAATGGCTTCACAATGTGTAATAGTAAGTAAAAGGAAGTGAAGATGAAACCAGTGACACGCTGAAGACAATGATTTGTTGGACCAGTTCCATTTGCTGTGACAACTGTACGTCTAGTTGGAGCGGCTAGGTATTTAAACCAAAGGACACACAGTCCCGGACACCAAGTCCTGAACACGCAGCTCAGGACACCCAGTCCTCACCGTTTTCTCCTTGAGCTAAGGTCACACATACCTCGCCCAATCACTCTGGTAAGTCTTCAAGGTAGACTCCCAAACCTTCACAGACTTCATTCACCGGCAATCCACAATTTCTCTTGGATGCTCAGAACGCGACGCCTAACCGGCTGGAGGATGCACAGTCCTCAAGTGTAATAAGTCTTCAGATCACTCAGACAAGAAGACTTAAGTGATGCCCAATTTACTCTGGCTCTGGGTGGTTAGGGCTTTTCTCCTCGCTAGGAAATTTTCTCTCAAAGGCTTCGAGGTGGGTTGCTCTCAAACGACAAAAGCCATGCACTGAAATCTGAGCAGCCAACCGTTTATGGTTGTAGGGGGTGGACTATTTATAGCCACTAGGGCAACCCGACCTGATATGTCCGAAATGACCCTGGGTCACTAAGGAACTGACACGTGTACCAACAGTCAGATTTCAAACTCACACGGCAACTTTACTTGGGCTACAAGTAAAGCTGACTTGTCCGACTCTGGGCAAGATTTGCTCTCATAGTCTTCGCTCGAAGATATAGGTTTTGACTTAGGCATCACTTCAGTCATTCTGACTGGTTCTCTTGGACCCCACTTAACAGTACGGTGGTTCCTATGACTCAACACAAATGAAAAAGAACTACGAAACATCTAAGTCTTCGAGTTCCATAGGCTTCACATGGTGTCTTCTCTTGTCATAGTCTTCAATGTGAATATCTTCATATACCACCATTGTCTTCAATGTCTTCGTACATTTTTAGGGGTTATCTCTGGTAGTAAAACCGAATCAATGAGGGACTTCTACCTGTGTTATCCTGCAATTCTCACAAACACATTAGTCCCTCAACTAGGTTTGTCGTCAATACTCCAAAACCAATTAGGGGTGGCACTAGATGCACTTACAATCTCCCCCTTTTTGGTGATTGATGTCAAACTAGTTGAAGTTTTCAACGGGGAATATAATTTGTGAAATTGTAAAGGAATTGTCTTCATAAGCAGCAAGGGCTCCCCCTGAAGATGTGCATATAAGTGATTTGCTTCTGGAGCGCAAATGCACATGGCAGGTTGTACTTGTGGAAATCCACTTCAACTTATGATGACAATCCACTATGCATGTAAAAGTATATGAAGAGAATGACATGCATAATGAAAAATGGACGTCTGCAGAATGATCTAAGTGCGGAATTTATCATCGCAAAACATAGTGGCAAACAAGTAGCAGACGACCATCAAGTTTAAGTGTTACAACTCAAGGAAGCAAATGTAGCAGAACGGGAGTTGTAAGCACGAAGCAAAATGTAGCAAAATATAAAGGCACCCGCCCATAGTGACCCGCTTGAAGACTATAAACATCATATGCTTCTCCCCCTTTTGTCAGTGATGACCAAAAAGGTTTGGACATAGAGATTTCTACGCGTTCCCAGGCGCAGCAGGGTCGGTGGAGGTGTTTGGCGGTGCAGACGAGCTTGGTGCAGATTCGACGCGTGCTGAAGGAGGTGGAGGTGATGTAGCGTCTTCTTCTTCTTTGATAATCCGTGTAGTCATCGTGGCAGCAGAGGAGGAGAACTCCGAATCTTCAAGTGATGGAGTTCTGCGTAGCATAGCCCTTCGAGGAGGCGTGGAGTCAAATTTGAAGCGCTCTGTGAAGCCATCCTCTTGAAGTTCAGCTTCATGACACATCATCGTGAGTCCTTTCCAAGTGCGGCGACAGGTTTCGTGTGCAACAAATGCATTCTTGGTTGCAAGATTTCTGATACGATTGACGTCCTCCATGATGCTTTTCATCTGCCTCTTGAGCCAGTCGTGATGCCGATCCTGCTTTTGGTGAAGAGCCACAAGAAGCTCTCGGTCATTGAGGGCACGAGCGTGCTTCTTGGGTCGCTGAGCAGTTGCGCTGTCAGTGGCTTCAGTGGATGCAGGTGCACGTGTAGTGCCAGCCAATGGATACACTCTGGAGATGGCTTCAACACCTTCAACATTCTGAGTGAAGCTCTGGTGTTCTGCATTCTGAAGACTTAATGGTTGCTTGGCAGGCTCAGGATATATAGCTTCAGTAGAGGTGTCCACATCTGGCAAGAAGATCCGATGGTTGCGGGCTGAGGGCTGATATGAAATCGCAGAGTGAAGCTTGATCAGCCTCATAACCCAAGGAGCATAAAACTTCAAGCCAAATAAATCCGAGCCAGATGCCGCAAGCTGGCGTATGAAGAAGTCCTGCGCATTGAAGCATTTGCCATGAAGGATGTAGAATATGAGAGTCTTCATTGCACCCTCAACCTTGGCATGTGGAGAGTGTCCCTTAATGGGCCAGAGAGTCCGCCTGATGATGTGATATATGGTTCTGGGTAGGTACTCTAGGTCTTCAACGAAGAACTCAGTTGGATAGGGTGCATCATGGGGCAATGGCTTCATCATTGAGAGCATCTGACTCATATTTGGTTCAGGCCTCTGGAATATGCTATCAATTGCTTCAGCATGTAGTTGATAGCCTTCCTCGAAGAATTCGCCAGGAGTTGGCAGGCCGGTAAGCTCAATGATATCAAATGCATTGGCTTCATGATGGACATTGCCGGTCATCCACTCCAGGACCCAAGTCTTCGGATCTCTGTTGTAGCCTTTGATATGAAGGGTGGCATAGAATTGAAGCAGAAGCTCTTCATTCCAGTGTTCTTTGTCTGTGATAAATGGTAGCAAACCCACTTGCTTGAAGCAATCCAGTGCTTCTTCCAGGCCGGGCAGACCAGCAACAGCTTCAACCTCAAGGCGCTTGTGCGGGAAGATGCGACCTTGGTTGTATAGGATGCATGAATAATAGCTGCGTTGTGGATTGCTCCAGAACCTATCTGATACAATCCGTTCCCTTGAATAAGGGTTCTTGGAGCTGTTGAAGAACGTATTATCTGCCCTGAAGCTATTGACGTTAAAGGAGCCAGGAGCTGATGCAGGACCTGGGAACCTTGGCAGTCGTGGGATCGGCTTCTGGACATGAGGCCTGTGCGCAACATGATAGTTGAATTGGGGACCGGCAGCAGACTCAGTGTAACACCCCATATGTAACTTTCCCAATTTGTACTCCAACTCTTGCCATTTCCGGCATTAAGTTATATTTATTCCTCGGGTTTGGGTCTTTGTCTCCGTGTGTTGTTTTCGTTTTCGTGCATCCCATATCATGTCATCACGTGCATTGCATTTGCATACATGTTCATCTCATGCATTCGAGCATTTTCCCCGTTGTCCGTTTTGCATTCCGGCGCTTCGTTCTCTTCCGGTGGCCATTTCTACCTTTCTTTCGTGTGTGGGGATTAAACATTTCCAGATTGGACCGAGACTTGCCATGTGGCCTTGGTTTACTACCGGTAGACCGCCTGTCAAGTTTCGGGTCATTTGGACTTCGTTTGATACTCCAACGGTTAACCAAGGGACCGAGAAGGCCTCGTGTGTGTTGTAGCCCAACACCCCTCCAATTTGACCCAAAACCCACCAAACTCTACTCCATCGTCTCGGTCGTTCGATCACGATCGTGTGGGCGAAAACCGCACCTCATTTGGACTCTCCTAGCTCCCTCTATGCCTATATATAGACCCCCTCCTCCAAATTCGCGGATCCCCTCCTCAAACCCTAAAAAAATTCGCCCCTGCACCGGCCGGACACGTCCGAATCCGGCCGGACTCGTCCGCGCCGCCCACCGCCACCAATCGCCGCCCGCCACGTGGCGCTTCCGCCGCCAGCCGCCGCCGAGGCCCGGGAGCCCGCAACCGGCCCCCGAGGCCCATCTGCCTCGCGCCGCCCGCGGTGCTCTTCTTCCCCGACGCCGTCGCCCGCTCCACCGCCCGCCGCCGCCGCACCATCGCCGGCGAGCCGCCGGAAGCTCGCCGCGCCTCCTCAACGCCGGCCCGCGCCGCCCCGGCGTCCTTTCCACGCCACCCCACTGTCCTCCGGCCTCCCCACGCCGGCCCCGCCTTCCCTCGCCGCCGTCGGGGCTCGCCGGAGCCGGCCGACATCACCGGAGTCTGAAGCTGCTACAGTACCCCCGCGCCTGCTACAGTAACGCTGGATCTGAGATCCGTTTTGACCTAATCCGGTTGACTTTCTCCTTCCCCTCCCAGATTTTCGTGCCTACTTTGACTGCTCATATCTTTGCATTCGTGGCTCCGTTTTGGGCATATGATATATCAAAATCTTCGTCTCGACGAGTACATCATTTCATTCCATTGCATCATTTGCATTTGAGGTCATCTTGGTGCCCTAAATGCTGTTAGAAGGAGGCATCATGAGTTAAATTGCAGATCCGTTGGCTCTACATTGACTTTTGTCATTTTTTCCATGATTATTGTGTGCATGATATGCCTGTGCCCCTTTGGGATGAATTGTTAAGCATGTTGTCTTCTTTCCAGAGGTGCCTCCCATGCATTTTTAGGATGTGTGTGTTGTCTTGTGCAAGCTTGCAAAGAGGGGTACCTGAGTTTGCTGATTTCAGGGACTTAGTGAAAATCACTAAGTCTGGGATGTTTTAGTTCACGATGCCATATGTCCAGCTTGTTTCCTAGTGATCTGTGCCTCTTTTGAGGATGATCAGTAAGGGTGATTTGTTATGCTTCTTGTGCTTAATCCATCCATGTCTTTACTTGTTATGTTGGAGTACCCTAGGTTGACTCAATCGAGCTCAACTTTTGCATAGTTGTTAATTTGGGCAGATCGTGAACTCTTTTGCGATTTTTCCGTAGCTATTGCTAGTGATCCATGCATGCTATGCCATTGTTATTGCCATGTCTAGCTAGAATTGTGTGCCTTCTTTATGGATATGTGCTTGCCTTGCCATGACTTGCACCGTAGTGAGAGCATCGAGCTCGTTTACATGCCTCCGTGAGTTATAATTTCAGCATGTCCCAGTTTTCACAAAGTCTGAAAACTGATTGTGTTTCATCGATGTTCGTGTGCTCGGTAGAGTATTTTGTGAACCCTTTTGGCCCCAGGTCACTTTGGGTGTTTTGTTAAGCTTGTTGAGTAGCTCCATTCCATGCTCTTACTTGCCATGTACAGGTTAGGCTTCATGTTGTTTTGCTGCTCCGAAGAGAGCATCGTGGTCTGAAATTCCAGACTAGCGTTAATTTCGCTAAGTCTGAAATCTGTTTTGCTTATTCAGTTTTGCCATGCTTGTTTGAACCCCTTAATGGATGAATTTGCCTATGCCTCAGTCCTGGTGATTTGTTAAGCTTCTCGTGTACATCCCTGCCATGTAATTTGTTTTCATGTTTGGTGGCTGTAGCATGTTCATTTCGTTGCATTTAGGAGCCTACTTGCTGTAAATCGCAGATCGGTTCGTTTAGTAAAACGCTTGCCATTTCCAAACCGTAGCTCCGATTCCTTTGATATTTATATCGTTTTCAGGGGATTTATTCCCCTCTATCCAGTGGCACACTTGGTTTTCCAAGTTGAGGCCAGGTTCATGCATTTCCTGTCACGTCTTGCATTTTGCATCCCGCATCGCATCCCGCATAGCATATCATCTTTGCATATTATTGGTTACCCTTGCACGTGGTTGATTGTATCCTTGTTGCTTGTTTGTGTTGTTGGGTAGAGCTGGGAGACGAGTTCGCTAACGAGGAGCCCGTTGAGTTTGCTTTTGAGGATCCAGTCAACTCTGACAACTGTGCAGGCAAGATGATCATACCCTCGAAATCACTACTATCTTTGCTATGCTAGTTTGCTCGCTCTTTTGCTTTGCCATTGCTACGATGCCTACCACTTGCTTATCAGCCTCCCAATTGCCATGATTGAGCCTCTAACCCACCTTTGTCCTAGCAAACCGTTGATTGGCTATGTTACCGCTTTGCTTAGCCCCTTCTTATAGCGTTGCTAGTTGCAGGTGACGATTGGAGCCGTTCCTTGTTGGAACATTTATTTACTTGTTGGGATATCATTATATTGCTATGTTATCTTATTCATCTACATACTTGGTAAAGGGTGGAAGGCTCGGCCTCTCGCCTAGTGTTTTGTTCCACTCTTGCCGCCCTAGTTTCCGTCATATCGGTGTTATGTTCCCGGATTGTTGCGTCCCTTACGCGGTTGGGCTATAATGGGAACCCCTTGATAGTTCGCCTTGATTAAAGCTTTTCCAGCAATGCCCAGCATTGGTTTTACCATTTGCCACCTAGCCTCTTTTTCCCTTGGGTTTCCGGAGCCCGAGGGTCATCTTTATTTTAGCCCCCACGGGCCAGTGCTCCTCTGAGTGTTGGTCCCACCGAGCGATGTCCGGGGCTACCAGGGGCAACTCTGGGCTGGCCTATCCGACGTCTTGCTCATCCGGTGTGCCCTGAGAACGAGATATGTGCAGCTCCTATCGGGATTTGTCGGCACATCTGGGTGGTGTTGCTGGACTAGTTTTGACCTGTCGAATCATCTTGTTGTACTGGGATACCGAGTCTGATCGGTGTGTCTTGGGTGGAGGTCTATTCCTTCGTTGACCGTGAGAGCTTGTTATGGGCTAAGTTGGGACCCCCCCCCTGCAGGGATTGATCTTTCGAAAGCCGTGCCCGCGGTTATGGGCAGATGGGAATTTGTTAATGTCCGGTTGTAGATAACTTGAACCTTAATTAATTAAAATGAATCAACTGAGTGTGTTGCCGTGATGGCCTCTTCTCGGCGGAGTCCGGGAAGTGGACACGGCGTTGGAGTTATGTTTGCGCAAGTTGCTCTCTAGTTCCTCGCTCGCGCTTTGCCTTCTCTTCCCGCTCTTTTTTGCGAATAAGTTAGCCACCATACATGCTAGTCGCCTGCTGCAGCTCCACTTATACATTGCCCCTTTCCTACCTATTAAGCTTAAATAGTCTTGATCGCGAGGGTGCAAGATTGCTGAGTCCCTGTGGCTCACAGATTACTATTACACCAGATGCAGGGACAGATGATACCGCTCCGGATGGCGCGCTCGAGCTGAAGTGGGAGTACGACGAGGACTCTCAGCGTTACTATGTGTCTTTTCCTGATGATCAGTTGGGATGCCTATTCGGGGTTAGATTCAGGGCCTTGTCGCATGTTGGGGGTCTTTTCCATTTTGGCGCCGTAGTCGGGCCATGAGTGATTGTATGATGGATGTTATTTATGTACTTTGATATGACGTGGTGAGTGTAAGCCAACTTTGTTATTCCCCTTTATCTTATATATGTACATGGGATGTGTGATGATTTCCCGAGTTGCGACATTGCTTTCAATGCGCCTATGTCTCTAAGTCGTGCCTCGACACGTGGGAGATATAGTCGCATCGAGGGCGTTACAAGTTGGTAATCAGAGCCTTCCCCGACCTTAGGAGCCTCCATTGCTTGATCGTTTTTAGCAGCCGAGTTGTGTCTAGAAAAATGTTTTGAGTCCTTAGGAATTATATATCGGAGAGCTTAGGAATTCTTTTTACTTCCCAGTCTCCTCATCGCTCTGGTAAGGCATCCTGACGTAGAGTTTTGACTCTTATCTTCTCAAATTTCACAAAAAAAAATTTAGGATCACGCGAGTATCTTGGTTTTGTTCCGATGGCTTATGATGAGAATACTGTCTTGGTGCCTCCTGTCAGGGGTTTAGTGGAAGTGTCCCGGGGAGTTGAGCTCTGAGGTGTTGTCATCATAATTCTATCGTTGCAATTCTGGTATACTTGAGATATGTGCGCGACATCGAAAATCTCCTTTATGCAGTTCGTTGGTGAGATAACCTCGACGCCACCCAGTACTGGGGCAGGAGTTCGGGAGTATCGCCATAACTTGTATAACGGATGCTTTTTGAAGGTTGAGTTAGGTGTTTTCCGAAGGTTTCTTGGTTATGTGTTGAAGGATGGATGCAGCTGGATGTAGGATTTGCTAGCTTGGGTGAGATATTATGCTTCCCCTGTATCCCCAACACCTGATTGCATAACCGGAAAGTTTCGGGAATTTCATAGGTGGGAATTCAAGCAGCTCTTAGGATATCTTTCCAACGTATGTATGATATGAAATTGGGGTTCGACGTCTAGTGGTTCGTCTATTCACGGTCGATTTTACAGTGGCCTCGTTGTGTCTTAAAGAGTCCTTGGCTATGCTGACTCGGGGACGCTTCGTATGTCATGTGCACTGCCTTGTACATGATGGTGCTGTACGGTCGAGCCCGTGTAGGTCACACCACGAAAACTTCGGATGAAATTTCTATCATATGTTTGTTCCGGCTTATTCCGCAAGCCAACCCTTGGTTTTATTTCGAGTTGTGGTATTCGTTCTGCTTCGACGTCATATGTTGATTCCATCCCTCGTTGATGTACCTCTTCTACCTGATTCTTCGTGGCTTTGCAATTTAGGAATATGTGACCACTTCAAGAGAAGTGCATTCGTTCATTTTGTTCGGATGTGAAGACTTTATGTTGCAATTTTCATTCCGTTGGTTTCAGCTTTATTTTTCTGCCCATGTGCTAATGGTGGTCAACCTCTTCAGGATGGCTCCCGCTAAGAGCACCAGTCAGAACCAGAATCAAGATCCGCCGCCACCTCCGCCTCCTCCGGAAGCATGGCAAGCTGTGATGGCCGCTACTAATGCAAATACACAGCTGATCAAGCAAATCATCCAAGAGCGGAATCAAAGCAGTCAAGGGAATCAAGGCAACAACCAGAACCATTTTGCAACTCTGAATCAGTTCCTCGCAAATGGTCCAAAGACGTTCAGCAACTGCGTTGAGGCTACCGATGCTGATGATTGGTTAGCCGATCTGGGCAAGCATTTTGAATGTAGCAACGTCAGACCTGAAGATTTCGTCAAGTTCGCGTCTTTCCATCTCAAAGATCAGGCCGCAGAGTGGTTTCAGTAGTACCGAGATTCCAGAGGTGGACGTTTGATCACTTGGGATGATTTCCGTCGTGATTTCCGAGCTCATCACATTCCTCAGAGTGTGACTGAAAGCAAACGTGAAGAATTCTGCAATCTGAAGCAAGGTTCTTTGTCTGTCTATGACTACAACAAGTTGTTCCAGAAGCTCGCCCGTTTTGCCAAGCAGGATGTTCCTGATGAGAAGAGCATGATCTATCAGTTCAGGGGTGGTCTCCGTGAAGAAATTCAGCTCGCTCTTGTCCTCTTCGAGCCGCTGAGATACGATGAGTTCTACAACATGGCACTGAAGCAAGAGGCTGCTCAGTTAAGGTGTGATGCTTCCAGGAAGCGAGTCAGAGACACTACGCCTTCTTCCTCTATGCAAGTGGCCAAGCAGCAGAAGTATTGGCTTCCTCCTCCTCCATTCCGTCAGCCGTATCAGCAGAAGAGCAAAGGTGGCAGTGGTTCATCCCACCCACCCAACCCAGGCTTTCAGAACAAGACTTCGTCTCAAGCTCCAAGATCAAGTGCTTCGTATCACCGTCCGCTCTCAGAGGTCACGTGCAACAAGTGCCAACAAAAGGGTCACTACGCCAACAAGTGTTTCAACGAGAGGCGTCTTCCTCCTCCTCCTCCTGTCAGATCGGCAAGTACAGCTGTGGTCAAGCATAACCCCAAGTCCGCCAAGGTCAACTTGCTGAATGCAGCTCAGGCAGAGGACTCACCAGACGTGATCATGGGTAATCTTCCTGTCAATGACATTCCCGCAAGAGTACTTTTTGACACTGGTGCATCTTTATCATTTTTATCGAAGCCTTTTGCATCCATGCATGAGGTGCATACTATTGATTTGCCTAAGCTGATAGCGGTCTCGTCTCCGGGTTTGTTCATGAACACCAAAATGATGGCTCCAGATGTTACTATCATGTTGGGCGACTACAAGTTCCTTTCTTCCCCAATGGTTCTTGGCAATTCTGATATCGATCTTATTCTTGGGATGGAATGGCTCTCTAAACACAAGGCTCACCTCGATTGTGCAGCCAGGCAGATTCAACTGACTCATTCATCTGAAGATGTCATTGTCTTTGCTGCTCGGGATAATACCATCCGGCTGTTCTCTCTCAATGAGAAGGGTGAATTGGATGCTATTTCGTAGATTCCGGTTGTTTGTGAGTATCAAGACGTCTTCCCAGAGGAACTCCCAGGCATGCCTCCAAACCGGCCGGTTGAATTTGTTATTGAACTTGAGCCCGGTACGGAACCTGTGTGCAAACGTCCCTACAAGCTCGGCCCCGAAGAGTTGAAGGAGTTGAAGAAACAACTCGATGTTCAAGAAAGAATGGGTCTCATTCGGCCTAGTACTTCTCCATGGGGTTGTGGTGTTCTTTTTGTGAAGAAGAAGGATGGAACGGACCGACTTTGTGTTGATTATCGTCCATTGAACAAGAAGACCATCAAGAACAAATACCCACTTCCCAACATTAATGAACTGTTCGAACAACTCAAGGGTGCCCAAGTATTCTCCAAGCTTGACCTCCATATGGGTTATCATCAAATTCGCATTCGTGAGCAAGATATCCCCAAGACGGTGTTCAGAACAAGCTATGGGTCATATGAATACACTGTCATGTCTTTTGGCCTCGCCAACGCTCCTCCGACGTTCTCTCGCATGATGAACTTCATCTTCAACCCCTACACCAATGACTTCGTTTTGGTCTATCTCGACGACATTTTGGTTTTCTCGAAGAACAAGGAAGATCATGCCAAACACTTGCGTTTGGTTCTTAACAAGCTCAGGGAACATCAGTTCTACGCCAAGTTCTCCAAGTGTGAATTTTGGCTCGATGAGGTTCTTTATCTTGGCCATATTATCTCTGCCAAGGGCATTTCTGTGGATCCTGAGAAGGTGTCTGCAATTGTTAATTGGGAACCTCCTCAGAATGTGAAGCAACTCCGTAGCTTCCTCGGTCTCGCAAGCTACTGCCGAAGATTCGTTGAAAACTTTTCCAAGATCGCGAAGCCTCTCTCTAATCTTCTTCAGAAGCACGTCAAGTACGTTTGGTCTCCGGAGTGTGATATTGCTTTCAACGCTTTGAAAGAGAAATTGATCACTGCTCCAGTTCTGACTCCGCCTGATGAAACCAAGCCGTACGAGGTCTTTTGTGATGCCTCTCTCCAAGGTCTCGGTGCTGTACTGATGCAAGAGAAGAAAGTTGTTGCTTATACCTCTCGCCAGTTGAAGCCTAATGAGAAGAACTACCCCACTCATGATCTCGAGTTGGCGGCAGTTGTGCACGCTTTGTTGACTTGGAGACATCTTCTATTGGGAAGGAAAGTGGACATTTTCACTGATCACAAGAGTCTCAAGTACATCTTCACTCAGCCTAATCTCAACCTCAGGCAGACTCGATGGGTCGAAATGATTCAAGAGTACAATCCAAGTATCGAGTATACTCCAGGCAAGGCTAATGTGATTGCTGACGCTTTGAGCAGAAAAGCATATTGCAACAGTCTGATTCTCAAGCTTTATCAACCCGAGCTTTGTGAAGCTTTCCGCAAACTTAATCTGCAAGTTGTTCCTCAAGGTTTCCTCGCCAACCTTCAAGTCTCTCCTACCTTGGAAGACCAGATTCGCCAAGCCCAGCTTCTTGATGCTATGGTGAAAAAGGTGAAGATTGGTATTGCAAAGAGTCAGTCCAAGTACAAGTGCTACCGACTTGATGACAAGGACACTCTCTTCTTCGAGGATCGAATTGTTGTGCCCAAAGGTGAACTTCGTAAAGTGATCATGAATGAGGCTCACAACTCTCACCTCTCCATCCACCCTGGTAGCACGAAGATGTATCAAGATCTGAAGCAAACTTATTGGTGGACTCGAATGAAGCGCGAGATCGCTCAATTCATGAATGAATGTGATGTCTGCAGAAGAGTGAAGGCAGAACACCAAAGGCCAGCAGGTCTCCTCCAACCTCTTGCCATTCCAGAATGGAAGTTTGACCACATTGAAATGGACTTCGTGACTGGGTTTCCAAAGTCCAAGCGTGGCAATGATGCTATATTCGTTGTCATCGACAAGCTCACCAAAGTGGCTCATTTCCTGCCTATCAAAGAGTCAATCACTGCAGCTCAATTGGCGGAACTCTATACCTCTCGAATTGTCTCTCTGCATGGTATTCCTCAAGTGATATCTTCAGACCGTGGCAGCATCTTTACCTCCAAGTTTTGGGATTCTTTTCAGAAGGCCATGGGCACCAACATTCGCTTTAGCACTGCTTTCCATCCTCAAACAAGCGGTCAAGTCGAGCGTGTCAACCAGATTCTTGAAGATATGCTCAGGGCTTGTGTTATCTCCTTCCGCATGAAGTGGGAGGATTGTCTTCCTTATGCTGAATTCTCGTACAACAACAGTTTCCAAGCAAGTTCCGGCAAGGCCCCATTTGAAATTCTGTATGGTAGGAAGTGCCGTACACCTCTCAACTGGTCTGAAACCGGGGAACATCAGCTGCTGGGTAATGACCTGATCACAGAGGCAGAAGAAATGTGTAAGGTCATTCGTGATAACCTCAAAGCAGCCCAATCCCGCCAGAAGAGCTACTATGATAGCAAGCACCGTGATTTGGCTTTCGAGATCGGAGATCATGTCTACCTCCGTGTCTCTCCTATGAAAGGGACTCGTCGCTTCGGTATCAAAGGAAAGCTTGCCCCCCAGATACGTCGGGCCTTTCAAGATTGTCAGCAAGAGAGGCGACCTCGCCTATCAACTCGAGCTTCCTTCAAACTTTTCCAATGTTCATGACGTGTTCCATGTCTCCCAACTCCGAAAGTGCTTCAAGACGCCTGAGCGCACCGTCAACTTCGAGGACATTGAGCTCCAAGAAGATCTCTCCTATCGTGAGCACCCAGTTGCAATCCTTGAAGAGACTGAACGCAGGACTCGCAACAAGTCAATCAAATTTCTCAAAGTCAAGTGGTCACACCATTCCGACCGTGAAGCTACCTGGGAATGCGAGGATCACCTCCGTTCTAAGTACCCGGAGTTCTTTCAGTCTTAGATCTCGGGACGAGATCTTTTCATAGTGGTGGAGTGTTGTAACGCCCCATATGTAACTTTCCCAATTTGTACTCCAACTCTTGCCGTTTCTGGCATTAAGTTATATTTATTCCTTGGGTTCGGGTCTTTGTCTCCGTGTGTTGTTTTCGTTTTCGTGCATCTCATATCATGTCATCACATGCATTGCATTTGCATACATGTTCATCTCATGCATTCGAGCATTTTCCCCGTTGTCCGTTTTGCATTCCGGCGCTTCGTTCTCCTCCGGTGGCCATTTCTAGCTTTCTTTCGTGTGTGGGGATTAAACATTTCCGGATTGGACCGAGACTTGCCATGTGGCCTTGGTTTACTACCGTAGACCGCATGTCAAGTTTCGGGTCATTTGGACTCCGTTTGATACTCCAACGGTTAACCGAGGGACCGAGAAGGCCTCGTGTGTGTTGCAGCCCAACACCCCTCCAATTTGACCCAAAACCCACCAAACTCTGCTCCATCGTCTCGGTCGTTCGATCACGATCGTGTGGGCGAAAACCGCACCTCATTTGGACTCTCCTAGCTCCCTCTATGCCTATATATAGACCCCCTCCTCCAAATTCGCGGATCCCCTCCTCAAACCCTAAAAAAATTCGCCCCCGCAGCGGCCGGACACGTCCGAATCCGGCCGGACGCGTCCGCGCCGCCCACCGCCGCCAATCGCCGCCCGCCACGTGGCACTTCCGCCGCCAGCCGCCGCCGAGGCCCGGGAGCCCGCAACCGACCCCCGAGGCCCATCTGCCTCGCGCCGCCCGCGGTGCTCTTCTTCCCCGACGCCGTCGCCCGCTCCGCCGCCCGCCGCCGCCGCGCCATCGCCGGCAAGCCGCCGGAAGCTCGCCGCCGCCTCGCCCGAGGCTCGCCGCGCCTCCTCAACGCCGGCCCGCGCCGCCCCGGCGTCCTTTCCGCGCCACCCCGCTGTCCTCCGGCCTCCCCACGCCGACCCCGCCTTCCCTCGCCGCCGTCCGGGCTTGCCGGAGCCGGCCGACATCGCCGGAGTCCGAAGCTGCTACAGTACCCCCGCGCCTGCTACAGTAACGCTGGATCTGAGATCCGTTTTGACCTAATCCGGTTGACTTTCTCCTTCCCCTCCCAGATTTTCGTGCCTACTTTGACTGCTCATATCTTTGCATCCGTGGCTCCGTTTTGGGCATATGATATATCAAAATCTTCGTCTCGACGAGTACATCATTTCATTCCATTGCATCATTTGCATTTGAGGTCATCTTGGTGCCCTAAATGCTGCTAGAAGGAGGCATCATGAGTTAAATTGCAGATCCATTAGCTCTACATTGACTTTTGTCATTTTTGCCATGATTATTGTGTGCCTGATATGCCTGTGCCCCTTTGGGATGAATTGTTAAGCATGTTGTCTTGTTTCCAGAGGTGCCTCCCATGCATTTTTAGGATGTGTGTGTTGTCTTGTGCAAGCTTGCAAAGAGGGGTACCTAAGTTTGCTGATTTCAGGGACTTAGTGAAAATCACTAAGTCTGGGATGTTTTAGTTCACGATGCCATATGTCCAGCTTGTTTCCTAGTGATCCGTGCCTCTTTTGAGGATGACCAGTAAGGGTGATTTGTTATACTTGTTGTGCTTAATCCATCCATGTCTTTACTTGTTATGTTGGAGCACCCTAGGTTGACTCAATCGAGCTCAACTTTTGCATAGTTGTTAATTTGGGCAGATCGTGAACTCTTTTGCGATTTTTCTGTAGCTATTGCTAGTGATCCATGCATGCTATGCCATTGTTATTGCCATGTCTAGCTAGAATTGTGTGCCTTCTTTATGGATATGTGCTTGCCTTGCCATGACTTGCACCGTAGTGAGAGCATCGAGCTCGTTTACATGCCTCCGTGAGTTATAATTTCAGCATGTCCCAGTTTTCACAAAGTCTGAAAACTGATTGTGTTTCATCGATGTTCGTGTGCTCGGTAGAGTATTTTGTGAACCCTTTTGGCCCCAGGTCACTTTGGGTGTTTTGTTAAGCTTGTTGAGTATATCCATTCCATGCTCTTACTTTCCATGTACAGGTTAGGCTTCATGTTGTTTTGCTGCTCCGAAGAGAGCATCGTGGTCTGAAATTCCAGACTAGCGTTAATTTCGCTAAGTCTGAAATCTGTTTTGCTTATTCAGTTTTGCCATGCTTGTTTGAACCCCTTAATGGATGAATTTGCCTATGCCTCAGTCCTGGTGATTTGTTAAGCTTCTCGTGTATATCCCTGCCATGTAATTTGTTTTCATGTTTGGTGGCTGTAGCATGTTCATTTCGTTGCATTTAGGAGCCTACTTGCTGTAAATCGCAGATCGGTTCGTTTAGTAAAACGCTTGCCATTTCCAAACCGTAGCTCCGATTCCTTTGATATTTATATCGTTTTCAGGGGATTTATTCCCCTCTATCCAGTGGCACACTTGGTTTTTCAAGTTGAGGCCAGGTTCATGCATTTCCTGTCACGTCTTGCATTTTGCATCCCGCATCGCATCCCGCATAGCATATCATCTTTGCATATTATTGGTTGCCCTTGCACGTGGTTGATTGTATCCTTGTTGCTTGTTTGTGTTGTTGGGTAGAGCTGGGAGACGAGTTCGCTAACGAGGAGCCCGTTGAGTTTGCTTTTGAGGATCCAGTCAACTCTGACAACTGTGCAGGCAAGATGATCATACCCTCGAAATCACTACTATCTTTGCTATGCTAGTTTGCTCGCTCTTTTGCTTTGCCATTGCTACGATGCCTACCACTTGCTTGTCAGCCTCCCAATTGCCATGATTGAGCCTCTAACCCACCTTTGTCCTAGCAAACCGTTGATTGGCTATGTTACCGCTTTGCTTAGCCCCTTCTTATAGCGTTGCTAGTTGCAGGTGACGATTGGAGCCGTTCCTTGTTGGAACATTTATTTACTTGTTGGGATATCATTATATTGCTATGTTATCTTATTCATCTACATACTTGGTAAAGGGTGGAAGGCTCGGCCTCTCGCCTAGTGTTTTGTTCCACTCTTGCCGCCCTAGTTTCCGTCATATCGGTGTTATGTTCCCGGATTGTTGCGTCCCTTATGCGGTTGGGCTATAATGGGAACCCCTTGATAGTTCGCCTTGATTAAAGCTTTTCCAGCAATGCCCAGCATTGGTTTTACCATTTGCCACCTAGCCTCTTTTTCCCTTGGGTTTCCGGAGCCCGAGGGTCATCTTTATTTTAGCCCCCACGGGCCAGTGCTCCTCTGAGTGTTGGTCCCACCGAGCGATGTCCGGGGCTACCAGGGGCAACTCTGGGCTGGCCTACCCGACGTCTTGCTCATCCGGTGTGCCCTGAGAATATGATATGTGCAGCTCCTATCGGGATTTGTCGGCACATCTGGGTGGTGTTGTTGGACTAGTTTTGACCTGTCGAATCATCTTGTTGTACCGGGATACCGAGTCTGATCGGTGTGTCTTGGGTGTAGGTCTATTCCTTCGTTGACCGTGAGAGCTTGTTATGGGCTAAGTTGGGACCCCCCTGCAGGGATTGATCTTTCGAAAGCCGTGCCCGCGGTTATGGGCAGATGGGAATTTGTTAATGTCTGGTTGTAGATAACTTGAACCTTAATTAATTAAAATGAATCAACTGAGTGTGTTGCCGTGATGGCCTCTTCTCGGTGGAGTCCGGGAAGTGGACACGGCGTTGGAGTTATGTTTGCGCAGCTTGCTCTCTAGTTCCTCGCTCGCGCTTTGCCTTCTCTTCCCGCTCTCTTTTGCGAATAAGTTAGCCACCATACATGCTAGTCGCCTACTGCAGCTCCACTTATACATTACCCCTTTCCTACCTATTAAGCTTAAATAGTCTTGATCGCGAGGGTGCGAGATTGCTGAGTCCCTGTGGCTCACAGATTACTATTACACCAGATGCAGGGACAGATGATACCGCTCCGGATGGCGCGCTCGAGCTAAGTGGGAGTACGACGAGGACTCTTAGCGTTACTATGTGTCTTTTCTTGATGATCAGTAGGGATGCCTATTCGGGGTTAGATTCAGGGCCTTGTCGCATGTTGGGGGTCTTTTCCATTTTGGCGCCGTAGTCGGGCCATGAGTGATTGTATGATGGATGTTATTTATGTACTTTGATATGACGTGGCGAGTGTAAGCCAACTTTGTTATTCCCCTTTATCTTATATATGTACATGGGATGTGTGATGATTTCTCGACTTGCGACATTGCTTTCAATGCGCCTATGTCTCTAAGTCATGCCTCGACACGTGGGAGATATAGTCGCATCGAGGGCGTTACACTCAGGCACAGAAGTGTCAAGAGCAGTAGCTTCAGTGTCTTCTGAAGCTGTTGTTGGGGAGAGCTCCACATGGGCTTCAATGTTGGTGGTGGCAGCCTCAATATTTTCCGCCTCCACTTGACTAGCTGGAGGGTCAGACTCAGGCACGTTCTCCTGGAGAACGGCTTCTTGTTGGAGCGGGGGAGTTGGAGCTTGTGGTATTTCTTCATGCTCTTTGGCTGATGCACCCGGAATGTCTTCAGCCGAACCTTGAGGCCGTGGTCCTTTGCGAAGCCTGCGGAATGCAGACGACGCCTTTGGAGTTGGAGTGGGCTGGACCTCAGATTCTTATTCTTGTGGGCGATCCGCCCATGACGCAGCTTGTGCGATTGGCGTCAAAGGACGACCAATGCTAATCAGTTCGCTTGTCTCAAGCTGAGGAAGGGCTGCATCATCTTGTACATTGTCTTGGTGACCAATGTCTTCAGCAGCGTTGGGGTTGGCTGCTGGAATGTCTTCAGCTTCAGGAGCCTCTGTGGGAGCAGGCTCATAAACTGTCAGCTGACGATTTGCGTCAGGATAGATGACAGAGAGAGGTTCAACTATCAAGGGCTCTGTGGGAGCAGCCCGAGCTTTCTTGGTCTTGCGCTTCTTCTTGGTGGGGTCAGAAGGAGAGGCTTCAGGGTGTTTCCTCTTTCTCGCTTCAGCCTCTGCAGTCCGTATCTTCTTGAGTTCTGAAGCGGTTGACCAGCTCTTTGGCTTCGAGCCAGTCGTAGCAGTGGGGAAGACAATCGGAGCAGCTTCTTGTCTTGGTGCCTCTGGTTCAGGCACAACAGGCTTCTTCTTCTTCGCGGCCATCCTGGGGTCGATGCCGGGACGCCCAAGTGCCTTGCGCTTCTCGGCCTCATTGTAGGCCTGCACACAGCGATCAGTCAGAGTCTTCATTCGCTCCCGCGAACCCTGAGCTTCTGCACGCTTCTGCAGAAAGTTCTCCTTTAGCTCATGCAACATGATCTTGAAGTTTTCACTTCTTGCACGCTGAGCTTGGCCATGTGCTTCTTGAACTGAGCCTTTTCAAAATCAATTTTCTGCTTCAGTTCAACAATGCGCTGGGCAATTGCAAGTTCTGAAGCAATAGCACCTTGGAAGGCGACGCTGAGGCCTATGGGCAGCTGCAGATCATCGAAGCTTATGTTCGGTGAGGCAAACCATTCATCGATGAAGTTGTGGATGATGGCAACATCAAACAGAGGCAGATTGTTGAAGATTTCAGCCTCCTCCTTGCTCTTGATGAGCTGCTCAAGAGCGTCATCTCCAAGATCTTCATCGCTTGACAGAT
This sequence comes from Triticum monococcum, assembly GCA_034509565.1. Taxonomy (NCBI): domain Eukaryota; kingdom Viridiplantae; phylum Streptophyta; class Magnoliopsida; order Poales; family Poaceae; genus Triticum; species Triticum monococcum. Next base: position 598,155,310 of record CM067844.1, read on the forward strand.
CAATGATTTCGCTGTGCAGAATGGCAGCAGCTATGAGCTCTTTGCCTGTGTGTGGCTGAGGCTTCTTGGCTTCCTGGGGCTTGGAGACTCGTGATAAGTCTTCAGACTGCACACTGGCTTCAGGAGGTGTAGTTGCCAATGGCTTCGCTCTTGAGATTTTGGGTGAAGGGGCCGGCTTTGAAGCTTTTGGCTTCTTCATCTGCTTTGGCTTCGGCGCAGCAGGCGCATCATCAGACTCAGTGTCTGCTGGAGGGTCATTCACGACAGTCCCTTGGACTAGGATGCGGGTGATGAGGCCTGCAAGATTGGCATACGGACCGATGATATTGGGTTCGGCGTCGCGTGTGCCATCCGCCCTTGGAGAGGAGGGACCAGGGTTGAAGTCTAACCCCAACTTCTTCTTGTTTTGCTTCACAGAGTTTTGGGCAAACTGAAAGTTGCGCTTGAATAGATTGTCATCGCGACACCAGAGGAGTGATGACGGATGTGCTTCAGCTAGCTGTGGTCCTCGGACCATGCATGGGTAGAAGCCTTGAGCAATGGCTTCGTCTCTGGACCTGGGTACGAGATTTTTGTATAGTACGTCTCCCCACGGTCTCTTGATGGCGCACTTCTCCGCATACTCCTAAGTGACGAAGCGGTAGTGGAACCATTGTTCTGCCCAATATCTTCGAATCCATTGGATTCGAGTCTTGCGCTGACCATAGTTCTCTTCAGGGTCTGTTTTGTACATCTCTGCCAGTTCATCAGGCAGATCTTTGGATGTTTCCCCACGTCTCTGTCTGCCCCCCTTCCTGGTTGCTGTTTCTGAAGCCATAAACCTTAACTTGGAAGGCTTCAAGATGTTCAAAGGCTTCAAAGGCTTCCGTTTACTTGACCAACAGGAACTGGCTTCAGGAGAGTTGATGTGATGCTGTAAGTACTCTGCAAATGAATGCAGACTATGAGAACCAAAGGATTCTCCCATGGACATGTACCTATGACAACATTAAGGTGCGAGGGAAGGGGAAGAGGTCATATGCATTCTCAGAAGATTTTGAAGATAAATCGGTTTAGAAGACATTGACCTCATCTTGCGAAGACATTCACTTATAGAAAGAAGTTGGTTCCAGATTTGTACGAACCCACAGATCAGTACAAGTGAGGAATCTAACTACTTCATGAAGCACAAGTGAATATACTAGGCAAGTTATAAGATGCAGACTGAGAGAGATCTAACTTGTGTGAATAGAAACTTCTTATGGCAGAAAGTGACAGAACCATAGGATCAAAAGGGGCTGTAAAAAGAGGTTTTATTTACCACACTTGGAACTGCTAGACGGAGTGGGAGATGAGGCCGAGCAGTTCGATCCTCCGTGCCCTAACTTGGCGACGGAAGACACCTACGGCGACGGCGGAGAGAACGATGTCTGCGGTCGGTGTGAAAACGGCGTCGGAGAGGTTGCGGCAGTGAAGCGCTTCGTCGCCAGTGTCGTCGAGAGCTAGCGGTGGCGCTAGGGTTTGTTCGAGGGTGGAAGAAGAGATAATGACCACGGTGAATCGTGTATTTATAGGGATAGAGGCGGCACTGCGCTATTACACAGGTGCCCCTGGCGATTCGCATCTGAACAGCACATGTCCACCATGCGGAATATCGGGGGCAGTTCCACATCCCACGCACGCCTGGATTGTCGGGTGGTCGTTCCTACTTCTCCGGATTTCTTGTGGATGAATGAGCATTGAAAACGGTTTTAAAGTTTGTCTCTGTGTCTTCTGCTGACAAGGACGCAGAGAAGACATTCGACAGTTTCAATAGAATGCATATGACTTGGAGAGATAGAATTTGAGATAGAGAGCATAGAGAGGTTAGGGTCCGATCACATTCACTTAGTTCAAAAAAAATTCAAACAAGAAGACATAGCTATAAGTGAATGCTGTTGAGGACAGAACACTAGTATATATATATATCTATATAATCCACGTAGTGAAGATAATCATGAAGACATGTAGAGATTGAAGCCAAACCAAATGTGAAGACATTGCAAGGTAACACTATGAGTGAAACACTTCAAAATGGAACATTTGGTGGTAGCATTACCCACCGTATAGGAAGTATTAGACTCAGACACGGCGCACAATTGTCGTGGCGCTCTGAAGTCAATTTCCACATTAATGTATTCACACTTAGAATGTATGTCTTCATTGATTGAAGATATATGTTACTTCGTGTGTTGCACATCTAAGTCATCAATATGCATAAGTGTTAGGATGTGTGCCTGATCACAGGACATTTGAGGATTCCAAGATATTTAGCTCACACTGTAACTTGCAAAATCTCTTCTCATCCAAGGGCTTGGTGAAGATATCTGCCAATTGCTCTTCAGTGTTGACGTGTATGATATCAATATCTTCCTTTGCAACATGATCTCTGAGAAAGTGATGACGAATTTCAATGTGCTTTGTCTTCGAGTGCTGAACTGGGTTGTTGGCGATCTTGATGGCGCTTTCGTTGTCGCAGTAAAGTGGCACTTGCTTCAGATGAATGCCATAGTCCTTGAGAGTTTGCTTCATCCACAGAAGCTGAGCGCAGCAAGATCCAGCAGCTATGTATTCAGATTCAGCAGTGGAGAGAGATACACAGTTCTGCTTCTTAGAAGACCAAGTGATCGTCCCAGAAAATGACATGTGCCTGATGTAGACTTGCGATCCACCTTGTCACCAGCATAATCAGCATCCGAGAATTCAACCAGATCAAACTCTGAGCCCTTTGGATACCATAACCCTAGAGTTGGGGTGTGAGCCAAATATCGAAGAATTCGCTTTACTGCTAAGTGATGCGACTCCTTTGGTGCCGCTTGAAATCGAGCACACATGCAAACACTAAGCATAATATCTGGCCTAGATGCACATAAATAAAGCAAAGAACCAATCATGGAGCGGTATACCTTTTGATCGGACTCTTTACCATTGTCGTCTGGACCCAGATGATGTTTGGCTGACATTGGTGTTGTGAAGCCTTTGCAGTCTTGCATACCGAACTTCTTCAGGCAATCTTTGAGATACTTCTCTTGAGATATGAAGATGCCATTGCGTTGTTGTCGTATCTGAAGACCGAGGAAGAACTTCAGCTCCCCCATCATAGACATCTGATATTGCTCTTGCATCATATATCCAAACTCCTCATTGTACTTCTGATTGGTGCAGCCGAAGATAATGTCATCCACATATATTTGGCACACAAACAGTTCACCATCATATGTCTTCGTGAAGAGAGTGGGATCTAGGGAGCCAGGTATGAAGCCTTTGCTTTTCAGGAAGTATTTGAGTGTGTCATACCAGGCCCGAGGGGCTTGTTTGAGGCCATACAGTGCCTTATTGAGCTTGTAAACCATGTCAGGATGTTTTGGATCTTCAAACCCAGGTGGTTGTGCAACATTCACTTCTTCTTCAATCTTGCCATTGAGAAAGGCACTCTTCACATCCATTTGATATAAAAGTATGTTATGATGATTTGCATAGGCCAGCAGTATACGGATGGCTTCAAGTCTGGCCACAGGAGCAAATGTTTCATCGAAGTCAATGCCTTCCACTTGAGTATATCCTTGAGCAACGAGACGAGCTTTGTTTCTGACAACTTGACCATGCTCATCTTGCTTGTTGCGGTATATCCATTTGGTGCCTATTATATTGTGCTTCCGTGGATCAGGACGCTTAACCAGTTCCCATACATTGTTCAGCTCAAACTATTGAAGCTCTTCTTGCATAGCTTGAATCCATTCAGGTTCCATGAAAGCTTCTTCAACTTTCTTGGGTTCTATGATTGAAACGAATGCGAAGTGTCCACAGAAATTTGCCAGTTGAGTTGCCCTTGAACGAGTGAGTGGACCAGGTGCATTGATGCTGTCAATTAATCTGTCAATCTGCACTTCATTGGCAACACGAGGATGTACAGGGCGAAGACTTTGCCCTTGCTGATCTGTGTTGTCATTGGGAGGAATGTATTCAGGCTGAGCATTATCTTCATGTGGATCTGGTGCTGAGATGATAAGTTCTTCTTCAGGATGAGCTTCAAAAGGTACAATTTCTCCGGTTCCCATAAGCTTGATGGATTCACTAGCTGGAACTTCATCTAGCACATTTGGCAGTTGCTCTCTTTGTGAACCATTGGTTTCATCGAACCGCACATCCACTGTTTCAACCACTTTGTAGTGAAAGAGATTGAAGACTTTGTAGGAGTGCGAATCCTTTCCATATCCAAGCATGAAACCCTCATGTGCTTTTGGTGCAAATTTTGAGGTGTGGTGTGGGTCCTTGATCCAGCATCTTGCGCCAAATACTCTGAAGTAACTGACATTTGGCTTCTTGCTAGTTAGGAGTTCATAAGATGTCTTGTTCAGAAGCTTGTGAAGATAAACACGGTTGATTGTATGGCATGCAGTGTCAATGGCTTCAGGCCAGAATTTTCTTGGAGTCTTGTACTCATCTAGCATCGTTCTGGCCGTCTCAATGAGTGTTCTGTTCTTGCGTTCGACGACGCCATTCTGCTGTGGCGTGTACGGAGCTGAGAATTCATGTGTGATGCCCAAGGTATCAAGATATGTGTCAAGGCCAGTGTTCTTGAATTCAGTGCATTGTCACTTCTGATGTGCTTTATCTTGGCGCCATAATTGTTCATAGCTCGATTGGCGAAGCATCTGAAGACATCCTGCACCTCAGTCTTGTAAAGGATTATGTGTACCCAACTATATCTAGAGTAATCATCAACAATGACAAAGCCATAGAGGCAAGCAGTAGTGGAAAAGTTGAGTAGTGAGTGGGACCAAAAAGATCCATGTGAAGCAGTTTGAAGGGTCGAGTAGTGGTCATGATTGTCTTCGAGGGATGTTTTGCCCTCGTCATCTTCCCTGCTTCACAGGCACCGCATAAGTGATCTTTCTTGAACTTGACGCCTTCAATGCCTATGACATGCTTCTTCTTTGCAAGGGTGTGGAGGTTCCTCATGCCAGCATGCCCAAGCCTCCGATGCCAAAGCCAACATTCTGAAGCCTTTGCCAGAAGGCATACTGCAAGCTGTGGCCCTGCTAAGAAATCTACCACATACAGATCATCTTTCCGATACCCTTCAAACACTAGAGACTTGTCAGATTCCATTAGTACCAGGCAACGATATTTTCCAAATATTACGACCATGTTCAAATCGCAAAGCATTGAGACAGACATTAAGTTGAAGCCAAGGTATTCAACAAGCATGACTTTATCCATGTGTTGATCCTTTGAGATTGCAACTCTACCTAGACCCAATACCTTACTTTTACCAGTGTCAGCAAATGTGATGTGGCTCTTGTCGGATGGACGTAAGGTTGAGTCCATAAGAAGGCTTCTTTTGCCAGTCATGTAATTTGTACACCCACTGTCAATAATCCATTCTGAAGACGCTGGTGTCGTACCCTACAGTGCAGTTAGGGGGATAGGCTTCACGAAGAGAATTGTGAAGCAAAAACATTTGACGAACCAGTGGTTATGAAAACTTAGATCAAGGTTAGGACTAATAGGGAGAGTAGCATGCGATGCAGGAACGAAATACATAGTGATGCCATTCGGGCATTTGATCTTGCGCCCCACAAGATTTTTAAGGTCCCCAGCAATAGCGTCAGAAGATTTTGGTTTTCTGCTGGAGACCTTTCCCTGCAAAAGAGAGTTAAGCTTTCTTAACCACCCACATCTTCAAGGGTGGCTTAGAAGCAGTAAGTCTAAGTGCAGCATCTGAGAATTTTGGCTTTGGAGCCCTAGCAAACAGTCTAGCAGGCGGGCAATAGTACTCATAAGAATAGGCAGAATAGTTATTGGTCATATGAACATGACGGTTTGAAGAACCGCTCTTATATTCATATGCCTGAGTATGGTTTCCCTGCAAAACATTTGCGTTAGTGCGACCCAGGTGAGTCCTCTGTCTGTATGAAGCCTTTGGACCAGATGAAGCCTTTGGTCTGAGGTTTGTCTTCTTCATGTGAGGTGTCATGAGGACATTCACAGGAAGATTCTCCAGACACGTTTTTGGAACCCAGATCTTCTTCATAGGCGGTCCATTCCTGCAGTTAGTACCAATGTACCTGGCAAACACTTCACCGTTCTGATTTCTAAACAGCTTATATTTTGCATCAAAGGATTCATCAATGATAATTGGGTTAGCACGGGTGAAGCCAGACAGATTGGATGGATCAGCTAAGGATTCCTTTGCAGCAACCCATGTGGTTTTGGGGTACTGCTCAGGTTTCCAGTAAGAGCCATCTGCATTTAGTTTCCTCACGAACCCAACACCCTCTTTCCTAGGGTTTCGGTTCAGAATCTGCTTCTTGAGGACATCACATAATGTCTGATGTCCTTTGAGACTTTTGTACATCCCTGTTTCAAGCAATGTCTTCAACCTAGCATTCTCATCAGCAATAGCAGTGGTATCCTCAGCAGAGGGGTTAGTTACCACTTCAACGGTTGAAGATATTGCAACAGCAGTAGCACTGGAACATTCAGCAACAGAGGTAGCATTATCACGCTCAATGCATTTAAGGCATGGTGGTTCAAATCCTTCCTGAGCGGAACTGATCTGTTCGACGCGAAGTGACTCGTTTTCCTTTTGAAGGTCTTCATGAGCCGCTCTCAATTTCTCAAGTTCTTGCTTCCTTTGAAGATAATCATAGGACAGCTTTTCATGAGTAGTTGAGAGAGTATCATGACGATCTTCAAGTTCCTGATACTTAACGTGAAGATTTTTTATGTCTACAATTAAGGATTCAGATCGAGTCATTTCAGCACCCAACAGATCATCGCTTCTGTCTAACAGTTTTTGAATGTGTTCCATGGCTTTATGTTGTTCGGTTGCAATTTTAGCAAGTGTTTTGTAGCTGGGCTTTGAATCACAATCAGAATCATCATCACTGGATGTTTGATAGTGAGTAGTGCGTGTGTTTACCTTGGCACTGCGTGCCATGAAGCAGTAGGTAGGAGTAGAGTCGTCCTTCTCATTTGCATCGGTGTTGGTGATGAAGTCATTGTCTTCAGTGTTGAAGATGGACTTGGCGACGTATGCTGTAGCCAGACTCGCAATGCCAGAATCAGACTCCTCCTCAGACTCCACCTCTGCCTCCTCAGAAGCAGACTCCTCCTCTGAGTCCATTTCCTTGCCAACAAACGCACGTGCCTTGCCAGATGAGCTCTTCTTGTGTGATGAAGACTTTGAGGAAGACTTGGAAGAAGACTTTGAGTATTTCTTCTTCTTGTCGTCAGAATCATACTCATTGCTCTTCTTCTTCTTTCTGTTCTCATTGTCCCACTGTGGACATTCAGAGATGAAGTGTCCAGTTTTCTTGCACTTGTGGCATGTTTTCTTCTTGTAGTCATGAGCAGATGCTTCATCATTCCTTGAGCTTGATCGTGAAGACTTTCTGAAGCCTTTCTTCTTGGTGAATTTCTGGAACTTCTTCACTAGCATTGCAAGGTCCCTTCCAATGTCTTCAGGATCATCAGAACTGCTGTCAGATTCTTCTTCGGATGAGGACACAGCTTTTGCCTTCAGGGCACGAGTTCGCCCATAGTTTGGACCGTAGATATCTCTTTTCTCAGAAAGCTGAAACTCATGTGTCTTGAAATCAGGACGTTCTTGAATCACCAGGGCTAGGATGTCAAACAAACTATCAAGTGATCTCAGCAGCGTCTTGACGATTTCATGTTTGGTGATCTCAGTGGCGCCGAGGGCTTGAAGCTCATTTGTGATGTCAGTGAGCCGGTCAAATGTGTGATGGACATTCTCATTGTCATTTCGCTTGAAGCGGTTGAAGAGGTTGCGAAGAACACTGATTCTCTGATCTCTCTGGGTTGAGATGCCTTCATTGACTTTGGAGAGCCAGTCTCAGACCAGCTTGGATGTCTTCAAGGCACTCACACGGCCGTACTGTCCCTTGGTCAGATGACCACAGATGATATTCTTGGCAGTAGAGTCCAGTTGAGTGAACTTCTTGACATCAGCAGCAGTGACACCTTCTCCAGCCTTGGGAACGCCGTTTTCGACGACATACCATAGGTCGACGTCAATGGCTTCAAGATGCATGCGCATCTTATTCTTCCAGTAGGGATATTCAGTTCCATCGAAGACGGGGCACGCAGCGGAGACTTTGGTTATCCCTGCAGTCGACATAGCTAAAACTCCAGGTGGTTAAACCGAATCACACAGAACAAGGGAGCACCTTGCTCTGATACCAATTGAAAGTGCGTTATATCGACTAGAGGGGGGTGAATAGGCGATTTTTAGGAAAGTCTTCAAAACGTGAAGGTTATGAAGACAAACAGTACAGATATGCCTATCACTTAAGCAGCGGAAGTTAGATTACACTAGGCAAGCCATGGTCAAGTATTCAATAGAGAGAAAGCACAATGACAAGTAGCTGCAGTGTAATAAGGACCAGGTAGGAAGAAGTTATGAAGCCAAACAAATCATACAGTTATGTTGTGAAGACAGAAGATAAAGCAAGCATGCAATGGCTTCACAATGTGTAATAGTAAGTAAAAGGAAGTGAAGATGAAACCAGTGACACACTGAAGACAATGATTTGTTGGACTAGTTCCAGTTGCTGTGACAACTGTACGTCTGGTTGGAGCGGCTATGTATTTAAACCAAAGGACACACAGTCCCGGACACCCAGTCCTGAACACGCAGCTCAGGACACCCAGTCCTCACCGTTTTCTCCTTGAGCTAAGGTCACACATACCTCGCCCAATCACTCTGGTAAGTCTTCAAGGTAGACTCCCAAACCTTCACAGACTTCGTTCACCGGCAATCCACAATTTCTCTTGGATGCTCAGAACGCGACGCCTAACCGGCTGGAGGATGCACAGTCCTCAAGTGTAATAAGTCTTCAGATCACTCAGACAAGAAGACATAAGTGATGCCCAATTTACTCTGGCTCTGGGTGGTTAGGGATTTTCTCCTCGCTAGGAAATTTTCTCTCAAAGGCTTCGAGGTGGGTTGCTCTCAAACGACAAAAGCCGTGCACTGAAATCTGAGCAGCCAACCGTTTATGGTTGTAGGGGGTGGACTATTTATAGCCACTAGGGCAACCCGACCTGATTTGTCCGAAATGACCCTGGGTCACTAAGGAACTGACACGTGTACCAACGGTCAGATTTCAAACTCACACGGCAACTTTACTTGGGCTACAAGTAAAGCTGACTTGTCCGACTCTGGGCAAGATTTGCTCTCATAGTCTTCGCTCGAAGATATAGGTTTTGACTTAGGCATCACTTCAGTCATTCTGACTGGTTCTCTTGGACCCCACTTAACAGTACGGTGGTTCCTATGACTCAACACAAATGAAAAAGAACTACGAAACATCTAAGTCTTCGAGTTCCATAGGCTTCACATGGTGTCTTCTCTTGTCATAGTCTTCAATGTGAATATCTTCATATACCACCATTGTCTGCAATGTCTTCATACATTTTTAGGGGTCATCTCTGGTAGTAAAACCGAATCAATGAGGGACTTCTACCTGTGTTATCCTGCAATTCTCACAAACACATTAGTCCCTCAACTAGGTTTGTCGTCAATACTCCAAAACCAATTAGGGGTGGCACTAGATGCACTTACAGGATTCTTTGTAAGATATATGGAACTTTGACTGTCAGAAAATACGATAGGGCAAGATGAATCTCCACAAAGCTCAGTGTATAAATCTCTCAACCAGATAGCTTCTTTGCATGCCTCAAAAATAGCCATATACTCGGCATCAGTAGTGGAACAAGCCACAATAGACTGCAAAGTTGCTCTCCAACTCACAGCACAACCACCAATGGTGAAAACATAACCTGTGAGCAATATTCTCTTATCCAAATCACCAGCAAAATCAGAATCGACAAATCCAACAAGCCCATCTCCAGTTTTCCCAAACTGTAAATAAGCATTAGAAGTACCTCGTAGGTATCTGAAAATCCAGTGAACTGCTCTCCAATGCTCTTTTCCAGGATTAGCCATGTATCTACTGACAACACTCAATGCATATGATAAATTCGGACGAGAACAAACCATGGCATACATAAGTGAACCAACTGCACTTAAATAGGGAACTCTAGACATGTACTCAATATCTGCATCTGACTTAGGACATAAGGCTGATGATAATTTGAAGTGTGCAGCCAACAGAGTATTCACCGGCTTGGCATTATGCATATTAAAACGACGACGAACTTTATAAATATATCCTCTCTGACTTAGATATACTTTTCCAGACGGTCTATCTCTGGATATTTCCATGCCAAGTATTTTCTTTGTTGCACCCAAATCCTTCATCTCAAATTCATTACTCAATTGCTTCTTTAGTTCATTAATATCTGACATACTCTTTGCAGCAATTAGCATATCATATACATAAAGGAGCAAATAAATAGTCGAACCTTTGACAGTTTTCAAATAAACACAACTATCATAATTAGACCTTTTGAAACCTTGAGAGAGCATAAAGGTGTCAAATCTCTTGTACCATTGTCTAGGGGATTGCTTCAACCCATAAAGAGATTTCTATAACTTACAGGCAAGCTTTTCTTTTCCAGAAATAACAAAACCTTTAGGTTGTTCCATATAAATATCCTCTTCTAATTCTCCATGTAAAAATGCAGTTTTAACATCCAATTGTTCAAGCTCAAGATCATGCATGGCAACAATACTGAGTAAAGTGCGAATAGAGCTATGCTTCACAACATGAGAAAAGACTTCGTTATAGTCAATACCTAGAATCTGACAGTAACCTTTAGCAACTAACCTTGCTTTATATCTTGTCTCATCATTAGGAGAAACACCTTCTTTCCTCTTGAAAACCCACTTGCAACGAATAGGTTTCTTCTCTCTAGGTAATTTTACTAAATCCCAAGTGCCATTCTTTTCAAGTGATTCCATCTCATCATGCATAGCGGTCATCCACTTATTACTACCATCAGAAATAATAGCCTTGGAATATGAAGAAGGTTCAGCATTACCTTCAATTTCTTCTGCAACAGATAAAGCAAAAAAAATATTGCACTCTTCAATTAACCTGTCCGGTTTATTAATACCCCGTCTAACTCTGTCACGTGCGAGATTCCAACTAGGCGGAACAATAGGCTGATTTAGAGTGGGAGTGACACTATCATCATTAATGACGGGTTCATCATGTGCATCAACAATTTCATTACCAGATGTATCACCTGAATCAATAACATGCTCCACCTGAATAGTAGGCTCCTAAACAATAGGCTGCTGTTCACTCTCAACGGGAACATTAGTAGATAAAACATCATGTAACATAGCAGATTCATTAAAGATAACATTTCTGCTAATAACAACCTTCTGGGTTTCAGGATTCCACAATTTAAAACCTTTAACACCAGACTTATAACCAAGAAATATGCACTTAACAGCCCTAGGCTCCAATTTTCCATTATCAACATGAGCATAAGCAGTGCAACCAAAAACTCTCAACTATGAATAATCAGCAGGTGAACCAGACCATACCTCAATTGGAGTTTTCTTATTAAGAGCAATAGATGGTGAACGGTTAATGAGATAACAAGCAGTGGAAGCGGCCTCAGCCCAAAAATGCCTATGCAAACCTGCATTGGACAACATGCAACGGGCTCTGGAAATAATGGTCCTGTTCATACGCTCAGCAACACCGTTTTGTTGAGGAGTATAAGGAACTGTGTAATGTCTCACAATGCCTTCAGACTTACAATAATTCTTAAATTGCTTAGAACAGAATTTCATACCATTATCAGTGCGAAGTATTTTTACCTTCTTTTTAGTTTGTCTCTCAATCATAATCTTCCACTCCTTAAATGCTGAGAATGCTTCATATTTATGCTTCAAGAAATAAGGCCAAACTTTTCTCGAATAATCATCAATAATAGTCAGCATGTAACTAGCACCACCTAGTGACTTTCGGTGAGATGGTCCCCATAAATCAGAATGGACATAATCAAGAATACCTTCGGTTGTATGAGTGGAAGTATTGAACTTCACCCTCTTGTGCTTGCTAAAGATACAATGCTCACAAAATTTCAATTTACCAGGTTCATGTCCATCAAGAAGACCTCTTTTATTTAACTCTGCCAAACCAAGTTCACTCATATGTCCAAGACGCATATGCCAAAGGTTAGCAGCGTCACAATCAGCATTCTTTGAAATAACTGGAGTAGCGTTACCTGAAACGGTAGAACCTCGAAGGTAATAAAGACCATTGGTCGAACTCAAATCACCTTTCATCACAACAAGGGAGCCTTTGGTGACCTTCAAAACACTATCTCCACCTGAATACTTGTACCCCTTTGCATCAAGGGCACTCATAGAAATAAGATTTCTCTTCATCTTCGGAATATACCGAGCATCTGTCAAAGTTCTGATTATGACATCAAACATCTTGATTCGAATAGAACCTATGCCTTCAATCTTGCATGGTGAATTATCAAAACCCAAAACGGAACTAACAGCAGTAGTGGAATCAAAAGTATTAAACCAATCTCTATATGGACACATATGAAAAGTGCATGCGGTGTCAAGTACCCACTCATCATTGGTCTCAGCACATCCAGCAATAACGACAAGAGCATCATCGGAATTATCATCACGAGCAACATTAGCAGAATTTTCACCTTGTTTGTTACCTTTTCTCTTTTCTTTATTATGCAACTTGAAACACTCTGAGATGTCATGCCCGTCTCTCTTGCAATATCTGCAATATTTCTTGTCTCTAGATTGCAACCGGACCCTATGGCCGTTCTTACTTTTGCCTCTGTTTCCATTATTGGAGTTCTTCTCCTTTGTCCTGCCACGAACAGATAATCCCTCGGCTTGGGATGAACTCGAACCATCATGAGGCACCATTAATTTCATCTTCTCCTTAGAGTTCAAAGCTTGATAAACTTCATTAAGTGTGAGAGTATCACGACTATATAATATGGTGTCTCTAAAATTTGTATAAGAACTTGGCAGTGAACAAAGTAACATTAAAGTTGTATCTTCCTCTTCATACTTAACCTTCATTGCAGTTAGATCGGATATGATCTCTTTAAATTCTGAAATATGATTCAAATCATTACCTCCCTCGGGTAACCTGTGCAGGAATAATTTTTGCTTCAGATGCATCTTGCTGGTGAGATCTTTAGTCATGCAAATCTCTTCCAGCTTTAACCATAGAGCGGCGGCAGTTTTCTCGCTCAAAACTTCCTGCAAAATATTATTATGCAAATGGAGTTGAATTTGTGACAAAGCCTTATAATCAATTCTTTTCTCCTCATCAGTCCAGTCCTGAATTCTATTCTTCCCAAAACTATCCAGTGCTTCATTATAGTCGGACTGTGTCAACAACGCCCGCATCTTGACTTGCCATAGGGTAAACCTTGTGTCACGGTCCAGCAGCGGAAGATCGTACTTCATGGAAAGTCATGAGTAGATAAATCTGTGTACACAAAGTTGTACAAGCACGGGCAAAAATTCTTAGTAGAATTAATATTGCGGGACAAAGAACTAGAGAGATAGCACCTGATAGTCGCTGGTGGCCGTAGCAATTGAAAACGGACCAAAAGAAATCTGATCACTAGATCAGCCTTAACCACCACGTGAAGTAGTGGGATGATGCAAGTAGCAGCAGCGACTTTGGTACGTTTGACCACGTGAAGCAGCAGAAAAAACCGATCAGCCTTGTACCTCGGGACTTGATCCTGTACACGGGAGCAGCACACGGGGCGGTGCGTACGGAGCAGCAGCGGAAACTCGGCGACTTGGTCAAGAACGGCTACAGGCCTGCAGCCTGGACGATTTGTATGCGTAGGTACAGTAGATCGACTCCCTGTCGGTCTCGGGTAGCAACGCCGCTGATAAATCACTTGTGCCGGAAACCTCGTCTTGGACTCGGCGGCGCACACAATAGCAACCCTAATCTCTCGTCCTCAAATCTCGTATACGAACCTCAGCTTTGATACCACTTATTAGATAATAACGAGAAATAAATGAGACAAAGAGACACAGATTTTTATATGAAAACCCTTGCGGGAAAAAACAACAGACGCACGAAGGCACAATCATCATGAGGGGGAGTATTACAAGCACGAGACGACAATCCGTCTGAGATGCGACTACATGAGGTATATATGAGGGCAATACATGAGAGTCCTTGAAGGACAAGTAAATGAGTTGTACTCGTACGTGTAGGTACCAACGCAAAGGCCCACACTGTATGTACTACGTCTAGTTCAATACGGTAGAATTTGGATCACAATTTAACATACGCTAGTAAGTTGTACAGATAAAAGGAAGGGAAGAAACATGGGACTAACTAAGAACGGAACTTAGCAAATCGTGCAAGACTGAATCCATCCACACATAGGATAGTAGAACTAGAAGTTGGCAAGAATGAACGAATTGAATCTAGACCTCTTTAGCATTGAAGTAGGGGTACATCGAGTATGGCACAATATATTAATACAACGAAGCAGGAAATAAATCTTCGTACCTTCATATAAGATGAGTAGCTAACCTTATGTTGCCAGTTGCAACAGAAAATAAACAAGTGGACTATTGCTGCTCACCTGCAGAGAGAGAATGGAGGATCAGAGGTGAATGTTTTTTTTGACGGCTCTACGGCGGGCTTACGCCGGCCTGAACCATTTCATTAATAGATAAAAGAGTACATTTACAAGGCAGAGACATGGAAGGGGGGTTGAGAGTACAAATCAAAAGCTACAATCTCATAGATAAGTGGAACAACATGGTACTCCAATCTCGAAGAAGGTGCAGAACTCGCTCATTGGAGCATCTATTAGACCAAAGCATGAGGTCATCGGCAGTCGAGCCGGCTACGAGGTTGATCGGTTGAATTTCATTCCGAAAAGCTTTGGCATTTCTTCTTTTCCAAATATTCCACAGAATAGCAATGATCACAGTGGAGCGAGGTTTGTTGGATAGGCCCTGTCCCCATAGCTGGTGTAGGTCCGTCGGTAGCGTGGCAGTAACTGAATTTAGCTCTTCCCAAAACGGATGCAGGTGGTGGCAGTGCAGAAGCAGGTGATTGATCGATTCTGTATCCGGGCAGAAGGGGCAGCAGGCGGAGTTTGTTAACCCCATTTTGAATCGTCTTTCGTTGGTGAATAGCCGGTTTTTGTGTGCTAGCCATAGAAAAATTCTACATTTGTTGGGTGCATAGTTCTTCAAATGGCCATTGCGAAGGGGTCAATTGGCTTGGTGATCCAAACAGCCCTGTAGGCCGATTTGCAAGTCATAGGCTTGCCATCAAAATGTCCCGTTCGTTTGTCCATCACCTACAAATTCAAGGAAACAGATGCAAGCATAGCGCGAAGGTTTCCCAATTCGAGTTCGGCGGCATGAGTAAGGCGAGGAGCCAGGTCAAGGTTCAAGGCAGGATAGCCTAGCACCCATGCGATAGTGGCCGCGGGTCTGAGAGTATGAGAAAAAAGAGCGGGGAAAATTGTTGCAAGGTTTTGAGTGGAGCCGTTAAACCATATATCTAGCCAGAAAGCGGTTGTCGTACCATTACCAATATCCACCTTAGTTATGGAACGGAAGAATTCTAGCCCCTTGGCGATGTCATGCCAAACGTTGGACTCAAGAGGATGCGTATCAGACCATCCATATTTCAGAGCAAGATGAGAGTACCCCTAGAAGCAATGTACGAGTGAATTTTGTTTAGATGGGAAAGAAGAAGGCAAGAGTTTAAGTGTTGAAGAGAAGAGAAACCTAGACCCCCATGCGAGAACGGCGCACAAACAAAGTTCCAAGCCACTTTACACTGCCCACCAGACACTTTTTCCTGACCCGCCCAAAAAAGGACCTACAACATTTATCGATGTCCTAGACAATGCCCACCGGGAGCAGTAGAGCAGACATGGCATAGATTGGTAAGGCCCTAGGGACCGCACGAACCAGAATGGCACGGCCGGCAAGAGATAGAAGTACCCCTCACCACCCAGCTAGACGACGGTCGATCTTATCTATGATGAAAAACAAGTCTTTCAGATTGAGTTTGTGGGTGGACAAAGGTAGACCGAGGTGAGATTGATGGAAGGATGCCACTTTGCATCCCAAAATATCGGCAAGCTGGACAGCGAGTCCAGGTTCGATATGAATAGGAGCAAAAGTGCTTTTGTGAAAATTAATGTGTAAGCCAGTGGCCGCCGAGAATTCAAGAAGGATAGATTTGAGTGTTTGTAGTTGGTCATGTTCTGCTTGAAGGATGATGAGGGTGTCGTCCGCATATTGGAGCATAGGGCAAGCAATGGAGCGGTCAATCGGGTGAGAGACTCGGCCATTGGAGGAAGCTTGTATGATTAGACGTTCAAGGACGTCGGCAACAATAATGAAAAGGTATGGGGATATCGGATCCCCTTGGCGAAGCCCCTGTTTGCAGTTGATCCATGGCCCCGGTTTACCATTAAGAAGCACAGGGGACTGGCTGGTCACATTGAGATTATTGATCCAATCACACCAGGTCGAAGGGAAACCCTTAGCTCTAAGAATGGAAGACAAAGCTGTCCAAGACACGGAGTCAAAAGCCTTTAATAAGTTTGAGAACTATAGCGTATTTTTTACGTTTGAAGCAAGTTTGGACGATATCCGCAGCGTAGGTGAAATTTTCAGCAATACCACGGCCTTTAATAAAGCCGGATTGGTCCTGGTGAATGATAGATGGGATGAAAGGCTGGGCTCTAAAGGCTAGGCATTTAGAGCTAATCTTGATGAGACAATTTTGCAAGGACACGGGCCGGAAATTATCCGGGGTCGTGGCGCCCCTTTGTTTGGGGAGGAGCACAATGTAGGTCGTGTTAATCCTTGCTAGATCAACGGTACCATTGTGGAAATCGTTCATGAGGTCAAGCAAGTCAAATTTGAGAAGTTCCCAATTAACTTTAAAAAAAGCCGGACCAAATTTGTCGGGCCCTGGACTTGCATTGACGTTCATGCTTAGAATAGCAGTGTGAATTTCGTCCAAGGAAAAGGGCCTAATGAGAGAGGTAGCTTGAGAAGGGGTCAGTGTTGGGGAACGCAGTAATTTCAAAAAATTTCCTACGCACATGCAAGATCATGGTGATGCATAGCAACGAGAGGGGAGAGTGTTGTCTACGTACCCTTCGTAGACTGCAACGGAAGCGTTGACGCAACGTAGAGGAAGTAGTCGTACGTCTTCCCGATCCGACCGATCCAAGCACCGTTACTCCGGCACCTCCGAGTTCTTAGCACACGTACAGCTCGATGACGCTCCCCGGGCTCCGATCCAGCAAAGCTTCGGGGATGAGTTCCGTCAGCACAACGGCGTGGTGACGATGACGATGTTCTACCGACGCAGGGCTTCGCCTAAGCACTACAACGATATGATCGAGGTGGAATATGGTGGCAGGGGGCACCGCACACGGCTAAGGAACAATCACGTGGATCAACTTTGTGTGTCTAGAGGTGCCCCCTGCCCCCGTATATAAAGGATCCAAGGGGGGGGTGCGGCCG
Source organism: Triticum monococcum (assembly GCA_034509565.1). Taxonomy (NCBI): domain Eukaryota; kingdom Viridiplantae; phylum Streptophyta; class Magnoliopsida; order Poales; family Poaceae; genus Triticum; species Triticum monococcum. The sequence goes on from CM067844.1 coordinate 598,172,816, forward strand.
GCCCTATGGTGGCGCGCAGGAGGAGTCCTACTCCTACCGGGAGTAGGACTCCCCCCCCCAAACCTTGTCCAACTAGGAGAGGTGGAGAGAGAATAGGAAAGGGGGGGGGGGCGCCGCCCCTCCCTACTTGTCCAATTCGGACTAGGGGGAGAGGGGGCGCGCGGCCTGCCCTGGCAGCCCCTTCCTCTTCTCCACATTAGGCCCATGAGGCCCATTAACCCCCCGGGGGGTTCCGGTAACCCCCCGGTGCTCCGGTTTTATCCGATACTTCTCCGGAACCCTTCCAGTGTCCGAATATAGTCATGCAATATATCAATATTTATGTCTCTACCATTTCGAGACTCCTCGTCATGTCCGTGATCACATCCGGGACTCCGAACTAACTTCGGTACATCAAAAGGCATAAACTCATAATAACTGTCATCGTAACGTTAAGCGTGCGGACCCTATGGTTCGAGAACAATGTAGACATGACTGAGACAAATCTCCAGTCAATAACCAATAGCGGGACCTGGATGCCCATATTGGCTCCTACATATTCTACAAAGATCTTTATCGGTCAGACCGCATAACAACATACGTTGTTCCCTTTGTCATCGGTATGTTACTTGCCCGAGATTCGATCGTCGGTATCCAATACCTAGTTCAATCTCGTTACCGGCAAGTCTCTTTACTCGTTCTGTAATACATCATCCCGCAACTAACTCATTAGTTGCAATGCTTGCAAGGCTTATGTAATGTGCATTACCGAGAGGGCCCAGAGATACCTCTCCGACAATCGGAGTGACAAATCCTAATCTCGAAATACGCCAACCCAACATCTACCTTTGGAGACACCTGTAGAGCTCCTTTATAATCACCCAGTTATGTTGTGACGTTGGGTAGCACACAAAGTGTTCCTCCGGTAAACGGGAGTTGCATAATCTCATAGTCATAGGAACATGTATAAGTCATGAAGAAAGCAATAGCAACATACTAAACGATCGGGTGCTAAGCTAATGGAATGGGTCATGTCAATCAGATCATTCAACTAATGATGTGACCTCGTTAATCAAATAACAACACTTTGTTCATGGTTAGGAAACATAACCATCTTTGATTAACGAGCTAGTCAAGTAGAGGCATACTAGTGACACTAAGTTTGTCTATGTATTCACACATGTATTATGTTTCCGGTTAATACAATTCTAGCATGAATAATAAACATTTATCATGATATAAGGAAATAAATAATAACTTTATTATTGCCTCTAGGGCATATTTCCTTCAGTCTCCCACTTGCACTAGAGTCAATAATCTAGATTACACAGTAATGATTCTAACACCCATGGAGCCTTGGTGCTGATCATGTTTTGCTCGTGGAAGAGGCTTAGTCAATGGGTCTACAACATTCAGATCCGTATGTATCTTGCAAATCTCTATGTCTCCCACCTGGACTAGATCCCGGATGGAATTGAAGCGTCTCTTGATGTGCTTGGTTCTCTTGTGAAATCTGGATTCTTTTGCCAAGGCAATTGCACCAGTATTGTCACAAAAGATTTCATTGGACCCGATGCACTAGGTATGACACCTAGATCGGATATGAACTCCTTCATCCAGACTCCTTCGTTCGCTGCTTCCGAAGCAGCTATGTACTCCACTTCACATGTAGATCCCGCTACGACGCTTTGTTTAGAACTGCACCAACTGACAGCTCCACTGTTTAATGTAAACACGTATCCGGTTTGCGATTTAGAATCGTCCGCATCAGTGTCAAAGCTTGCATCAACGTAACCTTTTACGGTGAGCTCTTTGTCACCTCCATATACGAGAAATATATCCTTAGTCCTTTTCAGGTATTTCAGGATGTTCTTGACCACTGTCCAGTGATCCACTCCTGGATTACTTTGGTACCTCCCTGCTAAGCTTATAGCAAGGCACACATCAGGTCTGGTACACAACATTGCATACATGATAGAGCCTATGGCTGAAGCATAGGGAACATCTTTCATTTTCTCTCTATCTTCTGCAGTGGTCGGACATTGAGTCTGACTCAACTTCACACCTTGTAACACAGGCAAGAACCCTTTCTTCGCCTGATCCATTTTGAACTTTTTCAAAATCTTGTCAAGGTATGTGCTTTGTGAAAGTCCAAATAAGCGTCTTGATCTATCTCTACAGATCTTTATACCTAATATGTAAGCAGCTTCACCGAGGTCTTTCATTGAAAAACTCTTATTCAAGTATCCCTTTGTGCTATCCAGAAATTCTATATCATTTCCGATCAGTAATATGTCATCCACATATAATATTAGAAATGCTACAGAGCTCCCACTCACTTTCTTGTAAATACAGGCTTCTCCGAAAGTCTGTATAAAACCAAATGCTTTGATCACTCTATCAAAATGTTTATTCCAACTCTGAGAGGCTTGCACCAGTCCATAAATAGATCGCTGGAGCTTGCACACTTTGTTAGCTCCCTTTGGATCGACAAAAACTTCCGGTTGCATCATATACAACTCTTCTTTCAGAAATCCATTCAGGAATGCAGTTTTGACATCCATCTGCCAAATTTCATAATCATAAAATGCGGCAATTGCTAACATGATTCTGACAGACTTAAGCATTGCTACGGGTGAGAAGGTCTCATCGTAATAAACCCCTTGAACTTGTCGAAAACCTTTTGTGACAAGACGAGCTTTGTAGACAGTAATATTACCGTCAGCTCAGTCTTCTTCTTGAAGATCCATTTATTCTCAATTGCTTGCCGATCATCGGGCAAGTCAACCAAAGTCCATACTTTGTTCTCATACATGGATCCCATCTCAGATTTCATGGCTTCAAGCCATTTTGCGGAATCTGGGCTCACCATCGCTTCTTCATAGTTCGTAGGTTCATCATGATCTAGTAGCATGATTTCCAGAACTGGATTACCGTACCACTCTGGCGCGGATCTCATTCTGGTTGATCTACGAGGTTCAGTAGTATCCTGTTCTGAAGTTTCATGATCATCATCATTAACTTCCTCACTTATTGGTGTAGGTGTCGTAGAAACAGTTTTATGTGATGTACTACTTTCCAACAAGGGAGTAGGTATAGTTACCTCGTTAAGTTCTACTTTCCTCCCACTCACTTCTTTCGAGAGAAACTCCTTCTCCAGAAAGTTTCCGAATTTAGCAACAAAAGTCTTGCCTTCGGATTTGTGATACAAGGTGTATCCAATAGTTTCCTTTGGATATCCTATGAAGACACATTTCTCCAATTTGGGTTCGAGCTTATCAGGTTGAAGCTTTTTCACATAAGCATCACAGCCCTAAACTTTCAGAAATGACAACTTTGGTTTCTTGCCAAACCATAGTTCATAAGGCGTCGTCTCAACGGATTTTGATGGTGCCCTATTCAACATGAATGCGGCCATCTCTAGAGCGTATCCCCAAAACGATAGCGGTAAATCAGTAAGAGACATCATAGATCGCACCATATCTAGTAAAGTACGATTACGATGTTCGGACACACTATTACGCTGTGGTGTTCCGGGTGGCGTGAGTTGCGAAACTATTCCACAATTTTTCAAATGTACACCAAACTCGTAACTCAAATATTCTCCTCCACGATCAGATCGTAGAAACTTTATTTTCTTGTTATGATGATTTTCAACTTCACTCTGAATTTTTTTGAACTTTTAAAATGTTTCAGACTTATGTTTCATTAAGTAGATATACCCATATCTGCTTAAGTCATCTGTGAAGGTGAGAAAATAACGATATCCGCCACGAGCCTCAACATTCATCGGACCACATACATCTGTATGTATGATTTCCAGCAAATCTGTTGCTCTCTCCATAGTACCGGAGAATGGTGTTTTAGTCATCTTGCCCATGAGGCACGGTTCGCAAGTACCAAGTGATTCATAATCAAGTGGTTCCAAAAGTCCATCAGTATGGAGTTTCTTCATGCGCTTTACACCGATATGACCTAAACGGCAGTGCCACAAATAAGTTGCACTATCATTATCAACTCTGCATCTTTTGGCTTCTACATTATGAATATGTGTATCACTACTATCGAGATTCAACAAGAATAGACCACTCTTCAAGGGGGCATGACCATAAAAGATATTACTCATATAAATAGAACAACCATTATTCTCTGATTTAAATGAATAACCGTCTCGCATTAAACAAGATCCAGATATAATGTTCATGCTCAACGCTGGCACCAAATAACAATTATTTAGGTCTAATACTAATCCCGAAGGTAGATGTAGAGGTAGCGTGCCGACCGTGATCACATCGACTTTGGAACCGTTTCCCACGCGCATCGTTACCTCGTCCTTAGCAAATCTTCGCTTAATCCGTAGTCCCTGTTTCAAGTTGCAAATATTAGCAACAGAACCAGTATCAAATACCCAGGTGCTACTGCGAGCATTAGTAAGGTACACATCAATAACATGTATATCACATATACCTTTGTTCACCTTGCCATCCTTCTTATCCGCCAAATACTTGGGGCAGTTCCGCTTCCAGTGACCAGTCTGCTTGCAGTAGAAGCACTCAGTTTCAGGCTTAGGTCCAGACTTGGGTTTCTTCTCTTGAGCAGCAACTTGCTTGCCGTTCTTCTTGAAGTTCTCCTTCTTCTCCCCTTTGCCCTTTTTCTTGAAACTAGTGGTCTTGTTAACCATCAACACTTGATGCTCCTTTTTGATTTCTACCTCCGCAGCTTTCAGCATTGCGAAGAGCTCGGGAATAGTCTTGTTCATCCCTTGCATATTATAGTTCATCACGAAGCTCTTGTAGCTTGGTGGCAGTGATTGGAGAATTCTGTCAATGACGCAATCATCTGGAAGATTAACTCCCATCTGAATCAAGTGATTATTATACCCAGACATTTTGAGTATATGCTCACTGACAGAACTGTTCTCCTCCATCTTGTAGCTATAAAACTTATTAGAGACTTCATATCTCTCAATCCGGGCATTTGCTTGAAATATTAACTTCAACTCCTGGAACATCTCATATGCTCCATGACGTTCAAAGCGTCATTGAAGTCCCGATTCTAAGCCGTAAAGCATGGCACACTGAACTATCGAGTAGTCATCAGCTTTGCTCTGCCAGACGTTCATAACATCTGGTGTTGCTCCAGCAGCAGGCCTGGCACCCAGCGGTGCTTCCAGGACGTAATTCTTTTGTGCAGCAATGAGGATAATCCTCAAGTTACGGACCCAGTCCGTGTAATTGCTACCATCATCTTTCAACTTTGCTTTCTCAAGGAACGCATTAAAATTCAATGGAACAACAGCATGAGCCATCTATCTACAATTAAACATAAACAAGCAAGATACTATCAGGTACTAAGTTCATGATAAGTTTAAGTTCAATTAATCAAATTACTTAAGAACTCCTACTTAGATAGACATCCCTCTAATCCTCTAAGTGATCACGTGATCCCAATCAACTAAACCATGTCCGATCATCACGTGAGATGGAGTAGTTTCTTTGGTGAACATCACTATGTTGATCATATCTACTATATGATTCACGCTCGACCTTTCGGTCTCCGTGTTCCGAGGCCATATCTGTATATGCTTGGCTCGTCAAGTATAACCTGAGTATTCCGCGTGTGCAACTGTTTTGCACCCGTTGTATTTGAACGTAGAGCCTATCACACCCGATCATCACGTGGTGTCTCAGCACGAAGAACTTTCGCAACGGTGCATACTCAGGGAGAACACTTCTTGATAATTTAGTGAGAGATCATCCCATAATGCTACCGTCAATCAAAGCAAGATAAGATGCATAAAAGATAAACATCACATGCAATCAATATAAGTGATATGATATGGCCATCATCATCTTGTGCTTGTGATGTCCATCTCCGAAGCACCGTCATGATCACCATCGTCACCGGCGCGACACCTTGATCTCCATCGTAGCATCGTTGTCGTCTCGTCAATCTTATGCTTCCACAACTATCGCTACCGCTTAGTGATAAAGTAAAGCATTACATCGCGATTGCATTGCATACAATAAAGCGACAACCATATGGCTCCTGCCAGTTGCCGATAACTCGGTTACAAAACATGATCATCTCATACAATAAAATTTAGCATCATGTCTTGGCCATATCACATCACAACATGCCCTGCAAAAACAAGTTAGACGTCTTCTACTTTGTTGTTGCAAGTTTTACGTGGATGCTACGGGCTTAAGTAAGAACCAATCTCACCTACACATCAAAACCACAACGATAGTTTGTCAATTTGACTCCGTTTTAACCTTCGCAAGGACCGGGCGTAGCCACACTTGGTTCAACTAAAGTTGGAGAAACAGTCACCCGCAAGCCACCTTTGTGCAAAGCACGTCGGGAGAACCGGTCTCGCATAAGCGTACGCGTAATGTCGGTCCGGGCCGCTTCATCCAACAATACCGCTGAAGCAAAGTATGACATGCTGGTAGGCAGTATGACTTATATCGCCCACAACTCACTTGTGTTCTACTCGTGCATATAACATCAAACCATAAAACCTAGGGTCGGATGCCACTGTTGGGGAACGCAGTAATTTCATAAAATTTCCTACGCACACGCAAGATCATGGTGATGCATAGCAACGAGAGGGGAGAGTGTTGTCTACGTACCCTTCGTAGACTGCAACGGAAGCGTTGACACAACGTACAGGAAGTAGTCGTACGTCTTCCCGATCCGACCGATCCAAGCACCGTTACTCCGGCACCTCCGAGTTCTTAGCACATGTACAGCTCGATGACGCTCCCCGGGCTCCGATCCAGCAAAGCTTCGGGGATGAGTTCCGTCAGCACAACGGCGTGGTGACGATGATGATGTTCTACCGACGCAGGGCTTCGCCTAAGCACTACAACGATATGATCGAGGTGGAATATGGTGGCAGGGGGACACCGCACACGGCTAAGGAACGATCACGTGGATCAACTTTGTGTGTCTAGAGGTGCCCCCCTGCCCCCGTATATAAAGGTTCCAAGGGGGGGTGTGGCCGGCCCTATGGTGGCGCGCAGGAGGAGTCCTACTCCTACCGGGAGTAGGACTCCCCCCCCCCAAACCTTGTCCAACTAGGAGAGGTGCAGGGAGAATAGGAAAGGGGGGGCGCCGCCCCTCCCTCCTTGTCCAATTCGGACTAGGGGGAGAGGGGGCGCGCGGCCTGCCCTGGCAGCCCCTTCCTCTTCTCCACATTAGGCCCATGAGGCCCATTAACCCCCCGGGGGGTTCCGGTAACCCCCCGGTGCTCCGGTTTTATCCGATACTTCTCCGGAACCCTTCCGGTGTCCGAATATAGTCATCCAATATATCAATCTTTATGTCTCGACCATTTCGAGACTCCTCTTCATGTCCGTGATCACATCCGGGACTCCGAACTAACTTCGGTACATCAAAATGCATAAACTCATAATAACTGTCATCGTAACGTTAAGCGTGCGGACCCTACGGTTCGAGAACAATGTAGACATGACTGAGACAAATCTCCGGTCAATAACCAATAGCGGGACCTGGATACCCATATTGGCTCCTACATATTCTACGAACATCTTGATCGGTCAGACCGCATAACAACATATGTTGTTCCCTTTGTCATCGGTATGTTACTTGCCCGAGATTCGATCGTCGGTATCCAATACCTAGGTGAATCTCGTTACCGGCAAGTCTCTTTACTCGTTCTGTAATACATCATCCCGCAACTAACTCATTAGTTGCAATGCTTGCAAGGCTTATGTAATGTGCATTACCGAGAGGGCCCAGAGGTACCTCTTCGACAATCGGAGTGACAAATCCTAATCTCGAAATACGCCAACCCAACATCTACCTTTGGAGACACCTGTAGAGCTCCTTATAATCACCCAGTTACGTTGTGACATTTGGTAGCACACAAAGTGTTCCTCCGATAAACGGGAGTTGCATAATCTTATAGTCATAGGAACATGTATAAGTCATGAAGAAAGCGATAGCAACATACTAAACGATCGGGTGCTAAGCTAATGGAATGGGTCATGTCAATCAGATCATTCAACTAATGATGTGACCTTGTTAATCAAATAACAACACTTTGTTCATGGTTAGGAAACTTAACCATCTTTGATTAACGAGCTAGTCAAGTAGAGGCATACTAGTGACACTAAGTTTGTCTACGTATTCACACATGTATTATGTTTCCGGTTAATACAATTCTAGCATGAATAATAAACATTTATCATGATATAAGGAAATAAATAATAACTTTATTATTGCCTCTAGGGCATATTTCCTTCAGTCTGTTTAGAGCCGATCATAAGGTCATCTAGATCAAAAGAAAAGATAGAGGTAGATTGAGACCCTGATAAACTAGAGAAGTAGGTACGTAAAATCGCTTCCTTCCCGCTATGTGAAGTCACGTCCGTCCCGTTTACATGTAGAAGGGGAATTTGATTCTTTCGAAATCGAACAGAGGCACACACATGCATATAAGCAGAATTTTTGTCACCGAGAGTACACTCCCTAATTTTTGCCTGTTGGCGCCAGTAGGCTGCAAGGAGTTTGTTATGGCGGTGCAGGGCAACTTTTACCGCAATACGCAGAGTAAGCTCGAGAGAAGAGAGCGGTCAAACTTCTTCTAGTTTGTCCAGAATAGAAATAGTCGTCATACAATTTGTAGCCATCCGCCTAGGAGCTTTTGCGTTAACAGCCCACTTCTTAGCCATATTGCGAGTGTGTTTAAGCTTCAGGCAAAGGCGGCCCGAGGATCCCAAGGAGCGGTGGTTGGGCCCAACACTTGCCCAATTTGAAGCGATTTGCTGAAGGAAGGACTGATTTGTCAGCAAACAATTGTTGAGCCAGAAAATCGAGGGCTTGGGAATATTAGTGGAGGCTGCCAGTAAAATAGGAACGTGGTCGGAGGTAGTGCGCACGAGGGACGAAAGAGTTCAGTCAGGGAACATCAAGGTCCAATCTAAATTAACAAAAGCTCTGTCCAACCGAACGAGAGTCGGGTTATCTTGTTGATTCGACCAAGTAAATAGCCTATCCAAAAGAGGGATTTCCTGAAGATTGAGAGAGTTGATCGCGGATGAGAATTTTTGGCTTCATTAGCGTTGAAATTTGACGTTGATTTGTCAGAGGGTCTCAAGATAAGATTAAAGTCTCCCATAATTGTCCATGGGCAATTAATAAGATTTGAGAGAGGGATGAGAGAATCTAGAAATTCAGATTTTATAGCATGGTCGCAAGGGCCATACACGTTCGTAACTGCAAAGGACATACCATTTGCACGGAAGGAAAACCAACAGGTGATGGCAAAGCAATCAAGCTGAACATTGGTGCACTCCAAGGCTGCCTCGTCCCACGCTGTGAGGATCCCACTAGAAGATCCTATAGAAGGAAGAAAATGGAAGGATCTAGAGCCTAAAGGAAGGAAAGAGATTGCTTTAAAAGTAGAAATATCCTCCAGCTTAGTTTCCTGGAGGCAAATGACTGAGGAAGAAGCAGATTGAAGCCCCTTTTTAATATCAGTACATTTGTTGGGCCTCCCAAGACCCCTAACATTCCAAGACGTGATTTTTATCGATCTATTCATGGGAACCAGAGCAAGCAACGGTACCAGACGAGGGGTGAAGTAAAAAGAAGACTGATAAGAAAGAAAAAAGGGTAAGGTTCACGGTTACAAAGCAGAATGGACGAAGGAGGATACAGACTACAGGAACGCAAGACAGACGTGGTAGCAGGGTCTAACCCAAAGCAAACAAATAAAATAGGGGATACAACCGGCATGCAAGCGCGGTGCCAGGCAAGATAGCTGAAACTAAAATTGAAGGGGGAGTCACAGCTGCAAAGAAAGGATGGCCTGTAGGAGCACCGCGGCCGATGGCCAAGCGAAGGGCCTTCAAACATCGTTGAACTCTGGGGCCGCCTTGTTGAGGTCAATCTCTGATATGCCGCAAGCATCTGCAAACTGCATCACATCCTTGCAAGGGAGAGGGGGAGTTGAAGGAAATATGCCCTAGAGGCAATAATAAAGTTATTATTTATTTCCTTATATCATGATAAAGGTTTATTATTTATGCTAGAATTGTATTAACCGGAAACATAATACATGTGTGAATACATAGACAAACAGAGTGTCACTAGTATGCCTCTACTTGACTAGCTCGTTAATCAAAGATGGTTATGTTTCCTAACCATGGACAAAGAGTTTTTATTTGATTAACGGGATCACATCATTAGATGAATGATCTGATTGACATGACCCATTCCATTAGCTTAGCATCCGATCGTTTAGTATGTTGCTATTGCTTTCTTCATGACTTATACATGTTCCTATGACTATGAGATTATGCAACTCCCGTTTGCCGTAGGAACACTTTGTGTGCTACAAACGTCACAATGTAACTGGGTGATTATAAAGGAGCTCTACAGGTGTCTCCAAAGGTACATGTTGGGTTGGCGTATTTCGAGATTAGGATTTGTCACTCCGATTGTCGGAGAGGTATCTCTGGGCCCTCTCGGTAATGCACATCACTTAAGCCTTGCAAAAAATGCAACTAATGAGTTAGTTGCGAGATGATGTATTACGGAACGAGTAAAGAGACTTGCCGGTAACGATATTGAACTAGGTATTGGATACCGACGATCGAATCTCAGGCAAGTAACATACCGATGACAAAGGGAACAACGTATGTTGTTATGCCGTCTGACCGATAAATATCTTCGTAGAATATGTAGGAGCCAATATGGGCATCTAGGTCCCGCTATTGGTTATTGACCGGAGACGTGTCTCGGTCATGTCTACTTTGTTCTCGAACCCGTAGGGTCCGCACGCTTAAGGTTTCGATGACAGTTATATTATGAGTTTATGAGTTTTGATGTACCGAAGGAGTTCGGAGTCCCGGATGAGATCGGGGACATGACGAGGAGTCTCGAAATGGTCGAGACATAAAAATCGATATATTGGACGACTATATTCGGACATCGGAAAGGTTCCGAGTGATTCGGGTATTTTTCGGAGTACCGAAGAGTTACGGGAATTCGCCGGGAGAAGTATTGGGCCTTATTGGGCCATACGGGAAAGAGAGAGGGGCTACCTAGGGCAGGCCGCGCGCCCCCCAAGGCCTAGTCCGAATTGGACTAGGGGGAGGGGCTGCGCCCCTTTCTTGTTTCCTTCTCCTACTACATGAAAGGACTCCTAGTTGGATTAGGAAAGGGGAATCCTACTCCCGGTGGGAGTAGGACTCCCTAGGGCGCGCCATAGAGAGGGTCGGCCCTCCCCTCCTCCACTCCTTTATATACGGGGGCAGGGGGCACCCCAAAGACACACAAGTTGATCCACGTGATCTTATTCTTAGCCGTGTGCGGCACCCCCTGCCACCGTAGTCTTCGATAATATTGTAGCGGTGCTTAGGCGAAGCCCTGCGACAGTAGTACATCAAGATCGTCACCACGCCGTCGTGCTGACGGAACTCTTCCCCGACACTTTGCTGGATCGGAGTCCAGGGATCGTCATCGAGATGAACGTGTGCTAAAATTCGGAGGTGCCGTAGTTTCGGTGCTTGATCGGTCGGGCCGTAAAGACGTACGACTACATCAACCAAACGCTTCCGTTGTCAATCTACAAGGGTACATAGATCACACTCTCCCCTCGTTGCTATGCATCACCATGATCTTGCGTGTGTGTAGGAATTTTTTTGAAATTACTACGTTCCCCAACAGTGGCATCCGAGCCTAGGTTTTATGGTTTGATGTTATGTGCACGAGTAGAACACAAGTGAGTTGTGGGCGATATAAGTCATACTGCCTACCAGCATGTCATACTTTGGTTCAGCGGTATTGTTGGATGAAGCAGCCCGGACCAACATTACGCGTACGCTTACGCGAGACCGGTTCTCCCGACGTGCTTTGCACATAGGTGGCTTGCGGTTGACTGTTTCTACAACTTTAGTTGAACCGAGTGTGGCTACGCCCGGTCCTTGCGAAGGTTAAAATGGCATCAACTTGACAAACTATCGTTGTGGTTTTGATGCGTAGGTAAGATTGGTTCTTGCTTAAGCCCGTAGCAGCCACGTAAAACTTGCAACAAACAAAGTAGAGGACGTCTAACTTATTTTTGCAGGGCATGTTGTGATGTGATATGGACATGATGCTAAATTTTATTGTATGAGATGATCATGTTTTGTAACCATGTTATCGGCAACTGGCAGGAGCCATATAGTTGTCGCTTTATTGTATGCAATGCAATCGCGCTGTAATGCTTTACTTTATCACTAAGCGGTAGCGATAGTCGTGGAAGCATAAAAGTGGCGAGACGACAACAATGCTGCGATGGAGATCAAGGTGTCACACCGGTGACGATGGTGATCATGACGGTGCTTTGGAGATGGAGATCACATGCACAAGATGATGATGGCCATATCATATCACTTATATTGATTGCATGTGATGTTTAACTTTTATGCCTCTTATCTTGCTTTGATTGACGGTAGCATTTTAAGATGATCTCTCACTAATTATCAAGAAGTGTTCTCCCTAAGTATGCACCATTGCGAAAGTTCTTCGTGCTGAGACACCACGTGATGATTGGGTGTGATAGGCTCTACGTTCAAATACAACGGGTGCAAAACAGTTGCACACGCGGAATACACAGGTTATACTTGACGAGCCAAGCATATACAGATATGGCCTCGGAACACAGAGACCAAAAGGTCGAGCGTGAATCATATAGTAGATATGATCAACATAGTGATGTTCACCAATGAAACTACTCCATCTCACGTGATGATCGGACATGGTTTAGTTGATTTGGATCACGTAATCACTTAGAGGATTAGAGGGATGTCTATCTAAGTGGGAGTTCTTAAGTAATATGATTAATTGAAATTAAATTTATCATGAACTTAATCCTGGTAGTATTTTGCAAATCATGTTGTAGATCAATAGCTCGCGTTGTTGCTTCCCTGTGTTTATTTTGATATGTTCCTAGAGAAAATTGTGTTGAAAGATATTAGTAGCAATGATGCGGATTGGATCCGTGATCTGAGGTTTATCCTCATTGCTGCACAGAAGAATTATGTCCTTGATGCACCGCTAGGTGACAGACCTATTGCAGGAGCAGACGCAGACGTTATGAACATTTGGCTAGCTCAATATGATGACTACTTGATAGTTTAGTGCACCATGCTTAACAGCTTAGAATCGGGACTTCAAAGGCGTTTGAACGTCATGGACCATATGAGATGTTCTAAGAGTTGAAGTTAATATTTTAAGCAAATACCCGAGTTGAGAGATATGAAGTCTCCAACAAGTTCTATAGCTAAAAGATGGAGGAGAATCGCTCAACTAGTGAGCATGTGCCCAGATTGTCTGGGTACTACAATCACTTGAATCAAGTGGGAGTTAATCTTCCAGATAAAATAGTGATTGACAGAATTCTCTAGTCACCATCACCAAGTTAGTAGAACTTCGTGATGAACTATAATATGCAAGGGATAACAGAAACGATTCCCAAGCTCTTCGTAATGTTGAAATTGACGAAGGTAGAAATCGAGAAAAACATCAAGTGTTGATGGTTGACAAGACCACTAGTTTCAAGAAAAGGGCAAAAGGGAAGAAGGGGAACTTCAAGAAGAATGGCAAGCAAGTTGCTGCTCAAGTGAAGAAGCCCAAGTCTGGTCCTAAGCCTGAGACTAAGTGCTTCTACTGCAAAAGGGACTGGTCACTGGAAGCGGAACTGCCCCAAGTATTTGGTGGATAAGAAGGATGGCAAAGTGAATAAAGGTATATTGGATATACATGTTATTGATGTGTGCTTTACTAGTGTTTATAGCAACCCCTCGATATTTGATACTAGTTCAGTTGCTAAGATTAGTAACTCGAAACGGGAGTTGCAGAATAAACATGACTAGTTAAGGGTGAAGTGACGATGTGTGTTGGAAGTGGTTCCAAGATTGATATGATCATCATCGCACACTCCCTATAATTTCGGGATTAGTGTTGAATGTAAATAAGTGTTATTTGGTTTTTGCGTTGAGCATGAATATGATTTGATCATGTTTATTGCAATACGGTTATTCATTAAAGTCAGAGAATAATTGTTGTTCTGTTTACATGAATAAAACCTTCGATGGTCATACACCCAATGAAACAAGTTCATTGGATCTCGATCGTAGTGATACACATATTCATAATATTGAAACCAAAAGATGCAAAGTTAATAATGATAGTGCAACTTATTTGTGGCACTGTCGTTTAGGTCATATTGGTGTAAAGCGCATGAAGAAACTCCATGCTGATGGGCTTTTTGAATCACTTGATTATGAATCAGTTGATGCTTGCGAACCATACCTCATGGGCAAGATGACTAAAACTCTGTTCTTCGGAACAATGGAGCGAGCAACAGATTTGTTGGAAATCATACATACTGATGTATGTGGTCCGATGAATACTGAGGCTCGCGACAAGTATCATTATTTTCTGATCTTCACAGATGATTTGAGCAGATATGAGTATATCTACTTGATGAAACATAAGTCTGAAACATTTGAAAAGTTCGAAGAATTTCAGAGTGAAGTGAAAAATCATCGTAACAAGAAAATAAAGTTTCTATGATCTGATTGCAGAAAAGAGTATTTGAGTTACGAGTTTGGCCTTCAGTTAAAAACAATGTGAAATAGTTTCACTACTCACGCCACCTGGAACACCATAGTGTAATGGTGTGTCCGAACGTCATAAACCGTACTTTATTAGATATAGTGCAATCTATGATATCTCTTACCGATCTACCACTATCGTTTTGGGGTTATGCATTAGAGACAGCTGCATTCACGTTAAATAGGGCACTATCTAAATCCGTTGAGACGACACCGTGTGAACTATGGTTTGGCAAGAAACCTAAGCTGTCGTTTCTTAAAGTTTGGAGTTGCGATGCTTATGTGAAAAAGTTTCATCTCGATAAGCTCAAAATCAAATCGGAGAAATATGTCTTCATAGGATACCCAAAGGAGACTGTTGGGTACACCTTCTATCACAGATCCGAAGGCAAGACATTTGTTGCTAAGAATGGATCCTTTCTAGAGAAGGAGTTTCTCTCGAAAGAAGTGAGTGGGAGGAAAGTAGAAAACTTGATAAGGTAATTGTACCTTCTCCCTTATTGGAAAGTAGTTCATCACAGAAATCTGTTCTTGTGACTACTACATCAATTAGTGAGGAAGCTAATGATGATGATCATGTAACTTCAGATCAAGTTACTACCGAAACTCGTAGGTAAACCAGAGTGAGATCCGCACCAGAGTGGTATGGTAATCCTGTTCTGGAGGTCATGTTACTTGACCATGACGAACCTACGAACTATGAGGAAGCGATGATGAGCCCAGATTCCGATAAATGGCTTGAGGCCATGAAATCTGAGATAGGATCCATGTATGAGAACAAAGTGTGGACTTTGGAGGACTTGCCCGATGATCGGCAAGCCATTGATAATAAATGGATCTTCAAGAGGAAGACGGACACGATAGTAGTGTTACTATCTACAAAGCTAGAATTGTCGCAAAAGGTTTTCGACAAGTTCAAGGTGTTGACTACGATGAGAGTTTCTCACTCATATCTATGCTTAAATCTGTCCGAATCATGTTAGCAATTGCCGCATTTTATGAAATCTGGCAAATGGATAAACAAAACTGCATTCCTTAATGGATTTAAAGAAGAGTTGTATATGATGCAACCAGAAGGTTTTGTCAATCCTAAAGGTGCTAACAAAATATGCAAGCTCCAGCGATCCATCTATGGACTGGTGCAAGCATCTCGGAGTTGGAATATACGCTTTGATAAGTTGATCAAAGCATATAGTTTTATACAGACTTGCGGTGAAGCCTGTATTTACAAGAAAGTGAGTGGAAGCACTACAGCATTTCTGATAAGTATATGTGTATGACATATTGTTGATCGGAAATAATGTAGAATTATTCTGCAAAGCATAAAGGAGTGTTTGAAAGGATTTTTCAAAGAAAGACCTCGGTGAAGCTGCTTACATATTGAGTATCAAGATCTATAGAGATAGATCAAGACGCTTGATAAGTTTTTTCAATGAGTACATACCTTGACAAAATTTTAAAGTAGTTCAAAATGGAACAGTCAAAGAAAAAGTTTCTTGCCTGTGTTATAAGGTGTGAAGTTGAGTAAGACTCAAAGCCCGGCCACGGCAGAAGATAGAAAGAGAATGAAAGTCATTCCCTATGCCTCAGTCATAGGTTCTATAAAGTATGCCATGCTGTATACCAGATCTATTGTATACCCTACACTGATTTTGGCAAGGGAGTACAATAGTGATCTAGGAGTAGATCACTGGACAACGGTCAAAATTATCCTTAGTGGAATAAGGATATGTTTCTCGATTATGGAAGTGAAAAAGGGTTCGTCGTAAAGGGTTACACCGATGCAAGTTTTGACACTAATCTAGATGACTCTAAGCCACGATCTAGATACATATTGAAAGTGGGAGCAATTAGCTAGAGTAGCTCTGTGCAGAGCATTGTTGATATAGATATTTAGAAAATACTTACGGATCTGAATATGACAGACCCGGTAACTAAAATTATCTCACAAGCAAAACATGATCACACCTTAGTACTCTTTGGGTGTTAATCACATAGCGATGTGAACTAGATTACTGACTCTAGTAAACCCTTTGGGTGTTGGTCACATATTGATGTGGACTATGGGTGTTAATCACATGGTGATGTGAACTATTGCTGTTAAATCACATGGCAATGTGAACTAGATTATTGACTCTAGTGCAGGTGGGAGACTGAAGGAAATATGCCCTAGAGGCAATAATAAAGTTATTATTTATTTCCTTATATCATGATAAAGGTTTATTATTCATGCTAGAATTGTATTAACCGGAAACATAATACATGTGTGAATACATAGACAAACAGAGTGACACTAGTATGCCTCTACTTGACTAGCTCGTTAATCAAAGATGGTTATGTTTCCTAACCATGGACAAAGAGTTTTTATTTGATTAACGGGATCACATCATTAGATGAATGATCTGATTGACATGACCCATTCCATTAGCTTAGCACCCGATCGTTTAGTATGTTGCTATTGCTTTCTTCATGACTTCTACATGTTCCTATGACTATGAGATTATGCAACTCCCGTTTGCCGGAGGAACACTTTGTGTGCTACCAAATGTCACAACGTAACTGGGTGATTATAAAGGAGCTCTACAGGTGTCTCCAAAGGTACATGTTGGGTTGGCGTATTTCGAGATTAGGATTTGTCACTCCGATTGTCGGAGAGGTATCTCTGGGCCCTCTCGGTAATGCACATCACTTAAGCCTTGCAAGCAATGCAACTAATGAGTAAGTTGCGAGATGATGTATTACGGAGCGAGTAAAGAGACTTGCCGGTAACGAGATTGAACTAGGTATTGGATACCGACGATCGAATCTCAGGCAAGTAACATACCGATGACAAAGGGAACAACGTATGTTGTTATGCGGTCTGACCGATAAAGATCTTCGTAGAATATGTAGGAGCCAATATGGGCATCCAGGTACCGCTATTGGTTATTGACCGGAGACGTGTCTCGGTCATGTCTACATTGTTCTCGAACCCGTAGGGTCCGCACGCTTAAGGTTTCAATGACAGTTATATTATGAGTTTATGAGTTTTGATGTACCGAAGGAGTTCGGAGTCCCGCATGAGATCGGGGACATGACGAGGAGTCTCGAAATGGTCGAGACGTAAAAATCGATATATTGGATGACTATATTCGGATATCGGAAAGGTTCCGAGTGATTCGGGTATTTTTGGGAGTACCGGAGAGTTACGGGAATTCGCCGGGAGAAGTATTGGGCCTTATTGGGCCATACGGGAAAGAGAGAGGGGCTGCATAGGGCAGGCCGCGCGCCCCCCAAGGCCTAGTCCGAATTGGACTAGGGGGAGGGGCTGCGCTCCTTCCTTGTTTCCTACTCCTACTACATGGAAGGACTCCTAGTTGGACTAGGAAAGGGGGAATCCTACTCCCGGTGGGAGTAGGACTCCCTAGGGCGCGCCATAGAGAGGGCCGGCCCTTCCCTCCTCCACTCCTTTATATACGGGGGCAGGGGGCACCCGATAGACACACAAGTTGATCCACGTGATCTTATTCTTAGCTGTGTGCGGCGCCCCCCTGCCACCATAGTCCTCGATAATATTGTAGCGGTGCTTAGGCGAAGCCCTGCTACAGTAGTACATCAAGATCGTCACCACGCCGTCGTGCTGACGGAACTCTTCCCCGACACTTTGCTGGATCGGAGTCCGGGGATCGTCATCGAGCTGAACGTGTGCTAAAACTCGGAGGTGCCGTAGTTTCGGTGCTTGATCGGTCGGGCCGTAAAGACGTACGACTACATCAACCAAACGCTTCCGTTGTCGATTTACAAGGGTACGTAGATCACACTCTCCCCTCGTTGCTATGCATCACCATGATCTTGCGTGTGCGTAGGAAATTTTTTGAAATTACTACGTTCCCCAACAGGAGTTCCTTCAGCAGCGATCTCAAGAAGTTCTTCTACGGGCAGCAGGTTGGAGGAAGGAGCAGACTTGTGGCCATCGTACTTCTGTTTCTTGCGCAGGGTTGCCTTCTCCAACATGGTGAGGCGATTTGGAGCTTCCACTTGCTTCAGGCGTGCACTACGGCGAGTGTACACGATTGTGGTCTTGGCAGGCGGCGGCACATTGACGACCGCAGCAGCAGGGGATGCCGCTTCAGCCGCAGCCGCCGGCGGCTCGATGATGACAGCAACCGAAGCGGTTGTCGCGTCAGCAGCAGCCGGCGGCGGCGCAAGCAGCATTAGAGGTGCAGGTGCGGTGACGGGGGCAAGAGGGGTACCGGAGTCGAATAGCTGAATGGCCTGCATGACCTTCTCCTCCCCGGTGACCACATGGCCAAAGCTACGGCCACGCCAGTCAGCGCAGAAAACATCTGCATCCATCAGAGGCTTGCGTGCATCCCCCACCGTGCCCACCCTGTTGAGGTAGCCGATGGAACATGCTTCCAGGTTTGCAACGATGAGGCGAGGTGAGCCCGTCGACCGCATAGGGATGCAGTAGAAACCCCTCTCGCCGTTCTGGCCAGTGACACGGATGTCGTAGAAGCCGACGAAAAGCTTGACATCGACGGACTTGGGACGCGCGTCAAGAGGCACCGCCACGACCAGGGGCTTGTGGTTGGCCATCATGGTCATGCCCCCAGGCAGCTGCACGACGTGGTCCGGATGATGGGCATCCGCGGGAGGTGGGGACGGCGGCGCCAACTCTGCGTCCATCCCGGCAGGAAAATCACCCCCACCACCTCCGAAGTTATCGTCATCCCCGCCGCCGCCACTAGAGTTGTCGTCGTTAGTGGTAACAGGGAACGACGGATCCGGCGGCAGCTCCTCCGAACGGATGACCAACATAGATGCGATTGCAGCAAGGCCAGAGAAGCCATGAATGGGGATTGAGTGAGGGACGTCCGTGAGGGAGCAACTCTTAACAGATATGAGAACAGCGGAATAATCAACCCCAGTAAGGCAAATTGGGTCGATCTAGATAGGGCAAGCGAATGGAACAACAGAGTTAGTGATCGTCTCTGGGAACCAGTACTCTATGGGAAAGTCTTCCAAGTTTAAAGCGGAGACGGTTCCAAGGCGAGACAGGAAGCAATTGTCTGTGTCATCATGACGAACGAGGTGGACTGAATTGATTGGGCAATGGAAAGGGCTAGATAGGACAGAGAGTTCTCTTTCATAGGCTGACCCAAAAACGACGAGGCCCGCACCCTGAGTGGAAGCCCTAATTGCTACCTGGGGGTCCCCTGCCCCAGCTTGCAGAGCCCTAAGTATCATGACTTGAGGAGAGGGGTGAGGTGGGTTGACATAGGCGAAAGCAAGGTTCTGAAAGTGTTCAAGTGGGACATAAGGCATGAAAACATTGGAGTAATCGCGACGATGCCTTGGCGGTGAAGGAGGAAACATAGAAGGGATTGAATCCAAATCAGTGGATTCCTCCCCTGATTCAAACTCAAACTCCTTAGGATCCTCCTCCTCCTCTTCATCAACTTCAGTTGCGTCCACTTGCTCTGGGAAGGCAAAAACACGGGGAGGGGTGGAGTTTTGGGTGGGGGGAGTGTTGTCTTCTTCCTCAGAGGAGGAGATCACGATGGGAACGGGAATGACATCTGCCATTGGTGTGGGTTGTGGTGCAGGTGCAAGGGTAGATGAGGAGGGCAAGGTGCACAAGGGAGAGGGAGAGTGAGAGCTGTGGGAGTGGGATGAGGAGATGCTCGGGTTGGAGGGGGTTAAAATAGCCAAGCAATGGCGTTGGGTATGGCCCGAGTGCCAGCAGCGGCGGCAGCGGATAGGATCTCTACAGTCCTTGACCTGATGATCCAGAGCTAGGCAGCGATGACAGCGTTTCATGAAGTTAGGGTTTTTTGGAGGAGAGATAGAGCGTGATGGCGGTCGAGGAGGAGCCTGCATGCTATAAGGAGGGGAGGAGAGGGCTCGAGCGTACGAAGCCTTTGGCGGGCCAGTGGGCTGGGAGGGCAGAGCGCTCGGCGGCCGAGGAGATGGCGGGCAGAGCGATGAAAAGTTTTCGATTTCTACGAAGTCACATCCCGTGGGTAGTCTACTTCTTGGCGTATGCGCGTAGTCGTGGGAGGGCTGCGTGGAGGCTGAGGTTGACCCTTGCACAGGGCCCGCGGGCTTTGGCAGGATTCTAGGAGCGAGTAGATCTAATATGGGAAACTTCTTGCGCTTGATGGGCTTTGACGCGTGGCCGCGGATGGTTGGGTGCATGCTGGGAGCCATGCAGCCTAGCACGTCGTGGGTGATGGCATCGTAGGTTAGCCAAGGCAACGGGCCTGCCGGCCTTGGCAGCACTCCAGCAGCTAGCAAGTCCAGAACTAGAGCACGTGAGGCAGGTTTTACTGCACGGATCAGGCACGCCGCGTCGGGCCGCACAGCGATTAATTGACCAGGGACGAGAGAGCCGTCACGAGGGGGCCTAGTATGAGCGGAAGCAAGGTCAGAATGACATGGGGGGCGCTCCGAGCCGAGCGGAACGGAGGCCGATGAGCATGGGCGGCATGCCGGGCCAAGGTGGTTGTCGCCACGAGCAGAGGCCGCAGCGCGCGTGGAGGAGCTTGCAGATATCGGAGACTCGACATTGGTTGCAGCAGTAGCAGCACCAGCAAGCTGATGTGGGAAGACAGAGCCCACAACAAGGGGACAAGGAGCAATGAAGAAACGCTTTGGCACAGCCGAGTCAGCAGGAGGAACAACATGGAAGGTAACCACGATGCCGCTAAAGTTAATCCCTTCGAGGGATAAAATGAACTGAGCAATGCGCTTACTAGCAACTGAAACCGAGAATAAGCAGGGACTAAACCGACGAACACAAGGAGTTTCGAAAGCAGAACCTAACCAAGACTTGAGCAACGAAGCAATGGCGTCCACGTGCGGAGCCGGTGAAGGCAGCATCACTTGGACCCAAATCGATTCCGGAGTCGCCGAAGATGGCGCCGGAGCGATGGGGAAACATACCGGCGAGGAGAAGTTCGTCAACGCGTAGTGAAGGAGAGCGTCGCCTGGCGTCCGCAAGAACTGGGAGAACGGCCCAACTTGACGACGACGAAGCATCTCCGGCGTGGATGCGGAAAGGAACCCCGGCCTGAACGGGGTGGCCAGCCGCAAGTCGTCGCCCGCCGCCATCGAGACCGACGGCGGCAGCCGCTCCAAGCCGTCCACCCGCGGCACGTCTGCGGTGGCCACTGCAAGCCGACGCCGACGGACGTGGGTGTCGCCGAAGGCGACAAGGTAGCCCGCGAGCATCGGCCACCGCCCGAGATGGCAGAGGGTAGCGAAGCGGAGGTCGCCGCCGCCGAAGCAGATAGTGGCGCAGAGAGAGCTAGCATGCTAGCGGACCAGGAAGGTGGCCGCCGCAGCCAGAGTGGCCGGCGGCGCAGAGCTTGCGAAATCGCCTACGCAGTCGCCAGACCTCTACTCCACTGTCGCTGCAACCGCCTCTCAGAGGTGAATGTCTAAGCGACTAAATGAGGAAAGCCTCCATTGTCATGAAACTCATGGTTTGCGTATATGCTGCCAAAGTATAATGAGGAAAGAAACGCGGAACTAACTAAGAATGGAATTTAGCAAATCGTGCAAGATTGAAATCCACCCACAATAGGATAGTAGAAGTTGGTAAGAATGAACGAATTGAATCTAGATCTCTTCAGCATTGAAGTAGGGGTACATCGAGTATGGCACCTGGAAATAAGACAGACTAATGCTCAAAACTGGTGCCATTCTATAGTGTTAATGCTATCAGAGAGAGATCAAAACCTTTCTGGTTGTATGGATGCTCATAGCTAATTACATTATTAACTAACTAATGGAGGTTCGTAAATGAAGCTGATAGAGGCAAGCATGTAAGCATGTCAACTGAATTGTCAAACATTTTTATTGGATGAACCTAATGCATTCGTGTCCATGCACCTTCTCGGACTAGTTCGCCACCATCATTTTAATGCATTAGTGTCCAGCACCTTTAATAAAAATTACCCTTATCAGCTATCTCCCCTGTTCCTGTCCGACAACACAAGTGACAACCTTGCACAACTTGATTATTTCAACGAGGCGCTGACTGGATCAGAATATATATTAATACAACGAAGCAGGAAATAAACCTTCAAGAAACCAGGTATGGACCAAACAGGGCCATAGCCTGCCGGGCGGGCGCGACTATGGCCCTGTTTGGCCTTTTGCTTCTGCTTTTGCAGATATTTCACTTCGATCAAGAAACCATAAAAGAGCCTCGCAACGATCAGCGTCATTTGGCGCGCTTTTAGCCATTCGTCACGTGTCCCGTTCTGGAAGCTTTCTTTAGATTTTTTTTTATTTTTCCACACACGTTTTTGGCTTTTTAAACGATTTTTTTCCGGTTTTCTTCGATGTTTTGGTTTTTCACCGGTCTTTCTTAGCTTTTCGATCAAAAAAGTTTTTGAATTTTTTTTCCCGTGATAAAACGCGTTTTCTTTTTCTTTTCCTTTCGCGAGAGTCACGGTTTTGCTTCCGCGAGAGGCACGGGTGTGCTTTCGCGAGAGTTACGGCCGTGCCTCTCGGAAATGGAAAAACATGTGTTTTCTTTTTTTTCGTTTCGCGAGAGTCACTGTTTTGCTTCCGTGAGAGGCACGAGTGTGCTTTCGCGAGAGATACGGCCGTGCCTTTCGAAAACGAAAAAAAACATGTTTTTTTTTCCATTCGTGAGAGTCACGGTTTTGCTTCCGTGAGGCATAGTTGTGCTTTCGCGAGAGTCACGGCCGTGCCTCTCGAAAACGGGAAAAAACGCGTTTTCTGTTATTATTTTTCTTTCGCGAGCGTCATGGTTTTGCTTCCGCGAGAGGCACAGGTGTGCTTTCGCGAGAGTCACGGCCGTGCCTCCTCGGAAACGGAAAAAATAAACGTGTTTTCTTTTTTTTTCTTCCTTTCGCGAGAGTCACGATTATGCTTCCGCGAGAGGCACGGTTGTGATTTCATGAGAGGCATGGGCGTGCCTCTTTTGGAAAGGGAAAAACCCGTGCTCCCGGTTCGGTTTTTTCATCCGGTTTTTTTTGTGAAAGAAAGTTTGTCAAAACCTATCAACATGTGATCTAATTTTGAAGATGTCGACACGAGGAATCTAACGGTGAAAGTGGTTCGAAATTTGGATGCACGGTTGGAGAGATAAAATGTTTTGAATAAACAGATCTACGAAAAAAGGGAAAACTCTCAGGTTGCGACGCCAATTGTCGCAACCTGGGGAGTTAGAGTGATCTTTGCAACGAATACTCCTCAATTAGTGATTTCGGCTTTTAGATATTTTATGGTTTTTGATGGATCAATATAACAATATTTAGCTCCAAAAACCATAAAATTTTTAAAAGCACATATTTAGGAGCTTCCATGGCTTTTTGCCAAATTGGAAAAATTATAAAAAGAGAAGCAAAAGCCCAAACAAACAGTGCATATGACTTGCATACGGATGGTTCCTATTTGATGCTTGTGGACGTCCAAACGTCGGGGCTTCGCTGAAGGCACTCCAAATTGGACTCGTAGCTATTTTTTTCTCTTTCCTTTTTTGTTTATTTTTTTCTCTTTTTATTTTCTGTTTTCAAAGATTTGTTCTAAAATTAAAACATAGATCTGAATTCCAAAAAAAATATACAAACGTTTTCAATGTAAATTTAAATATTGTTCAACCGATATCACAAAAATGTTCGATGCGTATTTAAAAACTGTTCAGCATATATTACAAAAAAATTCGATATATATTTAAAAATTGTTCAACATATATTCAAATATTGTTTGGCGTATATCACAAAAGTGTTTAATATGTATTTAAAAGTTGCTCAATGTATGTAAAAATGTTCAATTTATATTATAAAATAAACGTTTGGAATTTCAAAATTTTGTTCACGTTTTCAATAACTGTTCAGGTTTTAATTTTTATTTCGATTTTTGATATTCATTTACGATTAAAAAAAGTATTCAAATTTTTGAAAGAAAATCCTTCACATTTGTATCCAAGAACTGTTTGAAATTTTTTAAGAAAGAAAAAACAGACCTGTCGCCGTACAGTATACTTTAAAATAGGCGCTGCAATTTAGGCATACTCAGTAGCTAGGAGTAGATAGATAATTTAACAAACAATTTAGGCCGTACATATCAAATTTTCCATGTTAAAGCGGCAGTTATTATGGTATATGCCAGTATATACGAGCCGTGACTATTAGACAGTCTCTAATCTTACCATAAGTAAAGGTGGTGTCTGCAGCAAGGAATTAATCGATCGATCCTAGGCGGAATTTTCTAAGTTTATCGCAATGAAACCGCCTCTTGATCTATCTATTATATATCTATATATATGCACACATATGTACTAATAATACTAACAATTTTGTTAAAGCACATCTAGATGTGCCATAAGTATTACACATCTAAATCCTATATCATTGATCTTACGTTGAGATTCGTGTGGATATTTTCTTTTTTCTTTTTCCTTTTTTTCTTTATACTTGATTCACTCATTTAGATGTGCAATAACTAGAGGACATCTAAATGTGCCCTAGACAAACCCTAATACTAATTGCGCGCAAGCAAAAGCCGGCGGGATACGATCGATGGATAATTTTATTCTTCACGTTGCCGTCGTTTGGCTGCTGCTGCTCTTGGCCGGTCGTGGGACCAATGCTGCCCGGGTAACCACTCACTGTGATGTAATGTGTTCGGTGTATCCTATCTTAATGTCGACAACGGACTGCTAATTTGCACGTTCATTGATCAGGTGAAATTCCAAGGGTCCAGCAGCGAAACTAGCTTGCTCGGACCGCCACTCCATGCTGAATCTGGCTCCTTGATGATAAGCTACGTACGTATGCTATGTCGATTCGTCGTCGTAGAGATCGCTAATACAGTATATATTTGCCTTGATTAACGGCGGCAGACTAAACCTGTGCTTCTTGTCGTCGACATTTAGTTTGCGAAGCACCTGACAAAAGCATCGGACCAGGGTTACTATGGTTTCATCGCCACGATGGACGTCTACGGCTTCAACCTGAGCACCGAGCAGCACACTTCGGCCTCTGTTCACCTCTTCGACATGGTGAACGGCGCAGAGAATCCTTATTTGACACTCTCTTAAAATCATGTTCCTTATTTGACATTAGAAAAATTTTCTTCCCTATATGACCTATAGTCTTAATTCCTTTCCCTATATGACACTCTAGTTCATTTTATACACGTGAAAAGACCTTTTTGCCCCTGTACATAATGTGACCAGAAATATGTAGCATTGAGCCTAATTAGGGAAAATTCGTAGTGAGCACAGCTGAACATGTTATCTCCTCCGTTGGTCTTTTTTGGGATGCGTGTGTATTCTGTATACCTGAGCGCATGCATTCAATGTATTTAGAATGTATTCAGCTGTGGGTCTAGTTTCATGCGATATGGTTTGTGAGTGCAACTGTTTGACGTAGTTTTGTACGTGTGCTTTAACACTAAAATGCATTCTTAAAAATGAATGAATTTTTTAAGCACTTTTGTGTGTGCTTCGGTGATCACCTACATGCATGCCATTAGTGCATCTGCATGTATTTGCATGGCCCATGCAGGACCTATAGCTGTATGGAAGGAAGTTGCGTGCTAGCATGAACGTACGCCCGGTTCGGTGCAGCCAACATGTGTATGTATATGAACCGGGTCATACGAAGCTAAAATACATATATTTTCTTGATCGTCAGGGTGCGCGTACGTATTTAAACATCTATGCTCCGGCCGGCAAGCTGGCCACGTATATGTACACAAATACGTATAGACAACTAGCCAGACCGTGAGGTCAATTAGCACATGAACCATGGAAGGCCTCGGTGCTCCTCGTACGCAACTACATACGTACGGTGCACGTACGCAACTACATACGTACGGTGCTCCTTGTGTTGCACAGTTGCATGATGATGCATGCTGGCGTGCTCACATATTTAACAAAATGTAGCATGGATCATTTCCACAGATATGCTACTGCAGATATACAATCTAATCAGAACAGTAGCAAATCAACTGGCATGACAATACCAGCATATATGATGTCACATATGGATAACTCGACTGATTTTTTTTAGAATAACTATTATCTTGTACATATTTGTGGTCACATTATACATATGGGTAAAATGGTCATTTTACGTGAACAAAATGCACTAGAGTGTCATATAGGGAAAAAAAATTAAGACTAGAGATCATATAGGGAAGAAAATTTTCTCCAGTGTCAAATAAGGAACACAATTTTAAGAGAGTGTCAAATAAGGAATTCTCTCTAATCCAAATCGGCTGGGAGGTGAGTGTGATAGTACCCCATCCGATACTTTTTACTCTGGATATAAAATTTATCTAAAGTCAAACTTCGTAAAGTCTAACCATACTTATATTAGAAAAATATCAACATCTATAATAGTAAAAAAGTTCTACAATATAATAATTAAATTCATGATGCATTTAATGATATTAATTTTGTATTGTCAATGTTGATATTATTTTTCTACTATAAAACTGGTTAAACTTTGTAAAACTTGACTTCAGACAAATCTTATATGCAAAGTAAAATTGACCGGAGGGAGTATTAACATTCACATGCTAGCAGAGGAGGGACATGGCTTAGTTATGGTTTTGATTTTTATTTGATGCTAGGTTGCCCCCAAGAAGTATGGAGATTCGCGCACCCATTTAGGTGTTCTGTGGACGGTGGGTACTCGTTCGTGCTTTCTAATCGACTAGTTGATGAACTATGTTGGTACTAACATGTTTTTCTCCTTTCATCTTGTAGACTGATGGATTCCAGAAAACCGGTTGCCGTAATGCCAATTGCGCTGTAGGTTTTCAGCCGGAGAAAGGCGCGACCTTAGCTCCAGGAGGTGTAATAGAGACTGTCTCCCATCCCATGGGAATCAAACAGACTATCACAATTAAAATTATTAAGGTACACTTCCACATTAATGTTGCAACCTGATACATTTAAATCTTTTTATGTGAAAACTATACAATTAACTGTATCACAGTTGATTTTTAGAGATCATGGAGACACTTTCTTAAAGTGCCTAAAAAAACTATACAACAATGTAACAAAAACTCTTAAATAACACAATTGTGAAAATAATAGTAGATTTCGATGAGCCTCGTCAATCAAAATATAGGCCAAAGTCAATCTAAGCATTAGACTTTTAAAATCTAATCTTTCACTGGCTCAACCAATTGCGGAGTACATACATTGGCAGAGCCAGATCATTCGTGGGGCCTAGAACGGTTTGAGAGCTTCAAACTTCTTCTTTTTATTTATTTTTGCGAAAAATCAGATCTATTATAAAAATTCACTAGAAGTACAAAACATCTTAAATATAATAAAAACTATATCGAGATCCAACGACCATTGCATCCACCAAAACGAGGGAGCTTCAGACTTGGCTAGCAAAAATCCACAAGAACTCACGACGAGCCACTCAAGGTGTAGTAAAATTAATGGACTGTTTGCCTACAAAGTCGGGGCAACTACCCAGTCTAGCCCGGTGGCTCTGCCACTGAATACATATGCTTTAGATTGTACTTGTAATTATTGGCTTCGAATTATACTTATTGTTTTCCTAATTAGTTCACTAATTGTATAAGCATGTCAATTGTTGTTTCCAATTACTACCAAATTTATTTCTACATGGTATTTTTCTCCAATAGCAATTCATGTGTTTTGCTCGCAGAATCTGTAGGCTATCTTGTTTTAACCAACTTTTAAGTTATTATGATGTTATAGATGATTGATATATTCAGGCTTATTAGTAATGCAGTCCTTTTGATTTAACAAGTACATTAGCTATTGTTAAAAATAATTCACATTAATTACATTGATTTATTTATTTACATCAGCGATATGAAAAAGAATGTTATGAAAACGGTAACATGCGTGCTTAAATTGTGCTGAGCATGCTTTGTAAAAATTCTAAACCTAATTTCTTGATGAATTACAGGAGGGCATAATGGGAGACTGGCTTGTGTACTACGGGCTGAATCAGGAGAACCTCACGTTGTTTGTACGTTTCCCTAGATCACTTTTTAATGGAGGGATGTCCAATCGAGCGGCAGGCATCCAGTTTGGTGGACAAGTTTCAAGCCCTACGACAGCTTTGGCTCCAATGGGGAGCGGCTACCGCCCCATGTTTGATGTGATGGCCTCTGCTTCCATGAGCAATATCCAGTTGATCGACCAAACTGGACGTGCCTCACCAATGACGGACAACTCGCTCATATACATGAGTGATTCACATGTCTACGCCGCCACTCCCGTTGTAAACGGGCAGTTTTTCTACGGAGGACCCATGAATCCATCTACATTACCCGATTGGGGACAAGGCTTGCCCCGCGCCACCTGGTTTCTAGGAAACCAATGGTGGTTTATCACTCTATTAGTGGGCTATTGTTTGATACATTAATGTTGTTGTAACAAAAGAATATATACTCCCTCCGTTTCTAAATTTTTGTCTTTCTAAACATTTCAAACGGACTATAACATATGAATGTATGTAGACATTTTTTTAGATAATCAGGGAGGTCTCTCCCCTGTTCCATTAACTCAGAATGAAACCATACAGCGATGTCTCCTTACATACCAGCTACTTGTCTCGAGAGGTTCAAATTTTATTATAGACCAGGCATGACAGTAAGGTTAACAAGACTAAAAAAAAAGAAGAGGAGGATTTAAACTGGAACGTGGCAGCTGCGTGAGTCCAGTATCTCCAACGCGCACCGGAGCGTGATAGCTGCAGCTCACATCACGATCGCGCCAACACCCTTCCTGAACTTGAGCGGGGGCGCCAGAGCCGCCTGAGGAGACCAGCAGATCGCGAGCATGGACACCGGGCTGAGCATCGCCTTGCCATTGGTGTCTCTTTTCTTGGTTGGGGAGTGGAAGCCTTCATCTTCTGAGATTTTGAGGTTCCCCCAGCTTGCACCGCCATCAAATCGTGTGCCCTTCATATTCAGCCACTCAGGATCATCAAAGGTTGTTGGAGCAGCTTCCTCGACGCCTTCAAGAAAGTCTCCATTAGGGCCTTGTCCCCCTCCGGGGTTAGAATCATCCAGAATTTGATCATTCTGTGGATCAGTCCCCAAACCTGAGTAATAGAAGTCTAAATGATGTTATTGAAAATCATAGAGTTCCTATATTTCCATAAGCACCATAGGACAGCTGAGCTAACTATATTCAAAGCTAGATGAATAGATCCCTTTGTTTTCAAGTTGCCAAATCAGAGAGTCAGGTCATTGCTAAAGTTAATGTCTTTAGCTATCTCCATCAGTTGATACCACTGTTCCATCATCCTATCATCAAAGTTCCTTCTAAAAGTAAGCTTCAGGGTTCCACCATCCCAGACCTCTCTGACACTCTTGTTTTGCTCATTGCAAATCATGTAGATGTGCCAGAATTGGACTGCTAGTGGGGATGTGCCAAACCAAGTGTCCTCCCAGAATCTAAATTTATCCCCTACTCCTACTTTCCATCTGTATCCAAACTTCAAAGTTTGGATGATGGTTTTGACTCCTTTCCAAAACCTAGAGACACTAGTGGAGGAGCTAGGAGCAAAGAGATTGGTTTTGCCCCTCATATATTTTTGGCCTATCATCTTCCTCCAAGGCTTCCCCTGCACTTCATAATATCTTTTAACCGAAGACCCTAGAAGGCATAGGTTAATATCTTGCAGGTTTGGAATGCCCAGGCCTCCAAATTCCTTTCTCATGCAAACCATTTTCCAGTTAGCTAAGTGCAACTTCCTATGGCCTTCAAAGTCATTCCACAGGCAGTTTGCCATTTGCGTGTTTATAATATCTATTGCCCATTTAGGGAATTTAAAGAAAGACATGAAATAAACAGGGATGCTAGCCAGGCATGCCTGGATGAGGACTATTCTCCCTTTATAAGAAAGTATTTTCCTCCTCCAGCCAGCAATCCTTTTCATAATATTGTCAATTAGCGGTTGGATGTCTTCTCTCCTACGTTTATCATAGTGCAGAGGGATGCCCAGATATTTGATGGGGAAAGACCCCTCAGCACACTCTAATGCATCTAGGAATCCCCCTACCTCAACATTCTCCATATTAATGGGAATGAGCTCACTATTATTGTAATTGATTCTCATGCCAGAGATGTTCTCAAAGCAAGATAGAACCATTTTCAGGTTCATAGAGTGATCTAAGTCTTTATCCAGGAACAGGATGGTGTCATCAGCATATTGAAGACATATAATCCCCCCAGGACAAACCTCAAGGCACAGGCCTTCAATCAATCCATGATCAGTTGCCTTCATTAGCATCCTAGTGAGTACATCAACTACAAGGTTAAATAACAGGGGGAAATGGGGCCCCCTGCCTCAACCCTTTGCCAGTAAGGAAGAAATCACTCTCAGTATTGTTCAACTTGACCCCTACTGACCCCCTCTAGTGATTTGCAGGATCCAGTGGATCCATTTCTCCCCAAAGCCTCTGCTTCTAAGAAGTTCTTCAAGGAATTCTATATTCACTTTATCACAATCTAACTTAAGGACTAGACCCTGCATCTTGCTAGAATGGACAGAGTGTAGCACCTCATGAGCTGTGACCACACTCTCCAGGATATATCTACCTTTCAAGAAGGCAGATTGATTGTTGGCTATGAGTCTTAGCAGTATCATAGCTAGCATATTAGTAAGTACTTTGGTGAAAATTTTAAAACTACAGTTGAGCAGGCTAATAGGTCTAAATTTCTTCATACTAGAAGCATCAGCTTCTTTTGGGATCAGAGTTAGCATAGCAAAATTAAGCCTATGGATAGCCAGATCTCCTCTATGGAAGACCTCAAACATGGCTATCAGGTATTTTTTTGTCAGGTCCCAAAAGTGCTGATAGAAGAAAAAGGGAATCCCATCTGGGCCAGGAGCTCCATCTGGGTAAGATTCAAAGACCGCCCTTCTAATCTCTTCCTCAGAGAAGGGAGCCTCTAGAATCTCATTCTCAGTATTCTTAACTTTTTCCTCACTAGAGAAGAAAGATGGGTTTAGATGGAAACCTTCTCTATCTTCTTGTTTAAACAAGTTTTTATAGTAACTACAAGCTATATAAAGCATTCCTTTAATATTAGTGATTGGCCCTTGTGGGCCATCCAAGGAGTGGATGGTGGTTTTCCTCCTCCTTTGGTTTGCCACTGCATGGAAATATTCAGTATTTCTATCTCCCTCTTTAATCTCTCTATCCATAGACCTCTGTTTTAGCTTAATTTCTTCTTAAAGCCAGATTTTCTGGAGCTCACACTGGGTGAACTTGAGCCTAGAAAATTCAGCATCAGAGAGAACTACTATTTCAGACTTTATATCTAATTTGTCATATTCCTCAAGGAGGATTTTCTTATATCTTCTGAGTTGAGCCTCCTCATTAGAACTCCACCCTTTAGTCACTCTTCTAAGCTTCCTAATCTTATCTTGCCAGTTATCCATGGGGTTGCTTGTGGAGGTAGGATCATTCCAGATTCTGGTGATTAATTTGGAGAAATCCTCCCTAATTAACCACCATCTCTCCATCTTATAGCTACTACTTTTTGAAGTTTTTTCCACTCCAGAATCCCAAATAATGGGGACATGATCATTACCACACCTAGGTGGTGCATTACATGAGGCTAAAGGAAAAATCTTGTCCAATTCAGTATTGCAAAACAACCTATCTATGGTAGACATGATGATGTCCACCTAATTGTTGGACCAGGTGAATTTTCTACTGGCCAACTTAATTTCTAGGAGACTCCAAATCTCTATTTAAGCATCGAAGTTGTCACACCACCTGTGGTTGACTACTCCATTGCTTTTCTCTTTAGCAAATCTAACCAGGTTAAAATCACCTCCTATTAGAGTAGGATGGGGGCACTCTAAGACCAGGGAATGTAACTCAGAGAGGAAAGCCTCTTTGCCTTCCTCATAAGGTGACCCATAAACTGTAATGATTCTAAAAGTGGTATCATTACTTTTTAATTTGAGGACACAATTCACAGAGAAATCAAGATGATACCAAGAAATGACCTCAAAGATATCTGCATCAACTCCCATCAAAATACCTCCAGCAGAGCCTTTTGATGGGAGGTGGTGCCAAGAAAAATTCTTACTACCTACTAGAGACTTAAGGTATGAATATGAGAAGTCCTTTTCCTTTGTTTCCTGGAAACCCAAGATAGATGTTTGGTGTTTCCTAATAGTTTCCGCAATTAAGGTTTTCCTTCCAGGGGCATCAATACCCCTCACATTCCAGAAAATAGCATTCATAGAAAAACTTTGTTCCTGGGGGTGCATGCCCCGTTTTTGGTTGCAGACCAAATTCCATAGACTCTCAGAATTTAAATTACTACTATGATTCGTCCATTATCTACACTATCTTTTTGGGGGTGGTGAATCCTGATTCTGGACCAACAATCTTGTCAAGATCTGGACATTGTGAATAGGTAGAGTAACTAAATATATTTCCCTAGGATCTACATCAATCCCTATCTTAGACATATTTTAGAGTGTAGATTCATTCATTTTGCTTCGTATATAGTCACTTGTTGAAATCTCTAGAAAAACAAATATTTGAGAACGGAGGGAGTTGTTAGCATTTGGTAGCATGATGATGTGGCAAGTGTCCAAGGCCAGTTTGCAAGATTTTTTAAGTAAAAAATAAATCTTTTATGTGTGTACTCTGAAAATATCCCCTCGTCTCTTCCTCGGCTGCCGCCCGGAGCTGCTCCCCTGTAACACCCTGGATATGATTTACCCAATATGTACTCCAACTCTTGCCGTTTCCGGCCTTAAGTTATTTTATTTTCTCGGGTTCGGGTTTTTGTCTCCGTGTGTTGTTATCGTTGTCGTGCATCTCATATCATGTCATCATGTGCATTGCATTTGCTTACGTGTTCATCTCATGCATCCGAGCACTTTCCCCGTTGTCCGTTTTGCATTCCGGCGCTTCGTTCTCCTCTGGTGGTCATTTCTACCTTTCTTTCGTGTGTGTGGGGATTAAACATTTCCGTATTGGACCGAGACTTGCCAAGCGGCCTTGGTTTACTACCGGTAGACCGGCTGTCAAGTTTCGTACCATTTGGACTTCGTTTGACGCTCCAACGGTTAACCGAGGGACCGAAAAGGCCTCATGTGTGTTACAGCCCAACACCCCTCCAAGTTGGCCCAAAACCCACCAAAACCCTCTCCATCATCTAGAGCGTCATCACGAACGCGTGGCCGAAAACTGCACCTCATTTGGACTCTCCTAGCTTCCTCTATGCCTATTTAAAACCCCCCTCAAAAATCCGGATCTCCCCCATTCGAAACCCTAGTTCCAACACCTCCGCGCGGCCGGACACGTCCGGTCCGGCCAGAAGAAATCGCCCCGCCAACCACGAGCCACCACGTGGGCAGCCGCGCCCACATCGCCGCCTCCTCCCGCCGCCGGCCCGCGAGGGGCCCTCCCGGGCCCGGGTCCGCCGCCACCTGCCCGAGGGATGCCGCCCTCACCGCGCCGCCTCGCTGCCCATCTCCGGTGGCCGGAGCTCCCTCGCCGCTCCGTCGTCGGCCGCGCTCCGCCACCGCGCCGGCCGCCGCGCGCCACCGCGCCGGTCGCTGCCGACCCCGCCACACCACGGCAACGCGCCGCCCGGAGCTCGCCGGCCCCGGCTCCGGTCTCCTCTCCAACTCCGGCGACGTCTCCGGCAAGCTTCATCAACTCCGGCCGGTGAACCTCGTAAATCGCGCCCGTGCCCCGGATCTGGATCTGAGATCCCGTTTGGGTTGACTTTTGCCCCGAAACCCTAGTTCATGTTGCCCTGTTCATCATGCTATAACATTGCATCCATAGCTCCATTTTGGGCATATAGCATATCAAATTGTTCGTCTCAGAGAGTACATCATTTCATTCCATTGCATCATTTTCATTTGAGTTCATCTTGATGCCTGAAATGCTGTTAGAAGAGTGCTACTTGAGATAATTGTCAGATCTGCTGCTCCATTTAGATATTTGTCATTTTTGCCATGATTATTGTGTGCATGATATGCCCATGAGCTCTACATGTGTTTTGTTAAGGGTTTTGCCATCTTGCCAGAGGTGCAACCCATGTATTTTTATGATGTGTGTGGTGACTAGCACAAGCTTGCAAAGTGAGGCACTTGGTAATGCTGATTTCAGGGACTTAGCATTTCCACTAAATCCTTGAGCTGTTTATTTCATGATGCCATATGTTCATGTTGTTTCCTAGTGATCCATGCCTCTTTTGAGGATGATCAGTAAGGATGTTTTGTTAATATTGTAGTGCTCTATCCATCCATGTCTTTGTTTGTATTTATGGAGCACCCTAGCTTGAGTCAATCGAGCTCTACTTTTGCTACTTTGTGAATCTGGGCAGATTGTCTACTTGGTAGCAATTTTGCCGAGGATGTTGTAGTTGATCCGTGCATGCTATGTCATTGTTCTTGCCATGTCTAGTTTGCATTTTGTGTATTCTTAATGGGTGTATGCTTAGATTGTCGTGACTTTCTCCGTAGTGAGTGCATCGAGCTCGTAAACACGCCTACTTGATATCTGTTTTCAGCATGCTCCAGTTTTCACTAAGTCTGAGAACTGATTATGTTTTTGCCATGTTCACATGCTTGCAAATGTATTTTCTGATCCCTTTTGGCTCAAGGTCACTAAGGGACTTTTGTTAAGATCTTTGAGTAGCTCCATGCCATGCTTTACTTTGTCATGTTCAGGTCCTGTAGCATGTAGTTTTGTTGCTCCGAAGAGTGCTATCTGATCTGAAATTCCAGACAAGTGTTAATTTCACTAAGTCTGAGATCTGTTTACCATATGCATTTTTGCCATGCTTGTTTGAACCTGTTAATGGATGAATTGGCCGTAGCTCAGTGCTAGACTTTTGTTAAGCATCTTGAATGCATCCCTGCCATGTATTTTGATGCCATGTTTGGGTGCTGTAGCATGTTCATCTCATTGCATTTAGATAGCTACTTGCTGTAAATCGCAGACCGGTGTCTTATTTGAATCGCTTGCCATTTCCAAACCGTAACTCCGATTCCGGTGATCTTTATATCGTTTTCAAGGGATTTCATCTCATCTTTCCAGTGGCACACTTGGTTTTCCAAGTTGAGGCCCGGTTCATGCATTCCTTGTCAAATCTTGTATATGCATCACATATTGCATCCCGCATAGCATACCATCTTTGAATCATGTTGTTTGATCCTTGCACGTGGTTGATTGTGTCCTTATTGCTTGTTTGTCTTGTTTGGGTAGAGCCGGGAGACGAGTTCGCTAACGAGGAGCCCATTGAGTTTGCTTTCGAGGATCCAGTCAACTCTGACAACTTTGCAGGCAAGATGATCATACCCTCGAAATCACTACTATCTTTGCTTTGCTAGATGCTCGCTCTTTTGCTATGCCATGCTACGATGCCTACCACTTGCTTTCAAGCCTCCCAAATTGCCATGTCAAACCTCTAACCCACCATGTCCTCGCAAACCGTTGATTGGCTATGTTACCACTTTGCTCAGCCCCTCTTATAGCATTACTAGTTGCAGGTGAAGATTGGAGACCGTTCCTTGTTGGAACATTATTTACTTGTTGGGATATCATTATATTGCCATGTTATCTTAATGCATCTATATACTTGGTAAAGGGTGGAAGGCTCGGCCTCTCGCCTAGTGTTTTGTTCCACTCTTGCTGCCCTAGTTTCCGTCATATCGGTGTTATGTTCCCGGATTTTGTGTTCCTTACGCGGTTGGGTTATAATGGGAACCCCTTGATAGTTCGCCTTGATTAAAGCTTTTCCAGCAATGCCCAACCTTGGTTTTACCATTTTCCACCTAGCCTCTTTTCCCTTGGGTTTCCGGAGCCCGAGGGTCATCTTATTTAAACCCCCCCGGGCCAGTGCTCCTCT
The DNA here is from genome assembly GCA_034509565.1 of Triticum monococcum. NCBI lineage: Eukaryota > Viridiplantae > Streptophyta > Magnoliopsida > Poales > Poaceae > Triticum > Triticum monococcum. The sequence continues at coordinate 598,209,302 of CM067844.1, forward strand.
GAGTGTTGGTCCAACTCTACAGCCGCCGGTGGCTACCAGGGGCAACTCTGGGATGGCCTACGGGAAGTTTGGACAATTTGAGTGTGTCCTAAGAAAGAGATATGTGCAGCTCCTATCGGGATTTGTCGGCACATTCGAGCGGTGTTGCTGGATTTGTTTTAACCTGTCGAAGTGTCTTGAAGAACCGAGGTACCGAGTCTGATCGGAATGTCTCGGGAGGAGGTCTATTCCTTCGTTGACCGTGAGAGCTTGTCATAGGCTAGTTGGGACTCCCCTGCAGGGATTTGAACTTTTGTAAGCCGTGCCCGCGGTTATGGGCAGATGAGAATTTGTTAATGTTCGGTTGTAGATAACTTGAACCTTAACTTAATTAAAATGAATCAACTATGTGAGTTACCGTGATGGCCTCTTCTCGGCGAAGTCCGGGAAGTGGACACGGTGTTGGAGTAATGCTTGCGCAGGATGTTCTCTAGATTTACTCGCTCGCGCTTTGCCTCCTCTTCTCGCTCTCTTTTGCGAACAGGATAGCCACCATATATGCTAGTCGCTTGCTGCAGCTCCACATATATTTACCTTGCCTTACCTATTAAGCTTAAATAGTCTTGATCGCGAGGGTGCGAGATTGCTGAGTCCCTGTGGCTCACAGATTACTATTACACCAGATGCAGGGCCTGATGATTCTGCTCCAGATGGCGCGCTTGAGCTCAAGTGGGAGTTCGACGAGGACTCTCAATGGTACTATGTTTCTTTTCCTGATGATCAGTAGTGGCGCCCAGTTGGGGTGATCGGGACCGTGTCGCATGTTGGGTTATCTTTTATTTTGGCGCCGTAGTCGGGCCATGAGTGTTTGAATGTTGTAATGCTATTTATGTACTTGATTGACGTGGCGAGTGTAAGCCAACTATGTTATCTCCCCTTTTATTATCTATATTACATGGGATGTTGTGAAGATTGCCTAACTTGCGACATATGCCTTCAATGCGATTATGCCTCTAAGTCGTGCCTCGACACATGGGAGATATAGTCGCATCGAGGGTGTTACAAGTTGGTAATCAGAGCCTTCCCCGACCTTAGGAGCCCCCACTGCTTGATCGTTTTTAGCAGCCGTTGTTGAGTCTAGAAAAATGTTTTGAGTCATTTAGGAATTATATATCGAAGAGTTTAGGAATTCTTTTTTACTTCCCAGTCTCCTCATCGCTCTGGTAAGGCATCCTGACGTAGAGTTTTGAGTCTTCTCTTCTCAAATTTCACTAAAAAAAATTTAGGATCACGCGGGTATCTTGGAATCGTTCCGATGGTTTTGTGACGAGAACATTGTCTTGGTGCCTCCTGTCAGGGGTTTTGTGGAGGTGTCCCGGGGAGTTGAGCTCTGAGGTGTTGTTGTCATAATTTTATCGTTGCAGTTCTGGAATACCTAAGTTTAGTACGCCGACATCGAAAATCTCTTTTATGCAGTTCGTTGGTGAGATAACCTCGACGCCACCCTGTACTGGGGCGGGAGTTCGGGAGTATCGCCATAACTTGTATAACGGATGCTTTTCGAAGGTTGAGGTACATGGTTTCCGAAGTTTTTTCTTGGTTATGTGTTGAAGGATGGATACAGCTGGATGTAGGATTTGCTAGATTTGGGTGAGATATTATGCTTCCCCTGTATCCCCAACACCTGATTGCATAACCGGAAAGGTTCGGGAGTTTCATAGGTGGGAATTCTTGTAGCTCTAGTTCTTCTCCCACGGATATTGGTTTGAGATTGGGATTTCTTACCGAGTATTCGTTCTTGATCCGTACCTTGTTGATTTATTCCTCTACCTAAATTCTAAGTGGTTTCTCAATTTATGAATATGTGACCATTTCAAGAGGAATGCATTCGTTCATTTTGTTCGTATGTGAAGACTTTATGTTGCAATTTTCATTCCATTGGATTCAGCTTCATTTTATCTGTCAATGTGCTAACGGTGGTCAACCTCTTCAGGATGGCTCCCGCTAAGAGCACCAATCAGAATCCGAATCAAGATCCGCCACCACCTCCACCTCCTCCGGAGGCATGGCAAGCCGTGATGGCCGCAACCAATGCAAACACGCAGTTGATCATGCAAATTCTTTAAGAGCACAATCAAGTGAATCAAGGCAACCAAGGGAACCAAGGCAACAATCAGAATCACTTTGCTACACTCAACCAGTTCCTTGCTAACGGGCCAAAGACTTTCAGCAATTGTGTTGAGGCATCTGATGCTGACGATTGACTCGTGGATCTGTGCAAGCATTTCGAGTGCAGTAACGTTAGGCCTGAGGACTTTGTCAAGTTCGCTTCCTTCCAACTCAAAGACCAAGCCGCAGAGTGGTTCCAGCAGTACAAGGATTCCAGAGGAGGACATGTGATTACTTGGGATGAATTTCGTCAAGATTTCCGAGCTCATCATATCCCTCAGAGCGTGGCTGAAAGCAAGCATGAGGAATTCCGCAACCTGAAGCAAGACTCTTTGTCTGTCTATGACTACAATAAGTTGTTCCAGAAGCTCGCCCGCTTTACCAAGCAGGACGTCCCTGATGAGAAGAGCATGATATACTAGTTCAGGGGTGGTCTCAGAGAAGAAATTCAGCTAGCTCTTGTTCTCTTTGAGCCCTTGAGGTACGATGAGTTCTACAACATGGCACTGAAGCAAGAGGCCGCTCAACTGAGGTGTGATGCTTCCAAGAAGCGAGTCAGAGATGCTACTCCTTCTTCCTCTACTCAAGTGGCCAAGCAGCAGAAGTATTGGCTTCCTCCTCCTCCGTTTCGTCAGCCATATCAGAAGAGCAAAGGTGGTAGTGGTTCTTCCCACCCACCCAACCCTGGCTTTCAGAACAAGACTTCGTCTCAAGCTCCAAGATCGAGTGCTCCGTACCACCGTCCGCTTTCAGAGGTCATGTGCAACAAGTGCCAACAGAAGGGTCACTATGCCAACAAGTGTTTCAACCAGAGGCGTCTTCCTCCTCCTCCTCCTCCTGTCAGATCGGCAAGTACAGTTGTGGTCAAGCATAACCCCAAGCACGCCAAGGTCAACTTGATGAATGCAGCTCAGGCAGAGGATTCGTCAGATGTCATCATGGGTAACCTTCCTGTTAACGATGTTCCCGCAAAAGTACTTTTTGATACTAGTGCATCACATTGTTTCATCTCGAAGCCTTTTGCATCTAAGCATGAGTTGACTTCCCAAGTTATGCATAAACCGTTAGCAGTTGTCTCTCCGGGTAAATGTTTGCTTGCTAACCACGAGATTCCGGATATTTCTATCATGATGGGTGATTTCAAGTTTCTAGCTTCTCCTATGGTTCTTGGTAACTCGGATATTGATCTTATTCTCGGGATGGATTGGCTTTCTAAGCACAAGGCTCAGCTTGATTGTGCAGCCAGGCAGATTCAATTGACTCATTCGTCTGAGGATGTAATTGTCTTTGCCGCTCGGGATAATACTATCCGTCTGTTTTCTCTCAATGAGAAGGGTGAACTGGATGCTATCTCGCAAATTCCAGTCGTTTGCGAATATCAAGACGTCTTTCCAGAAGAGCTTCCAGGAATGCCTCCGCACCGGCCAGTTGAATTCGTCATTGATCTTGAGCCAGGCACGGAACCTGTGTGCAAGCGTCCTTACAAGCTCGGACATGAAGAGTTGAAGGAGCTGAAGAAGCAACTCGATATTCAAGAAAGAATGGGTATCATCTGACCTAGTTCTTCTCCGTGGGGTTGTGGTGTTCTTTTTGTGAAGAATAAGGATGGAACGGACCGACTTTGTGTTGATTACTGTCCATTGAACAAGAAGACCATCAAGAACAAATACCCACTTCCCAACATCAACGAGCTGTTCGAACAACTCAAAGGTGCCCAAGTATTCTCCAAGCTTGATCTCCGTATGGGTTATCATCAGATTCGAATCCGTGAGCAAGATATTCCCAAGACAGCCTTCAGGACAAGCTATGGTTCATATGAATACACTGTCATGTCTTTTGGCCTCGTCAACGCTCCTCCAACATTCTCTCGCATGATGAACTTCATCTTCAACGCCTACGCCAATGACTTCGTTTTGGTCTATCTCGACGACATTCTAGTTTTCTCGAAGAACAAGGAAGATCATGCCAAGCACTTGCGTTTGGTACTCGAAAAGCTGAGGGAACACAAGTTCTACGCCAATTTCTCCAAGTGCGAATTTTGGCTCGATGAGGTTCTTTATCTTGGTCATATCATCTCTGCCAAGGGCATTGCGGTGAATCCTGAGAAGGTGTCTGCAATTGTGAATTGGGAACCTCCTCATAACGTGAAGCAACTCCGTAGCTTCCTCAGTCTCGCAAGCTATTGTCGAAGATTCATTGAAAACTTTTCTAAGATCACGAAGCCTCTCTCAAATCTTCTCCAGAAGCACGTCAAGTACGTTTGGTCTCGGGAGTGCGACATTGCTTTCAACACTTTGAAAGAGAAATTGATCACTTCCCCAGTTCTGACTCCGCCTGATGAATCCAAGCCGTACGAGGTCTTTTGTGATGCCTCTCTCCAAGGTCTCGGCGCAGTGTTGATGCAAGAGAAGAAAGTTGTGGCTTATACATCTCGTCAGTTGAAGCCCAATGAGAAGAACTACCCCACTCATGATCTCGAGTTGGCGGCAGTTGTGCATGCTCTTTTCACTTGAAGACATCTCTTATTGGAAAGAAAAGTGGACATTTTCACTAATCACAAGAGTCTCAAGTACATCTTCACTCAGCCTAATCTCAACCTCAGGCAGACTCGATGGGTCGAAATGATTCAAGAGTATAATCTAAGTATCGAGTATACTCCAGGAAAGGCCAATGTGATTCCTGACGCATTGAGCAGGAAGGCTTATTGCAACAGCCTGATTCTAAAGCCTTATCAACCCGAGCTTTGTGAAGCTTTCCGCAAACTTAATCTGCAAGTTGTTCCTCAAGGTTTCCTCGCCAACCTTCAAGTCTCTCCTACCTTGGAAGATCAGATTCGCCAAGTCCAGCTTCTTGATGCTATGGTGAAAAAGGTGAAGATTGGGATTGCCAAGAGTCAACCCAAGTACAAGTGCTACCGCCTTGATGACAAGGATACTCTCTTCTTTGAGGATCGTATTGTTGTGCCCAAAGGTGACCTTCGTAAAGTGATCATGAACGAGGCTCACAATTCTCTCCTCTCCATCCACCCTGGGAGCACGAAGATGTATCAGGACCTCAAGCAGGCTTATTGGTGGACTCGAATGAAGCGCGAGATTTCTCAGTTCGTGAATGAATGTGATGTCTGCAGAAGAGTGAAGGCAGAACACCAAAGGCCAGCAGGTCTCCTCCAACCTCTTGCCATTCCAGAATGGCAGTTTGACCACATTGAGATGGACTTCGTGACTGGGTTTCCAAAGTCCAAGTGTGGCAATGACGCTATATTCGTTGTCATCGACAAACTCACCAAAGTGGCTCACTTTCTGCCTATCAAAGAGTCAATCACTGCAGCTCAATTGGCGGAACTCTATACCTCTCGAATTGTCTCTCTGCACGGTATTCCTCAAGTGATCTCTTCAGACCGTGGCAACATCTTTACCTCCAAGTTTTGGGGTTCTTTTCAGAAGGCCATGGGTACCAACATCCGCTTCAGCACAGCTTTCCATCCTCAAACTAGCGGTCAAGTCGAGCGTGTCAACCAGATTCTTGAAGATATGCTCAGGGCTTGTGTGATCTCCTTCGGCATGAAGTGGGAGGATTGCCTTCCTTATGCTGAATTCTCCTACAACAACAGTTTTCAAGCAAGTTCGGGCAAGGCCCCATTTGAAATTCTGTATGGCAGGAAGTGCCGTACCCCTCTCAACTGGTCTGAAACCGGTGAACGTCAACTTTTGGGAAATGACTTAATCACAGAGGCAGAGGAAATGTGCAAAGTCATTCGAGATAACCTCAAAGCAGCCCAATCCCGTTAGAAGAGCTACTATGATAGTAAGCACCGTGATTTGGCTTTCGAGATCGGAGATCATGTTTACCTCCGCGTCTCTCCAATGAAAGGTACTCGTCGCTTCGGTATCAAAGGGAAGCTTTCCCCTAGATACGTGGGACCTTTCAAGATTGTCAGCAAGAGAGGCGACCTCGCCTATCAACTCGAGCTTCCTTCAAACTTTGCAAATGTTCATGATGTGTTTCATGTCTCTCAGCTCCGAAAGTGCTTCAAGACTCCTGACCGCACCGTCAACTTCGAGGACATTGAGCTCCAAGAAGATCTCTCCTATCGTGAGCACCCAGTTGATATTCTCGAAGAGACTGAACGCAAGACTCGCAACAAGTCAATCAAATTCCTCAGTCAAGTGGTCACACCATTCCGACCGTGAAGCTACCTGGGAACGCGAGGATCACCTCCGTTCTGAGTACTCGGTGTTCTTTCAGTCCTAGATCTCGGGACGAGATCCTTTCGTAGTGGTGGAGTGTTGTAACACCCCGGATATGATTTACCCAATATGTACTCCAACTCTTGCCGTTTCTGGCCTTAAGTTATTTTATTTTCTCGGGTTCGGGCTTTTGTCTCCGTGTGTTGTTATCGTTGTCGTGCATCTCATATCATGTCATCATGTGCATTGCATTTGCATACGTGTTCATCTCATGCATTCGAGCATTTTCCCCGTTGTCCGTTTTGCATTCCGGCGCTTCGTTCTCCTCAGGTGGTCATTTCTACCTTTCTTTCATGTGTGGGGATTAACCATTTCCGGATTGGACCGAGACTTGCCAAGCGGCCTTGGTTTACTACCGGTAGACCGCCTGTCAAGTTCCGTACCATTTGGACTTCGTTTGATGCTCCAACGGTTAACCGAGGGACCGAAAGGCCTCTTGTGTGTTGCAGCCCAACACCCCTCCAAGTTGGCTCAAAACCCACCAAAACCCTCCCCATCATCTAGAGCGTTCGACCATGATCGCGTGGCCGAAAACCGCACCTCATTTGGACTCTCCTAGCTCCCTCTATGCCTATTTAAAGACCCCCCTCAAAAATCTGGATCTCCCCCATTCGAAACCCTAGTTCCAGCACCTCCGCGCGGCCGGACACGTCCGGTCCAGCCGGACGAAATCTCCCCGCCAACCACGAGCCGCCACGTGGGCAGCCGCGCCCACATCGCCGCCTCCTCCCGCCGCCGGCCCGCTTGGCCTGCAAGGGCCCTCCCGGGCCCGTGTCCGCCGCCACCTGCCCGAGGGACGCCGCCCTCACCGCGCCGCCCCGCTGCCCATCTCCGGTGGCCGGAGCTCCCTCGTCGTTTCATCGTCGGCCGCGCTCCGCGACCTCGCCACCGTGCCGGCCGCCACGCGCCACCGCGCCGGTCGCCGCCGACCCCACCACACCACGGCAACGCGCCGCCCGGAGCTCGCCGGCCCCGGCTCCGGTCTCCTCTCCAACTCCGGCGACATCTCCGGCAAGCTTCATCAACTCCGGCCAGCGAACCTCGTAAATCGCACCCGTGCCCCGGATCTGGATCTGAGATCCCGTTTGGGTTGACTTTTGCCCCGAAACCCTAGTTCATGTTGCCCTGTTCATCGTGCTATAACTTTGCATCCGTAGCTCCGTTTTGGGCATATAGCATATCAAATTGTTCGTCTCAGAGAGTACATCATTTCATTCCATTGCATAATTTTCATTTGAGTTCATCTTGATGCCTGAAATGCTGTTAGAAGAGTGCTACTTGAGATAATTGTCAGATCTGCTGCTCCATTTAGATATTTGTCATTTTTGCCATGATTATTGTGTGCATGATATGCCCATGAGCTCTACATGTGTTTTGGTAAGGGTTTTGCCATCTTGCCAGAGGTGCAACCCATGTATTTTTGTGATGTGTGTGGTGACTAGCACAAGCTTGCAAAGTGAGACACTTGGTAATGCTGATTTCAGGGACTTAGCATTTCCACTAAATCCTTGAGTTGTTTATTTCATGATGCCATATGTTCATGTTGTTTCCTAGTGATCCGTGCCTCTTTTGAGGATGATCACTAAGGATGTTTTGTTAATATTGTAGTGCTCTATCGATCCATATCTTTGTTTGCATTTATGGAGCACCCTAGCTTGAGTCAATCGAGCTCTACTTTTACTACTTTGTGAATCTGGGCAGATTGTCTACTTGTTAGCAATTTTGCCGAGGATGTTGTAGTTGATCCGTGCATGCTATGTTATTGTTCTTGCCATGTCTAGCTTGCATTTTGTGTATTCTTAATGGGTGTATGCTTAGATTGTCGTGACTTGCTCCGTAGTGAGTGCATCGAGCTCGTAAACACGCCTACTTGATATCTGTTTTCAGCATGCTCCAGTTTTCACAAGTCTCAGAACTGATTATGTTTTTGCCATGTTCACATGCTTGCAAAAGTATTTTCTGATCCCTTTTGGCTCAAGGTCACTAAGGGACTTTTGTTAAGATCTTTGAGTAGCTCCATGCCATGCTTTACTTTGCCATGTTCAGGTCCTGTAGCATTTAGTTTTGTTGCTTCGAAGAGTGCTATCTGATCTGAAATTCCAGACAAGTGTTAATTTCACTAAGTCTGAGATCTGTTTACCATATGCATTTTTGCCATGCTTGTTTGAACCTGTTAATGGATGAATTGGCCGTAGCTCAGTGCTAGACTTTTGTTAAGCATCTTGAATGCATCCCTGCCATGTATTTTGATGCCATGTTTGTGTGCTGTAGCATGTTCATCTCATTGCATTTAGATGGCTACTTGCTGTAAATCGCAGACCGGTGTCTTATTTGAATCGCTTGCCATTTCCAAACCGTAACTCCGATTGCGGTGATCTTTATATCGTTTTCAAGCGATTTCATCTCATCTTTCCAGTGGCACACTTGGTTTTCCAAGTTGAGGCCAGGTTCATGCATTCCTTGTCAAATCTTGCATATGCATCACATATTGCATCCCGCATAGCATACCATCTTTGAATCATGTTGTTTGATCCTTGCACGTGGTTGATTGTGTCCTTGTTGCTTGTTTGTCTTGTTTGGGTAGAGCCAGGAGACGAGTTCGCTAACGAGGAGCCCATTGAGTTTGCTCTCGACGATCCAGTCAACTCTGACAACTTTGCAGGCAAGATGATCATACCCTCGAAATCACTACTATCTTTGCTTTGCTAGATGCTCGCTCTTTTGCTATGCCATGCTACGATGCCTACCACTTGCTTTCAAGCCTCCCAAATTGCCATGTCAAACCTCTAACCCACCATGTCCTAGCAAACCGTTGATTGGCTATGTTACCGCTTTGCTCAGCCCCTCTTATAGCATTACTAGTTGCAGGTGAAGATTCGAGACCGTTCCTTGTTGGAACATTATTTACTTGTTGGGATATCATTATATTGCCATGTTATCTTAATGCATCTATATACTTGGTAAAGGGTGGAAGGCTCGACCTCTCGCCTAGTGTTTTGTTCCACTCTTGCCGCCCTAGTTTCCGTCATATCGGTGTTATGTTCCCGGATTTTGCGTTCCTTACGCGGTTGGGTTATAATGGGAACCCCTTGATAGTTCGCCTTGATTAAAGCTTTTTCAGCAATGCCCAACCTTGGTTTTACCATTTGCCACCTAGCCTCTTTTCCCTTGGGTTTCCGGAGCCCGAGGGTCATCTTATTTAAACCCCCCCCCCCCCCGGGCCAGTGCTCCTCTGAGTGTTGGTCCAACTCTACAGCCGCCGGTGGCTACCAGGGGCAACTCTGGGCTGGCCTACCGGAAGTTTGGACAATCTGAGTGTGCCCTGAGAAAGAGATATGTGCAGCTCCTATCGGGATTTGTCGGCATATTCGGGTGGTGTTGCTGGATTTGTTTTAACCTGTCGAAGTGTCTTGAAGAACCGTGGTACCGAGTCGGATCGGAACGTCTCGGGAGGAGGTCTATTCCTTCGTTGACCGTGAGAGCTTGTCATGGGCTAAGTTGGGACTCCCCTGCAGGCATTTGAACTTTCGAAAGTCGTGCCCGCGGTTATGGGCAGATGAGAATTTGTTAATGTCCGGTTGTAGATAACTTGAACCTTAACTTAATTAAAATGAATCAACTGTGTGAGTTACCGTGATGGCCTCTTCTCAGCGGAGTCCGGGAAGTGGACACGGTGTTGGAGTAATGCTTGCGCAGGATGTTCTTTAGATTTACTCGCTCGCGCTTTGCCTCCTCTTCTCGCTCTCTTTTGCGAACAGGATAGCCACCATATATGCTAGTCGCTTGCTGCAGCTCCACATATATTTACCTTGCCTTACCTATTAAGCTTAAATATTCTTGATCGCGAGGGTGCGAGATTGCTGAGTCCCTGTGGCTCACAGATTACTATTACACCAGATGCAGGGCCTGATGATTCCGCTCCAGATGGCGCGCTTGAGCTCAAGTGGGAGTTCGACGAGGACTCTCAACGATACTATGTTTCTTTTCCTGATGATCAGTAGTGGCGCCCAGTTGGGGTGATCGGGACCGTGTCGCATGTTGGGTTATCTTTTATTTTGGCGCCGTAGTCGGGCCATGAGTGTTTGAATGTTGTAATGCTATTTATGTACTTGATTGATGTGGCGAGTGTAAGCCAACTATGTTGTCTCCCCTTTTATTATCTATATTACATGGGATGTTGTGAAGATTGCCTAACTTGTGACATATGCCTTCAATGCGATTATGCCTCTAAGTCATGCCTCGACACGTGGGAGATATAGTCGCATCGAGGGTGTTACATCCCCACCCACCCCACTCAAACCCTCCGCCGCTGCGGCCCTGCTCGCCACCCAAACCCTAGAGAGAGAGAGAGCTCCCTCTCCGCCTTCGCCTCCCCCCCCCCTCTCCGCCGCCCGAGATGGCCACGGTTTTCCACGTCAACAACACTTGCGGCGACTACATTCAGACGGTGAACTTTGGTTCACCCGTGTTTGCCTCCGGCGGCGCGGGGGCACTGCTGGTTCTCGTGATCTACGTGATCTCCCTGTTCGTCCAGGCCCACCGCCGCAAGGTGACGCCGGCCGCACCCTCTGCCCCACCAGACGGTTCGCCCTCAACATCCTCCTCCTCCTCCTCGCCTTCTTCTTCTTCGGCATCGACACCTCGACCTCCCCGCCGCCGCAGCCGGAGGTGCAGATCGTGATCCAGGTGCCTGATGGAGGCGGTTTCCAGGCTGGATTCGCAGCGGGAGTAGCGGCGGTTCCGACGTGCGCCTTAATGTGAAGGGTTTCAGAAATACGTTTGACTCGTGACTCGTGATAATCCTTAGTTGCAATGTTATGGATTCTGTTATGTGTAATCTGCGACTTGCACATTCTAGATTGTTATGCACTTGCTTGGAATTTGGTACTTGGTATGATGCTCATATAATGCACCTGGAGTACCATTTCTGTCATGGCCTACTTTCTCCTCTTACCCGCACTTATTTTTATAGAATATTGCTCATGTAGTTGACTTGTTTGCTCCAGCTATCTGTTTGCTTGTGTTGATTTTCTGGTAGTCTGCTTTCTGTTTGTGCTTATGTCTGGTTGCTTTAGATTTTGTGTTCTTAAGTAGCTAGATGGAGGTTTGCATTGTGAATTATGGGGCATTTTTTAGGTGTATTTGTGCGTACAATGTTAGCCCGATGGAGGAGAGTTGGTTTTGTGTAGTTAGATTTTCTGTTATGTGTAAATTTGGTGCCGATTACTTTGTATTTCCTCTCATGCCCCTGATGGCTTTTACAGTGGTACATTTCTGCAGGTAGTCAATCTGAAATGAAGAATGCTTGTTTCAGAAGTAGCTGATTTGCTTTTTGGTGTCTATCTACTTTATTTGTCTACACTTTATCTGAAGTTTAGTTGTAAGTAGTACGATGCAACTGTGATGCATGTATGTATGTTGGGAAAAAACAATTTTCCAGCCTGTTTCTTAGGTTAGTATTTCCCTTTTTTTTACAGTGAGATTAAATGCAATTTATTGTATGCATGTTGGGTGATAGGAATCCCTATATTCCGTTTTTTTGTCTATGCAGGGTAACCGTTTTCCTTTCTGTATTATTTATTTTTGGGGTTTTATCTATGTTGGATTGTTGGGTAACAAACCATCCATTTACATCTTATATTTTTCTGGGGTGTTGCCTATGTTTCACAGTGATATGTTTTTCGGTTAGTGGGTGTTTATGTTGTTAAGAAGAGGGAGTTTCATGTTGGTTGAAATTCCCAGTGACATTTACATTAGAAGTACTTGTAAACTACACTTCAAATCTATTGTAAATTACATTGTAATTCCACTGCAATACTACTATATTTACACTCTAAATCTACTGTAAAATGTCAGTGGGAATTCAACTGTAATTATGTTGTACTTACAGTGAAATTCTAGTGTAAATTACACAGTAAAACTACTGCAATTACACTGTAAAACTCACTGTCATTTGCACAGTAATTCCTTTGGTCTAGCACTATATTTGTTGTTTGCTTACCATTGTAACTACAAAGGGTTTTTCATCCTAGTCCACTACTGTAATTTCTATTGCTTGCCACTGAAATTTTAGTGGTCTAGATCCGTAATTACAGTTCGCTTGCCCCTGTAGATTCTCTTTTCTACTAAGTGTTGTACTTCAATTTGGCAGGTTCTTTTTACTGTTCCTCTATAACTACAGTATAAAGCACTTGTTAGAATTGTAATTACAATTTGCCTGCCATTGTAAACCTCCTTGTCTGCCACTGCAAATCTGCAATTCAATTTGACAGATTCTTTTTACTGTTCCTCTCAGTGTAAAAATACTTGTAGATTTTGCTTAGTGTAGGATCTACTCATGTTTTTATGTTATAATATTCAGTGAACTAGTGAATGCTAGTTGTTTATGGTTTTCAGACTCCGCCAGTGATTGTCAGACTAGCTGTATACCTTTTGAAATCGTGAGCACCTGGTGCATTACGAGTTAAACTCCTAAGAATCCAATTCTACCATCAGAAGTTTTCAGTCCTTTCTATTAGATCATAGCTAAGAAAAATTGTTTGGAGACATTGGAACATGGTTCAGAGCAATGATTATGTGGCAAGATTGCATCTGGGCTGTCCATCTGTTAAATTCTTCACCAGTATAGATTGTTGATATCAGTGGATGCGATCGTAGCATATAGATCTCTTTTTTTTGTCAAACAATACACATTGTCACACATATTTTGCCATTTAGATTTAACACACCTCACAGTTTCATCAGAATTCGATGCTTCCTATTTCTTCTTCTTTCTGAATTGGATTGCATTATGCTTTACCTTTTCTCCCTTGAACTTACTAGCCATGTACGTAACATTTCAATCTCAGGTTTGCCGTTTGTCCACTACTCCCTCCGTTCCAAAATAGATGACTCAACTTTATACTAACTTTAGTACAAAGTTGAGTCATCTATTTTGGAACGGAGGGAGTAGAAGTGTTCCTTTTCTCCTAATCGACTTCAAGCTCATATACCATACTGAAACCCGTCTATGTTGTCGTAACAGTGAGCCATATTGACCTTTTGACCTTGTGTTGGCATACGAAAGTATATGATCATTACTACACTTCTGATTGATGTTTCATGAGTAGTAGCGTTTTTTTTATCTGTGCTGGCAGGGTACTGGTATATCAAACTTGATGTCAAGGTTGGATAGCACAAGTGTTGCAATACCTTCCATTCAATGATGGTGTTCAACGGCGGAGCTAGGGGGGGACCAGCAGGGGCCACGGCTCCCCCCAACATGCAGGATTTTTTTTAATACCTATGCTTATTTATGTAGAGAACCATGTGATCTGCTATATGCCTCTCTCCAAAAGTGCATTTTGACAAAATAGAGTGCTAGTATTGTGCACAGAAGATCCCACTGAAAGTGCCTTGCTTTGTTGACTTTTGTTCTCACTCCCAGCCACACACACGAGCCATCCCATTCTTTTCTTTCTCATTCCTGAAGCGTCTCGCTGTCTCTCCTTCTCTGTTCTTCCAAGACCAAGGCGGAAAGAGGAGGAAATTCCTCAAGAACCGCTCCTTAATTCTCTCTTTCTGCGTTTGGAGCACATCAGGAAGCACTCATCCAGGTAAAAGGTCACAGATCTGTCACTTTGTTCTTCTTATTTGTATTATCTATTTGTGGATCTGGGTTTTTATTAGAACCGTGATTAATCTCTGTAGGATACTCATGGCTAAAAATAAAATGAAGACTATGGATTCTTTCTATAAGAAGAAAATTAGACTTGATGAGGCATTGGTTTCAGATGTTGCTTGTCCTAATTTGGAAGAAGCAGAGGGAGGGGGAGGGGGAGAGGAGGAGGAAGAAGAAAAAGAAGATGATGGAGGGGAGGAGGAGCAACCTGTTGAGGAGGAGGAGGAGGAGGAAGAAGAAGAGGCTCCACTTAGAATTAATAGGGTCAATGATGGTAGTGGTGTTCTGGTAGTGGAAAGAGACCCAGGGCTGCGTTGCCAACTTTGGGATCTTCCTGTCAATGACCAAGAGAAAGCAAGAAAAGCGTATGTGAAGTGTGGAGCATATCACTTTAAAAAGGAAATATACCCTCCTACTGGTCCAGAAAGCCACCCACGCAGGTTTCAATATCATTGGTTTAAGGCATTTCCTTGGTTAGAATACTCACCTACAGAAAATGCAGTCTTTTGCTTTCCATGTTTTCTGTTTTCTAAGAAGCCACTTGGGAAAGTTGGATCAGATGTGTTCACTATGAAAGGGTTCAAGAATTGGAGAAAGGTTAACAACGGAAAGAATTGTGCTTTCTTAACTCATATGGGAAATAGTTGTAACTCTGCTCACAACTATGCGGCCAAATGTTATGACAATTTGAAGAATCAACAATGCCATATTGAACAGCTAATGGAGAGACAAACAACAGAAGGTATAAGAGCAAACAGGCTGAGGCTTAGGGCAACAATTGATACATTGCGGTGGCTAGCATTTCAAGCTTGCCCTTTCCGAGGACATGATGAAAGTGTGGGCTCAAAGAATCAAGGTAATTTTCTTGAAATGGTAAAACTGATAGCTTCTTATGATGAGGAGGTTGGTGCTGTTGTACTAGGCAATGCTCCAGGAAATGCAAAGTATACTTCACCAACAATTCAAAAAGAAATCATGCATATTATGGCTTGTGATGTGCAAAGTTCAATCCGCAATGAAATTGGCGATGCCAAGTTTTGCCTGCTTATTGATGAATCAAGAGATGAATCTAAAAGAGAGCAAATGGCCATTGTTCTCCGTTTTGTTGATAAACAAGGTTTCAATCGAGAACGTTTTTTTTGATCGTGTTCATGTTAAAGATACATCTTCAGCAACTTTAAAAGAAGAAATAGATTTTGTTTTGTCCCAACATGATTTGGATGTTCAAAATATTCGGGGACAAGGATATGATGGTGCTAGCAACATGCGTGGAGAGTGGAACGGTCTACAAGCCAAGTTTATGGAAGAGTGTCCATACGCATACTATGTTCATTGTTTTGCTCATCGATTGTAATTAGCTCTTGTTGGTGCATCTAAAGAAGTAACCGAAGTCCATAATTTTTTTGATCATCTTGCTCTTGTTGTCAATACTATTGTGTCTTCTAGCAAGAGAAATGATGAGCTGCATGCTAATCAAGTGGCTGCAATGGAGCATCTCATTGAGCTCAGTGAGCTTGAAACAGGAAGTGGAGCAAACCAGGCCAGAACTTTGCGGCGGCCTTGTGACACTAGATGGAGTTCTCACTATGGTTTGGTTTGTAGCCTCTTGAAGCTTTACGGTCCTACATTTTTGGTACTAAAAAATATTGCTACTACTAGTGGGTCAGGTTCTTCACCTTCTGCACGAGCTAAGGCTGCTGGTGCTGTTAAGTTGATGATGTCATTTGACTTCGTATTTATTCTGCATGTCATGAAAGAGTTGATGGGAATAACAGATATGTTATGCAAGAAACTACAGCAGAAATCCCAAGATATTTTGAATGCCATGGATGATGTTTCCACTACAAAGAAATTGGTACAGCAACTAAGAGATGATGGCTGGGCTAAGTTGATTAGTGATGTGAATTTGTTTTGCCAGAAACATGGAATTACTGCTCCAAATATGACTGACAACTATGTTGATTTCATTCGGTCTCCTGCAGATGATCTCAGTACGGCCGAGCATCACTATCGGTATGATATTTTTACAGTTGCAGTTGACCAACAACTACATGAACTAAACTGCAGGTTCAGCGAACAAGCAACAGAGATTCTCATCCTCTGCAATTCTTTGAATCCCAAAGACTCATTTAGTTCATTGAACATTGATGATGTATGTTCTCTCGCCTCAAAATACTACCCCGCTGACTTTTCAGAACAGGAAAGAAACAATTTGAGATGTCAACTACAACATTATGAGCTTGATGTACAAATCCAAGGTTTCAGAATCTGTCAAGTGTAGGAGATCTTTGTCAACAACTTGCAAAAACAGGAAAATCAGTGGATTATTATTTGATTGACAGGTCATACAATATTTCCGCTCTTGTATTATTTGCTTTAACCATTACATCAAGTGTTAATTGATTTTATTTGCAGGTTAATTCGACTTGTTCTCACTTTGCCTGTCTCAACCGCAACAACAGAACGTGCATTTTCGGCAATGAAAGTTGTTAAAACACGACTCCGAAATAAAATGGAAGACATGTTTCTAAGAGATTGCTTGTTGATCTACATCGAGAAAGAGATTGCATTAGGATTCTCAACTGATGCAATTATTGATGAATTCAATACAACGGACCGTCGCGTGGACTTCGAGTGATAACTGTTAGTTCATCAACGTCTAATTGTACATTTTGCTTCCAACCTATTGATGTATAGAGATATGCCTATGTTATGAACACTTGGTTGGTTATATACTTACATATTTTGCTATCTCAGTATGAATTTCTATATATTCTTATAAATTCCGTACACCTTATTAAATTTTGGAGTTGTGGTCAATGTTCGGCCCCCCTTGTGTGTATTTCCTGGCTCCGCCGTTGATGGTGTTCCTGTTTCCTACTTGTCCATTTGTACATGTCACAAACTTACTCATCAGTGTGGAAATTTTAGCCGAAATTTGACTTCCAATTGTTGGACCAGAACTTAAACCCTGTACCGATCTGAGTTCGGACTTCGGGGTGGGTGGGCACTGGGTATGATGTTCCAGCTAGAGGGAGGCGAGTCGCCGCCACTTTCCCGGGAGCTGTTGCTCCCAAGTAGACCGTAGCACCAGTAGAGCAGCATGCAGGGCTGAGACTTGAACAAGCCTTGGAAGCTGATAGAGCTCATCACATTCTATTGCTATAGTAGTGAATAAACTTCAATAAAACGTAGCGTCTCTGACGTAGGTCTTGTAACCGAGCTGATTAATTCATTACGAGGTCAAACCTGTGCCGAAAGAATTCCATCTTCCAGCTAGGTGTGTGGTTGATCAGGTCCATCAATTGTTGCGCCTCCAGGTCAAATTCTTTGACATCTCGCCGTTGGTAACTGAATACTCGTATTTCAGGCGCTGTGAAAGCATGCATGCATGATGTCTGAATTCCTCGGACAGCGTGAACTTTTGAATTCAACTTTTGTGTTCTTTGTTTATTCAAAACATGTAGTCCCCGGCTAACCATGCAGAGGCCTGAAACCTTTGTTTTCTTAATTTACAATTTTATTAAAATTGGTTATGCTAGGCACATTATTCATGGCATTGGCAGGGATATATTTCTAGAAAATATGACTCGCAAGTATACAATCTACCGCAAATTCAAGCGGTATGAAGCTCCTAGTCATAGGGAATTCGTGAACAAACTGAATGATTATAAATAATAATAATAATAGAATTATTCCTAGTAGTAAATGTAATACTCCCCAGATTGTTTTTGCTATGGCCACCGCATGTTGACTTTTCTCGGTCACGTTCAACTATGGAATGGTCAAGCTAGCATGCTTGTTAGACCCGTCCTGAGTTAGAAGCCCTTCCGCAGATGATGTGTTGACATGCAAGCTAGTCCACCTAGATATGATACCCTTGTTTATTACTTCCTCCGCTCCAAATTACTCATCGCAAAAATGGATATATTTAGAACTAAAATACATTTAGATACATCCATACTCACGACAAGTAATTTGAAACGGAGGGAGTACGTACTAGAATTTCAAATACTACGCACCAGCTTAGCACCGCGTTGTGTGATTACTATGGTTGATATTAGTGCTTGCTTGATTAAATATTTGTTTCGTTGCCCGCTGCAAAATTTTGTAGTATGCACTTCTTAAACTATTTTTACTAGTGAATCTTTGACTAATAAAAAATAGTGTTAATAGGATATTATGGGGACATGTAACGAGAAATCACTGCAATTCGAATTCGACTGGACACGCTTCTTTGCATATAAAGATATTCATTTCAAGTCGCACTTAATAATTTTCTTTTTTTAATATACTTATCACAAGTGGAAAAGAGATAATTACATACTGTATTTTGCATGACCCTGGGCGTTGATACCCTCGTACAAACCCACACATCCATAATACAGATTACTACCGAATGTGGATCACCTCGCTTTGGTCCCTTGACCTAGCATGCAACGGCGGAGCCAGGAAATACACACAAGGGGAGCCGAACATTGACCACAACTCCAAAATTTAATAAGGTGTACGGAATTTATAAGAATATATAGAAATTCATACTGAGATAGCAAAATATGTAAGTATATAACCAACCAAGTGTTCATAACATAGGCATATCTCTATACATCAATCGGTTGGAAGTAAAATGTACAATTAGACGTTGATGAACTAACAGTTATCACTCGAAGTCCACGCGACGGTCCGTTGTATTGAATTCATCAATAATTGCATCAGTTGAGAATCCTAATGCAATCTCTTTCTCGATGTAGATCAACAAGCAATCTCTTAGAAACATGTCTTCCATTTTATTTCGGAGTCTTGTTTTAACAACTTTCATTGCCGAAAATGCACGTTCTATTGTTGCGGTTGAGACAGGCAAAGTGAGAACAAGTCGAATTAACCTGCAAATAAAATCAATTAACACTTGATGTAATGGTTAAAGAAAATAATACAAGAGCGGAAATATTGTATGACCTGTCAATCAAATAATAATCCACTGATTTTCCTGTTTTTGCAAGTTGTTGACAAAGATCTCCTACACTTGACAGATTCTGAAACCTTGGATTTGTAGGTACATCAAGCTCATAATGTTGTAGTTGACATCTCAAATTGTTTCTTTCCTGTTCTGAAAAGTCAGCGGGGTAGTATTTTGAGGCGAGAGAACATACATCATCAATGTTCAATGAACTAAATGAGTCTTTGGGATTCAAAGAATTGCAGAGGATGAGAATCTCTGTTGCTTGTTCGCTGAACCTGCAGTTTAGTTCATGTAGTTGTTGGTCAACTGCAACTGTAAAAATATCATACCGATAGTGATGCTCGGCCGTACTAAGATCATCTGCAGGAGACCGAATGAAATCAACATAGTTGTCAGTCATATTTGGAGCAGTAATTCCATGTTTCTGGCAAAACAAATTCACATCACTAATCAACTTAGCCCAGCCATCATCTCCTAGCTGCTGTACCAATTTCTTTGTAGTGGAAACATCATCCATGGCATTCAAAATATCTTGGGATTTCTGCTGTAGTTTCTTCCATAACATATCTATTATTCCCATCAACTCTTTCATGACATGCAGAATAAATACGAAGTCAAATGACATCATCAACTTAACAGCACCAGCAGCCTTAGCTCGTGCAGAAGGTGAAGAACCTGACCCACTAGTAGTAGCAATATTTTTTAGTACCAAAAATATAGGACCGTAAAGCTTCAAGAGGCTACAAACCGAACCATAGTGAGAACTCCATCTAGTGTCACAAGGCCGCCGCAAAGTTCTGGCCTGGTTTGCTCCACTTCCTGTTTCAAGCTCACTGAGCTCAATGAGATGCTCCATTGCAGCCACTTGATTAGCATGCAACTCATCATTTCTCTTGCTAGAAGACACAATAGTATTGACAACAAGAGCAAGATGATCAAAAAAATTATGGACTTCGGTTACTTCTTTAGATGCACCAACAAGAGCTAATTACAATCGATGAGCAAAACAATGAACATAGTATGCGTACGGACACTCTTCCATAAACTTGGCTTGTAGACCGTTCCACTCTCCACGCATGTTGCTAGCACCATCATATCCTTGTCCCCGAATATTTTGAATATCCAAATCATGTTGGGACAAAACAAAATCTATTTCTTCTTTTAAAGTTGCTGAAGATGTATCTTTAACATGAACAAGATCAAAAAAACGTTCTCGATTGAAACCTTGTTTATCAACAAAATGGAGAACAATGGCCATTTGCTCTTTTTTAGATTCATCTCTTGATTCATCAATAAGCAGGCAAAACTTGGCATCGCCAATTTCATTGCGGATTGAACTTTGCACATCACAAGCCATAATATGCATGATTTCTTTTTGAATTGTTGGTGAAGTATACTTTGCATTTCCTGGAGCATTGCCTAGTACAACAGCACCAACCTCCTCATCATAAGAAGCTATCAGTTTTACCATTTCAAGAAAATTACCTTGATTCTTTGAGCCCACACTTTCATCATGTCCTTGGAAAGGGCAAGCTTGAAATGCTAGCCACCGCAATGTATCAATTGTTGCCCTAAGCCTCAGCCTGTTTGCTCTTATACCTTCTGTTGTTTGTCTCTCCATTAGTTGTTCAATATGGCATTGTTGATTCTTCAAATTGTCATAACATTTGGCCGCATAGTTGTGAGCAGAGTTACAACTATTTCCCATATGAGTTAAGAAAGCACAATTCTTTCCGTTGTTAACCTTTCTCCAATTCTTGAACCCTTTCACAGTGAACACATCTGATCCAACTTTCCCAAGTGGCTTCTTAGAAAACAGAAAACATGGAAAGCAAAAGGCTGCATTTTCTGTAGGTGAGTATTCTAACCAAGGAAATGCCTTAAACCAATGATATTGAAACCTGCGTGGGTGGCTTTCTGGACCAGTAGGAGGGTATATTTCCTTTTTAAAGTGATATGCTCCACACTTCACATACACTTTTCTTGCTTTCTCTTGGTCATTGACAGGAAGATCCCAAAGTTGGCAACGCAGCCTTGGGTCTCTTTCCACTACCAGAACACCACTACCATCATTGACCCTATTAATTCTAAGTGGAGCCTCTTCTTCTTCCTCCTCCTCCTCCTCAACAGGTTGCTCCTCCTCCCCTCCATCATCTTCTTTTTCTTCTTCCTCCTCCTCTCCCCCTCCCCCTCCCTCTGCTTCTTCCAAATCAGGACAAGCAACATCTGAAACCAATGCCTCATCAAGTCTAATTTTCTTCTTATAGAAAGAATCCATAGTCTTCATTTTATTTTTAGCCATGAGTATCCTACAGAGATTAATCATGGTTCTAATAAAAACCCAGATCCACAACTAGATAATACAAATAAGAAGAACAAAGTGACAGATCTGTGACCTTTTACCTGGATGAGTGCTTCCTGATGTGCTCCAAACGCAGAAAGAGAGAATTAAGGAGCGGTTCTTGAGGAATTTCCTCCTCTTTCCGCCTTGGTCTTGGAAGAACAGAGAAGGAGAGACAGCGAGACGCTTCAGGAATGAGAAAGAAAAGAATGGGATGGCTCGTGTGTGTGGCTGGGAGTGAGAACAAAAGTCAACAAAGCAAGGCACTTTCAGTGGGATCTTCTGTGCACAATACTAGCACTCTATTTTGTCAAAATGCACTTTTGGAGAGAGGCATACAGCAGATCACATGGTTCTCTACATAAATAAGCATAGGTATTAAAAAAAATCCTGCATGTTGGGGGGAGCCGTGGCCCCTGCTGGTCCCCCCTAGCTCCGCCGTTGCTAGCATGTAGGTAAGCCATTTTGTTTCTCTCCTTCCAAATATTCCAAATCATCGTGCAACAATCTTCCACTCATGGTTACGAAAAAAAATAGTATGAAGAACTTTATACACTTTGGTTAGTGGTCACAGACCTACATCAGAGACTACTTTACTGCAAATTCATATACTAAATAAAACTAACTAAATTTGAACAGCTTCCAGGGCTCCATCATTTAAGGGAAGCCCTAAAATAATTACACTTGAAAGAATGAAGGAACCAATGAACGAAGAATCAACCAAACCAGACGAACAAGAGACGACCTCTATCCACGCATGTACGTGCGTCACGCACATGCATGCTGATTGACTACCCGAGCTCCGCCGGCGGCTTAGCGGCCGCCGTTGCATGGCCCGCCGGGGGGATGGCTGGGGTTGTTGGTGCAGCCGTTGGGTGTTCCCGCTCCCGGAGAGCCGCTGGGCAGGACCTGCATGATAAGCGCCCCGGCGGCGCCAACGCCGCCGTGCATCCAATCGCGGTCTCCCTCGAGCAGCCTCGCTGCGACGACCACGTTGCAACACTGGACCAGCAGCAGGGCTACCACCACCGCCCTCGCCATCGTCGCCGACGATCCCATAGTAATCTTCCTGGTTTTACTTTTGAGTCTCCGAGTCAGAGTACACCTACAGCACGTACGGAGCAAATGTTGCAGATGATGGGCTGGCTGAGCTACGTGAGTACGATGGATGAATGGCTGGCTTGAAGCGGTTGTTGGAGGAGAGATCGATGGTTGATTCCTTTTATAGCTAGGTTGATGCATGCGCTCAGAGAGTAACCGGTCGTCCGAGGAAAAAGAGTTTTCCTGTAACGAATGGGAAACGACGGACCAGGTCTATTCTACGGATTTGATTGTACGATCGTAGATCCAGCGTCAAGGATGGACACGCGCGCACCACGTTACGCGCTTCTCAACCAAGTCTATTTCCTACAGTATAGTTAAGGTTGAACAAAGTGTTGATCAAGAATTCAAGATTGATCGCAGGCCGTGCTAAACACCCCCATCTTTTTTCTTAAGCTCTTTTAATAACATGGCACACGAGGTAAGGAGGAAATTTAAGAGAAATGTTTGACAACGGCACACCGGCCGAAACTCCTGCCGGTCCCGCACGAGCCATGCGATTGAGGCCTATCGCATGCCTCGCACACCTCCTTGCCTCTTTTTTCTTTCTTTTCCTGCCTTTTTCTTCTTCTTCTCTCTCTCTCTCTCTCTCTCTCTCTCTCAGCCGCATCGACGCTCCTTGGCTTCCTCCTTCAGGCCCCGCCCGCGGCTAGCCCCAATCCCGCATAGGTCCATACCTCCAACCTCAGCCCCCACACCCACTTCTTCCGCTGCCCCTAGCTACAGGTTTCTCCTGCCCCGGCGAGCCGGAGTTGGAAGCCGCCATGGATATGCCATTCGCGAGTTGCTGCCCATAGTTTCCTCTGCTGGAACCGTCCACCGGAGATGATACAACCACGGCAGCGCAACCCCCTCCCCCACCGCTGCAATCATGTTCTCCCAAACGAACTTTGGAAGCATCTTGCCCCTCCACCGATGTTGCAACCGACTATCAAAAAAGCTACAACCGTTCGATTCAAAAGCTTCAACCAGCGGTATATAAAGCTTCAACTGGACACCATGCATTGAAAAAAGCTACAACTGTTCATACGAAAGTTTCAACCATAGTTTGAAAAAACTTCAATGGACCCCCGTACAACTGAAAAAAACTTCAATAGTTCATGTGAAAGCTTCAAACCATATTTGAAAAAGCTTCAAACGGCGGAATAGAGAAGTTTCATTGGACCACTATGAAAGAAAAAATCTACAACCGTCTTGGAAAGCTTCAACCGTCGAATTGAAAAGCTTCAACCAGTTTAATAGAAAGCTTCAACCGGCTTTACAGAAAGCTTCAACCCGTGAGTACACAATGAAAAAGTTGCAATCGTTGACATGAAAAGCTTCAACCGTATTTTTGAAAAGCTTCAACCCAGCAACAATGGCACATCACCATTGATGCAATGGCTTCACGACGGAGTTACAGCGGTGAAGAAACTCCAGGGACCGACGGTGAACTACTTGAAGGCTTCGCCGGGGAGGCGGCCGTCGACGAAGAACGGCGTTGCTACAAGCTGGATGGGGCGGCACTCCTTCCTTGGAACAGCGACCTTCGTCGGTAGGAGCTGCTTGCGGCGGAGCCGACGAGAGGCATGGCGAACTGGGGGTTGCTGCAACCGGAGGCGAGCCACACTGGGAACAGGCGACGCTGACGGCGACGGGGGCGCGCAAACAGAGAGCCTTGCCTTTTACTTGGAGGCATTGAACAGGAGGAAGAAGAAAGATTGGGTTGAGATGCAGATCTGACGGACCCAATACACTGCATCGGGCGGCTGGGGCATGACCGGCCGAAACTTTCGGCCGACGCGCCAGTGCCTAGCGGTCGCCGGAATTTAAAGGTACTTTGGCCTATCTAAACATGGCAGCTTGACAAATATGGAAATAGTTGTAATATACTTTCTCCGTTCCAAAATAAGTGTCTCAACTCTAGTACAACTTTATACTAAAGTTATCAACTTTATACTAAAGTTATCACAAAGTTGAGACACTTATTTTGGGACCGAGGAAGTATTTGACATTCTTTTTCTAATTGATACCTCTATGCTAAGGAGCTCAGTCTCTGCGCTCCATGACGGACGCTCCTGCGGAGGTGAATTCTCAAAAGGTGTCAATCCCGCTTTGGTAATCTCCTTCGGAAGGTCCGGGGCATAGAACCAACCATGCTGCCATGACATTGTCAACCGTGGCATCGGGATATGGAAGTACCCCGCGCCTGTGCAGGGCCGGATGATGGCTCCGCCGCAGTCCAGGACTTCACCGTTCTCCTTGTGCAGTTTCACATCGAAGAAGTGGCGCCACAACTCAAAGTCCGGCAGGATCCCCGACAAGCACTCGCATAACATGAGGAAGCAGGCGAGGTGCGGAACCCCGCTGGGTGTGATATATTGAAATTGGCAGCCGTAAAAGTGGAGGAGCACCCAGAGAAAACTATGTAGGGGAAGAGAGAAGCCATGACAAAGTAATGAGGTGCGCACATCCCTGTTCCAGTTATCCGGGTTCGACACATCGTCCACCAGCATCGTGGGCTGCCACAGTAGAATGCTCCTATGCGGCAAGAACCCATCCGTAACCAGATCTGCCAGGTCATGATGGGTAGTCATGGAGATTGACCAACTCCCAGCACTCCCGCCGGCGGCTGGCGCTCCAGCAGACAAATCAGTGCGGGAGTTTGCGACATTCCTTATTGGAGAGCTCGGTCGCCCCCGTGGGTGGTGACCGCACTGATCCACTCGATTCCTCCATCACTATGGTCTTTGGATCCCAAGTTTCCGCCATTAACAATGGGGGAAAGGGGCGCGCAAGAGACCGAGGAGGAAGATGCAGTGTAATTTTGCGAAATACCCCTCTACAATTTATAAGGACGCGTTTGGAATTTCAAGCGATGATGCAGGCTAGGCCTGGAGCGGGCAGACGCATGGAGTAGAGCGTAAAGGAAAAAACACTTATCATCGGCTGGCGAGGTTTCTGTGCCAGTGGTGGGCTCCGCAAAGAGCACGAGTCGTGAAACCGTGAAAACATGAGCCATGAAGACGCGAGCCATGAAACCGTAAAGGTACAGGTCACGAAGCTATAGAGAATGCACACTTGGCAAAGCCAAAGATCCCCGAAGTCGGAGCCAGAAGCTAGACTGCTCCTATTGCTGATACAAAAGAAGCCCACCTGGGTTTCATTCCTGAACGCAAAACTCCAAACTACAGAAATGCTCGGAGGCCACTGATGGTGCAATATGCCGGGGGTGGCCCATAGTCCAGCAGGAAGCCCGGTAATTGGCCAGCCTCTGGGCCGAGGGGCCCTGGTGGCAACATGGCTCCAGGAGGCAATCCAGGGGCCCAGCTCGGAGCAAGAGCTTCATCTTGGCGTGCAAGCCAAGAATCCCTCAGTTCAGAATGCGTCAAGGAAGACCTAACACTTGTTATTACACATAGGGTGAAGAGAAAACTACTCAAAAAATTGAAGGACCTACTGCAACTTTGTGCCAGGTAGCTTTCCTTTCTTCTTTTGCCTCTGTAAATATCTTCCCCCGCATGTATATTCCATCTCTAACCCTTGTACACAATTTACCTCAAATATATAACCACAGTATGACCCTTTCGTATTGTTTGTCGGTCATAAAATAATCTTGGTTTGTATATATGCATGCCATTGGTCTAGTTATTGCCCCTTTTGTGAAGGGCACCCTTTCTATGCTCACTCATAATTTTTGTTTTAGCCACACAACCAAACTAAAACAGTTGAAACATATAATAGTTTTGTGTAACATTGAAGTCGATTGCGCATTTTTTTTGATAAGTATTCATTTTCAGTCATATGAATAGAATATCAAAGTCACCTATACAACATGGTTACATGACCTACGTCAGAGACTGCTTTAACTCAAATTTCGCAAAAGATAACTAAAAATTGAACTGCTCCAGGGCTCCATTTCGGAAGCTCTCTAATTACAATTAAAGAAAGAATGAATCAATGGATTTCCAAAAAAGAATGGATGAATCACTGAACACGAACTCTATGTACACATGTGCAGCAGGTACTAGATCCTAGTTCACTAATGGAGCTCTGCCGGCCGGCGGCTAACTTAGCCGTGGCATTTCCCACCGGCGGGGTGTTTGGGGTTGTTGGTGCAGCCGTTGGGTGCTCCCGCTCCCGGAGAGCCGCCGGGCAGGATGTGCATGATAAGCGCCCCAGCGGCGCCAACGCCGCCCTGCAGCCAGGCGCCGTCCCCCTCCAGCAGCCTCGCCGCCAGAACCACGTCACAGAATTGCATCAGCAGCAAGGCCACCACCACCGTCCTCGCCATCGTCGCCGACGACGCCATGCAAATCTTCCGAGTCTCCGAGTACGTACGGTTGGACGGATTGGTTGAGCGAGTGTTTCAGACGGGCCGAAATCTAGGTACGTCGGATGGAGTGATGGATGAAATGACGAGCTTGAAGTGGTTGTTGGAGGAGGGACGGGACGGCGGGTTCCTTTTATAGGTTTGCTGCGTGCATGCGCCACAGGGTTGAAGGAGAAAAGTAGAACAAACTGATGGAGACCTGGTCTATATTCTTCAGATTGCACTACTAGTCGTATTTTTTAGGCTTAATTTTCTCCGGTCCAGCCAGCGTGTATGTCGGACACGCGCCATGCAACGCTACGCGGTTCTCAACCCGGTCCTTCGTCTTCTGAGGTTGAACACTTGAACACAGTAGGTACGTACGTAGTGTTCAAATTAGGCTACGTATACATGCTCACATGGACGAGCAGGTCGCCAGGTACCCATCTTGTACAGTATTATTGTACCATGTTGGTTCTGCTAATTCACTCATTTGCGTTTCAACAAAATCACTAGAAAACATATGAGTATTTTGTTCTCTTGGGGAGCCTGTTGACGATTTTTTGGGTCATGTACATAGTACTCCTTATTCGTATATCTTCTCCTATCTTCATTTAGATATGAAATTATCCATCTTTGAAATAGCTATTAAGATTGTTGATCCTTTTTCTCCTTATCGTCTTGGACAAAAAATTGGACGGGAAAGGGCCGGGGTAGGTGTTAAAACACATAATTTGCTGGCAACATTACTTTTTTCCCGGGGAACTGGAAACATTACTTAACAAAAACCGCAGTCTAATAAATATACATTTACAGAAAAAATAAGTGTACATTATCAATCACACGCGGGCATCCACCAATTGATCTTAAATCATTTTTCTTTCCACGAGGACATCACAGAATCCTATATTGCAGTATGATCAATTTCAGAAAAAGAGTGAAATTTCAGTTTTACCCCTCCCCCCACCCCTATTTTGGTCTCTTTTACAAAAATTAGGCCATTTAATATATTTTCAGCAGGATAGGCTGTTTAGTGAAAATTATGCCACATTTTACCTTTTTTGCTGTCGGTCGGTATATATGCATGCATGAGGTCCCGTTGTCGGACCACGCGATTGGACCAGTCATGCATATGTGTATGCTGTTTTCTTTTATCCCCGCGATTTTTTTTGCTTTTTTCTTTTATATGCTCTCCTTGGTAGAGCACACATATGTTTGACCTTTTTTTTTTGAACACATATGTTTGACCTTTGTTTGCTTGCTTGGTCGCGGTTGACCGGTCTTTGGTCTAAATCAATACCCTGCGTGCTAGCTTCTGTGCGTGCTACTCGTACACGTCGTACACTCGTACTGCACTTGTTGTTCCCTAAAACACGCTCATTTTAAATACAGTCCTCCTATACATATGTCACATCATAGTACTACAAACATTTGTGGTTTGCCATGGACCTCACCAATCAGTCCCACTTGCCAGTTGAGCATATTAGTCCACTGCATATGTGGCCTTTTAACTCACTTCTCTAATCGCCTGCACTGTCGAGAAACTATGTGTGATGATGACATCGCACGCGGTAAGAAAAATAAACCGTGTGCGATGCATCACATAAGATTCAAAGTGAAGGATGTGATGTACACAATCTATTTAAAAGAATCATGGGCTATGCCTTTGCTACGGTTATTTAGAAACAAATGTGCGTGATGTTTGTACTGTCACATAATCACAATAATCACATATGAATTGAAAATCCTCCCTCCCTCCCCTAAAAAAAATTAAAAATCCTAACTGTGTGCACACGTGATTGCTGCCCATCATCTCCCGGTTGCCCGCTGAGCACACCTCACCTTCGCCATGCGTCACTACCACACGATGCAGTTGGCACATTCTTAGGCGCCCCCTCCCTCTCACCTTCTATGCCCCATGGATCGGCCGAGAGCCCGCGATGTCGCTGACCCCATGGGAGGGATGCTCCCGCTAGTTAAACCCAGAGGTGGAGAAGGCGTCGGGATTGGCATCGTTCATGCCAAGCCACCTATGCAAAGTTCATCGCCGATATTTTGCCTTCGACCACCGCGTGCCTTCCTTCTCCACCGCTCCCTTCAATGAGCCCTTGCCTGCGCAACCGAGGACATGTCGAACGACTCTACCATGGAGGACACCGACATCATCATGCCACAAGTGTGGAAAAGGAGTGACGGGAACTTGAGGCATCCCTAGATAAGCCCCCTCCCCCCCCCCCCCCCCCCCCCCCCGCCAAGGCCCACGCCACCTAGCCTACGTACTTAGTGTTTATTAGGGAACGACTATGTGTAAGGCGCCTAAAATTTCTTTTGAGCCTAAGTTGATTTTCTTCTAGTTGCTGGATTTAAAGAGACCTTTTACGGTACATCTAACTATTTTGGTCCGTTCATTTTTGTGATTCAACGGTGGAGATAGGGCAATACTACATCCTACTATGGGTAGTATATTCAGGCGAAAAGGACACTTTGGGCATTTTTCTATTATTATAGATAGATTCCCGCAGCCAGTTTTCCCTTGGTTAGTCCATGCATGAGACAGCTATCGCCGGAGCTGACATTAAGTTGCGCTCCATGGTCGCGGACCCGGCCAACTTGAAAACCGCGGCGCCGCCGGCGCTCGCTTGAAGACCCTGCAGATGACCTACCCGTCCTCCCAGACCGATGATTAGTCGTCGGAACTGACACTTGCGTTGCTGAAGAAGCGGGGGATGGTGGGGGTACGGGGATGGAGATGAACGTGAGGCTCCGCAGGGTGTATGGTCTAGGAATACGCTGCTCTCCTATGGCCGTGCTGTCAAGCCAATGTCCACTAGGTACTGATTAGATCCGAATGACCAGACAACATTACATCAGCGGCGTTGTGAGGACGATTGGTTAATGTCTCGTAGTGCATTTTTGCATGGCATGCTTCCGGCAGAAAAGTTTCTTCATTAATGGAGACGCTGAGCAGGAGCAGCGGTCATGGCGTAGTCCTCTTCGTCGACCTTCCGCCTCGGCGGCGGTGCAACAGGAGGCGAGGGGCGTGCTGCGGCGCTGATACATGCACCGTGCAATTTTTGTTTTCCTACTCGATTGATCCCTATCAACTATCCACATGCATGTAATGGTGATCGATTAAGTACGGAGGCAGGGAACTGACTCGATCGTGGCCTTGTAGACACAAATCTACCGATGGGGAAATTACGAAGCTGTCCTTGACAAAATTATAAGCCGATATATATCAATCATTGGATCTAACTTAATACTACACCTTCAATTTGATAGTATGATGCACCGTAAAATATCCCGATTTAAATCCAATTGTTAGGCACCCCTCTTCTTTTTCCATATCTTCCTGCACCCTAAACCACCTACATGCACAAGCCAACCCGCTTGAAACCGCCACCCACGACAGGTGGCACTGTCTCTCGCTGCCTCGGCGCCACAGAGTCCCCGAGCTGCCCCATCCATCGTGTTGTTGTCGTCCGAAAAGTCCTCCAAGGTCTGCTAGTCTCCATTGCCTAAGACTACACAATGCCCTGCACCCGGACCTATCAAGCCCCGTCTCACCTCCATCTAAAATGTCGTGGGCAACCGCGTTGTCTCCGGCTTCAGCTTGTTTCTCACGAGGCCTTGCCGGATATGGTGTGGCTTCTTCTTCTTCTTCTTCTTCTTCTTCTTCTTCTTCTTCTTCTTCTTCTTCTTCTTCTTCTTCTTGCAAACTTCATTAATCAAGGAGATTCATTACAATCATCTTGGCACAGCTTGACAATCTCGCCTGGTCCAAGCTAGAGCCATACAACCGTACAAGTGGAAGGTCCCCCTTGGCAAGGGTGTGATGTGAGGCGCATGCTTGTTATCATTGCGGACGTGCCATATGCTCCCTAACATCATCAAGATAGGGAGCCATTCATCATCAATGCATTGTCTGAAGAGCCGCATAAATCATTCTAGTCAAGATAGGGAGTATTCTTGATGTCCTCCAACCTAGGCATGCACCAATGCTCCCCTGTCACGCGCCACAGGCCCTGAGCCATCGGGCATCTACAAAATGCATGAAAATGTTCTCGCGTTCCACCACAAAGCCTACAAATATCACATTTCATAATATTTCTCCTAGCTTTATTCTCTAGGGGGATGTTGTAGCTAGCTGCGTCTCCCTGGCTCAACATTGGAGCTCCGCACGTGCGCCTTCCCTTCTTCTCTCCCAAAGACCAAAGTCGACTTACTCAAATTATGTCTTCAGGCAATTTATCAATAGCAAACACGTTTTTATAAATATTCACATCTGCGTCGTAATGAATATAATAATGTGTCAAAGTACTTGGTTACAGAACGTCAGGACCTACGTGCGAGACTGCTTTTATGGCAAATCCCTGTACTAAAACTAACTAAACCTGAACAACTCCAGGGCTAAAAAATTTCCACGGGCGCCATGTCTCTCCCTTTAAATAATAATAATAATAATAATAATAATAATAATAATAAAGCACGGATTGAGTCTTCGGGTTCACCATCGCGCATGTTTTTCAAAAAGCTTCATATGGTATTAAATAATTAACCCGCAGTCCAGTAAATAAGTGAAAAAAAACGTTTCGTAATTTTGCCCCATCCGTGGACGCATTTGACAAGAAAAACAATCCCAAATAGAGCGAATGCGCGTTCCAGCCCTACCTGGATCCGTCGCTTCCGCACCGCCGGCCCGCATCCGCCGCCGCGCCGTCCTCCCCGCACCCCCACCTGCCTCCTCTCCTCCGCGCCCTCCTTCTCGCGCCGACCGAGTCCTCCGCGCGCGGTTCGCCAACGGCGAGGCCCGGGTCGCCGCGCTCCGGGCCCGCACCGGCCGGCTCGAGCGCGCGCCGCCGACCACGACGGGTTGTTCAACATGCTCCTAGCCGCCACGGGCAACACCTAGGAGGAGGAGGAGTACGCGCGGGATGCAGGGCAATGTTAGAATCAACGCGCGTCTAATCCGGCCAGTGTTACGGCAACACGAACGCGGAGGCTTTCGCCGCGGCCGCCGTGCTCTATGCCCCGCCCCTGCTCGCCGATTATCAAGTTGAATCCACACCATTCCCACATATAAAGTCCCTTGATCTGGTCAGGGCGTGCTCCGGGCGTCAATCTCGGCGCAGGCGGGGCCGAGGCTCGGGCTGGGCTAGCCGGGGGTCGGGATGGTGTGCCTCAATCTGGTTGCGGCATGCTTGGGACCTCAATCTCGGTGCGAGAGGGGGCTCATGCCTACCTCGATTCCCTGCCACCTGACGGCAATGTTGCTCCTCCGTGCAGAAGCTGAGCTTCTCCGTTCGCTGACCCAATTCCTCTTTGCAACCCGGGTGCTCCGCAACTGCCCCAACATGTGCTCCTGCGCCACATATTCTATCTACCTGGGCAGGCTGCTTACTCTCTCACGGACGTAGCGCCGCGGCCATGGATGCGTGCTGATTGACTGTGTTTTTACTCTTGAGTTGTTGCCACTTCCACCCAATGTTCAGAGCTGCAACATTGTTCTGTTTAGGCATCGCTTCAGTCTTTGCTCCCCGTGGACTGTCCTTGTCTCTTGTTTAGGCGTAATGTTCAGTCGGATCTTATGGCTGATGTATGCAGATGTGGTGGCTTAGTTTCTTGGAGATGGAAGTCTCGTGGTATGCCAGATTCAACAAATGTCAAGATCCAGGAGCCATGGACCAGGGCCGTGTCCTCACACTCCAGTTCGATGAAGCTGTGGAGCTCATGCGGCGGTGGTCATGCAATCGGCGTACGTGCTGCGCATCTGAAGAACATCGGGGGAGCATACTGCGCCTACATGGATCCATCACTTCTGAGTCGAGGTTCTCTGTCCCCATCCCGTGGCTCCAAAATTCGGTAGCCTGCTGCTCAGTTTGCGTGTTCTAGATGTTTTTCCAACATAAGTCGAGACATTACATAGTGCTAATGCTTCCAGCTGGAGCCAAACTATGTACTTTTTCTTTGAGGTAACCTGAAGTTCTTACTGATTTAACCAATCTGTAGTCAAACGGGACTTATGAGCACACTGGAAATTTCAACAAGTTCTGGCATGATATCAGTAACATTGATGTGTGCAGTTACACATTAACCTGATGATCTTCTATGGCTTTCAAGGGATGTCCAAAACTTCTTCCTGGAGAGTGTGCTGTGTGCAAGAATTCTGACAAAGCTGGTGACTGTATTTAGCATGGGAAGTATCACTTCAGTCACCGAGTTGAACTCCAAGTTGAAAGCGGGCCTGGATTGCAAACTGCTAAGAATGGTTCCCTTGTGTGTATTAGACGATTAATTAGTGATTCTGATTTAGTATAAATAATAATATAATTTAATTGGTCACTTCTTAACTTTTTTGTGCTATATTGAACAAAAAGTTGAAGTTTGACAGGTTTGTGTCAATTTTCAGGATGACGGCTGCGGACGTCTGGTCGGTAGTAGCCATGTTGGCTACCTACACCGATTGTAGCCATGTAGGAGATGCTGGTCAATAGTTGCCATGGGAGTTAAGGACATCAGAATCAAATAACAAAGTTTAACCCGTAGCAACGCACGAGCATTTGTGCTAGTAACTACAATTGAAGAAAGAAAGAATCAATGAATACGAACTCTATCTACGCATGTGCAGCATGTACATGTATCAGATGCTAATCGACTAGTGGAGCTCTGCCGGCGGCTTATTAGCCGTTGCATTTCCCGCCGGGAGGGTGGTTGGGGTTGTTGGTGCAGCCGTTGGATGCCCCCGCTCCCGGAGAGCCGCCGGGCAGGACCTGCATGATAAGCGCCCCGGCGGCGCCAATGTCGCCGTGCAGCCAACCGCCGTCTCCCTCGAGCAGCCTCGCCGCGATGACCACGTTACAGAACTGCACCAGCAATACGGCCACCACCACCGCCCTCGCCATCGTCGCCGACGACCCCATATACTTCTTCTTAGTTGAACTCGTAGTACGGATGGGCGGATTCGTTGAGAGAATGTTGCAGACAGGTTGAGCTCTACGTGCGTCCGTTGGAGGAACGGCGAATGGACGACTTGCTTGAAGAGTTGAAGTGTTGAAGAGTGGTTGATGGAGGAGAGACAGGATGGTGAGTTCCTTTTATAGGTTGCTGGGTGCGCGCCTGGTTGAAAGAGAAAAGTCACAAACTGATGGAGACGGAGATGAGACCTGGTCTATTCTTCAGAGTTGCAGCACTGGTCGTATTTTTAGGCTTGGTTTTCACCGGTTCACCCATCGTGTAAGTCGGAAACGCGCCATGCATGCTACGCGGTTCTCGGCCCGGTCCATCTCCTTATAAGTTTGAACACTTCGTACTGTTGAACATCGAGCATGAAGAGGAGATCAAATAGGCCACTAGATCGACCTATAGTGCTGCAGTTCAGCTCATCAATCAAGTCAGGGACAAGCAGGTACCGAGCTTGTACGGTATTGTACCATTGGTTGGGCTAATTCGTTCTCAGTCGTTTTGGTCTTAGTCACACGATTCAACATTATTTTTTGGTGGGTTTAACATTCAAGCTCACGTTGGTTCCACCCGAATTGTAATTAGGTGTGCCGGCTGCAACGGTCTATTCACACGCGTGCCCTCGTCAGTTGGATATGTAAACTCCCCATTGATTGATATAGGAAAAAGTTCATTTTAAACCTTGAATTTGTAGAGGTCGGGCGAAACAAACCCTCAAATCAAAATCCCGGTCGATTGCACCCTGAACTCTGCAATCCCGGTCTAAATCAAACCTTCGGGTCATTTTCCAAACAGGGATTGCTGATGTGGCAAAGAGTGACTGGGATTGGGGAGGAAACGCCCACAGGTGGGCCGGCCCAGTTCGCGGCAGCCCGTGCTGCGTGTTGTTGCTTCAGTTTTTTCGTTTGTTATTTGTTTTTTTTCGGTTTTTCTTTCCTGGTTCTTTTTCTTTTCCTTTTTATTTTTATTTTTTTATATTTATATTTATAATCTTTTCCTTTTTCCTTTTTTATGATTTATTTTTTAATTTTTACTGTTTCTTTTTCCCTATAGTGTTACAAAATGTTCATTGTATATTTAGGAATGTTCACGGTATATTACAAAAAAGTTCATCATGCATTATAAAATGTTCATTGTATATTAAAAATTGCTCAATGAATATAAATTGTACCCTATGTTTTTAAAATTTGTTCAGTGTATATTACACAAATTTTTAATGTGTATTCGAAAATTGTTCAACGTATATTACAAATGTTCAATGCATATTCGCAAATTGTTCAACATGTATATTCATAGTTTTCCCAAAATGTTCATTGTGCATTAAGAAAATGTTCAATGGATATTAAAAAATCCAGGCGCATGAAATTTTTTCGCTTGAAAATTGTTTCAATGAATATAAATTGTACCCTATGTTTTTAAAATTTGTTCAGTGTATATTACACAATTTTTTAATGTGTATTCGAAAATTGTTCAACGTATATTACAAATGTTCAATGCATATTCGCAAATTGTTCAACACGTATATTCATAGTTTTCCCAAAATGTTCATTGTGCATTAAGAAAATGTTCAATGGATATTAAAAAATCCAGGCGCATGAAATTTTTTCGCTTGAAAATTGTTTCACGAGTAAAGCTCAAACTCGCGATCTGCCGCTAGTGCATACATCTTCCAAACCAACAGACCTGACGTCTTCTAGTCTTAAATTAGGGGCGCCTGACTTTAAGAAGTAACTTACATCACCTGATAAGCAAAACTACTATGTACAACGGCAGATCCGTTTCTTTTTTCAAACTTTTCAAAATTTCTTGGGAAAAACGAATGGTTTTCCTTAAAAAAATGTTAATAACGTTTGAAAATCGTGAACAAATTTAGAGATTTATCAAACTTTTAAAAACATCAACATTTATTGAAAACATGAACAAAATTTTTGAAATTTCAAATGATGAACACTTTTAAATATACACTGCACATTTTGTGATATATGTTGAACAGTTTCTAAATACACACTGAACATTTTTTATATATGCTGAACAAATATTTAAATACACATTGAATATTTTTGTGATATACACTGAACAAGTTTAAATATGCATTGAACATTCTTGTGAATATATGTCAAACAACTTTAAAATACACAATGAACATTTTCTTAAAGATGTTGAACATTTTCTTAAATATACGCTGAACATAAATATGCAATGAACTGGTAATAATACACGAAAAAGAAACAAAAATAAAAAATAGGAAAAAGAAAAGAAAAGAAATAGAAACAGAAAAAAGAAATGAAAGAAACAGGAAAAAGAAGAAAAATCATCGCGACCGTGGGATGCCCAAATGAGGCGTCGGGTGTGCAGGCTTCAGCGAAGCCACGTCCTTTTGACGCCTGCGGGCGTCAAATAGGATCTGCCCCGGTATGCGCCCTTTGGAATTTTTGTGTTTGAACGAAAAAAAACTCTAACGGGCCGGCCCACCAGACGAATCCCAGTTGAAACAATGTCCGGGTTTGATTTAGACCGGGATTGTATAGTTTAGGGTGCAATCGACCGGGATTTCGACTTGAGGGTTCATTTCGTCCAAAC
The DNA here is from genome assembly GCA_034509565.1 of Triticum monococcum. Classification (NCBI taxonomy): domain Eukaryota; kingdom Viridiplantae; phylum Streptophyta; class Magnoliopsida; order Poales; family Poaceae; genus Triticum; species Triticum monococcum. The sequence goes on from CM067844.1 coordinate 598,245,590, forward strand.
TCTACAAATTTAAGGTTTAAAATGGACTTTTTCCATTGATATATGCATGCATGCATGTATGGACCGTGCATGCATGCATGTATGGACCGTGTATGCATGCATGCAGCATGCCCATGCTCTTTACTCCTCACTGGTGCACATATATGTTTGTCCTTTTTTGGCTTGCTTGGTCGCCTGGCCTTTAACTGCACACGTGTCAGATTTCTTAAACTCAAACTTAATAATTTTTATCAAGTTTATAGAAGAAACTAGTAACATCTAACATACCAAATCAATACCATTGGATTTATTATGAAATATAGCTTTCTATATAAACTTGATCAAAGTTTTTGAGAATTGACCCATGAGAAAACCGATACACCCTATCTTATGGGTGGATGGAGTACAATTCTCCTATATATCACCTGGCCAACTAGTCCCACACTACGGGGAAAATGTTATGTGCCGAATGTCGAGCAGTTTGCCGAGTGTATTTCATCAGGCACTCGGCAAACAAGCCCTTTCCCGATCGAGTATATTGGGGACAACACTCGGCAAACATGTGCTTTGCCGAGTGTTACATTAGCAAACAAAAACACCCAATGTATCAGGGACTTTGCCGAGTGTTTTCCATAAGACACTTGAAGACTCAACAAAATAAAATGCATGTGTTCATTTTGATTTTCATGAGCAGACTTTGGAATTTTGAATTTTATTTTTTGGAAGAGTTACCAATATATATAAGTATCTAAATATAGATTTTGCTTGAAATTATAGTTCATTTTTATATACATGTGATACGTCTCAAACGTCTTCATAAATTTTTATTATTTCACCTTATATTTATATCAGTTTAGCATGTTTTGCACTAATTTTATTAATTTTTGGAATAACCTATTAATCCGGTGTCCGTAGTTGTTGTTTTTGCTTGTTTTTGGACTTTGAGTCGGGAAAAAACTTAGTCTATAATTGAGAAGATTTGCAATGCGGTTTTGCTCAGAGGCGCCACAATGGCCTCACTCTTATTGAGATTAATTTTCAATCTGGATGTGGCCTCAAAACAGAGAAGAATAAATTTGAGTTTCGCGAGTTGGAAGTCGTTCTTCTCGATAACGATAATCGTATAATCAGCGTACTGAAGGTGACTAGAGGGAAGGATATGAAACAACACCTTGGAGCTGGCCAGCCGAAAATGCACGGTTAAGCATATAAGAGAGAGCATCGGCGAAAAAATTGATCAGGAAAGGGGACATATAGTCTCGAGGCCACAACCCTTCCTAAAGAAAGGGCCAACAACCCCGTTAATGAAGATAGCGGTGTAGCCATCCTAGACAAACTGCATAATACGATGGACATACCCCTCACTAAAGCCTCGAGCCACAAGAATCTGTCTAACAAAGGACCAACAAACGCAGTCATAGGCTCGACTATGTTTAAGGCACTTGACTTTTAAGTGTAATCAATTATGCTCCAGCCGTTGGATCCCAACGGATGAGCAATCTTCTTCCTCCTCATCCTCCAGATCCTTCACCATCCTAAATAGCTCACCTACATTGACTATACCATGTGCAACCTCCACTCACGACCGGCGGATGCTGCCCCGTGCCACCTTGCCACCCCAGCCTCCCCGATTCGTCCTCTTCAATGTATTGCTGCTGCCCCGACCATCCCTCTAAGCCCCAAACATGTAGGGCGCCCGCGACCTCACCTTGCCCCAGAGACGCCGCAGCCAGCTGCGTCGTTACTGGCTCCGGCTCATCCTGATGAGGCCTAGCCATGGACGCCATGGCCCATGGCCGGCTACGTCGCCCGCTCGGCATAGGAGTTCCACACGCGCATTCCCTTCTTCTCACCGGAAACTGACTTACTCAAATGATGTTTTCGGGCAGCTTACCTATAGCAAACATGTTTCTATAAATATCTACGTTGTGCCATACCCAACTGATGAGTAGAATATATCAAAATCTTTATATACAACTTGGCTGCATGAGGTAACTAAAATCTGAACAACTCGAGGGCTCCAAAATATGCTCAGAAGCCCTTTAACTACCATTAAAGAAATAATGAATCAATGACTCTATCTACGCATGTGCACCATGTACATGTATTCCTCCGTGCTAATTGACTAGTCGAGCTTTGCCTGCGGCTTGCTAGCCGTGGCATTTGCCACCGGGTGGGTGTTTGGGGTTGTTGGTGCAGCCGTTGGGTGCTCCCGCAGAGCCGCCGCCCCTCGGCAGGACCTGCATGATAAGCGCCCCAGCGGCGCCAACGCCGCCGTGCAGCCAGCCGCCGTCTCGCTCGAGCAGCCTCGCCGCGAGGACCACGTTGCAGCACTGCATCAGCAGCACGGCCATCACCACCGCCCTCGCCATCGTCGCCCACGACGCCACATACATCTTCTTAGTTGATCGAATTGGACGTGGTGATCGAATTGCGCACTTCTGGTGGATGAGTGACTAGCTTGAAGTGGTTGCTGGAGGAGAGACAGGATGGCGGGTTCCTTTTATAGGTTCCTGCGTGCGCCGTTTGAAAGAGAAAAGGTGGAACAGACAGACGGAGACCTGGTCTGTTCTTCAGATTGCAGCAGTAGTTGTATCTTTTGCGCTTAATTTTCTCTGGTCCAACCAGCGTGTAGCTCGGGCGTGCGCCATGCATATGTTACGCGGTTCTCAGCCCGGTCCATCTCCTTGAGTTTGTTTGAAAACTAGGTACTCCTGTTCAACACCGACCACGAGGCGTCAAGAGATCAATTAGACTAGCCACAGTGGGAGTAACTTCAGCAGTAACATCAAATCCAACTCAGCAAATTTGCTTATGTGGCAATGAGTTAATGAGGAGAGAGGTAGTTATAGTAACTTAGCTAGTTACTGTAACATCACATGTCCCAATGCAATATGAGTCTATAACCTAATAAATGAATATTTGCATGTTACCACCCTTAAGTTACTACTCCCTCCGGTCCTTTTTACTCTGCACATTGGTTTTGCCGAAAGTCAAACTTTGCTAAGTTTGACCAAATTTACATTAAAAAAATTTAGCATCTATAATATCTAATAAATATAATATGAAAATATATTCTAAGATGAATCTAAAGATATTGGTGTTGTTGTGTGAATGTTTATAATTTTTTATATAAACTTGGCCAAAGTTGAATGAGATTGACTTCAGACAAACCTAATATGCAGAATAAAAAGGACCGGAGGGAGTACCTACTATGAAGATAATAACATAGTCTAGGGATATGTGTATGTTACTAGTCTATGTTACTATCCATTGTGGCTAGTCTTAGGCCACTAGACCTATGTAGTGCTGCAGTTCGTGATCATTAGTCAATTGATGGACAAGCAGGTACCGAGCTTGTACGGCATTGTACCATTTGTTGTGCTACCAAATTCTCGGTTTTCTTGGTCAAACCATTTGTCCATTCAACATTTTTGGATGTGTTTATCATTTTCACTTTTGGTCCATCCGAATCGTACGTAGATGTACCGGGTCTATTCACGCGTGCCCGGCCGCTGGGATATGTGACGAACTCTCAATTGGTATATATGCATGCGGTCCATTTTTTTTAGGAATGTAGGGTTTAATCATGCTAGTACAATGACCATCAGAAATGATAGAGATTATATCCAAATCTATAAATCATCTAGTGACGATTACAGACATGAAGCGAGCACAATACATGTGATCCCGTGGTTGGACCAATCTAACGAACCATGCATTCATGTGTATACTCTTACTCCTAGACTAGTGCACGCGTATATTCGACCTTTTTACCTTGCTTGATCGCCGGACGGGACCAATGTGTCGAAAGTCCTTCGCGTCCAGCCAGCTTCCATGCGAAAATTGGAGCTTTGGAAGCTAATAGAGCCGACCACGTTCTAGTGATATACTCTCTCTGTTCACAAAAATATAATTTGAATATTTTAATATAGACTATATACAGAATGAAATAAATAAACAAACACACTGAAACATGTGTACATATATCTGATTTATAAAAAAGTTAGAACATCTTATATTTATAAAGGGAAGGGAGTACTATAGTAGTGCATATTAGAAGTTCAGAACGTGGTGTCCCTGACGTCGGTCTTGTAACCGAACTGATTAATAATTAATTAACAGGTCAACGTGTGGAGAAAGATCTCCACAGCATGCGGAGGAATTTCTTTCCATTTCAGTTCGTTGATCAGGTCCACTTGTTGCACTTCGATCCGTACCTGCTGAATGTTGTTCAAGGTCATCTCTTTGACAGCTCGTCGTTGGTAGCACGCTGGAGGGCAACTGAACATCTTTATCTTCAGTCGCTGTGAAAGCATGATGTCTGAATTCCTCGGACACTGTGAAAAAGTCTAGTTCAACGGGAACGACATGAACTTTTCTATTCAACATTTATGTTCTTTTATTCAAAACATGTACGCAGTCAAGTCCTTTTAGCTCTTCAGATTAAAAAAAAGGCTATTTAGCTCTAAATAGTACTCTACCTACATGGCTACACCCACGTAGCGGCGTTAGCTTGGACACATTTGTTTATGAAAAAAGACAAGTTATTCATGACTTTGTCATGAGACACATTTCTAACAGATATTATCATAATATCCTACTGGCTTTTCGAGATTAATACGTCGGAACACTTTGATAATCTACCGCAAATCTGAGCGCTACGAAGCCCCAGTCATGGGAAGATATTGAATAAACTGAGTGATTATACATAATTAAGGATCTCAATACAAATCGTTGGTGTCAAAAATCTGTAGGATGAGGTGGGAGCACGGGAAGGGAGCAGGTAAGCCGGATGCCGCCCTCCAGTACGTCACATCCCAATCGAATGCATGGCAATTAATTGCCGTAGCATGAAAAAAATTGACAGATTTTTATATTACATGGCAATTTTCACTTTAGAGCATGAAAATTCCTATACATAAGCGCATCTCCAGCAGCATGAAAAAGCGTGACTTGGGGGCGAACCGGCGATATTTTCGCCGTGAGGGCGATCGGGTTCTCAGCCACCGCAGATGCCTTTTTTTAACATTTTGAAAATGATATTCGGTCAAAATTCGGCAAAACAGGAGCATATCACTAGTAGAAAAACGGCCTATAGTCCCGGTTCGTAAGGGCCTTTAGTCCCGGTTCAGGGACTAAAGTGTCGGTACTAATGCCCCGACCCTTTAGTCCCGGTTCAATCCAGAACCGGGACTGATGGGCCTCCACGTGGGCAGTGCGCAGAATCCAGAACCAAGGTAACAATTGATCCAACGGCATAATGATACCAAGCCTCGGTATGAATGGCATATTTTCTAATCTTTCTAATCTTCAAGCGCATTGCATCCATCTTGATCTTGTGATCATTGACGACATCCGCAACATGCAACTCCAATATCATCTTCTCCTCCTCAATTTTTTTTATTTTTTCCTTCAACAAATTGTTTTCTTCTTCAACTAAATTTAACCTCTCGACAATAGGGTCGGTTGGCATTTTCGATTCACATACATCCTAGATAAATAAAATCTATGTCACGTTGGTCGGCATAATTTTCATAAACAATAAATGAACCAATAGTTATAAAGATAATATACATACCATATCCGAATCATAGACAGGACGAGGGCCGACGGGGGCGGATACCAAAACCATCGCACTATATAAGATGCAATAATAAATGTAAGAAAATGATACAAGTATCTATCTAAACATACAAGTAAGAATATTTTTCTTTTCAGAAAGAAGATAAGAACAAGAGGCTCACCACGGTGGTCTCGGTGATGAGATCGGCGCGGGTGATCGACGGCGGTGAAGACGGGGACGGGGCGTGACGGGCCGCTAAATCTAGACAAATCTCGAGGAAAATGGAGCTTGGAGGTCGAGCTTCGAGAGGAGAAAGTTTAAGTAGTGTGGCTCGGGCATTCCATCGAACACCTCATGTGCATAGGAGTTGAGCTAGAGCACCACAAAGCCCTCTCCCCCTCGGCCAGAAAAAACAGAGCACTGTGCTCTGCTCTTGCGTGAGGGGGTATATATAGGCACCTCATTGGTCCCGGTTGGTGACATGAGCCGGGACAAGGGGAGTCTTTGGTCCCGGTTCAAGCCACCAACCGGGACCAATGGTGATGGGCCAGGAGCGAGGCCCATTGGTTCCGGTTCATCCCACCAACCGGGACCAAAAGGTCCAGATGAACCGGGACCAATGGCCCACGTGGCCCGGCCGGCCCCCTGGGTTCATAAACCGGGACTAATGCCCACATTGGTCCTGGTTCTAGACTGAACCGGGACTAATGGGCTGACCCGGCCTGGACCAAAGGCCTGTTTTCTACTAGTGTATATTCAGCAAACACGCCATAAATTCGTCAAACATGACATGTATTTAGGCGTTCGGCAGTTTTTTACATAGAAAACATAAATTTAACTAAAGAAAAACAAAAGGGCCGCACCTAAAGGCCAAAGAACTCGCTAAACGCGGGGTCGTCGTCCTTCTCCTTCTTCACGCTGCCGTCCCTGCTGGACCCCTGGTCGGGGTCGCCCTGGCGGACTGGTTTGGCCAGCGGCGGCGCGTCGTTGTCGCTGTCCTCAACCACGATGACGCCGTCCTCCTCGCGCTCACGGTGGTGCGCGACGATCTCCTCCATGGCACAGCGCTGGCGCTCCATCTCCAGCCGCGCCCAATCTTCCCGTGCCCACTTCATGGCTGCCTCGTCGTCGAGCGCGTCATCGAGCTCGCTCTTCGCGGCGTCGGCGGCGAGAGAAGGAGGGCTGCAGGCGGCGTGATTCCACCGGCGAGGGAGGACAGTTTTTATAGCGGCCGGGAGGCAGCAACGCGTGTGTACGCATGGCGAGAGGGGGCGCGCCGCCGCACCACGCCGCCCGTGAGGAATCAATGGAAGGCTGACCGGTGGCAACCTTAGCATTGATTCCCTGCGGGAAACCAAGGCGATGAGGACGACGAGGCTCGAGGGTCGCTGACTCGGCGGGCCCGCCATTCTTTCGCGGCCTCCCTACTCCATCTTGTAGGTGGACTAGCTTGGATGTTAACACATCATCTGCAAAAAGAGTAACTCCAACGGGTCTCACAAGCATGCCTACTAGTTTGACCTTTCATAGTTTTTTTGCGGACATCGACCTTTCATAGTTGGACTTGAACAAGAACAGAAATGTCACATGTGACAGCGGTTGGAACAGCAAAATCAAATCCGGGGTCTACAAGTAACTAAGTAACTAGCTTCATTGCATCTTTATGAAATATTATTACTAGGCATTGGTCATCACCTTTAATTATCAGAAATGTGAAAAAATCTAACGCAAGAGTTTTTACGAAAAAAATCTGACAATCAGATTTGCCATGCGAAGACAGATAGAATTGTCATGCTTAGAGAATCTCCAGCCGCGTCCCCAACAGGCTCCCCCAGGCCCCTTTTTAGCGGCGACGCCCAAAAAACGACTCAGTCAACGGCCCAGTCGCGCCCCCAGAAACCCATTTTTATCGGTTATTCGAAATCTCCCAGCCTATAAGATGGAGTAGGGAGGCCAAGGCTTTCCTTGGCTGCGCGTTATTGGTGAGGATCCCATCCCACCAAGATCTCACCATGTCGTAGCTCATTCAAGGGGTGGTATTGACATCCAGGTGCAGCCTGTTGGGGAACGTTGCAGAAAACAAAAAATTTCCTACGGTTTCACCAAGATCCATCTATGAGTTCATCTAGCAACGAGTGATCGGATGCATCTACATACCTTTGTAGATCGCGAGCGGAAGCGTTCAAAGAACGGGGATGAGGTAGTCGTACACGACGTGATCCAAATCACCGATGACCAAGCGTCGAACGGACGGCACCTCCGCGTTCAACACACGTACGGAGCGGATGACATCTCCTCCTTCTTGATCCAGCAAGGGGAGAGGAGAGGTTGAGGAAGATGGCTCCAGCAACAGCACGACGGTGTGGTGGTGATGGGCTGCAGTACTCTGTCACGGCTTCGCCAAGCACTATGGAGGAGGAGGAGGTGTTAGAGAGGGAGAAGGAGGCAACCAAAGGCGTGGTTCAAGAGGCCCTCCTTCCCTCACTATATATAGGGGGGCCAAGGGGGGGCGCCGTCCCTAGGAGATCCAATTTCCTAGGGGGGCGGCGGCCAAGGGAGGATTCCCTTCCCCCAAGGCACCTAGGGGTGCCTTCCCCTTGTGGGACTCTTCCCCTTTTGAAACCCTAGGCGCATGGGCCTCTTGGGGCTGGTGCCCTTGGCCCATGTAGGCCAAGGCGCACCCCCTACAGCCCATGTGGCCCCCGGGGCAGGTGGCCCCACCTGGTGGACCCCCCGGGACCCTTTCGGTGGTCCTGGTACAATACCGATGACCCCGAAACTTGTCCCGATGGCCGAAACAGCACTTGCTATATATAATTCTTTACCTCCGGACCATTCCGGAACTCCTCGTGACGTCCGGGATCTCATCCGGGACTCCGAACAACATTCGGGTTACTGCATATACATATCCTTACAACCCTAGCGTCACCGAACCTTAAGTGTGTAGACCCTACGGGTTCGGGAGACATGCAGACATGACCGAGACGACTCTCCAGTCAATAACCAACAGCGGGATCTGGATACCCATGTTGGCTCCCACATACTCGACGATGATCTCATCAGATGAACCATGATGTCGAGGATTCAAGCAACCCCGTATACAATTCCCTTTGTCAATCGGTATGTTACTTGCCCGAGATTCGATCGTCGGTATCCCAATACCTCGTTCAATCTCGTTACCGGCAAGTCACTTTACTCGTACCGTAATGCATGATCCCGTGACCAGACACTTGGTCACTTTGAGCTCATTATGATGATGCATTACCGAGTGGGCCCAGTGATACCTCTCTGTCATACGGAGTGACAAATCCCAGTCTTGATCCGTGTCAACCCAACAGATACTTTCGGAGATACCCGTAGTCTACCTTTATGGTCACCCAGTTACGTTATGACGTTTGGTATACCCAAAGCACTCCTACGGTATCCGGAAGTTACACGATCTCATGGTCTAAGGAAAAGATACTTGACATTGGAAAAACTCTAGCAAACAAACTATACGATCTTTATGCTATGTTTAGGATTGGGTCTTGTCCATCACATCATTCTCCTAATGATGTGATCTCGTTATCAATGACATCCAATGTCCATAGTCAGGAAACCATGACTATCTGTCGATCAACGAGCTAGTCAACTAGAGGCTTACTAGGGACATGTTGGTGTCTGTTATTCACACATGTATTACGATTTCCGGATAATACAATTATAGCATGAATAAAGACAATTATCATGAACAAGGAAATATAATAATAATAATGCTTTTATTATTGCCTCTAGGGCATATTTCCAACAGTCTCCCACTTGCACTAGAGTCAATAATCTAGTTACATTGTGATGAATCGAAAACCCATGGAATTCTGGTGTTGATCATGTTTTGCTCTAGGGAGAGGTTTAGTCAATGGATCTACTACATTCAGGTCCATATGTACTTTACAAATATCTATGTCTCCATCTTGAACATTTTCACGAATGGAGTTGAAGCGACGCTTGATGTGCCTTGTCTTCTTGTGAAACCTGGGCTCCTTGGCAAGTGCAATAGCTCCAGTGTTGTCATAGAAGAGTTTGATTGGCCCGACGCATTGGGTATGACTCCGAGGTCGGTGATGAACTCCTTCACCCAAATTGCTTCATGTGCTGCCTCCAAGGCTGTCATGTACTCTGCTTCATATGTGGATCCCGCCACGACGCTCTGCTTGCAACTGCACCAGCTTACTGCCCCGCCATTCAAAATATACACGTATCCGGTTTGTGACTTAGAGTCATCCAGATCTGTGTCGAAGCTAGCGTCGACGTAACCCTTTACGACGAGCTCTTCGTCACCTCCATAAACGAGAAATATTTCCTTAGTCCTTTTCAGGTACTTCAGGATATTCTTGACCGCTGTCCAGTGTTCCTTGCCGGGATTGCTTTGGTACCTTCCTACCAAACTTACGGCAAGGTTTACATGAGGTCTGGTACACAGCATGGCATACATAATAGAACCTATGGCTGAGGGATAGGGGATGACACTCATCTCTTCTATATCTTCTGCCGTGGTCGGACATTGAGCTGAGCTCAATTTCATACCTTGTAACACAGGCAAGAACCCCTTCTTAGATTGATCCATATTGAACTTCTTCAATATCTTATCAAGGTATGTGCTTTGTGAAAGACCTATGAGGCGTCTTGATCTATCTCTATAGATCTTGATGCCTAATATATAAGTAGCTTCTCCAAGGTCCTTCATTGAAAAACTCTTATTCAAGTAGGCCTTAATGTTGTCCAAGAGTTTTATATCATTTCCCATCAAAAGTATGTCATCTACATATAATATGAGAAATGCTACAGAGCTCCCACTCACTTTCTTGTAAACGCAGGCTTCTCCATAAGTCTGCGTAAACTCAAACGCTTTGATCATCTCATCAAAGCGAATGTTCCAACTCCAAGATGCTTGCACCAGCCCATAAATCGAGCGTTGGAGCTTGCACACCTTGTCAGCATTCTTAGGATCGACAAAACCTTCCGGCTGCATCATATACAATTCTTCCTTAAGGAAACCATTAAGGAATGCCGTTTTGACATCCATTTGCCATATCTCATAATCGTAGAATGCGGCAATTGCTAACATGATTCGGACGGACTTTAGCTTCGCTACCGGTGAGAAAGTCTCATCATAGTCAACCCCTTGAACTTGTCGATAACCCTTAGCGACAAGCCGAGCTTTATAGATGGTCACATTACCATCCGCGTCTGTCTTCTTCTTAAAGATCCATTTATTTTCTATGGCTCGCCGTTCAACGGGTAAGTCAGTCAAAGTCCATACTTCGTTTTCATACATGGATCCTATCTCGGATTTCATGGCTTCTAGCCATTTGTCGGAATCCGGGCCCGACATTGCTTCTTCATAGTTTGAAGGTTCACCGTTGTCTAACAACATGATTTCCAAGACAGGGTTGCCGTACCACTCTGGTGCGGAACGTGTCCTTGTGGACCTTCGAAGTTTAGTAGGAACTTGATCTGAAGTTTCATGATCATCATCATTAACTTCCTCTCTAGTCGGTGCAGGCACCTCAGGAACATTTTCTTGAGTTGCGCCATTTTCCGGTTCAAGAGGTAATACTTCATCAAGTTCTACTTTCCTCCCACTTACTTCTTTCGAGAGAAACTCCTTCTCTAGAAAGGATCCATTCTTGGAAACAAAGACCTTGCCTTTGGATCTGAGGTAGAAGGTATACCCAATAGTTTCTTTAGGGTATCCTATGAAGACGCATTTTTCCGACTTGGGTTCGAGCTTTTCAGGTTGAAGTTTCTTGACATAAGCATCGCATCCCCAAACTTTTAGAAACGACAGCTTAGGTTTCTTCCCAAACCATAATTCATACGGTGTCGTCTCAACGGATTTCGACGGAGCCCTATTTAAAGTGAATGCGGCAGTCTCTAAAGCATAGCCCCAAAAAGATAGTGGTAAATCGGTAAGAGACATCCACTACTAGAAATTCCCATATTTCCGACGGTGAAATAGAATAGCCGACGGGCCGTCGGTTATTACAATAATAGCCGACGGTAGTGTCAATGGCCGACGGTTATTGTCAACTCACAAGTATTACTACAAATGGTCGACAGTATACTAAATTGCCCGACGGTGGAAACCCAACTCTCGGATATCCAACTTAATGCCCGACGGTTCAATATAATGTTTGACAGTTTTTGCTACACCCATGGGGATTACATGTAATACCCGACGGTGAAATTTAATAGCCGACGGTGAAAACAAAACTCTCACCTATGAGTGGAAATGGCCGACGGTACATGTGTGACTCTCGGTTATTTGAGCCAATACCCGACGGGGGATAGCAATAACTGACGGTAAACTTGCACTCTCGGTGATATGTTTCAATGGACAACGTCAATTAAGATGTGGAACGACCAATGTTACATTTCAGATAATTTCCACATAAGTAAATTTCATCATTAATTGGATGCTTAAAAATTGGTACTAAACAATACAATGTTAGGCCGACAAAAGGATAAAACCTTTATACCATGTTGGCCAAGCTAGAAGAGATCCTTACCAGTTGATGATGAGTGCAAACTTGACTAATATATGGGATATTGCAGAAGGCATTAAAATGAACATATGTGGAATGACTACGCGTCAGTCGACTGAATAGATTTTGTGACCAGTCGATTCTACCTGAACCATTGGATCTTGATCCAACGGATCTGCAGTCATCGCCCACCTCAAACCCGATGCACACTGTTCATCCTCTTCCTCTGGCCGCCCTCCAGCCCAGGCCGAACCGCAAGCCTCCGCTGCCTGCGACCGCGTCACCGCCCCGCCCTCCCCTTGACCTCCTCCCACCACCAGGCTTGTGACCGCCCCCGACCAACCCCCCCATCTAGTTTTCTTCTCTCGCAAAGCCACACAACCGCCCCCACCACCGTCGTCCACCACCGCCCCCACCCAGAACCCTAAGATAGATAATGGGGTGATGACAGCGAGCCCCTTCCTTCTCTCCGGCGAGGCCATTCCTTCTCCTCCACTCAAAATCGACTGACCTAAAACTGAAAAGTCAGCTGACTGAAATGTAGCTAAAGAGGAGAGTATGTTTGGTATCCGTGTACATGTCGAAGAAGATGTACTCGACAAATGCAAAGGTTGTCGCTATGTATAGTATTACATTTTCTAGAGTACATGGATGGAGCCCAGCCCACGCACATGCACGCACCACATCACATTTCGCTAAAAAAAGACAGACACACACCAGGTCATGCTCATGCACGCCGCGGTCTCCATGCTATCAGCGGCTCCTCGCACGCACCAAGTCACCCTCACCCACTATGTCTCCTCGCCTCTGCCGCCTGCCCTATTTTTGTACCCCGCCATCGGCTCCTCTCTAGTCCCTGTCAGCCCTCCCCCCAGCACGCACGCATGACATGGCACTAGAGCAAAACCCCCCGCCAATGTAGCCATCTGCCTCCCCACGATGAGCCACCATGTCCAGGAGCTCCTTCGTCTTCATCTTTACTTCCCCCGCAAAAGGAACCGGTTGGATTCTCCCCGAAGCCATTGCCATCATCCTCCTTCCCCGACTCTAGCCGGTGTCGTTCATCATCGATTATGTCGTCGTCCCTACTTCCCCGGTGAAGGAAATATGCCCTAGAGGCAATAATAAAGTTATTATTTATTTCCTTATATCATGATAAATGTTTATTATTCATGCTAGAATTGTATTAACCGGAAACATAATACATGTGTGAATACATAGACAAACAGAGTGTCACTAGTATGCCTCTACTTGACTAGCTCGTTAATCAAAGATGGTTATGTTTCCTAACCATGGACAAAAGAGTTGTTATTTGATTAACGAGGTCACATCATTAGTTGAATGATCTGATTGACATGACCCATTCCATTAGCTTAGCACCCGATCGTTTAGTATGTTGCTATTGCTTTCTTCATGACTTATACATGTTCCTATAACTATGAGATTATGCAACTCCCGTTTACCGGAGGAACACTTTGGGTACTACCAAGCGTCACAACGTAACTGGGTGATTATAAAGGAGTACTACAGGAGTCTCCAATGGTAGATGTTGGGTTGGCGTATTTCGAGATTAGGGTTTGTCACTCCGATTGTCGGAGAGGTATCTCTGGGCCCTCTCGGTAATGCACATCACATAAGCCTTGCAAGCACTGCAACTAATATGTTAGTTGTGAGATGATGTATTACGGAACGAGTAAAGAGACTTGCCGGTAACGAGATTGAACTAGGTATTGGATACCGACGATCGAATCTCGGGCAAGTAACATACCGATGACAAAGGGAACAATGTATGTTGTTATGCGGTCTGACCGATAAAGATCTTCGTAGAATATGTAGGAGCCAATATGGGCATCCAGGTCCCGCTATTGGTTATTGACCGGAGACGTGTCTCGGTCATGTCTACATTGTTCTCGAACCGTAGGGTCCGCACGCTTAACGTTACGATGACAGTTATTATGAGTTTATGCATTTTGATGTACCGAAGGTTGTTCGGAGTCCCGGATGAGATCACGGACATGACGAGGAGTCTCGAAATGGTCGAGACGTAAAGATTGATATATTGGAAGCCTATGTTTGGACATAGGAAGTGTTCCGGGTGAAATCGGGATTTTACCGGAATACCGGGAGGGTTACCGGAACCCCCCGGGAGACTAATGGGCCTATTGGGCCTTAGTGGAAAAAGAGAAAAGGGGCAGCCCATAGCTGGCCGGCGCCCCCCCCCCTTCCCCAAGTCCTAGTAGGACTAGGAGAAGGGGCCGGCCCCCCCTCTCTCTCCTTTCCCCATGAGAGTCCTAATTGGAATAGGATTGGAGGGGGGAGTCCTACTCCCGGTAGGAGTAGGACTCCCCCTGCGCCTCCCTCTCTCTGGCCGGCCGGCCCCCCCTCCTCCAACCTTTATATACGGGGGCAGGGGACACCCCAAGACACACAAGTTGATCCTTGAGATCGTTCCTTAGCCGTGTGCGGTGCCCCCTGCCACCAAATTCCACCTCGATCATACCGTTGTAGTGCTTAGGCGAAGCCCTGCGTCGGTAGTACATCAAGATCGTCATCACGCCGTCGTGCTGACGGAACTCTTCCTCGACGCTTTGCTGGATCGGAGCCCGAGGATCGTCATCGAGCTGAACGTGTGCTAAGAACTCGGAGGTGCCGGAGTAACGGTGCTTGGATCGGTCGGATCGGGAAGAAGACGTACGACTACTTCCTCTACGTTGTGTGATCGCTTCCGCAGTCGGTCTGCGTTGGTACGTAGACAACACTCTCCCCTCTCGTTGCTATGCATCACCATGATCTTGCGTGTGCGTAGGAAAATTTTCGAAATTACTACGTTCCCCAACAGTGGCATCCGAGCCTAGGTTTTATGGTTTGATGTTATTTGCACGAGTAGAACACAAGTGAGTTGTGGGCGATACAAGTCATACTGCCTACCAGCATGTCATACTTTGGTTCGGCGGTATTGTTGGACGAGACGATCCGGACCAACCTTACGCGTACTCTTACGCGAGACCGGTTCCCTCGACGTGCTTTGCACATAGATGGCTTGCGGAAGACTGTCTCTCCAACTTTAGTTGAACCAAGTGTGACTACGCCCGGTCCTTGAGAAGGTTAAAACGGAGTCTATTTGATGAACTATCGTTGTGGTTTTGATGCGTAGGTGAGATGAGTTCTTACTTAAGCCCGTAGCAGCCACGTAAAACTTGCAACAACAAAGTAGAGGACGTCTAACTTGTTTTTGCAGGGTATGTTGTGATGTGATATGGTCAAGGCATGATGCTGATTTTATTGTATGAGATGATCATGTTTTGTAACCGAGTTATCGGCAACTGGCAGGAGCCATATGGTTGTCGCTTTATTGTATGCAATGCAATCGCGATGTAATGCTTTACTTTATTACTAAACGGTAGTGATAGTCGTGGAAGCATAAGATTGGCGAGACGACAACGATGCTACGATGGAGATCAAGGTGTCGCGCCGGTGACAATGGTGATCATGATGGTGCTTCGGAGATGGAGATCACAAGCACAAGATGATGATGGCCATATCATATCACTTATATTGATTGCATGTGATGTTTATCCTTTTATGCATCTTATCTTGCTTTGATTGACGGTAGCATTATAAGATGATCTCTCACTAAATTATCAAGAAGTGTTCTCCCTGAGTATGCACCGTTGCCAAAGTTCGTCGTGCCCAGACACCACGTGATGATCGGGTGTGATAAGCTCTACGTCCAAATACAACGGGTGCAAAACAGTTGCACACGCAGAATACTCAGGTTATACTTGACGAGCCAAGCATATACAGATATGGCCTCGGAACACGGAGACCGAAAGGTCAATCGTGAATCATATAGTAGATATGATCAACATAACGATGTTCACCATTGAAAACTACTCCATCTCACGTGATGATCGGTTATGGTTTAGTTGATTTGGATCACGTGATCACTTAGAGGATTAGAGGGATGTCTATCTAAGTGGGAGTTCTTAAGTAATATGATTAAATTGATCTTAAATTTATCATGAACTTAGTCCTGGTAGTATTTTGCAAATTATGTTGTAGATCAATAGCTCGCGTTGTTGCTTCCCTGTGTTTATTTTTGATATGTTCCTAGAGAAAATTGTGTTGAAAGATGTTAGTAGCAATGATGCGGATTGGATCCGTGATCTGAGGTTTATCCTCATTGCTGCACAGAAGAATTATGTCCTTGATGCACCGCTAGGTGACAGACCTATTGCAGGAGCATATGCAGACGTTATGAACGTTTGGCTAGCTCAATATGATGACTACTTGATAGTTTAGTGCACCATGCTTAATGGCTTAGAATCGGGACTTCGAAGACGTTTTGAACGTCATGGACCATATGAGATGTTCCAGGAGTTGAAGTTAATATTTCAAGCAAATACCCGAGTTGAGAGATATGAAGTCTCCAACAAGTTCTATAGCTAAAAGATGGAGGAGAATCGCTCAACTAGTGAGCATGTGCTCAGATTGTCTGGGTACTACAATCGCTTGAATCAAGTGGGAGTTAATCTTCCAGATAAGATAGTGATTGACAGAATTCTCTAGTCACCATCACCAAGTTAGTAGAACTTCGTGCTGAACTATAATATGCAAGGGATAACAGAAACAACTCCCAAGCTCTTCGTGATGCTGAAATCAACGAAGGTAGAAATCAAGAAAAACATCAAGTGTTGATGGTTGACAAGACCACTAGTTTCAAGAAAAGGGCAAAGGGAAGAAGGGGAACTTCAAGAAGAACGGCAAGCAAGTTGCTGCTCAAGTGAAGAGGCCCAAGTCTGATCCTAAGCCTGAGACTAAGTGCTTCTACTGCAAAGGGACTGGTCACTGGAAGCGGAACTACCCCAAGTGATTGGCGGATAAGAAGGATGGCAAAGTGAACAAAAGTATATTTGATATACATGTTATTGATGTGTGCTTTACTAGTGTTTATAGCAACCCCTCGGTATTTGATATTGGTTCAGTTGCTAAGAGTAGTAACTCGAAACAGGAGTTGCAGAATAAACAGAGACTAGTTAAGGGTGAAGTGACGATGTGTGTTGGAAGTAGTTCCAAGATTGATATGATCATCATCGCACACTCCCCTATACTTTCGGGATTAGTGTTGAACTTAAATAAGTGTTATTTGGTTTTTGCGTTGAGCATGAATATGATTTGATCATGTTTATTGCAATACGGTTATTCATTAAAGTCAAAGAATAATTGTTGTTCTGTTTACATGAATAAATCCTTCGATGGTCATACACCCAATGAAACAAGTTCGTTGGATCTCGATCGTAGTGATACACATATTCATAATATTGAAACCAAAAGATGCAAAGTTAATAATGATAGTGCAACTTATTTGTGGCACCGCCGTTTAGGTCATATTGGTGTAAAGCGCATGAAGAAACTCCATGCTGATGGGCTTTTGGAATCACTTGATTATGAATCAGTTGATACTTGCGAACCATGCCTCATGGGCAAGATGACTAAGACTCTGTTCTTCAGAACAATGGAGCGAGCAACAGATTTGTTGGAAATCATACATACTGATGTATGTGGTCCGATGAATATTGAGGCTCGCGACAGGTATCATTATTTTCTGATCTTCACAGATGATTTGAGCAGATATGAGTATATCTACTTGATGAAACATAAGTCTGAAACATTTGAAAAGTTCAAAGAATTTCAGAGTGAAGTGAAAAATCATCGTAACAAGAAAATAAAGTTTCTATGATCTGATCATAGAGAAAAGTATTTGAGTTACGAGTTTGGCCTTCAGTTAAAAACAATGTGAAATAGTTTCACTACTCACGCCACCTGGAACACCACAGCATAATGGTGTGTCCGAACGTCATAACCGTACTTTATTGGATATAGTGCAATCTATGATGTCTCTTACCGATTTACCACTATTGTTTTTGGGGTCATGCATTAGAGACAGCTGCATTCACGTTAAAAAAGGGGCACCATCTATATCCGTCGAGACGACGCCTTATGAACTATGGTTTGGCAAGAAACCAAAGTTGTCGTTTCTTGAAGTTTGGGGTTGCGATGCTTATGAGAAAAAGTTTCATCCTGATAAGCTCAAACCTAAATCGGAGAAATATGTCTTCATAGGATACCCAAAGGAGACTGTTGGGTACACTTTCTATCACAGATCCTAAGGCAAGACATTCGTTGCTTATAATGGATCCTTTCTAGAGAAGGAGTTTCTCTTGAAAGAAGTAAGTGGGAGGAAAGTAGAAAACTTGATAAGGTAATTGTACCTTCTACCTTATTGGAAAGTAGTTCATCACAAAAATCTGTTCTTGTGACTACTACACCAATTAGTGAGGAAGCTAATGATGATGATCATGTAACTTCAGATCAAGTTACTACCGAATCTCGTAGGTAAACCAGAGTGAGATCCGCACCAGAGTGGTACGGTAATCCTGTTCTGGAGGTCATGTTACTTAACCATGACGAACCTACGAACTATGAGGAAGCGATGATGAGCCCAGATTCCGCGAAATGGTTTAAGGCCATGAAATCTGAGATATGATCCATGTATGAGAACAAAGTTTGGACTTTGGTTGACTTGCCCGATGATCGGCAAGCAATTGAGAATAAATGGATCTTCAAGAGGAAGACGGACGCTGATAGTAATGTTACTATCTACAAAGCTAGAATTGTCGCAAAAAGGTTTTCGACAAGTTCAAGGTGTTGACTACGATGAGAGCTTCTCACTCGTATCTATGCTTGAGTCTGTCCGAATCATGTTAGTAATTGCCGCATTTTATGAAATCTGGAAAATGGATAAACAAAACTGCATTCCTTAATGGATTTATTAAAGAAGAGTTGTATATGATGCAACATAAGGTTTTGTCAATCCGAAAGGTGCTAACAAAATGTGCAAGCTCCAGCGATCCATCTGTGGACTGGTGCAAGCATCTCGGAGTTGGAATATACGCTTTGATGAGTTGATCAAAGCATATAGTTTTATACAGACTTGCGATGAAGCCTGTATTTACAAGAAAGTGAGTGGGAGCACTACAACATTTCTGATAAGTATATGTGAATGACATATTGTTGATCGGAAATAATGTAGAATTATTCTGTAAAGCATAAAGGAGTGTTTGAAAGGAGTTTTTCAAAGAAAGACTTCGGTGAAGCTGCTTACATATTGAGCTTCAAGATCTATAGAGATAGATCAAGACGCTTGATAAGTTTTTTTCAATGAGTACATACCTTGACAAGATTTTGAAGTAGTTCAAAATAGAGCAGTCAAAGAAAGAGTTCTTGCCTGTATTATAAGGTGTGAAGTTGAGTAAGACTCAAAGCCCAACCACAGCAAAAGATAGAAAGAGAATGAAAGTCATTCCCTATGCCTTGGCTATAGGTTCTATAAAGTATGTCATGCTGTATACCAGATCTATTGTATACCCTGCACTGATTTGGCAAGGGAGTACAATAGTGATCTAGGAGTAGATCACTGGACAGCGGTCAGAATTATCCTTAGTGAAATAAGGATATGTTTCTCGATTATGGACGTGATAAAAAGGTTCGTCGTAAAGGGTTACGCCGATGCAAGTTTTGACACTAATCTAGATGACTCTAAGTCTCGGTCTAGATACATATTGAAAGTGGGAGCAATTAGCTAGAGTAGCTCCATGCAGAGCATTGTTGACATAGAAATTTGCAAAATACATGTGGATCTAAATGTGGCAGACCTGTTGACTAAGATTCTCTCACAAGCAAAACATGATCACACCTTAGTACTCTTTGGGTGTTAATCACATAGCGATGTGAACTAGATTACTGAATCTAGTAAACCCTTTGGGTGTTGGTCACATGGCGATGTGAACTATGGTTGTTAATCACATGATGATGTGAACTATCGATGTTAATCACATGGTGATGTAATCTAGATTATTGACTCTAGTGCAAGTGGGAGACTGAAGGAAATATGCCCTAGAGGCAATAATAAAGTTATTATTTATTTCCTTATATCATGATAAATGTTTATTATTCATGCTAGAATTGTATTAACCGGAAACATAATACATATGTGAATACATAGACAAACAGAGTGTCACTAGTATGCCTCTACTTGACTAGCTCGTTAATCAAAGATGGTTATGTTTCCTAACCATGGACAAAAGAGTTGTTATTTGATTAACGAGGTCACATCATTAGTTGAATGATCTGATTGACATGACCCATTCCATTAGCTTAGCACCCGATCGTTTAGTATGTTGCTATTGCTTTCTTCATGACTTATACATGTTCCTATAACTATGAGATTATGCAACTCCCGTTTACCGGAGGAACACTTTGGGTACTACCAAACGTCACAACGTAACTGGGTGATTATAAAGGAGTACTACAGGAGTCTCCAATGGTAGATGTTGGGTTAGCGTATTTCGAGATTAGGGTTTGTCACTCCGATTGTCGGAGAGGTATCTCTGGGCCCTCTCGGTAATGCACATCACATAAGCCTTGCAAGCACTGCAACTAATATGTTAGTTGTGAGATGATGTATTACGGAACGAGTAAAGAGACTTGCCGGTAATGAGATTGAACTAGGTATTGGATACCGACGATCGAATCTCGGGCAAGTAACATACCGATGACAAAGGGAACAACGTATGTTGTTATGCGGTCTGGCCGATAAAGATCTTCGTAGAATATGTAGGAGCCAATATGGGCATCCAGGTCCCGCTATTGGTTATTGACCGAAGACGTGTCTCGGTCATGTCTACATTGTTCTCGAACCGTAGGGTCCGCACGCTTAACGTTACGATGACAGTTATTATGAGTTTATGCATTTTGATGTACCGAAGGTTGTTCGGAGTCCCGGATGAGATCACGGACATGACGAGGAGTCTCGAAATGGTCGAGACGTAAAGATTGATATATTGGAAGCCTATGTTTGGACATAGGAAGTGTTCCGGGTGAAATCGGGATTTTACCGGAATACCGGGAGGGTTACCGGAACCCCCCGGGAGACTAATGGGCCTATTGGGCCTTAGTGGAAAAAGAGAAAAGGGGCAGCCCATAGCTGGCCGGCGCCCCCCCCCTTCCCCAAGTCCTAGTAGGACTAGGAGAAGGGGCCGCCCCCCCCCCCTCTCTCTCCTTTCCCCATGAGAGTCCTAATTGGAATAGGATTGGAGGGGGGAGTCCTACTCCCGGTAGGAGTAGGACTCCCCCTGCGCCTCTCTCTCTCTGGCCGGCCGGCCCCCCCTCCTCCAACCTTTATATACGGGGGTAGGGGACACCCCAAGACACACAAGTTGATCCTTGAGATCGTTCCTTAGCCGTGTGCGGTGCCCCCTGCCACCAAATTCCACCTCGATCATACCGTTGTAGTGCTTAGGCGAAGCCCTGCGTCGGTAGTACATCAAGATCGTCATCACGCCGTCGTGCTGACGGAACTCTTCCTCGATGCTTTGCTGGATCAGAGCCCGAGGATCGTCATCGAGCTGAACGTGTGCTAAGAACTCGGAGGTGCCGGAGTAACGGTGCTTGGATCGGTCGGATCGGGAAGAAGACGTACGAGTACTTCCTCTACGTTGTGTGATCGCTTCCGCAGTCGGTCTGCGTTGGTACGTAGACAACACTCTCCCCTCTCATTGCTATGCATCACCATGATCTTGCGTGTGCGTAGGAAAATTTTCGAAATTACTACGTTCCCCAACACCCGGTCTCTCCAACCACTCCATGGAGTTCGCCGTGACTCACCCTCTCTTTCCCCTCTCGTGCACCCTCCGATTATTGCCTTGAGTTATCTCTAGCCGCCGTTGTGGTCATCACCTCACCGCCGCCACTACCATGGGCAGTCCTCTTGTTCCGGCCCAGGCTTTACCACTGTCGGTCCAATGCAAGAAATGATCAAAAGAGGACCGTAACACTTCTTGTTCCGGTCCATCGATGGTCCAAACGGCGGCTTGGTCAGGGCCCGGACCGGCCTGGAGTGGCCCGAACCAGCCTAGAGTGGCCCGGACCATGTCCATCCCGAAAATGAGGTGGAAAAAACTAAAATTAGGCATAGGAAATGTTTGTTACACCATGTAGGTCAAAGAGTCCAGCCCTTTGAAAATTGAAAGCCCACAAAAGAAAAGAAAATTGAAATAAAAGGCACTTAAAATCTATTGGTTTTATAGAGAAAATCTTTTTCTAGGAGAGAAGGCACGATCTGATTCCTAGTCCCTCAAAAAATAAAAGAAGGCACGATCTCATCAGTTCGTCTATTTTCTCGTTCCCACCACCCCGTAATTCCCTATTTTCCTCGCCTCCCAAGCCCACAGAACCGCGCCGTCATGCGCACCCGCCGCCGCCCTCAAGCGCACCACGCCGCCATCCCCGCCGTAGCCCTTAAGCAAATTGGTGTCGTTTCCTCGAAGTACGCCCTTCTTCCACCCCTCGTTCTCATTTTTGCTTCCACCCCTGCATATTGCCTCCCTCTTCCATCTCTGTCCCATCTCGGCCGGACCTCACCCACTACTCATCGGTGTCCTTTCCCACTGGTACTCGACGCACTCTTTGGCTAGTTGTCGTCGTCATCTTCGCCTCTCTGCATTCATGTTGGATTTGGGAGTGCAAGGAACTAGTACCTGCTGCCCTGCTGCCTTCTGATCGGAAGGTGTGTGCTTCTTCCTGTGAAATAATTGATTCATTTATGTGATTGGGCTGATGTTCCTTTCTTTGTTTGGGTCTGATGAGCTATGCAATTTGTTGTATTTAGAACAACATTCTGGCTTCTTTTGTACCCTGATGATACTAGATGGGTGTATGTAGGTTGGATGACCTCAAGATCTGCTCCATTTTTTGTTCAATAGGAAATCTTGTACCGCTGTTGGTCAATTGTTTTACTCATGCTCTTTTGAAATGGATACACCGGAAAAAACTGGAATTTTATTAGGGCATCTTCAATGCAGGGCGCTAGCAGGAGGCGCCAGGATAAAATTCCCATTAGATCGGTAGTTACGCCAGATAATCCTGGAGTCTGCTTTGGCATCGGAGGAGTCAGGCGCTTGGTGCTTTTCCTTGCCGCACAAGGTAAAATATTGAACCCAACGGCAGCTGTTTTACGAGTTTGTTAGCGTCCAAGTTAGCTGCTAGCGTTGAACGAGGGAACGCTTACGTGAATATTTAATCTTTTTGTATTTACTTTTTCTCTACAAGCATCTATATAAGGGCCTACCATTGTAAATGCCCTTATGTGTCAATTTTGTACTGTGTGATGTTACGAAGAAAGTATAGAGATGGTGTTCAATTTGATCGTGTCGTTCGCGTAATTTATATTGGTTCCACTGAAAAATATGTCTTTTGCAGAAATAGTTTCATGTGCATGTTGTATGAATCCCTAAATGGGAGGGGAGGGGCAGGAGGTGATACAATCTACCACAGCAGTGGCGCAAGAAGCATGTTATCTAAGTGTCAATATCTGGTAAGATTTCTCACTGGAAATATTTTGTTATAGCTAGTGAGTATTACGAACAAATATGCAACAAGAGTCTCTGATCATTGTGTTAGTTGTACCTAAGTTTAGAAAAGACATTACAACTGATTATAGATTACTCAATGAAAAAGATTTCCTGACAAAGAAACAAATTGGCAATGCAATGAAAACAGAGCATGACTAAAATTGGCAGCCCTGAGCATCTAGATTTATATGCTGAATTCATTTACAACGCTACAGCCTACAGGAAGAAGCCACATGAAAGGTAAGCTGGGAAGAGATAACGAAGAATTTAATTAGCACTAGAGAGCAGTCTTGTGATTAAGACCATGAGGACAACAACTCCATAGTCACAATTGTGCTAGGGAGGGGAGTCTAGCTCTAGCAGGAGAAAACGAATGGGTGCGTTAGGAGAATAATCCTTTGGTTGGCATTGAGCTTGTCTTGCGAGTAGTTTCTGCTCTTGCAATTTAATTTTAGTGTACAATAATGAAATCGTGTTGATTTGTAATGCTTACAGGGAAATGTCTGCATAAGGAGGCTTGGTTTTCTATCCGTTCAATCAGCAAGCTCCAACTGAGTTGGTAGGTGTAGTTAATAGGGCTGACAACACATGATTCTATGGTCTTAATTAAGCAACCTGCGCCTGGATTGCAAGGCAAATGCTGCTCCCTGCTAGTAGTGTTCTCACTTGTCACATTGAATGTTGAATTAGGAAACATTTAATTTTCCTTGCAAAATTTAAACAAAAATCATGTTTTTTTATTGGAAGTGTTCACTATGTGCTCCTACTAGAATATAAATAAATAATGTACTCTTAATCAGACTAGCTTTTCTCCAATAGATTCTTCATTGTAGGACGATAACTTTGTTTTATGGTTCAAGAGCTCATTTGTACAATGGTGCCATTATAACTACTATATGTCATTATGCATACAGGGGACATTTTCCTCAGACGTTGGCATAGGGGTGCTTGCAATGATAATTTTGGCAAGGATGCTTCGTTCTGTTAATGCTGAGGACAGCACAGCTGTTGGCCGAGTATAAACAAATACAGTAGAGTTTGCACCGCTGGAACTTATGTGTAAAAGGTTGTAGTTGTGCATCTAGAAGGTGGTTTTGTTATTGCTTGCAGCATCTTCTTTTGCATTCAAGAATTCCTAGATGGATCATTGGGGTCAATGTAATTTGAATGCAATTCATCAGGCTTGTGATACTTTATTAGGCTATATTAAATATAATATATGATCTTTTATCATGCATGCTTTTGTGTAATTATGAACTTCATTTGAAATGCCAAGATTCTGAAAATTGTCGTCATGAAGCACATTTCTATGTTGTGCAACGCTCGTAAGTGAAAGCAATTCATTAGGTGTGACTAATGCCCAGTGCAACAAACAACTTGAGTACGTGAAATGCCAATGTGAACTTTAGACCATCCGTGAATTTATAAATTAATGGTGTTTGTTAGCCATTGGTAATCATATTAGCTGACGGTTTGGTTCTCCTCACAGTCATAAGTAACACCGACAGTTAAAATATACCATTAACTATTAAGAAAACTGACGGGGAACCACCAACTCTCGAAAATGAGGTATCTAATGGGGAACCGTAGGCTATTAGTGTGGTCGAGCTATTGCTGGACGACTCGTGATCAGAGCATATCCGAGGGCTCACCGTCGGCTCATTACTATAGGAGACATCATTAGCCGACCGTACTGTCGGCTATGATGTAATGGCCGACAAATAATAGCCGAGGGGAAATAGCCGACGGTGAACCGTCGATTATGAGGTTATCCGACGGTGAACTAAAATATCCGACGGTAATTTAACCCTCGGAAAAAGTGTGATTTCTAGTAGTGATCATAGATCGCACCATATCTAATAGAGTGCGGTTACGATGTTCAGACACACCATTACGCTGAGGTGTTCCAGGCGGCGTGAGTTGTGAAACTATTCCACATTTTCTTAAGTGTGTGCCAAATTCATGACTCAAGTATTCTCCTCCACGATCTGATCGCAAAAACTTGATTTTTCTGTCACGTTGATTCTCAACCTCACTCTGAAATTCCTTGAACTTTTCAAAGGTCTCAGACTTGTGTTTCATTAAGTAGACATACCCATATCTACTCAAGTCATCAGTGAGGGTGAGAACATAACGATAGCCACCGAGTGCTTCAACACTCATTGGACCGCACACATCCGTATGTATGATTTCTAATAAGTTGGTTGCTCGCTCCATTGTTCCTGAGAACGGAGTCTTTGTCATCTTACCCATGAGGCATGGTTCGCACGTGTCAAATGATTCATAATCAAGAGACTCTAAAAGTCCATCTGCATGGAGCTTCTTCATGCGTTTGACACCTATGTGACCAAGGCGGCAGTGCCACAAGTATGTGGGACTATCATTATCAACCTTACATCTTTTGGTTTTCACACTATGAACATGTGTAGCATTACGCTCGAGAAAGAATAAACCATTCACCATTGGAGCATGACCATAAAACATATCTCTCATATAAATAGAACAACCATTATTTTCGCATTTAAATGAGTAGCCATCTCGAATTAAACGAGATCCCGATACAATGTTCATGCTCAAAGCTGGCACTAAATAACAATTATTGAGGTTTAAAACTAATCTCGTAGGTAAATGTAGAGGTAGCGTGCCGACGGCGATCACATTGACCTTGGAACCATTCCCGACGCGCATCGTCACCTCGTCCTTTGCCAGTTTCCGCTTATTCCGCAGCTCCTGCTTTGAGTTACAAATGTGAGTAACTGCACCGGTTCAAATACCCAGGAGCTACTATGAGTACTGGTAAGGTACACATCAATTACATGTATATCACATATACCTTTTGTTTTGCCGGCCTTCTTGTCTGCTAAGTATTTGGGGCAGTTTCGCTTCCAGTGACCACTTCCCTTGCAATAAAAGCACTCACTCTCGGGCTTGGGTCCATTCTTTGGCTTCTTCCCAGCAGCTTGCTTACCGGGCGCGGCAACTCCCTTGCCCTCCTTCTTGAAGTTCTTTTTACCCTTGCCCTTCTTGAACTTAGTGGTTTTATTGACCATCAACACTTGATGTTCCTTGTTGACTTCTACCTCTGCTGATTTCAGCATTGCAAATACCTCAGGAATGGTCTTTTCCATCCCCTGCATATTGAAGTTCATCACAAAGCTCTTGTAGCTTGGTGGAAGCGACTGGAGGATTCTGTCAATGACCGCATCATCCGGGAGATTAACTCCCAGCTGAGTCAAGCGGTTATGTAACCCAGACATAGTGAGTATGTGCTCACTGACAGAACTATTTTCCTCCATCTTACAGCTAAAGAATTTGTCGGAGACTTCATATCTCTCGACCCGGGCATGAGCTTGAAAAACCATTTTCAGCTCTTCGAACATCTCATATGCTCCATGTCTCTCAAAACGCTTTTGGAGCCCCGGCTCTAAACTGTAAAGCATGCCGCACTGAACGAGGGAGTAGTCATCAGCACGTGTCTGCCAAGCGTTCATAACGTCTTGGTTCTGTGGGACGGGAGCTTCACCTAGTGGTGCTTGTAGGACATAATCTTTCTTGGCAGCTATGAGGATGATCCTCAGGTTTCGGACCCAGTCCGTATAGTTGCTGCCATCGTCTTTCAACTTGGTTTTCTCTAGGAACGCGTTGAAGTTGAGGACAACATTGGCCATTTGATCTACAAGACATATTGTAAAGATTTTAGACTAAGTTCATGATAATTAAGTTCATCTAATCAAATTATTCAATGAACTCCCACTTAGATAGACATCCCTCCTCTAGTCATCTAAGTATAACATGATCCGAGTCAACTAGGCCGTGTCCGATCATCACGTGAGACGGACTAGCCAAAATTAGTGAACATCTTTATGTTGATCGTATCTTCTATACGACTCATGCTCGACCTTTCGGTCTTCTGTGTTCCGAGGCCATGTCTGTACATGCTAGGCTCGTCAAGTCAACCTAAGTGTTTGCATGTGTAAATCTGTCTTACACCAGTTGTATGTGAACGTTGGAATCCATCACACCCGATCATCACGTGGTGCTTAGAAACGAACGAACTGTCGCAACGGTGCACAGTTAGGGGGAACACTTTCTTGAAATTATTATGAGGGATCATCTTATTTACTACCGTCGTTCTAAGTAAACAAGATACAAAAACATGATAAACATCACATGCAATCAAATAATAATAGTGACATGATATGGCCAATATCACATAGCTCCTTTGATCTCCATCTTAGGGCTCCATGATCATCTTGTCACCGGCATGACACCATGATCTCCATCATCATGATCTCCATCATTGTGTCTCCATGAAGTTGCTCGCCAACTATTACTTCTACTACTAAGGCTAACGTGTTTAGCAATAAAGTAAAGTAATTTACATGGCGTTTCTCAATGACACGCAGGTCATATAAAAAATAAAGACAACTCTTATGGCTCCTGCCGGTTGTCATACTCATCGACATGCAAGTCGTGATTCCTATTACAATAGCACGAACATCTCATACATCACATATGTATCATTCGTCATTCATCACAACTTTGGCCATATCACATCGCAAAGCACTTGCTGCAAAAACAAGTTAGACGTCCTCTAATTGTTGTTGCAAGTTTTACGTGGCTGAAATATGGTTCTAGCAAGAACGTTTTCTTACCTACGTGAAAGCCACAACGTGATTTGTCAACTTCTATTTACCCTTCATAAGGACCCTTTTCATCGAATCCGCTCCAACTAAAGTGGGAGAGACAGACACCCGCCAGCCACCTTATGCAACTTGTGCATGTTAGTCGGTGGAACCGGTCTCACGTAAGCGTACGTGTAAGGTTGGTCCGGGCCGCTTCATCCCACAATACCATTGAAGCAAGATAAGACTAGTAGCGGCAAGAAAGTTGACAACATCTACGCCCACAACAAATTGTGTTCTACTCGCGCAAGAAGAACTACGCATAGACCTAGCACATGATGCCACTGTTGGGGAACGTTGCAGAAAACAAAAAATTTCCTACGGTTTCACCAAGATCCATCTATGAGTTCATCTAGCAACGAGTGATCGGATGCATCTACATACCTTTGTAGATCGCGAGCGGAAGCGTTCAAAGAACGGGGATGAGGTAGTCGTACACGACGTGATCCAAATCACCGATGACCAAGCGCCGAACGGACGGCACCTCCGCGTTCAACACACGTACGGAGCGGATGACGTCTACTCCTTCTTGATCCAGCAAGGAGAGAGGAGAGGTTGAGGTTGGCTCCAGCAACAGCACGACGGCGTGGTGGTGATGGAGCTGCAGTACTCCGTCAGGGCTTCGCCAAGCACTATGGAGGAGGAGGAGGTGTTGGAGAGGGAGAAGGAGGCAACCAAAGGCGTGGTTCAAGAAGCCCTCCTTCCCTCACTATATATAGGGGGGCCAAGGGGGGCCGGCCCTAGGAGATCCAATCTCCTAGGGGGGCGGCGGCCAAGGGAGGATTCCCTCCCCCCAAGGCACCTAGGGGGTGCCTTCCCCTTGTGGGACTCTTCCCCTTTTGAAACCCTAGGCGCATGGGCCTCTTGGGGCTGGTGCCCTTGGCCCATGTAGGCCAAGGCGCACCCCCTACAGCCCATGTGGCCCCCGGGGCAGGTGGCCCCACCCGATGGACCCCCCGGGACCCTTCCGATGGTCCCGGTACAATACCGGTGACCCCGAAACTTGTCCCGATGGCCGAAACAGCACTTGCTATATATAATTCTTTACCTCCGGACCATTCCGGAACTCCTTGTGACGTCCGGGATCTCATACGGGACTCCGAACAACATTCGGGTTACTGCATATACATATCCCTACAACCCTAGCGTCACCGAACCTTAAGTGTGTAGACCCTACGGGTTCGGGAGACATGCAGACATGACCGAGATGACTCTCTGGTCAATAACCAACAGCGGGATCTGGATACCCATGTTGGCTCCCACATACTCCACGATGATCTCATCGGATGAACCACGATGTCGAGGATTCAAGCAACCCCGTATACAATTCCCTTTGTCAATTGGTATGTTACTTGCCCGAGATTCGATCGTCGGTATCCCAATACCTTGTTCAATCTCGTTACCGGCAAGTCACTTTACTCGTACCATAATGCATGATCCCGTGACCAGACACTTGGTCACTTTGAGCTCATTATGATGATGCATTACCGAGTGGGCCCAGTGATACCTCTTTGTCATACGGAGTGACAAATCCCAGTCTTGATCCGTGTCAACCCAACAGATACTTTCGGAGATACCCGTAGTCTACCTTTATGGTCACCCAGTTACGTTGTGACGTTTGGTATACCCAAAGCACTCCTACGGTATCCGAGAGTTACACGATCTCATGGTCTAAGGAAAAGATACTTGACATTGGAAAAACTCTAGCAAACGAACTATACGATCTTTATGATATGTTTAGGATTGGGTCTTGTCCATCACATATTCTCCTAATGATGTGATCTCGTTATCAATGACATCCAATGTCCATAGTCAGGAAACCATGACTATCTGTCGATCAACGAGCTAGTCAACTAGAGGCTTACTAGGGACATGTTGGTGTCTGTTATTCACACATGTATTACGATTTCCGGATAATACAATTATAGCATGAATAAAGACAATTATCATGAACAAGGAAATATAATAATAATGCTTTTATTATTGCCTCTAGGGCATATTTCCAACATAGCCATGCAAGGACCTCCTTCTAGACCCGAATGGAAGCGGGACTTGAACAACAGGTGCGCCGCGGACTCACGCACTTGATTGCAGAGTGGGCATCGATCACAGTTTGGCCACTCATGACATTGAAGTCTGTCCGCTGTCCAGATCCTATTTTGTGTGACCAATCATGCAAAAAATGACATTTGGGTGGTGCCCAAGCCTTCTAGACAATAGTTTGCAAGTTGAATTGAACAAGGCCAGCAAATTGCGCCAAGTAGGCCGTCTTGGCAGAGTAACACCCATCGTTTGAGAGCTTCCAGAGGATGGTGTCTGGGACACCTGGTTGGATATTAACGGACGAGAGCTTGTTCCAAAGAGCAACAAATTGTTCTATGTGAACTAGAGATAATCCCGCACTCGTGTCGATCAAATTTACCCAGTTGTCATCTGTGAGAGCCGAAGCAACCATGCCATGCTTCTTCGTGGATAGCTCGAATATTTTTGGTGCAATGTCTTTGGGGCGGATGCCATCCAGCCAAGATGATTCCTAGAACTTGGCCTTGGAGCCATCGCCAAGCGTGACTTGTGGCGGCCGCGAAAATGTCCTGATCTTCCTTGCCACAAGGGATCTCCGTACCGTACCATGCCCTTGGTGGGTCATCCCACTCCAACCAGAGGCATCTAAGACGGAGAGCGGTGGCAAACTTTCCCAGATTGAGGATTCCCAGGCCCCCAAACTGTTTGGGCCTACATACATTCTCCCAATTAACTTTACATTTGCCGCCAGACACAGTGTCAGTACCGGCCCAAAGATAGGCTCTCCGTAGTCTGTCCAACTTCTGAAGCACCTCCAACGGGAGGTCCGGAGGGGTGATATGATAGATGGCCACCGCCGTGAGAACCGCCTTGACCAGGGCCATTCGGCCGCAGTAGCTACGTGTCTCCCTCTCCAAGGCGCAAGCTTCCCAGCCGCCTTGTCTTCAAGATGTTGTAAATGGATCCTTTTGAGTCATCGAATCGCAAGTGGAAGGCCCAGGTAGCGAATTGGGAAGGAAGATTTGCATGCTGGGAAGTTTTGTAAAATGTCATCAAGGTCCAGACTTGCGCACTGGATGAGGGCAACCAAGCTCTTCGCATAGTTGGTGACAAGTCCAGTTGATTCACCGAAGGAGGAAAGCGTGATGGCAATGAAACTGACATCCTCCTTGATAGGTGCGCAAAAAATTGCCACGTCGTCAGCATATAAAGAGGCCCTAATGCCTGTGAAGCGGTTGCCTAGCAGGTGTAGCATACCCTGGGAGGTGGCCTTTCCAGGATGTGGTGCAGCGGGTCGATGGCAAGCACAAAGAGCAACGGCGAGAGCAGGTCACCCTACCGAAAGCCACATCCATGCTTGATCGGATCGCCAGCAATACCATTGAGCAAAGCTCTGGAGGAGGCTGAGGACAGGAGGGCCGAAACCCACCCTCTAAATCTGCTCGGGAAGTCGTGGTGGTTTAGAAGCTCCATTAAATAATCCCATCTGACAGAGTCAAAAGCCTTCTTAATATCCAGCTTGAAGAGGAGCATAGGCTTTTTTGTCTGGTGGAACTTCCTAGCCAAGTTCCTAACACACAGGAAGTTGTCATGAATACTCCTTGTTTTGATGAAGGCACTTTGCGCAATGGAGACGATACTGTTCATGTGACGGGCCAACCGAGTTGCAAGGACTTTGGCAATGAGCTTTGCAACGGCATGTATCAGGCTGATGGGTCTAAAGTCGGATATGTCTTAGGCGCCATCTTTCTTAGGGATGAGGGCAATATTCGCCGAGTTGAACCAGTGGAAGTTTTTTGCATGCAGATTAGAGAATTTGTTGATCACGAGCATGACATCGTCTTTGATAATGTCCCAACAAACCTTGAAGAATTTCCCGGTGAAACCATCAGGCCCCGGCGCCTTGTCCCCAGGAAGTGCAGAGAGAGCATGTTTGACTTCTTCCTCCGTGATGGGCTCCCCAAGGTCGGTAAGATCACGACCCGTAGGAGGGAAAGCTGCCCAGTTGATAGTTTTGAAGCGCGGGGAACCCCTCTTGATAATGTTTGCAAAATGTGTCTGGACAATATTACTTTTATCATCATGGCTAGTCACCCAGCCATTTCCGTGCTTGGGTCTGTGAATGAAGTTTTTCCGTCGTCTCCCATTGATCCGAAGATGGAAGTAACAGCTGTTAGCATCCCCCTCTTTGATATTTGTTATCCGCGAGTTTTGCTTTTTTTTCTCGCTCTTTCCAACACAGCTAGTTCGACCACTCTTTTCTTAAGTCTTTTCCGAAGGTCCGCCTCCTCCGCACTAAGCTCTCTAAAATCTTGGGCCTCATCAAGACACAAGATGATCTCTAGAGCCATGTGTAGCTGAACTTTGGCCTGGGAGAAGAGGGTCTTGCTCCATGTCCCGAGCCTCTGGCTAGTGCGCTTAAGCTTGTGGAAGAGCCTTTGGTACGCCTCAGAGTGCACGGAGGGCTCGTGCCAAGCATCCTGGACGGTTTGCCGAAAGACGGGCATGCTTGTCCACAAGTTCTCAAAGCGGAAAGTCTTTGGCCGTCTGGGGCCATCGACATTAGCTAGCAAAAGCGGGCAGTGATCTGAGAGGGAGGATGATAGAGCCTGAAGGATATGCTTGTCAAAAATGATGTCTCAGTCCTCATTGCATAAGAAACCATCAAGCTTGGACATGGTTGGGTTGCTTTGCTCGTTGCTCCAAGTAAACTTCCTGTTTTGGTGGTGGATTTCTTTGAGCTCACAAGCATTGAGAGTGTCTCGAAAGCGGGCGATGCGGCTACGGTTTGCATTAGAACGATTCTTGTCTCGTGCGCGGTAGATTTGGTTGAAGTCGCCCGAGACCAACCAACCTTCGCCGGAAGACGGCTTCTCAGCCATAAGCTTGTTAAAGAAATCTTCTTTGAGGTCATTTCTCGTTGGCCCATAGACCGTGGTGAAGTTGAAAGATGTACTGGAACTGATAATGGTAATCTTAGCCGACAGGGTGTAGGTTCCGAAATGCACATTTTCAAGCTTGAGGTAATCTTCGTCCCATAACAGAAGGATTCCACCGCGAGTGCCTACAACCGATCGTTGCGCACAGCCCTTGAGCCTGTAGCCACCCAGGAAGGCAGCAATCGTGGGGTCAATCGCCTCCAGCTTACTTTCTTGGAAGCACGCTAAATGGCAGGCCGAGGCGGCGACTGTCTCGTTGACAACGGCTCTTCTATTCAATTAAGGAATATTCAATTGTGCTGTCTTTTATTCAATTGAATACACTTAGTTGCATACATATAGATATTCAATTAAGATAATTCTATCTTTTATTTATTATTTAAAATCCATAAAAATAATAATAAGGAATATTCAATTGCGGTATAGAAAGGGATATCTTGTCATGTATTTAATATTTAATAATTATATATAGTATACTGTTAAATAAAAATGAGAATACTACCAATTAGAATCTAATTAAGATAGTAGGATAATATATGCAGTATTAAGAGTAGTAACACTATAAAAATAAACAACTATATTTCAAAGCTATGAGATGGAATATTATGTTTTATTATTTACTCTTTGCTTTAATTTTCTATTTAAAGTAGTAGATCAATTAGATCAAATCGTTAAAGAAAATTTAAGGTGTGCTTAAATTAAGGAATTTGTTGCATTCATATACAATGTGTACACCTTGTGTGTGTTTAATCATATAGCAATTCGGTAGGAATTGAGGTTGTTGTTATTGTAAGTTAACACGGTTCATTATTAAACCAAGGATTTGATTTACCAAATCCATCATTATCATACACTCTTTGGTAGATATAGGCATATGGCACAACACAAATTAGTCTCTAATCTTCATTTTAAAAGCTCTTAATAGGTCTCAATCAAACCCGGATGAACAAGATGTTGAATTGAATTGTACCAGTCTATACTAGGGTTTACTTCACATTTATGTATTGGTTGTTTTATTTGCAATTACTTATTGAATTGAGAGAAAGAAAGAGACTAATAAAAATTCTGATATCCCATTTGGAAGGATACCATCCTTATACTATCCAGGTCTATTCTCTACTCTTATAAAAAACAGAGTTGGTGATGATGGTGTGCCTGCCGTCCTGCAATATAGGTCGTCCGATTTATATCCGACGGATAGGAAGGAAACTATGGTAATTTTGCAAAAAGATACCCACACCCTCTCCACATTTACAAATAAGGCATTTCCTCGTTCATTTTTTTCTCCCACAAGATAAACTACTCATGCAAATGCATCTTGATGTTCCGTGCAACGATGGGCATCTTGCTAGTTTGTGACAAAATGTAAAAAGTGTATAATTTTTTCTATCAATTTTCTACTTGTAAGAGTAGAATCGTAATTTTTTGAAAACATAAAACGCTACTTTTGCTAAGTTCCAGAAGTTCACATGTACCCAAATTAAATCTGAATAATAGAACTTCACTGTCCTGCATGCAAAGATGAAGGGTAATGGTCGAGAATTTCGCATTAGTTTTGTCTACACAAATAGTTCATATTTGATCTCGTACAAGTTTATCTGCACCAGACAAGTCAGAATCACTCTCCATTGGTGTGGTCCTTTAATTGGGTCAGTTCGTCAGTCCATGAGACAATGGAAGATATGAAGTTGGGTGACATTATACACCACAAATGAGTTATTTCTTCCTCTTGGTCATCAGTAATGGAGACATTGAGAAGCTTCTGGTGCTTCCTGCTTCGACTCCAGCGTGCTTGTCCATTTGGGCCGAAGATTGAAGACTTCCCTTCTGCCATATGGTTTAGTTATTGTATCCAAGGGTAAGCCGGCTCCAGAAGGGAGTGGTGGCAACGATGACGGCAGCGACACGTCTTCCTCCCTCAGCGGTGTGCGTGGTGAGTTGGCTCCCCAGGGACCTGGATGTACTTTCTTTGTTTGTTGTATCACTGGATTTCTCTCATATATAGTTCTAGGGTCCTTTAATTTCACAAAAAATGAGTGCAATAAAATTGTGCTTCTCTTTCTTCTTCTTCTTCTTCTTCTTCTTCTTCTTCTTCTTCTTCTTCTTCTTCTTCTTCTTTTGCACTTCGAAAAAATAAATTTGTGCTACTCTGATTGATTTTGCAGAGAGATTTTTTACCACTACCGGAACAGGGGCCGGTGCCGACGGCCACCTTCGGCCTACTCCTGGACATGCCGACAACTGAAACAAGGCCGCCGGCGTAGGGTGGCCGTCGGGCTATCCAAAGCTATGCCGATGGCCACCGTCGGCACATGTCAACCATCGGCTTAGCCCCAGCCTATGCCTACAGCAGCCGACGGCTTGGCCACCGATGAGAATCTATGCCGACGACTTGGCCGTCGGCATATCTCTGCCACGTGGCAGCCCGTGGTTTGTCAGCGCGTTTGACGACGTCGTCCGTTGCCGTCAGATGAAAATCACTGCCGACGGGGATGATATGTCAACGGTCGTACGGACGTCGTCGGCATAGGCTTCTATGCCGACGGATTATCTATGCCGACGGTCTGACAAGACTACGCTGACGTGATCTATGCCGACGGCTGGCGTCGGCTTAGGGGGCGAGTCCGGTAGTGTACGGTACATGTGTGGTTCTTACCAAACTTTATCACCATCATATAAAGGGTGAAAGAAAATAACATATACAATATGTTGTAGTGGATAGGTAGGTGTGAAGTTGTTTGTGGTATCAAAAAGAAAGACAAAAACATTGTAGGGCACATTGCATCTTTTCAAATTTCAAATTACCTGAAGATAAACCAACCTTTTTTGCATTACCGACTATAAACCATCTACTGGGGAACAGCTCTGTTGGCCTCCAGGCTCCATTTTCTGCATGGAAACTCTTATTTCCGACGTACGAACTACTACATATACAAACCAAATGAATGGAACACATCTCTATCTACATCTACGTCCGTATACGCGTCTACATACAACAGAACCCGGACCAGACGGCCGGCCCATCTGATCACCAGGGCGATCGGACAAGCAAGCCAATCCGGCGGTGCTAGTTTCATGGCGGGCAGCTCGCCGACGGGGGGTGGTTGGGGTCGACCCAGACCTGGTTGCCTGAGCCAGCCGGCGGAGTGCACCTTGGCAGGATCTGCATGATCAGCGACCCGGCGTCCTGCCGCAGCCACAGCTTCCCGCCGTCCCCTTGGAGCAACCTCGTCGCGACGATCACGTTGCAGCACTGCATCAACACGACGGCGGCAACAAACATCACCGCCCTCGCTATCCTCGCCGTCGACGCCATTTCGTCGATTGGTCGATGCGAAGTCTTTGCCACGAGCTAGTTAGAGAAAGTGATCAGCCAGGTGACTGCAGATGAACTATGTCACGTAGCAGCTAGGATTGTTGTACGTGTTTTTGTAAGACTTGGGCTGGGCTAGCTACTGGTTGTTGGAAGAGAGAAAGCTAGGGTGCTTTCGTTTTTATAGGATGCTGGGAAATGAGAATGTGTGCATGCATGCCTGTTTAACCGTCAAACGAAAACGTAATTGCGTCCATTTCAAAAATAAGACCGGACCGGGTCTCTATTCTTCGGTTCATTTTAGGCGCTACGAAACTTTTCTCAGGCATACATACGCGGTTTTCAGCGCGGGCCATACGTTTCCTGAGTTTGAATAAATGACTAGCAATACTAGTGTTGATCGATCGACCAACGCCACGCACGCACTGCTAATTCAGGGTATAAGAAAGCATGCAAGCTAACCAAGACACCGTGAACGTAGTGCTAGTACTATTGTAGTAACGCTCACGTTAGTATACATGCTATACCTAACTCTCTCACACCAAGCATCAAGGTTTTTTAGGATTTACTAATTCTTATCTCCCACTAAAAAGCTAATTCTTATCTGGATGAGAATTAGCAAAGTACCATCTAAAAAAAATACTCCGTCCTTTAGGTTTCATAAAAGTCAAACTTCACAGATTTTTACCGATAAAAAAAATTATACCTACAATACCTAATTATAGATACAATATGAAAATATGTCTGATAATGTATCTAATGGTATGTATTTTGTGTTGTAGATGCGCTCTCTATAAACCTAGTCAAAGCTTACGCAGTTTGACATTTGAAGAAAAAAACCTACACACACTATATTATGGAGCGGATGGAGTATATTCACGTCTACAACATCAAATTACTTTTATTTGATTAGTTGTAAAATAGACTTTTGTAGTCCATATGTTGGTATTAACATATTTTTCAGTAGATTTTGTTATATGTAGAGAGAGAAATTTGACATAGGACAAAACTAGAACTTTAAATAATTTGATGAGGTGTAAGGAGTATCACTATAATCTGTAGTCTCCAACTCCCAAGTAGTACTGAGTACTGACTTTGAGTCCGGTCGGTCCTTTTGATTAATCTAATTTGTTCCTCGGTATTAACGGCATGGTCGCTGGTTATGTCGTACTACTAGTAGTACTACGAGTACAACAGTGACATCCGTACGTACAAAGGCACAATGACATATAGTTACGTGAGTACGTTATACGTAGTAGACACGTTGTTCATTCGTAATGTATGCATGTTCCGAGAACTTGTTGATCTTGGGCCTACGAATTCTCGGCCGGCGTGCTGATCGGTATACGTACAGTCGAGCCGATACATGTGTATACGGTATACCATTACGAGCAGTCTGGTCGTGTCGAACGACGGAGCTCGTGAGCCGCTGCTGCGTCCGGACCAAATTCTGCAGTGGTCCTTAGCAAATCAATAGAGAGGGCTTCCGAGAAAGT
This sequence comes from Triticum monococcum, assembly GCA_034509565.1. Lineage (NCBI taxonomy): Eukaryota > Viridiplantae > Streptophyta > Magnoliopsida > Poales > Poaceae > Triticum > Triticum monococcum. Next base: position 598,283,585 of record CM067844.1, read on the forward strand.
GGGGGTGGCGCGCGAGCGGCGACTGCCGAATATCCAATCAACCGAACTGTTCGGTCGGGCGAACCAACACGTGGGTTGGATGGTTAGACGGATTATTGTATCCCAGCTCATTAGGATTCAAGTCTTGGTGTTCGCATTTAGTTTTGGATTTATTTTGCGATTTTCGGCGATACATATTTAGTGGGAGGAGACATTCCCATCGACAACGAGGTGCCTAGAGTGACTCGTAAATTTTAAGATGATATGCTGGCTCAGTCTTTCGAAGATGCTTATGGAATAGATGTGCATGTATACGTTTATAGAGGTGAATGTATGCACGTGTATATGAGCGCCTGCGTCTGTACTGTATTTAGAAAAAAAAATACTGTCCGGTCGGTCATGTGCCCTTTTCACGTGACAACAAGGTCAGCATAGTTCTATTTTGTTTTGGTTGGTCTCCCTTCTTTTTGACCATGTATAGTCCAGTGCGAAGCTGTGTAGGACGAGCAACATGTAGCCAATTCTTTAAAAAAATATCAAAAATGGTATTTCTGAATTTCAAAAAAAATAAGAAATAAAATCCTGTGATAACTTGTGCATATTCGCGACGGATCTGTACATTTTCGTTCAAAACTATTATGATCCTCAAAAAAAGGTAAAAATATGGCCCAACAATTTGACCCATTTTCTTGTACGCATTTGTCTTTTTTTTTGTCTACACCATGTTTGAAAGTATATTGTTGTAGAAAAAAAATCAGATGTGTTGAATATGTATTTTTGTATGCACTTTTTTTTAGAGAAAATGCATTTGGAGAATGGTATTTTGAAACTGGCCTATCTGTAGCCCGTCCTACACGGCTACACTGGGCATTTTTGGCTTGTACTCTACATATATAATTTGTCACACATGGCTTTCGGTAACTTTAGTGCTACAACTTAGCAATCCAAAAGTCTTCTTGCACCGGTAATCGATTGTATAGGGGCTCTTCTAGTCTACGATACACGACAGGTGTATTTACTGAAAACATATCATCGAAAAATTTAAAATAAATTCAAAAATAATATGAGCACCAGAACTTGAACCCTGGTGGTTTAAAAATATCATTGTCTCTCTAACCGTCCAACCACTATAGCCTGCTTCTTCATAGTGGATTGCTTTGACCAATCTTGAATTCTTGTTGGACAGTACTCTGGTCAACCTCCCGTACGTACTCTTTTCTATTTTCCTTTTGTCCCTGGTGGCTGGAACCCTAGCCACCGCCAGGGGAAGCCGATCTTTCAATGCCGCTCTCCGGCGGCTCCCCTCCGCCGGCGACTTCGGTCGTCGATGGTGAGGGAGGTCGCCGGATCCACGCGTGTGAATCGCTTTTACTCTTATAGTCTAGGTTTTTTGGTTGTTCATCGTCTTTGCTTCGGTGGCGATGATGACAATGCTGAATAAAGATTCTTCATATCCTTCCCTGACGAGGCCATCGGTCCTATGGTGGCGGCATCCTCGTAGTGGACCTGTGTCCTCGGGCTCCGCCGTTGCGACGGCGTTTGCTCCAGCGTCGGCGCGGAGCTTGGGAGGTAGTTCATGAGCGGATGCAGATTGTGGTCTGCATCGACGATATCTGGAAGACGGAGCATGTGTTGGGTTCGTGGTTCGTAGATGACAGATATGGTTTCCTCCTTCGGCGGTTTAGTCATGGTGGGGTGCCAGATCTGGAGTTCGATGGCGTGTCCGGGGTGTTGCCCTGATCCGATTCGTTCAACGGTAAAGGCTTCACTCTTGGTGAGCCACCTTGAAGATCCGCAAAGCTAATGGATCCTCCAACAACCACTTCAAGCAAGGCATTCATCAACCCAGCCCCGTATCAGCAACATATTCGCTCAACCAATCCGCCCGTGTGCGTACGTATGTACTCAGATACCCAAAAGTTAAACCAGGAAGATTTCTATGGGGTCGTCGGCGACGATGGCGAGGGCAGGGGTGGTAGCCGTGCTGCTGGTCCAGTGCTGCAACGTGGTCCTCGCCGCGAGGCTGCTCGAGGGAGACGGCGCCTGGCTGCGGGGCGGCGTTGGCGCAGCAGGGGCGCTTATCATGCAGATCCTGCCCGGCAACTCTCGGGAAGCGGGAGCACCCAACGGCTGCACCAACAACCCCAACCATGCCCCCGGCGGGACATGCAACCCCGGCGGCGGTTAGTCAATTGCGTACATGCGTACATAAAGCTCGCCCGTTTGATTGATTCTTTCTTCATTGGTTCTTTCATTCTTGAAATGTAATTATAGGGCTCCCGTGAAATGATGGAGCACTGGTAGCTGTTCAATATGAATGGTTTTAGTACATGAATTTGTAATAAAGTAGTCTCTGGTGTAGGTCTGTAACAACTAACCAAAGTGTATAAAGATTTTCATATTTGTATTCATAACCATGAATGAAAGAATGTTGCATGTGATTTGGAAGCACAGGATTGACGGATTATCAACAAAAAATGACTCGCCTACCAAGAGAAGGCTGTCACACCTTTTGCGGACATAGCACAATATGCTAGAGCGACTAGGCCTGAGCGAGGGACCAAAGCAAGCGAGATGGTACACATTTGACCGTACTATGTACTCCCCCGTTCAAAAATAAGTGTCATGTTTTAGTTTAAATTTTAACTAAAACCAACTAAAACTAAGACACTTATTTCCGAACGGATGGAGTATTACAGATGCGTGGGTTACTACCAGGGTTTAAATACTCAGGGTCATGCAAATATGTAATTATCTCTCTTCCACTTTATAAAATTAGTGAGAAGGCAATGCTCTAGCTGGTTTCTTCACAAACTATTTTTGTTTATTGCATTGTGTCTTGAAATGAATATATGTGTATGCAAAGAAGCGTGTTCGGTTGAATTCAGATTGTAGTGTTCGTTACATGTCCATGTAATATTCTGTTACCCCTATTTTGTCTTGCTTGATGATACAATCAGTACAGTTTAACAAGTGCATACTACAAAATATTGTAGCAGGCAACCAATGGTATCCAGGTGGACTAGCTTGCATGTCAACACATCATCTGTGAAAGAGCTAATCAATTCTAACGGGCTAACAAGCATGCATCATGCATTTTAGCTTGACCTTTCATAGTTGGACTTGAACAAGAACAGAAAGGTCACATATGACAGCGGTGGGCTAAAAGTAGCTACTAAGTTCGTTACATCTTTATAAAATATCATTGCTAGGAAAAGTGCCTTCACATTTAATTATTCACAATCATCCAGTCTATTCTATGAAATCCATGCTCCAATCAATCAATCAATCTAAAAGTCCAAATTGATGGAGAAGTGCCGGTAATATATTGCAACATATTCACGAACTCCCTATGATTAGAGCTTCGTACCACTAGAGTTTGTGGTAGATTGTCACAAAGTTCAACATACACGATTTTGTGGGTGTGGGTGGAGTACTATTTGAAGCCAAACGAAGTTGACTGCGTACATGTTTGGAATATAAAAGAAATAACATAAAAGTTGAATTGAAAAGTTCATGTCGTTCCGTGTTGAACTGGACTGTTCGCGCTGGCTGTACGAAGAATTCAGAGATCATGTTTTCATAGCGACTAAAATAGTGGTATCCAGATAGTTACCAACAAGATGTCAAAGAGATGACCTTGAACGATAGTATTCAGCAAGCACTGATCCAGGTGCAACACATGGACCTCATCAACCACACGCCTAACTGGAATTGGATGTAAGAAGTCCTCAGTATGCTGTGGAAATCTTTCTGCACAGGTTGACCTGATAATTAATTAATCAGCTCGGTTACAAGACCGGCGTTTTATTAGATTAGAGACGCTACGTTCTAAACTTCTAATGTTCACTTGTATAGCACCAGAATGTGATCAGCTCTATCAGCTTCCAAGGCTCCGATTTTCGCATGGGAGCTCTTAGACGCGAAGGGCTACTGTACAAGTACAAACGAACGGGGGAGCAAATGAATGAACGAATATCTACATAAGTTTGTGAAAACGTCGGGAGAAGCTACGGCCGGGGATGGTTGGGGTCGACCCAGACCTGGTTGCCTGAGCCAGCCGGCGGAGTGCCCCTGGGCAGGACCTGCATGTTCAGCGACCCGGCGCCCTGGCGAAGCCACAGCCGCCCGCCGTCCCTTTCGAGCAACCTAGCCGCGATGATCACGTTGCAGCACTGCATCAACACGACGGCGGCGACCAACAGCACCGCCCTCGCTATCCTCGCCGGCGACGCCATTTCGTCGATGGATCGATACGTGCACTGTTTTCTGATAGGTGGCTAGAGAAATTCAGTCGAGTGATTACAGACAAACTATGTCACCTAGCTAGCCACGTAGCAGCTAGGGTTGTACGTGTTTTTGTAAGACTTGAGCTGGGCTAGCTACTAGTTGTTGCAAGAGAGGCGGCTAGGGTGGCTTCCTTCTTATAGTATGCTGGGAAATGAGAATGCGTGCATGCATGCCTGTTTAACCGTCAAACGAGAGCGTAACTGCGTCCGTTTCAAAAATAAGACCAGACCGGGTCTCTGTTCTTCACTTCATTTTAGGCGCTACGAAACTTTTCTCGGGCATACATACGTACGCGGTTTTCAGCGCGGGGCATACATTTCCAGAGTTTGAATAAGTGACTAGCAATACTAGTGTTGATCGATCGACCAAAGCATGCTAATTCGGGGTCAAGAAAGCATGCAACCTAACCCAACAGACCATGAACGTAGTACTAGTACTAGTATTTTTGTAATAACGCTCACGTTAGTCTACGTGCTATACCTAACTCTCCACAATAAGCGTCTAAGGTTTCCAAGCTTGCTTAGCAATCTTAGACTAGCTAGCTACTGCCTCACATGCAAATCATGTATGGTTCTAGCTTCATCCTAAGCTAGTTAAACTAATTTACATTTGACCAAATCTATATTTAAAAAATAATCCACCTGTTCAATAATATAATGCATATAGATTTTTGTGAAGTCACACTTTAGATATTTTGACCAACTTTATAGGAAAAAAAAATGTACCTACAATATCTAACAGATACAATATGAAAATATGCCTCGTAATGTATCTAATGATATGTATTTCGTACTGTAGATGTGAGTATTTCTCTATATATAAACTTGGTCAAAGTTTACATGGAAAACAATATATATTATCGATATGTATTTGGTACAGTAGATGTGACGTATACAAAGTTAGACTTTTGGAAAACAATATATATTATGAAACAGATAGAGTATATTCAAATCAAGAAAATTAAATTAGTTTTATTTGATTTGTGATGAAATAGACTTTCCTAAAAAATTTTGCGGGAAAAATTTTCAATCTATTCATCTTCAATCATGGTAGTACAACGGACACTAAAAATAATAAAAATTACATCAAGATCCGTAGACCATCTAGCGACGACTACAAGCACTGAAGCGAGCCGAAGGCGCGCCGCTGTCATCGCCCCTCCCATGCCTAAGTCGGGAAACTTTGTTGTAGTAGACAGTCGGGAAGTCGTCGTGCTAAGGCCCCATAGAACCAACGCACCAGAACAGCAACCGCCACGGATCAAGAGTATAGATCAAAAGGATCCAACCTGAAGACACACAACAAAGACGAACGACGAACAGATCTGAGCAAATCCACCAAAGATAGATCCGCCGGAGACACACCTCTACACGCCCACCAATGATGCTAGACGCAACACCGGAACAAGGGCTAGGCGGGGAGACCTTTATTCCATCTTCAGGGAGCCGCCGCCGTCTCACCTTCCTGAACAGGACACAAACCCTAACAAAGCTCGGAAAAAGATCTAAAAATGGAGCCCTCCCACCGGCAAGGGCCGAGATCCACTCCGTCTCAATGGCCCTAAGGCCACCGAAGACGGGACGGACCGGCGCCGGCGGGAGGCAAAGAACCCTAGCTTTTTGGAGGCGGCGGCTGGCTAGGAAGACCGTGGCGGGGTTAAAGTTTTTTTAGACTTTTCTATTCTATGTGTAGCTTATTAACACATTTTCAATAGATTTTTTATACATAAAGAGAAAGGTGTTTTTTTTTCTACGAATCAAAGAAGAAAGAGAAGTTTGACGTGGGATAAAACTAGGACTTCGAATAATTTGAGGTGTAGAGAATATAATGTAATGTATACACACCCTAGAATTGACTTTTCAATTTTAGTTTCTTCTTTTTTTTACTCTGTACTACTCCCTTCGTTTCTAAATATAAGTCTATTGAAGATTCTAATATGGACTACATACAAAGAAAAATGAGTGAATCTACACTCTAAAATATATATATATATATATATATATATATATAGTCGGTATTGAAATCTCTAAAAAAAATTATATTTAGGAACGGAAGGAGTACAAGTTATTTGACGCATTTCTGAGTAGTAGTATTGACTTTGAGTCCGGTCGGTCCTTTTGACAGACCTAATTTGTTCCTCGGTATTCACGGCCGAGTCGCAGCTGGTTATGTAGTACTAGTACGACTAAAACAGTGACCTCCGTGCGTACAAAGGCACAGTGACATATACTGTACTACGTGAGTACGCTACGTATTAGACACGTTGTTGGTTCGTAATGTATGCATGTTCTGTGAACTTGTTGATGTTGGGTCTACGAATTCTCGGCCGGCGTGCTGGTCGGTACATGTGTATAGCGTTATGAGCAGTCTGGTCGTGCAGTGTCGAACGACGGAGCTCATGAGCCGCTGCTGCGTCCGGACCAAATTCTGCAGTCGTCCAGCCCCTACCAAAATTCTAGCAATCAATAGAGAGGGCTTCCGAGAAAGTGGGGGTGGCGCGCGACCGGCGACTGCTGCAGATCCAACGAACTGTCCGGCCGTTCCTGTCCCCCCTTTTCACGTGACAGCAAAGTCAGCGTAGTTCTACTTTTGTTTTGGTTTGTCTAAATGCGAGATATATAGTTGCTGGTCTGAGCTTATATAGTTTGAAAATGCCAAATGGAGGCCGAGTTTCATGGAGGCCTTAACTCGAAAACTATAAAATTCAAACATTTCGGTTTCAAAATTTTCTGAAAAAAATACACATATACCTAGAGACATAGTGTATATATGTACAGTTTCAGGTCGAAATACGTTGAAATGAGAGTTGCACACACCCGCAAAAAAAAAATGAGAGTTGCACAAAAAAGACAAATATGTGGATTTTTAGCATATGTGTTGTTCATCCTCCAAGTCCATGATTTTTTTTTGTGCAGCTCGTAATTCAAGGTATTTCACCTTAAATTTTACACACATACACATTTTATCTTTGTATATGTGTGTAATTGTTTTTCAGAATTTTTTAAAAACTGAAAATTTTGAATTTTAAGTTTTTCAAAATTAAGGCCTGCATGGAGCTGGGTCTCCAAAACGCTCTACTCCATATAGTTAGGTTATAGTCTATATATAATTTTGCCACGCATGGCTTTCTGTAGCGCTACAGTTTAGCAATCCGAAAGTCTTCTCTCTGGCTACATTGCACCCATGCATAATCGATAGTACAGGCGCTCGCGCTCCATCAAGGACTGGTGGCTCACCATGTCGGCCTCCAGCATGCCCAACCGGAAGGCGATGGCTTCTCTTACTATGCTGACCTGCTGGACCATTTGGTGCGAGAGAAATGCACGGGTGTTTCGTCACAAGTCCACGACGGAATTGTTGTCAAACATCCAGAGTGACGCCAACCTTTGGGTAATTGCGGGTGCCAGGTACTTGGGTCAAATCATGCCAGGAGAGTAGTGGCATTGTAATATTTTCTTTCGCTTTTCGTGTAAAAGAAACTCTAAACTCCTTCTTAATTAATGGATGAGGCAAAGCTTTTGTCTCCGTTTTGAAAAAAAAATTTGTACAGGCGCTATTATCTTGGGAGACTAACTAGCAATTTCTCTTGAATGTCCGTAAATGAACTACCTCGTCTTAGCCTGCAAACTACAATATCCAAAGTGTATCCAGTTGACACCGTACTGTCTCTGAGCTCTTTTCCCCTAGCTTTCAAATCATATGAGGCCACATTCGAATATGAAGGTGCATATGTTTACAAATTGTGAGTTACCCGACAGCCATGGGGTGTTTCAGCACGGCCTGCTTCTCCGTAGTGGTAGTGTTCTTTGATCAATCTTCAATTCTTTTCTTTTTGCTGGTCAGCCTTAATTAGGAGATGGACCGGGCTGAGTAGCGCGTAAATCCGACGTACACGCTGGCTCGACCAGACGAGCGTAAAAGTACAACCCGTAGAACAGACCAGGTCCACCATTTCCCATTTGTCCTACTACCAGACCCGTAGAACCCTAATCTTTCAACCAGGCGCGCGCATGCAGCAACCTATAAAAGGAATCCACCATCCGGTCTCTCCTCCAACAACCACTTCAAGCCAGCCATTCATCCATACAGCCCCGTGTCAGCAACAGCTGCTCAACCAGTCCGCGTGTGTACTCGGAAACTAGGGGTGCGTATAGTATGGCGACGATGGTGAGGGCGGTGGTGGTGGCCGTGCTGCTGGTCCAGTTCTGCAACGTGGTGCTCGCGGCGAGGCTGCTCGAGGGAGACGGCGGCTGGCTGCACGGCGACGTTGGCGCCGCCGGGGCGCTTATCATGCAGATCCTGGGCGCCCACTCCCCCGGAGCAGGAGCACCCAACCCCTGCACCCACGACCCCGTCAACAACAACCCGCCTGGCGCGGTATGCCACGGCGGCTAGCCGCCGGCAGAGTTCCGCTAGTCAATTGCATGCGTACATGCGTAGATGAAGGAGGTTCGTCCGGTTTCATTGATTTACTTTGTTCATTTGTTCGTTCATTCTGTACATGTAATTATAGGGCTTGCATGAAACGATGGAACCCTGGTAGAGTAGTTGTTTCAAATTTGGTTAGTTTTAGTACGTGAATTTGTAATAAAGTAGTTTCTTTGGTGTTGGTCCATAACAACTGGCCAAAGTGTATAAAGATCTCCATGTTTCTATTCCTATGCTCGTATCCATGAGTGAAAGATTGTTGCTCGTGGTTTGGAATGTTGGAAAGGGGAGAAAGTGTGACGCATTTTTCACGTACCAAAAATAAGACTTGAATACCGAGAGGTGGCCTTCACACCTTTTGCAGACATAGCACAATTTGCTAGAGCGCGCGGCTAGACCTGAGGGGGCCAAAACGCATAAACGTTTTTTCACCTACCAACAGGATATTCTGCTTGATAATATTTGTTAGAAATGTGTCTCGTGCGAATCAACCTGTGGTTGAGTTGGTTAGGTGGACAGTGGTATCCCCAACCCACCAGGGTTCAAATCCTGGTGCTCGCATTATTCCTGAATTTATTTCAGGATTTCCGGCGATGCGCTTTCAGTGGGAGGAGACGTTCCCGTCGACGACGAGGCGCCTACGGTGACTTCGTAAATCTCAAGATGATATGCTGGCTCAGTCTCTCGAAGGTGCTCATACCGCATAAGGTATGCGTGTGTGCGTTCATAGGGGTGAGTGTATGCGCGTGTATATGAGCGCTTATGTCTGTACTGATACTCAAAAAAAATATGTCTTGTGCCAATGCCACGAATAACGTGGCTAGCATAAACGTTTTTTCTTTAGAAAAAAAATACTGCCCCGGTATTAAAATATAAGATGTTTTTTAGGATAAACTACCCTACAAAAATGTCTTATATTTTACACGGAGTAGGAAACAAGACAAAAAAAAGTCTCAGGTCTCTGCATGCAGTCCGTACGTTGTTTGAGACGTCTAGAGTACTAGTATTTTGGGCCAAAAGAACTTGACTGCCTACATATTTTGAATAAACAAATAACATAAACGTTGAATGGAAAAGATCCATCATGTCGTTCAGGTTGAATTGAACTAGACTGTTCACGCTTGTCCGAGGAATTCAGACATCATGCTTTTACTACCGATATTCAGTTACCAACGGCGATCGAGATGTCAAAGAGATGACTTTGAACGATCAACATTCGGCAAATGCTGACCTATCGAAGTGCAACAAATGGACCCGAACAACGAGCTCAAAGTGGAAGCAAAGTCCTCGGCATGCCGTGGAAATCTTTCTGCACAGGTTGACCCGTTAATTAATCAACTCGGTTACAAGACCTACGTCTACGTTTTATTGAAGTTTATTCACTACTATAGCACTAGAATGTGATCAGCTCTGTTAACTTCCAAGGTTCCGGTTTTCGCATGGAAGCTCTTGTACAAACGAACGGGAGCAAATGAATGAACGAATATCAGTCTACACAAGCATGTCAATGTCCGCTACAGCCAGGTTCGAGGCCTCTTGCCAGCCGGCCGGCCGGCCGGCGGCTAGCCGTGGCAGCTCCCCGACGACGGGGGGTGTTTGGGATCGTTCCAGCACGAGTTGCCTACGCCCGGCGGCGAGCCGCCCCTGGGCAGGGCCTGCATGATCAGCGACCCGGCGCCCCGCTGCAGCCACCCGCCGTCCCCTTCAAGCAACCTCGCCGCGAGGGCCGCGTTGCAGCACTGCATCAACACGACGGCGGCGACCAGCAGCGCGGCCCTCGTTATCCTCGCCGTCGACGCCATTTTCCTTCGGCCAGTTGGTGCAAGAGGGGCAAGCTCGTGGTTCCGTTTTGTACTGGTTGCTTGGTGCGTATGCATGCATGGTTAACCGTCAAAACCAAGGACCGGACTGGGTCTATTCTATAGTCTGTAGTGGTACTACTTGTAGCACTCGACTTTTTATCGGGTCCTATACGTACGTACGTACGCGGTTAAGCCGGTCCGTATATTTTTCCGTGTTGCTGAACAGATTAAATGCTGGAGCGGCATCGTAGAATTTGATCTGTCGATCGACCAGACCAGGACCGCAGCAGCTTGGAGAGTTTCAGTCCGGTCGTGTTCAAGCATCAGCGCTGCTGCTGCACCGGTGCAGCGATCGACTTGGGAGCAACTGCTTCCCGGAAAGTGGCGGCTTGGAGGCTCGATAACTACCATGATCGCCGCACCCCAACCGGACAGCAAAAGCGTCAGATACGTGGTTGGTCCGTCCAAACTCAGATCAGTACGGGAGAAAAACCTGTCAAGTGCAGGGGAACGACGTGCCCACCACAATGCCCGTGGGACTCTGGTTCTGTTTTAACCAACCGGGAGTCAATAATTCAGCCAAATTTTCCACATTTACAAGCCTGGGATCCGCACAAATGGCGGACAGGGTTTACAGTTTCCTAGGTATTCGACTCGAGCGGCGCCTCCCTGGTCGGACTTGGAGACGTGGAACACCATCATTATTGATGGAAGGCATTGCAACGCTTATGATATCTAACCTGACATCCGAGTTCCATATACCAGTACCCGGCCTGCAAGAAGTTGCGGAGGGTTTATGAGAAGATGCACATTTTTGCAGACTTAAAAAAAAAACACTACTGCTGCATCAAACATCTTATTAGAGGTGTGTTCTTACCCATCCATGAGTACTCTGCTATGCCAACACAAGGTCAAGAGGTAGTCAGTATATAGCTCATTCTTACGAAGTACAACAGAGACGGGCTCGGTACGGTGTATGAGCTGGCACGCTGATAAGGATAAAGGAACACTTTTAATAGACAAATGGAAACCTGAGATTGAATTGAAATGTCAGTGCAGAATTAGTAATTTCCTGGGAGAAAAGGTAAAGCGTAATACAATTCAATTCAGAAAGAAGAAACATACACCATCGAATTCTGATGAAACTGTGAGGTCTAAATGGCAAAAATATGCATGACAATGGAGTACTACTGTTTAACAAAAACTATTATTTATATACTATGAACGCATCCATTCATACTATCAACAATCTATACTGGTGACGAGTCTAACTGATGGACAGCCAAGATGCAATCTTGCCACGTAATCGTTGCTCTAAACCATGTTCAAGTGCCTCCAAATAAAGTTGTTCTTAACTATGATCTGAGACAGAAAGGAATAAAAACCTCTCCTAGTATAATTAGATTATTAAGAGTTTGACTCGTAGTGCACCAGGTGCTCACGATTTCAAAAGGTATACAGCCACAGTCTGATAACAGCACAGAAAGGGCATAACCTTCAATGTGCACATGGATGAAACTATACAAATATAAGAAAAGCAGTACCTACTCAAAGGGGATCATCACTTGTCATGAGGAATTGCAGGTGCATACCCACAGATAAATAAAAAAACTCAAAGACTCCTATATAGCAAGAGGAAGATCTTGCTAGACAACAACAGTGGCCTGGCAGGAGATGTAAATGATAAATAAATTCAACTATGATTACCTACTGAATAAGTTGACCATTATCTAAAGTAGATCAAACAACTATCATATATGAAGAAATTCGATTTGGCAGAGAAGAAACACTTTCATATAATTTTGTTGACATCTTGTATGCTAAGAAATAGCAGAAGATTGTGACATTTCATGCCTAGATGAAAACAGGAATTCTAGTTCAGATGGAAGCTAAAAATTTGTTAAATATGCAGCTAGATTTTGCAATCTGACAGAAAAATTCTAGATAGCTGATAATTCATACTGTCCAGTATCACATCCGGCTTTAACAAGTTTAGTACAAAGTGACGCGGTACAAGCTTGATATGGTTGTGGAGATATATTTTTACTACACTGAAAACAGGACAGATGCCATCTAGAGGAGCCAACTTGCATATGTTACTGCCTAATTCTGTTTGCATAAAGCTATAGCCTGTGAATGTAACACCTGAGATCAATGTAGGCAGATTGGATACTACGGTGAACACCAAGGGTAAATGTTCTAACCATTTGCTGGGCTTATACCATGGTATAACATATTAGCAACATAACTTCGTTCATACCTGTTGCATTGCTGGCCATAAAAAAGGAACACATGTAGCCCTTTGATTGGTGCAGATCAAAGGAGGCTTACTCTTTACCAGCCATAGTATTTGGGGGAGATAGTAGGCCATATACAGAAATTGTATTACTGCATTATTTAGTTTTCAGATCAATTTTGTGCCTAGAACTGAAAGCATCAGCCTAGCCATTCAGAAATGTAGGAGAAAAAAAAAAGGGGGGGGGGGGGGGGGGGGGGGGGGACTTGATAGAAACTATTGAATCGTGAATTACTTTCACAACAGTTAATATGTTCAAACAAAGATGCTGCGGAAAGACCGGGTATTTTCAGCTTACAAGAACTAGAGCAAGGAACCAACAACCAGATCAAAACTGCATCCTCGGCAGTCAGCAGTGATTAACATATTGTGGCCATCAACAAGTCCGGAATTGTTTAAAGAAGGGTCCAGACTTGTCATTCAAAGGGAAATTTTACGAGTTCATTTCAAATTGGACTATCTTGTATCATTTCCATGGCCAAACTGAGGGCCTTTCTTCATGGAATGATATCAAGAGTGCAGATATACTACTCGCTGAGATTTCAATGCATCTGCAAAATGACCTGATCTCACACCCTTACTTTCACTATGTTTGCCAACATGACATAAGAATGAACAAGTTCATAACATGCCATGATTTCTTCTTTATTAAGTGATGACATGGCCAAACCACATACTAGGACTCATGAACCTAATTACTAGATTCATCAAGTGTTAGCAGCTCCAGCATGTGACAACCAACAGTTAGCTAGGCAAGAACAAACGAATTAAGGACAGCGATTGGAATATGTGGTACAGTAAGCATCAAAATTTGAATACCTTGTTCTTGGTTCATGCAAATCTGAACCTATCGGGCACTTGTCCTCTGCAAGCATCATCATAGTCTTCAGCAAGGTACGGCGCAGCTTGCTTGTGAGGGCATATGTACTTCTCCAAGAATACCATCTCGGACGGCGTGAGTGCGGCATAGTAGTCCCGGTCGCGACTTACCAATCCATTTTCCTTAAGATACTTAACAACGTAGTACCTGGGTCTGATCCGGCGCTCCAGACTGTAAGCGAGCATTGCCGGCCGATGAGCAATGTATGCTGGTTCCAACCCCATCTCAGAGATGAGGAACTCTGACATGCGCTGCACCATGCCCTCAGAACTCCTCAGCATCATTGGAGACTTGGACAAAGCAATGCGCACCTCAGCATCCGACCACCTGAGCGTCTTTTTCAGGTACTCCATTTTGGCAGCAATCTTCTCCTCGCTGTGGAATGCAACAGCATGCATCGCGTGCCTGAACATGGGAGATTCCCGGCTCACGCCAAGACCGTCGGCGCGAGCAACCATTGATCCGATGCATTCTGGGTTGGCAGTCAGCAGCCATGGCATACCAACGCATAGCTTGGCAATGTCGCGATCACCCAGTCCGCACTCCCGCAGCAACGCCACATTGGGCTCGACCGCACTCTCGATGCTGTGTGTGAGGAGGTTGCAGTTGAACTTCAGCGCCTGGAGGAAGGCCTCGGAGGAGCCGAAGAGGGTCAGGTAGTACTGCAGCTTGGAGACGACAGATCTGCAGCGCAAGCGGAGGAGGCGCACGATCTCGGAGCGCGGCAGCCCGATGCCGCTGAGCGCAGCGAAGTTGGGGGCCAGAGTACTCTCCACGCGGGCGCAGAGTAGCCTGGGGTCCTTGGCGACGGCGGCGGCGACGTCGGCTCTGGAGAGGCCGAGGCCGGCGAGGAAGGCGAGGACGGCGTCGGGATTGGAGGGGGACTTGAGGTGGGACACCTTCGGGGAAGCCTTGAGAGCCTGCGCTCGGGTGAGGCCGCAGGTCGCGACGAGGTACTCCTCCACCGCGAATCCCGTGCTCGGGGAAACGGCGGGCGCGGCCGCGGAGAGGAGGCGGCGGAGAGGGGCGGATGGAGACGAGAGGAGATGGGAGACGATGCAGCTTTGGAGGCGGAGCATGGCGGCGCGGGGATTTTCGACTGCGTGTGGCCTGCTGCAGATCACGGGAGGCGACTGGAGCGCCGCGGGGGCACCCTCGACGGCGGCGGGAGCCGAGGGGAGGGCTGTAGCCGCTGCGGCTGGCGTGGCAGCTCGAGCGGCGGTGGCTGTGGGAGGGAGAAGCGCGGACAAGAGGAAGTCAGGGGCGGGCGGGGTGGTCGGCTTGGGAGGAGAGGAGAGGCTGGCACGTCGTCGCCGGGAGAGACGAAGCGGGCGGCGGGTGACGGGGAGAGAGATTGGGGATTCTGGGAGAAATTGGATCTTTTGCCTCACTTTACTTTTTTCATAAGATCATTTACCCCCCTTCAGAGGCTATCGGATGGGGCCGGGGCCACTGTCATTAAAACAATCACAGGGCAAATCATTCAACCCCTTGTAAAATGAGGCAAATCATCTAATCCCCCGAGATTCTGGCGGAAGAGAGAGCTAGGGGTTTGGAATGTCTTTTTTTGGACGCAGCTTCGGTGCACCTGCTTTTGGGTCACTGATATGTGGGCCCATATGTCATAGACACAAAGGTAAGTGTCTTAAGGCACCGAAGCATCGTCCCTTTTTTTCAACTGGTTTTGAAATGGTATCTATCTTTTTTAAGCATCAGTACAAACACAAGCACTCATATACACGCACATCTTATCTCTATGAGCACCTCCGAGAAACTGAACCGACATATCATTTTTTTTGAGCATCAGTACAGACACAAGCGCTCATATACACGCGCATACACTCACCCCTATGAACGCACACACGCATATCCTACCCCTATGAGCACCTCCGAAAGACTGAGCCGGCACATCATCTTGAGATTTATGAAGTCACCGTAGACGCCTCGTCGTCGGCGGGAACGTCTCCTCCCACTAAAAGCGCATTGCCGGAAATCCTGAAATAAATTCAGGAATAATGCGAGCACCAGGATTTGAACCCTGGTGGGTTGAGGATACCACTGTCCACCTAACCATCTCAACCATAGGTTGATTCGCGCCGACATATCATCTTGAGATTTACGAAGTCACCATAGGCGCCTCATCGTCGACGGGAACGTCTCCTCCCACTGAAAGCGCATCGCCGGAAATCCTAAAATAAATTCAGAAATAATGCGAGCACCAGGATTTGAACCCTGGTAGGTTGGGGATACCACTGTCCACCTAACCAACTCAACCACAGGTTGATTCGCTGAAATGGTATCTATCATAATATAGAAGCCAGAAGGAAATTTGGAACACACAAAAAGATGCTGCGTTTTAATCATTTTTAGTGTGGATTACAGATCCGGTTATCTTTCACGAACCTCTGCAAAAAGGAAAATTAGTGTACTCAAAGCATTTATATTTTTCAGATATTTTTTGAATGACACTACAAGCCGACAGATATCAAAGACGTTCACAATGTATATATAATAGTTTTTGAGGCATTTCTTTTAAAGTTGCCAAAAAATATCCTAATGAGCAATGTTAGCTTCACATTTTCTATGTAGCACCTGGTTAGGTCTTTCAATCGTATTATGTGACACACCAAAAACAACAACAAAAGAAAAAGAACGGACACCTGGACCTTAAACTACACATAATCCTATTATCTTTTTCACGTAGGAAAAAAAACGTTGGGAACACAAACCTCATATGCTTCTACAACAATCCCGAGTTGTCACGCCTAACAAAATTAAAGCTATAGGATCAAAACATACATCCACGTTATCGACTCAGCAAGATAGCACCGCCAAGAAATATCTGCTCAAAAAAGATCGGATACGGACAATCGAAAATGGGGACACACCACCCTCACCCTGTTGCCTTCTAATGACAACCTGAAGTATTGTCGCAACGAGGATGGGGAGGACATGATCTGTTCCACGCCAACGACAATGTCATCATCTCACCATCAAGCACCGAAGACAAAACACACTAAACTTATTCCTAAATGTACCACATGACATATGGAGGGAGAGGAGGCACATGGTCTCGTCGACTGGGACGGGTGTAACGGCGTCCCTTCGGATCATCGCCGAAGCATGGGAAGGGAATGACATTCGAACACCCATCCGATCACTTCCGTGTGTCTTCACACGTTTACAAATATCATGTACTGTTGCGATTCCTCGCTTTATTCGTAAATTTCTGTCGGAATTTCATGCTCTTCACTCGCACCACAATTTTGTTTTCTTCTTCTAGGCTTCCATGCCACCTGTACAAGTTTTCCGAGTTACTGACGCATATTGCAACTGCTTTCCCTAATCGAATAGATTCGGATAACCAAGAGAAAAATTCCCACACTGATGATGCAACTTTGAGCCGTTCCATTCACGCGATCGCATCCCTCTCTCAGTTCACCTTCCAATTTTGCGATTCCCTCCCCGCCCCCATCTCCTCCCCGGCCCGCCCTCCCCCCCATTCCCCTCTCCGATGGCCCTCCAAACCCTAAACCCCGCCACCGCCTCCCGGGCCCCGCTCCCTCTCGCGCGGCGCCACCCGCCGCAGCCCTTTCCGCACCTCCCTCCCCGCCGCCGCGTCGCCGGCGGGGGCGTCCGGCCGCGCGCCGCCGTCGCCGCCGCCGTCTCCGGCGCGGTCAACGAGGCCAGGAGGCGCCCGCCGCAGGAGGGCGGGGAGGTGAAGCAGACGGATCTCGCCACGCTCGGCAACCTCTGCGTCGACGTCGTGCTCAGCGTGCCCTGCCTCCCGCCCGCGCACCGCGACGAGCGCCTGGCCTACACGGAGGGCCTCGCCGCCTCGCCGCCCGACCAGGTCGAGCCCCAGCCCCCGTTCGCTTGTTGCGGTGCGGGAATCCTCTGTATTCACCCCCTAATTATTCCGCGGTAGTTGATACTTAATAGTCTAGGGCTCATTTGCTGATCAGTCGTTATGATTTGCCGTTAGAAATGGTATCGGGCGAGAATTGTCATGGCTTTACCTTCCGTTACAATTTAGGGTATGCTCATGCTGCCATCGCTAAATTTTACAGCCTTCTTGCTTAATTATATCTGCCTGTAAACTGTGTGGATGGAGGGGAGTGGGGGCTTTTAGTGAGATATAAAACTGTACACATACTATCTATGCCTGATTATTGTTGTATTGTGATGGGAAATGTGAGCGTGCGATGGAAATTGTAGGTGTCAGAACTGCTGAGGTTCATGATTCATCAGTAGTTGTTGTTTTATTATGCAACATCCATTCGTTTTAGCTGTTCTGATTATGTCTTTATCAACTGAACAGAAATATTGGGAGGCTGGTGGGAACTGCAACTTGGCATTCGCTGCAGCTAGGCTGGGGCTTCGCTGCTCCACACTGGGGCATGTAGGCGAGGAGGTTTATGGAAAGTTTCTTCTTGATGTGCTCGAGGCAGAAGGAATTAGTGTTGTCGGGATGCTTGAAAATGCTGATGTTACTGCATGTCGACATGCCTATGAGACGCTTCTATGCTGGGTTCTTGTAGATCCATTCCAGAGGCATGGATTCTGCAGGTCAGTTCTCATGCACCCCCTATTATATTAAATAGATTAGCCAATATTCTTGCTCGTGTGATTTATGTGTTTTTTACTTCATATTTACTGGTCTTTCCTTCTTTGCAACTTCAGCCGTGCAGACTTTAGTAAAGAGCCAGCTTTCAGTTGGATACGTAAACTTCCAGCAGAAACCAAGATAGCCATTCATCACTCTAAAATATTGTTTAGCAATGGATATGCTTTTGATGAATTTTCCCCTGATGTGATCGCATCTGCTATTGATTGTGCGATTGATGCGGGAACATCAGTATTCTTTGATCCTGGGCCTCGTGGAAGGTCTCTCTTACATGGGAACCTGGATGAACAGAGAGCGCTTGAGCACGCTCTGAGGCTCAGCGATGTTCTCCTTTTGACGGCAGATGAGGTTAGTTCACCCATATTATAAGCCCTGAAGTTGGATGGGTTTGCAGGATTATGGCTGATTTACTATTTGGTTATGTATGCTGCTTGTGCACACGGTTATATCCGAGTTATCACCCATTTTATATTCAAGTTCTGTGCTGATTTGGCTCCCTTCATAAACCTTTATCGCTGAAGCAGCTTTGCATGCCTTCCTGAAAGTTGGTGTTACTTCTGTTTACAGAAGAGCGATCATATATATCCAGTGCAATAGATATCTTGTAGTCACATTCATTTGCTTGATGGACTTCTCTGGTAAAAACAAATCAAACAGCATATGTTCCAGATTCCTTTTTGCGTTCACTCTTCCAGATTGTCTTCATACATGTGATTCCATGTGTAACTGTCAATGATCAGTACTATATGGGTCGTGCCTATCTTTCCAACGAAAACGATTTTCTATTTGGTACATTGAACTTTTCTCTGAATATTTGCCTTTTCCAATAATTAAATAAAATGCAAAACACTTATCCTGAAATAAGATTGAGAGATACTCCACTGGCAAACATCAACTGCTTTTCTGAAGAATTTTATTTGCTGAATTTAACCTGGCTTAGAGGACAGTGCCTGAGTGTGCTGTACTTATTCTAGCATTTTCTCGCCTCATTTCTCACCACTTCCTGTTTATTGCTTTGACAGGCTGAGTCCCTAACCAACATCGGAAACCCAATTCAGGCAGGGCAGGAATTGCTAAGAAGAGGAACCCGGACAAAATGGGTTGTCATCAAAATGGGTTCTAAGGGATCAATCATGATCACCGAAAGCGCTGTTTCATGTGCACCTTCTTTTAAGGTACTTGCTGTGCTGACGAAGGATCTTTGTACTCTTGGCACAAGTAATGGAAGTTATTTTTTCCTGAATTGTCATATTTTTGGTATTCACCATGCTTTGTATTTCCATAGATCCGCGTTGTGGACACGGTTGGATGCGGAGATAGCTTCACTGCTGCTATAGCTTTCGGGTTCCTCCACGGCTTGCCGGCGATTAGCACACTAGTACTAGCAAATGCAGTCGGTGCTGCGACCGCCACTGGATGTGGAGCAGGCAGGAATGTCGCTCACCTAGATAAAGTACTGAATCTCTTGAGAGAATCCGATCTCAACGAGGAAGGAGAAACATGGACTGAGTTGGTTGAAGGATGCTCAGTCTGTCCTGAAGTTTCAGTCTTGTCCAAGACGCCAGTCAATGGTTCCAGTGAGCGCTTTGTGAATGTTGTCCCTGTTAGCGGTGTGGTTTCTGACCTTTTGTCGATGCTAGAGGTGGCACCGGAGCGAAGCACCGTCCAGGCTTGATGCCATGCTGAGTAGTAGATTGTTGTATTTTTTTTTTAATCCGTATAGATTCTTTTTTATTTTTACTGGTTCATCAAGCTGCTCTCCGGTGATGAACGATAGTTCGAAGCCCAGGCTTCTTTGAAAGCCTTTTGCTGATGAGAATGTGATTTTACCAAGTGGCAAGTGTGGTGCGAAGTCATCTTCCATATGATGATTTGATAAAAAAAAAAGGTGATTTTGGTAGTTTCCCCCTTTCTTCGTGTGATCTATTGATAACTGTGCAGTGGCTGTCTATATTTGCTACGGTTATGTCTCAGTTTGCGATTGTTGAAGTGTGTCATGCTTATTTTATCTTAATCTGTTGTGGCAAATTAGCCATAGAAATAGATTAAAGCGGGTCAAGCAAACACTAAAATAGGGAAATTTGACGTGATCGATGATGACACCATGGACTGAGATCCTGAGATTGACTATCAAAACGGTGATGACGAACCCTAAATGTAGTGTGTGTTGCCTGCGCTGTCGACTCTTCTGAAGTCTCCTCTTGCTCCCCTCATCGCGGTGTGACGATGAGGGGAACAAGATGAACTTCAACTGGGTGATTACCTCAGCTCCCAGGATGACGATCTTCCCTACATGTAGTGCAAACTGAAATCCGAGGCCCTGGTGGAAGCATGACTGCTCCACTGTGGCTGTCAACCCGGGGAACAAGTTCGAAGCGCTCGTGCTATTTTCTGCTCCAAGGATGTTCCACTTCTCCTCCAGCCTAGTTACATTCCATGTCCCTTCTCCTGTTCCCCAGTCGCCTCGTCGCGACACAAAAGCATGCATCGTATCCCAGGTTTTGCAAGGCCACAGAGAGATTACTGCCGTACTTCCCAACTGGAGGCACTGGGAATCATGAAGTTCGCGTGTTGTCGCCGATCGACACACGTCGACAGACAAAGAAAATAGAGACTGGAAAAGAATCTCCACATTGTAATATGTAATTATGTCAATAAACATCATGAGACGCTACCAAGTCTTTCGGTTATTTCAACACTGCTGGAACAGTAACTTGTTTCTTTCCAGTCCAAGAAACAGTAACTTGTGCTATATGTTCCATTTGGATATGACACAAGGTCAGAGGTTACTTAAGGATAAACAACGGAGGAACTGTGTAAGAGCTAACGATCACGCTGATTCAACGAGTTGTTGCTGTAGGTTACAAGAAAAAAGAGTAGAGTAATGCTAGGGATCACATTATATAACACCAAGTGACGAATGTCTGGAAGTTCATACACCACACTGATAATTGGTGAGATGTGTCCTGTGTGAGATTATTGACTGAGGTGCTTTGATGGAAGAATCAACCTAAGGCTATAATTTCAATAGATATTTGCAGTACATTTGATGGACCTCTTATAAGTTATAATGCATAAGGTCTCCTGAACATCAGCCTATCCTGATACACATCCTATAAGCTATACTAACACATTTTGATTTTCCACAGCATGTTCTCAAACACATTGCCAATAGATGGGCTACAACTATGGCCTATTATTACCTTTTGAAATGCTGAATAACTTTAAGCGCATAAAACTGTCCTATCTCTCTGCTCGGTAACGATTCTTCGCAGCTCCCGCAAATGACTAGTTATCTCCTGCACATATTGTTCTCCATCACTACTACATTTAAGAGAACTCAATATCTGCTTGAGAAACTTCTGATCTGCTTCAAGTGCCATGAGTCTACTATTCAAGAGCGAAATTTCTTGTTTAATGCTTTCCACGGAACTAATTTTATCGTCATCTGAGCGCGAACATGAGCCAACATATTTTTGGTTCTCAACAGATTGATTTTCATCATTTCGTTGTAAGGAGACCGATTCATCTTTCAGGTCTTCCTGCGGCAACAGTGAACTTCGGCATTCCAGTTCTGGGTTTTCTACGTATTGGCCAGGCCCATCACTTGGTTGATCTCTCAGTGATTCATCGTTCAAGTCTTCCTGAGGCAATAGTGAACTCCGACACTCCAATTCTGAGTTTTCTACATGTTGGCCAGGCCCATCACTTGGATGATCTCTCATTGAGTCATCTTTCAAGTGTGATTCATCGTTCATGTGTTCCTGAGGCAATAGTGAACTCCGACATTCCAATTCTGGGTTTTCTAGATGTTGGCCAGGTCCATCACTTGGATGATCTCTCAGTGAGTCATCGTTCAAGTGTGATTCATCGTTCATGTGCTCCTGAGGCAATAGTGAACTCCCACATTCCAATTCTGAGCTTTCTAGATGTTGGCCAGGCCCATCACTTGGATGATCTCTCAGTGAGTCATCGTTCAAGCGTGATTCGTCGTTCATGTGCTCCTGAGGCAATAGTGAACTCCGGCGTTCCAATTCTGAGTTCTCTACATGTTGGCCAGGCCCATCACTTGGATGATCTCTCAGTGACCCACTCTGTAGGATATCACTTGCGCCACCCAAATCAAATCTATTTGTGTAAGGCACGCCAAGTGTTTCCTCTAATCTGCTCAAGGATTCCAAAATTTTGGCCTTCTCATCTTCAAAACCAAAGATGGTATTCCTCACAAAATCTGAGCTATCCAAGACTCTGAGTGCCATGCCTCCATCAACAGCGTCAAAATTTCCGAGATCAAATGGTTCGATGCGGAACCTGCTCTCATAACTTTCGAGTTCAGCTTCCAGGTCAAGCATTTCTTTCTCCCTTTCTGTAAGCAAGTCATTTAGCTTCCCAATTTCTTCTTGGTCATGATCAGCCTGCTCTTCCATCATCCGGAGATACTGCAGCGCCTCCATGTGCATTGCAGCCTTTTCCACTTGCAACCTATTGATCATAGCCATCGCTTCACTTGCTGCAACAGACGAAGCACTCCGTTCTGCCTCGAGCTCTTTATAAAGGATACTTAGTTTTTTCTTGTTAAGCTCGCATTGCTTCTTCAGGGACTCAGGGGAGATTTCACCTTCAGCTTCAGTTGGAACATCAGATGGTTCCAGATCAAGGAACTGTCTGCCATCAATGGCATCAGATTGACTGTACTCATCAATCTGTATGCTGATTCTGGGGCTAGCAGCCATCTCACTCCAAGGACCATCGAGGCCTCGCGCAGAAGACAACTGGGACATGAATGTCTTCACTTCTTCATGTGTTGTTGAATTGGTTTCCTTAGCGGAGATTACTTCAGACCATCGAGGAGACCTAAGATTGCCTCTACCACCAGGAGCATTCTTCATGCTACTGTTGCGGTTGATATGATGGTTTGTAGTTGAGCGGGCCCCGTTAGATGCAGAAGCAGCAAAAGCCTCTGCAGCTTCCTGGTCAGGGCTTCGTGAAACACCCTCTAAATCGCCGACCTCCTCAACACCAACCAGAAAAGCTACATTTCACAAATTTGACATTCTCAGAAATAGTTTGGGTTAGATAAGGATTATAGCATTTTGGAAAACGATACATACTTTTCTCTTTCGGAAGCTCCTGACGAATTTGCTCAGGCACAGCCTTCGAGTGCTCGTCGAGATCTCTGGTTCGACGTTTAGCTTCATAAGGCTTTGCATAGCCGCCAACATCATCATCTGAGACATGAATCTCTGATTGAGAGTCATGACAGGCATTTAGCTTTCTGTAACCTCCGTGAGGCAATTGATCAAAATCCTCATCCGAAGAATGCCCAACGCTTGCCGTGGCCATGCTCCTCTCCTTCACTTTGCTCATGCCATCATTCTGAGACCTGCCATTCACCTCCTCAAATAACTTGTGCGCGTTGTCTCTCTTCGTGAATGGCTCTGAACAACAAGAACATCGGTGTGTGTGCCCCGCCTTCTCCTTAATGCTCATGTTTGTTGGGTTACCTGGCTTACCAACTGGTCCAGAACATGAAAGCAAGCACTTTCCACATAGATCATCAGAATGTGCGAGCTTGCTGTGAATCTGGCAATACGATAAACGCGCGATTTCCACCCTGTGTGTTGAACAAATCAGCTCCTCCGAGAACCAGGCCTTGCCAAGCAGAACCTTGTCCAATCTTGAGCACAGCATGCACGGTGACCGGATCCTGCAGATGCGCGCGAACCTCGTCGCGGTATACGACACCACGGCGACCACAAGCAGCATTACAATGAGGAAGCACTCGCTCAAGGCATGGCCCAGCACCAGCCAGAATCGCCGCCAAGAGTCTCGCGGCCTCGCACGAGCTTTCGCAGCCATGAAAGATCAGGGCACCGACAAATTGCATGTAGGTTGCTCAAATGCCCAGCCTGTCCTGTGAACCTCCCATTAGTGCGGCACAAAGATGCTCAGATCACACCAGATTGTAAATGAGGAAACATCAATCCTGCAACCTTGGTTACTCGTGCCAACATCAGGTTCCATACGGAACTTTGCCGATGAGCCAAATTTCTGCAATAATCACGATGCTCTCAGCCTAGTAACAGGTTTTCCCCCAGTCGCCAATGCACATACAGATTGGTCGCAAGAACCCTCGATTTTTGATCTAATCTATCCTGCAAAGAAATCGCACCAATTCACCATTCAGGGCTCTCATATGCACAGCATGTCGCGCAGATTCAAACAAGATTGTGATCGGAAAGCGGAACATACCGGTGCTGCTGCGGATCTCAAATCAAGAAGCTGCGATTCTCCAGATCAACAGCGGACGGAATCTGGCAGGAGGCCCAGAAATGCGGGGAAAAGATCCCCAAAGAAGTTTGGAGGAAGTTTTGGTTCTTGGTTGTAAACAGGAGGGAAAATGGCTCGCTCCCATTCTCCTTAGGATTGGAGAGGGGAGAGACGGAGTGCCCGCGCCCGCCGTTTCTCCCCGCATTTCTCTCTCTAACCTTTGCATGTGGTGAGAGGCTGAGAGATTTAAGCATAGCCTCACCTTACCATGCCCAAGAAAAGACCGCAAATTTATACTATATGTTACTGAATAATAAAAAGAAGTTACAAAAATATAAAATTCCCTGTCCCGCTCCCCCGCGTCTCGCTCGCCATTCTCCGCTTTCGTCCTTCCATCTGACACTCCGATCACTCATAGATGCCCATGTAGACGTGCACATACTCATCCTTATAAACACACGCGCGCGCACACACACACTATTTCTACCTTCGAAATACTGAACCGACACAACATCATAAAATTGACAAAATCATCACAACCGTCATCGTAGTTGACGAAAACATCTCCTCCCATTAAACAAACATCGCTAGAAATGCTGAAATAAATCTAGAGAAGTATCTAGAACTTGAACCTTTATGGATTGGTTCCATCACAAAGAATCTAACCACCTGAGTAGTGCACCACCACTCTCATGCTGTAGTGGTTCCGCCACGAGATCGTCCGTCATCTGCCCTTCCACCTCCATTGGCAACCTATGGGCTTGTCGGGTGCCTCACTCGGAAGGTATTTGGCCAATGGTGCTACTCAACATCCTTTGAAAGATTTAAGCCTATAGGAACACCATGACTCTCCGCCACAAATATCACCACAACTCTATCAGGTTGCACCTCATCATCGAAGACCTTACACAAAAGACTCACCAGGTTAAGAAGATGGCTAACAAGGGAGCCACCTTCTCGTGGCAGTCATGCCTTTCTACACCTATTAATGTGCCTTTGCCCGGCGGTGATTTCTCAAAAACTTTTTGCAACCTTCGATGTGATACCATAAAAGCTAAAACTAGAGAATGATCGATTTTTCGGTGCATGTATTGCCAAAGAGAGCACGACACGGGTCTGGTATACGCGAAAAAAATAATCATGCATACCGGCTAAATTCGTTAGATGCCCATAGCTCTTTTTTTTTTGCCCAAGAGATGCCCATGGTTGACACATTTAAATTTAAATGGAACCAAAGCATGAGCTTCACGCAAATTGGATGTGCGTGAATTAATCTGATTGAAAAGCAGCTATTCAAAATTAATAATTAACCACTTCCGTTTTAATGTGTAAAAAGAACAATGTGCTTACAATCCTACATTATAAATCCTCCGGTAGAGCTCCATTGATTAGTCATCGACATTGGCCATTGCTATCCTGAGAGAGAGAGAGAGAGAGAGAGAGAGAGAGAGGGAGGGGGTGGGAACACGCAAAAAGAAAAAAGAATCAAGATGCCCAATAGTTTTTTTGCCCGAAAGATGCTCATAGTCGACACATTTAAATTTAAATGGAACCAAAAGCATAAAATTCACACAAATTGAATGATGTGAATTAATCTTACTGAAAAGCAACTATTTAAAATTAATATTTAACCACTTTCTTAACTTGAGAAAAGAACAATGTGCCTACAATGCTACATTATAAATCCTACGGCAGGGCTCCATTGATGAGTCATCAACGATTTATATTTCAATGCATATATGGCCAAAGAGAGCGCTACATAGATCTGAAACACATGGAAAAAATCACACATACCGGCTAAATTGGTTAGATGCCCAATAGTTTCTTTTTCCCCAGGAGATGCTCATAGTTGACACATTTAAATTTAAATGAAATCAAAACATAAACTTCAAGCAAATTGGATGGTGTGATTTGTTTGATTGAATAGCAGATGTTCAAAATTAATAATTGGCCACTTTTTTTTCAATCTGTGAAAAGACCAATCTGCCTGCAATACTCTATTATAAATTCTACGATAGAGTTCCATTGATTAGTCTTCGACATTGGCCATTGCTATCCTAAGAGAGAGATTGATATTCCAGTGCATGTATGGCCCAAGAGAACACAACATGGGCCCGGAACATGCAGAAAAAACAATCATGCATACCGGCTAAATTGGTTAGGTGCCCGCAACTTTTTTGCCTGGGAGATGCTCATAGTTGACAAATTTAAATTTAAATGGAATCAAAGCATAAGCTTCACACCAATTGGATGGGTGAATTAATCCAATTGAAAAGCATATACTTGAAATTAATAATAAGCACTTTTTCATGTAAAAGACCATTGTGCCTACAATGCTACTCCAATGATTAGTCATTGACATTGGTCGTTTGCTATCATGTGTGTGTGTGTGTGTGTGTGTGTGAGAGAGAGAGAGAGAGAGAGAGAGAGGTGGGGAGAGGGAGATATTTTGATATTTCACTGCATGTGTGGCCCAAAGAGAGCTTGACACGGGTCTGAACCTGGAAAAAATATTAATCACACGTGCCAGCTAAATTGGTTAGATGCCAATAGTTTTTTTTAGGAGATGCCCATAATTGACACACTTAGATTTAAATGGAATCATAGCATAAACTTCATGCAAATGGATGGCATTAATTAATCTGATTGAAAAGCATATATTCAAAATTAATATAAACATTTGCAGGGTCAAAATTAATAATTAACCACTTTTTAATGTGTGAAAAGAAAAACATACCTAAAATGCTAAATTATAAATCCTACGGTAGAGCTCCATCAATTAGTCATCGACATAGGACATTGCTATCCTGGGAGAGGGACATGTAGAGAGATTGATTGATTGATTGATATTTCAGTACATGTATGGCTAAAAAGAGCGCGACAAGGGTCTAGAATACATGAAGAAAAAGAATCACGCATACCGGCTAAATTGGTTAGATGCCCATAGTTTTTTTTGCCCGGAAGATGCTCATAGTTAACACATTTAAAATTAAATGGAATCAAAGCATAAACTTCACGCAAATTGGACGGCGTGAATTAGTTCGATTGAAAAGCATATTTTCAAAATTAATAATTAACCTTTTTTAATGTGTGAAAAGACCAATGTGGTACAATGCAACGTTATTAAAAATCCTATAGTAGAGCTCCACTGATTAGGCTAGTCATAGTGGGAATAACTTAGATAGTAACATAGCGCACCTTGAGAATTTTTTGCTTATGTGGCAAGTAGTTAATGGGAAGTAGTAACATAATATGTTACTGTAACATAGCGCTTTCCAAGACAACATGAGTCTACAAGCTATTAAATGAGGGCACATATGACACTAGTACTATGTTACTTTGCACTATGAAAATAGTAACTTAGACTAGTGTCATGCATATGACACTAGTCTAAGTTACTCCCCACTATGACCAGCCTTAGTCATCCACGTTTGGCCATTGCCATCTTACGAGCGCACAAAAGAGAGCGCATGCACCAGGAAACCTGTATACAATTCAAAGAGGGCGCCACATATATATTAATGTCGCCCTCCTTTTCTCCGGACAAATATGAATTTAAATGGAATCAAAGAATAAGATTCACACAAATTGAATGGTGCAAATAGCATTGTCAGAGGATGTGTGGAGGTGTGTCTTCGTCGGATCTCATGGGATTCGGTTGGTACTGGATCTATTTGGATCCAATTTTTGTTCGTGTGGTTTCAGGCTTGATTTTTCCAATCTACAACTCTCTTCATCGGCGATGGTTGCTGCTCTAGTGTGCTGGTCCTTTAGGGCCTTAGCATGACGACTTTCCGACTGTCTACTACAACAAGATTTGCCCGGCTCCGATGATGGAGGGGCGATGACAATGGCGTGCCTTCGGCTCGCTCCAGTGCTTGTAGTCGTCGCTAGGTGGTCCATAGATCTGGTTGTAATTTTTATTACCTCTTATGTTCTCTGTACTGTCATGGTTGATGAATAGATTAAAAATTTCTCTCGTAAAAAAAAGAAAAGCATGCATCCAACATTAATAATTAAACACTTTTTAATATGTGAAAAAGACCAATGTGCCTACAGTGCTACTTCACTTATTAGTAGAGATTGATATTTCACTGCATGTATGCCCAAAGAGAGTTTGACATGGGTCTGAAACATGCGCGAAAAAAAAAGAATCACCCATGCCGACTAAATTGGTTAGATGCCATATCTTTTTTTTTCCTCGGAGAAGCTTATACTTGACACACTTAAAATTCAAATGGAATCATAGCATAAACTTCATGCAAATGGATGGCGTGAATTAATATGATTGAAAAGCATATATTCAAAATTAATATAAAAACTTGCAGGGTCAAAATTAATAATTAACCACTTCTTTTAACGTGTGAAAGGAAAAATGTATCTACACTGCTAAATATAAATCCTAAGGTAGAGCTCCATTGATTAGTCGTCGACATTGGCCATTCCTATCCACAGAGAGAGATTGATTGATATTTCAGTACATGTATGGCCAAAAAGAGCGCAACCAAGGTATGAAACACATGGAAAGAAAAGAATCACACATACCAGCTAGATTGGATGGATGCCCATAGCTTTTTTTTCTCGGAAGATGCTCGTAGTTGACACATTAAAATTTAATAAATGGAATCAAAGCATAAACTTCATGCAAATTTGATGGCCTGAATTAATATGACTAAAAGCATATTCTCATAAAAGTTGGCATAATAAACGCAGGAACTCTTTACAGCCGCCACCTCCTCTTCCAAGAAAAACTAGGGTTCATGCCTCTCGCCGGCTTCACTGCAGGTCCGCCTCGTCTCCGGTGGCCCTAGGACCATGGGGGCGCGGCGGATCCTGGCAAGGGCCGGCGGGAGGGTTCCGTTGTTAGTGGTTCCTTCAAGATTTGTTAGGGTTTATGTCCTACTCAAGAAGACGAGACGGCGGCGGCGGCTCCCTGAAGATGGAATAAAGGTCTCCCCTCCTAGTCCCCGTTCCGGTAGTGCGTCTAGCATCGTTGGTGGGCGTGTGGAGGTGTGTCTCCAGCGGATCTATCCTCGGTGGATTTGCTCGGATCTGGTTGTGGTTCGTCTATATTCGTGTGTCTTCAGGTTGGATCCTTTCGATCTATGTTATTCTTCATCAGCGACGGTTGCTGTTCTGGCGCGCTGGTCCTACGAGGCCTTAGCACGACGACTTCCCGACTGTCTACTACAACAAGTTGTGCCCGACTCCGGCGAGGGAAGGGTGATGAGGCGGCGCGCTTTCGGCTCGCTTCAGTGATTGCAGTCGTCGTTAGGTGGTCTACGGATCTGGATGTAACTTTTATTATTTCTAGTGCTCGTTGTACTGCCATGATAGAAGATGAATAGATTGAAAATTTTCTAAAAAAAGCATATTCTCATAATAATAATATTAATAATTAACCATTTTTTAATGTGTGAAAAGACCAATGTACCTACAGTGCTACTCTACATTATAAATCCTATGGCAGAGCTCCATCGATTATTAGTCATCCAAATTGGCCACTGCCATCTTACGCGCGCGCGAGAGAGCGCATGCACCAGGAAACCCACAATTCAGAGAGGGCGCCACGGATATATCAATGTCGTCTTCCTCTCCTGCGGACGCGGCGGCGCCGTACGTTGTCGATGACTTCGGGAGCGCACTTCAGGTGCTCAGCGACGGCACCGTCGTCCGCTCCCCGCCGCCACCACTCCAACCAGCTGACGTGAACGACGGCCGCGTCCAGTGGAAGGACGCCATGTACGACGCCGGCCGCGGCCTCGGGCTGCGCATGTACAGGCCGCACCGCCGTGACGTGGCCGACGACGGAGAGGGCGGGAAGCACCCCGTCCTTGTGTACTTTCACGGCGGCGGCTTCTGCCTCGGCTCCTACTCCTTGCCTAAGGACCACGCCGTCTGCCTCCGCCTGGCCGCCGAGCTTCCCGCCGTCGTGCTCTCCTTCGACTACCGCCTCGCGCCAGAGCACCGCCTCCCCGCCGCTCACGAGGACGCCGCCGCGGCCCTCCTATGGCTCCGCGACCAGCTCACCTCCGGCTCCGACAACTCGTGGCTCGCCGGCTCGGCCGACTCCCGCCGGGTGTTCGTCTCGGGCGTGTCCGCCGGCGGCAGCCTGGCGCACCACATGGCCGTCCGGTTCGGCACGTCGGGGCTCGAGCCGGCCGCGAGCATCGCCGGGTACATCCTCCTCATGCCGGGGCTGTTCTCGGCTGAGCCGACGCAGTCAGAGCTGGACACGCCGGACACCGCATGGCTGACGCGGGAGATGTTCGACCGGTTCTTCCGGCTCGGGATGCCCGCCGGAGCGAGCAGGGACCACCCGCTGGTGAACCCGTTTGGGCCGGGCAGCCCGAGCTTGGAGCCAACGTGCGTGGGCCGCATGCTCGTCGTCGCCGCGGAGCGCGACCTCTTCAGGGACAGGAACGTGGAGTACGCGGAGCGGATGAAGGCCATGGGGAAGGACGTGGAGCTCGCCGTGTTCGCCGGCCAGGAGCACGGGTTTTTCGGCGCGGATCCTGCTTCGGAGGCCGACAGGGAGCTGGTGCGAGTCATCAGCCGTTTCTTTGAGCGGGATGGAGACGGTCCGGCTTGAGTGCTCGTCTGTACAGGACACATGAGCCCGCAGTTTGTTCCCGCATTTCTCTCAAACCTTTGCATGTGGTGAGAGGTTGAGTGACTTGAGCATAGCTCACGTTGCCATGGCGAATAAAAACGGCATAGTTCACGTTACCTTTGGGCAAGGAATAATTGGATTAAGGTCTTGATTGCTAGGGCATACAAAAGCTGGTGAAACTAATCCACATTAGCTAAATGTCAGTCGTCTGACTTCGGTTTGGGGTCAAGGAGTCCGAAGGGAAGGAAGGAGCTCGCTGGCGGGCTGCCTCACAATCTATCTTAGGGAAGGGGTGGGGACGAAAGAACGGCAGTGGTGGAGGGCGGCAGGACGGCGGTGGTGTGTAACTTCGTCGGAGAAAAAACCCGGACATGGGCGGGGGAGAGGGATGGCCGAGGGCGACGGCAAGACCGACGGTGGGAGGCGGTTTCAAGGAGGGCGGGGCTCCGATGTTGCGTGGGAGCGCCGCCGGCCACATGTGGTGGTCGTAGGCGGTTCGGCCAGCGACCCGTGCGACGGTCTGGGGAAGAAGAAGGGCCAAGCCATAGGATCTTCATCGAACAGTTCTAGTAGTCAGGCGACTTACATGTAGCCATGCCCAAACTAATCATAGCTCTTTGAAGAGTTTCTCCAGGAAGCTTTATTAGCATTCATTTTTTTCATATTTTTTACGAGAAGGCTTACTTTATTAATTAAATAATAGTAACATCGTCCGCCAACAATTTTATGATGAACTTAGGCAGGGCATCAATCCAAAGAGAAGGGTTGTTTTCACGTCTCCATCTAGCCAACTCATGAGCTACATAATTTGTCTCTTTACTACAATGCTCAATATTAACCCTCCTGAAATCTAGTAAAATACTCCGACAATCATCAAGAACCAGTGCCGCCACCATAGAATACCCTTCGTTGCAGTTTATAGCATCCACCACCGTGCTGTTATCCGATCTCACCATCAGATTAGAGCATACCATATTTCTTGCTAGCTTCAGCCCCTCAAGCAAGGCAGCTGCTTCTGCTATGAACACATCAACTACATGTTTTAGTCTTGCCGTAGATGCCGTTATAAAACTTCCCCGATGATCACGGATCACGGCTCCACATGAGCATGCGTAGTCACCCTCGGTAAAAGATGCATCAACATTTAAAATTTGTTGTCCAGAGAGAAACACCGGCCACTTGTTGATTTTAGGCGTGTTTTTTTATCTCCGCCGCACAAGCAAAATTCAGAGCTAAAGCAAGGGCCGCCGGCGCAGTTCTTTCTGGAGACAAAATGTCTTCTCCCCGAACGAATTGCCGTCATTGCCACCAAAAGTACCAACATGCCGTAGATATGAGCTCCGGCAACTCCAACGGTTCAGAATACAATCGCCGACAAGATAAGTTACATAGGATAAACTCCATGACCTCTGCTCCCGACGGATCGATCATACTAGCGAAATTGATATCTGGTGCGATCCCGAGAGCATCCCAAACTGCTTTTGATCTAGTACAATTAAACAACATATGAAAAATGTCTTCCGCCCCGGCTTGACAGAAAGGGCATTGAGAAACTCTTCCGATGTGGCCATTCATAAGAACACTGTAGCACGGGATGGCGTTGTGCAGACACCTTCATATGAAAATTTTCACTTTAGCTGGTACTTTCATATTCCATAAATTCTTCCAAACTGGATGGGGTGTTGTGGAGTAGCGAGCCAACCCACTCTTCTCTGGATCATAGTTTGCTTCCCATTGCTTGTAATAAGCCGAACATACCGAAAAAACTCCACTCTTCGTGAGATGCCATGCGACATAATCCTTCGTCTCATGAAATAATGCAATCTGTAGTATGCGATCCGCATCAATTGGCCATAAATTTTCCCGAACTAGCATCTCATCCCACTCTCCCATCATGGGATCAATTAGCTCTCCAACTTTTGTGAGTACTTGGTTACCCCGAACTGTAATAATTTTCTTTGAAGCACCGTTCGGAATCCAACAATCTGTCCAAATATTGATCTTTTCTCCATTACCTACTCTCCAAATACATCCCTTCTTGAATGTTTGGATGCCGGACCAAATACTCTGCCATACATAAGATGACCCCTTCTTCAGTTGACAGTTTAAGATGTCTTCTGTGGGGTAATACCTTGCTCTTAACATTTGTGTACACAAAGAACCATAGTTATCAATAAGTCTCCAACATTGCTTGGCCAACATTGCCAAGTTGAAACTCTGGATCTCAGAAAAACGTTTCCTTTCATATGCACATCCCACACAGTGAATCCCAGACAAACGTTTCCGTTCGTATGTATGTCCCACACAATTTTCTGTATAGCCTCGTGTGCGATAGGTGTAACGATCACACACGCTCTGCCTTCATTAACTGTTTGCCTTGTTCAAATATATCACACATGATTCGATGAAGAAAACTATATGACATTGGGTTATCCGTCACACACACTTTTATTGATAGAACCGTTTGTAAAAGTTCCATGACCCATTTAGCAGGTTTATTAGTTTACAACTAATAATTCTAGTATTACGCAAATTCACATTTCATATCGAACAGTTGTTTGCCAATTTCATATCAGGCACATAAATATATTTTAACATCACAGTACGACAACTACATGAAAACAACACAATACATCATATAGCTAGTTCATCTTCATAAGCACAATATTAGAAGAATATATTCATTTCCCTAATTGACTGATGCATGATCGGCCAGGTTCGTCTTCTCCACCCCTACTTTAAGTTCAGTAAGAACCTGTTTTGCACTGACCAACTGGGAAAGTGCTTCCTCCTTCGCCAACACCATTTTAGCAAAGTCTAATTAAAAAATCTGAGCTCATTCTCCATCTTGCTCTTTTCTCCCGTATCTTGAAATATTCTTCAGCATTTACAACACTTTCTCTAAGCCTATCTCTGTTCTCTTCCTCATACATGCTCCCAGAGCTTTGCTAGGCACATCTTCAAAGACTGTGGCCACTCTTGATCAACCCACTCCAGATAAGAACACTTCTGTTCATCCTATAATATTTAGAACTAAATCAGTAATAATTATAGGGAAAATGAGTTTCTAACAACATAGAAAATCAACACATACATATTTTGAAAAACTGAAGAAACACACTAATTATGGCATATCTTCTAAAAAAGATCAATGTGCAAATGAATTAATTGTTACTAAGACAACGAAAAAATTCAAAAACATCAAAAGTTATAATTAATTGCAACAACGCTACAAGTTCTTAGTCCTGTACTATAAATAACAAATTGAACATTTTATGAGGAAGCTAAATATAACTGCAACAACATAGCGGCAGTGTTTGGATGACGTCAAATTGATACTAACAGGTGTGCATGCACAAATTTAGTAACATGGAACTAATAGCACTAAGGTCGTCCACTATGTATGCCAAAATCTGTACCAAAACAACTGTTGCTACATTTGGCACCAATGTCCTGCACTGTTGAGCCGATGCCAGAGGAAAAATTCAAGGAACCGGACTCCGGAGCATCTAGTTGCTCCGATGCCCAGTTCCTTCATGCCATAAAGTTTTAGTATTTTACTGCTTGGCTGCTCGGATGTGTGGAGCAAAGTTGGCTGCACAAACTGCTGGAGCAGTGCCAAATAATTTTCTCAAGGCATCGCTGATGAGATGATAACATTTTTAGATACTAGGTAGAAACTGTGAAATTGTCTTAATCACATCCAGAATAACATAGCACAGTGATAGTTTATGAATCACATATAACAAATGATTTGTAACAACGAAAGTGGGCCTAACTTTCTCTACACATGCAAGAAACTTCCTCCCAATGTCCACATATTCAAACGCAACTAACTTCACGCATGGAGATTGATGGTGACAACGAGCAGGCAGATCTTCAGCCACCCGCTCCATTCATTGCAAGTGATAGTCCTAGGGTGCTACAAGAGGAACAAATGACTCAAATCGGCCGCCGGTTAAAATCCTTTATTCCAAATCATAACCCGAGAGAGAGGAGAGAGGCATACCCAGCTGGTGAAAGAGTCGTCGTTGTAGGAGGAACTGCTGGAGAGGTCATTGAAGAATACCATGGCGACCGCGGCGGTCGGATGCGAGACGGCGAGAGCGAGGAAGCGGCTATAGCTTGGGAACAAAGGCGGAAACAAGGGAAACATGACTTGTGGTCGGGGAGAAAAGGGGGTGGGAAGTGGGAGAGTTAGATATTTCAGCGGTAGGCCAAAAATTTTGAAAGGTGGAGGGAAACTTTGCGCACGGTGTCGCCGGACACCATTCACTTTGAACAAATGTGTGCATCGCAAACGATTCTTCTGCTTTACGCTCATGCGATTGAAGGAAATATGCCCTAGAGGCAATAATAAAGTTGTTATTTATATTTCCTTATATCATGATAAATGTTTATTATTCATGCTAGAATTGTATTAACCGGAAACTTAGTACATGTGTGAATACATAGACAAACAGAGTGTCACTAGTATGCCTCTACTTGACTAGCTCGTTGAATCAATGATGGTTATGTTTCCTAATCATATACATGAGTTTTCATTCGATTAACGGGATCACATCATTAGAGAATGATGTGATCGACTTGACCCATCCGTTAGCTTAGCACAATGATTGTTTAGTTTGTTGCTATTGCTTTCTTCATAACTTATACATGTTCCTATGACTATGAGATCATGCAACTCCCGAATACCGGAGGAACACTTAGTGTGCTATCAAACGTCATAACATAACTGGGTGACTATAAAGATGCTCTAGAGGTGTCTCCGATGGTGTTTGTTGAGTTGGCATAGATCGAGATTGGGATTTGTCACTCTGAGTATCGGAGAGGTATCTCCGGGCCCTCTTGGTAATGCACATCACTATAAGCCTTGCAAGCAATGTGACTAATGAGTTAGTTACGTGATGATGCATTACGGAACGAGTAAAGAGACTTGCCGGTAACGAGATTGAGCTAGGTATTGAGATACCGACGATCGAATCTTGGGCAAGTAACATACTGATGACAAAGGGAATAATGTATATCGTTATGCGGTTTAACCGATAAATATCTTCATAGAATATGTGGGAGCCAGTATGAACATCCAGGTTCCTCTATTGGTTATTGACCGAAGACATGTCTCGGTCATGTCTACATAGTTCTCGGACCCGTAGGGTCCGCACGCTTAACGTTCGGTGACGATCGATATTATGAGTTTATGTGTTTTGATGTACACAAGATAGTTTGGAGTCCCAGATGTGATCAGGACATGACGAGGAGTCTCGAAATGGCCGAGACATAAAGATTCATATATTGGATGACTATATTCGGACACCGGATGAGTTCCGGTGGTCACCAGATAATTATCGGAGTGCCGGGGGGTTATCGGAAACCCCCGGGGGACTAATGGGCCATCATGGGCCTTAGTGGAGAGAGAGAGAGAGGGCAGGCCAAGGCAGGGCCACGCACCCCCTCCCCTCTAGTCCGAATTGGACTAGGGAAGGGGGGCGGCGCCCCCCTTTCCTTCTCTGTTGTCCCTCTCCTTCCTTCCCCTTCCTCCTCCTAGTAGGAATAGGAAAGGGGAGTCCTACTCCTACTAGGAGGAGGACTCCTCCTCTCCTGGCACGTCCCAAGGGTCGGCCGTCCTCCCCCCTTGCTCCTTTAAATACGGGGGCAGGTGGCACCCTAGAACACACAAGTTGATCATTGATCCCTTAGCGTGTGCGGTGCCCCCCTCCACCATAATCCACCTCGGTCATATCGTCATAGTGCTTAGGCGAAGCCCTGTGCCGGTAGCTTCATCATCACCATCATCACGTCGTCATGCTGACGAAGCTCTGCCTCGACACTCAGCTGGATCGAGAGTTTGTGGGATGTCACCGAGCCGGACGTGTGCAAATCGTGGAGGTGCCGTACTTTCGGTGCTATGATCGGTCGGATCGTGAAGACGTATGGCTACATCAACCGCGTTGTCACAATGCTTTTGTTTACGATCTATGAGGGTACGCGGACAACACTCTTCCCTCTCGTTGCTATACATCACCATGATAGATCTTGCGTGTGCGTAGGATTTTTTTTTGAAATTACTACATTCCCCAACAATAGTATCAGAGCCAGGTCTATGCCTAGATGTTATATGCATGATTAGAACACAAAGGAGTTGTGGGCGTGGGTATATACATATTTCTTGCCGTCACTAGTTGATTCTTGATTCGGCCGTATTGTTGGATGAAGCGGCCCAGACCGACATTATGTGTACGCTTACGTGAGACTGGTTCTATCGACGTGCTTCGCACATAGGTGGCTGGTGGCTGTCAGTTTCTCCAACTTCAGTTGAATCGGATTCAATGAACATGGTTCTTTCTGAAGATCAAAAAGCAATCACTATACCGCGTTGTGGTTTTTGATGCGTAGGTAAGAACAGTTCTTGCTCATCCCATAGCAGCCACGTAAAACTTGCAACAACAAAGTAAAGGATGTCTAACTTGTTTTTGCAGGGCATGTTGTGATGTGATATGGTCAACACATGATGTTAAATTTTTTTGTATGAGATGATCATGTTTTGTAACACAATTATCGGCAACTGGCAGGAGCCATATGGTTGTCGCTTTATTGTATGAAATGCAATCGCCATGCAATTGCTTTACTTTATCACTAAGCGGTAGCGATAGTCGTAGAAGCAATAGTTGGCGAGACAACAATGATGCTTCGATGGAGATCAAGGTGTCAAGCCGGTGACGATGGTGATCATGACGGTGCTTTGGAGATGGAGATCAAAGGCACAAGATGACGATGACCATATCATATCACTTATATTGATTGCATGTGATGTTTATCCTTTATGCATCTTATTTTGCTTAGTTCGACGGTAGCATTATAAGATGATCTCTCACTAAATTTCAAGGTACAAGTGTTCTCCCTGAGAATGCACCGTTGCTACAGTTCGGCGTGCCGAGACACCACGTGATGATCGGGTGTGATAAGCTCTATGTTCACATACAATGGGTGCAAGCCAGTTTTGCACACGCGGAATACTCGGGTTAAACTTGACGAGCCTAGCATATGCAGATATGGCCTCGGAACACTGAGACCGAAAGGTCGAGCGTGAATCATATAGTAGATATAATCAACATAGTGATGTTCACCATTGAAAACTACTCCATCTCACGTGATGATCGGACATGGTTTAGTTGATATGGATCACATGATCACTTAGATGATTAGAGAGATGTCTATCTAAGTGGGAGTTCTTAAGTAATTTGATTAATTGAACTTTAATTTATCATGAACTTAGCACATGATAGTATTTTGCATGTGTATGTTGTTGTAGATAGATGGCCCGTGCTATTGTTCCGTTGAATTTTAATGCGTTCCTAGAGAAAGCTAAGTTGAAAGATGATGGTAGCAACTACATGGACTGGGTCAGTAACTTGAGGATTATCCTCATTGCTGCACAGAAGAATTACGTCCTGGAAGCACCGCTAGGTGACAAACCCGCTGCAGGAGCAATGCGAGATGTTGTGAACACCTAGCAGAGCAAAGCTGATGACTACTCGATAGTTCAGTGTGCCATGCTTTACGGCTTAGAACCGGGACTTCAACGACGTTTTGAACGTCATGGAGCATATGAGATGTTCCAGGAGCTGAAGTTAATATTTCAAGAAAATGCCCGGATTGAGAGATATGAAGTCTCCAATAAGTTCTATAGCTGCAAAATGGAGGAGAATAGTTCTGTCAGTGAACATATACTTAGAATGTCTGGGTACCACAACCACTTGACTCGGCTGGGAGTTAATCTTCCTGATGATAGTGTCATTGACAGAGTTCTTCAATCACTACCACCAAGCTACAAGAGCTTCGTGATGAACTATAATATGCAAGGGATGGATAAGACTATTCCCGAGCTCTTCGCAATGCTAATGGCTGCGAAGGTAGAAATCAAGAAGGAGCATCAAGTGTTGATGGTCAACAAGACCACCAGTTTCAAGAAAAAAGGTAAAGGGAAGAAGGGAAACTTCAAGAAGAATAGCAAGCCAGTTGTTGCTCAAGTGAAGAAACCCAAGTCTGGACCTAAGCCTGAGACTGAGTGCTTCTACTGCAAAGGGACTGGTCACTGGAAGCGGAACTGCCCCAAGTATTTGGCGGAGAAGAAGGATGGCAAAGTGAAAGGTATGTTTGATATACATCTTATTGGTGAGTACCTTACTAATGCTCGCAGTCGTGCCTGGGTATTTGATATGGGTTCAGTTGCTAACATTTGCAACTCGAAACAGGGGCTGCAGATTAAGCGAAGATTGGCTAAGGACAAGGTGACCATGCGTGTGGGAAATGGTTCCAAAGTCGACGTGATCGCCGTCGGCACGCTACCTCTACATCTACCTTCAGGATTAGTTTTAGACCTAAATAATTGTTATTTGGTGCCAGCATTGAGCATGGACATTATATCTAGATCTTGTTTGATGTGAGACGGTTATTCATTTAAATCAGAGAATAATGGTTGTTCTATTTATATGAGTAATATCTTTTATGGTCATGCACCCTTGATGAGTTGTCTTTTTTTACTAAATCTTGATAATAGTGATACACATGTTCATAGTATTGAGGCCAAAAGATGCAGAGTTGATAATGATAGCGCAACTTATTTGTGTCACTTCCGTTTGGGTCATATTGGTGTAAAGCGCATGAAGAAACTCCATTCTGATGGACTTCTGGAATCACTTGGTACTTGCGAACCATGCCTCATGGGCAAGATGACTAAAACTCCATTCTCCGAAACAATGGAGCGAGCAACAGAGTTATTGGAAATCATACATACTGATGTATGTAGTCCAATGAACATTGAGGCTCACGGCGGATATCGTTATTTTCTCACCTTCACAGATGATTTGAGCAGATATGGGTATACCTACTTAATGAAACATAAGTCTAAAACATTTGAAAAGTTCAAAGAATTTTAGAGTGAAGTGGAAAATCATCGCAACAAGAAAATAAAGTTTCTACGATCTGATCGTGGAGGAGAATATTTGAGTTACGAGTTTGGTCTTCATTTGAAACAATGCGGAATAGTTTCGCAACTCACGCCACCCGGAACACCACAGTGTAATGGTGTGTCCGAATGTCGTAATCATACTTTACTAGATATGGTGCGATCTATGATGTCTCTTACTGATTTACCGCTATCGTTTTGGGGTTATGCTTTAGAGATGGCTGCATTCACATTAAATAGGGCACCATCTAAATCCGTTGAGACGACACCTTATGAACTGTGGTTTGGCAAGAAACCCAAGTTGTTGCTCCTTAAAGTTTGGGGCTGCGATACTTATGTGAAAAAGCTTCAACCTGATAAGCTCGAACCCAAATCGAAGAAATGTGTCTTCATAGGATACCCAAAGGAGACTGTTGGGTACACCTTCTATCACAGATCCGAAGGCAAGATATTCGTTGCTAAGATTGGATCCTTTCTAGAGAAGGAGTTTCTCTCAAAAGAAGTGAGTGGGAGGAAAGTAGAACTTGATGAGGTAATTGTACCTGCTCCCTTATTGGAAAATAGTTCATCACTGAAATTAGTTCCAGTAATTCCTACACTAGTAAGTGAGGAAGCTAATGATGATGATCATGAAACTTCTGATCAAGTTACTACCGAACCTCGTAGGTCAACTAGAGTGAGATCCGCACCAGAGTGGTACGGCAATCCTGTTCTGCAGGTCATGTTACTTGACCATGATGAACCTACGAACTATGAGGAAGCGATGATGAGCCCAGATTCCGCAAAATAGCTTGAGGCCATGAAATCTGAGATGGGATCCATGTATGAGAACAAAGTGTGGACTTTGGTTGACTTGCCCGATGATCGGCAAGCCATAGAGAATAAATGGATATTCAAGAAGAAGACTGACGCTGACGGTAATGTTATTGTCTACAAAGCTCGACTTGTTGCAAAAGGTTTTCGACAAGTTCAAAGAGTTGACTACGATGAGACCTTCTCACCGGTAGCGATGCTTAAGTCCGTCCGAATCATGTTAGCAATTGCCGCATTTTATGATTATGAAATTTGGCAAATGGATGTCAAAACTGCATTCCTTAATGGATATCTTAAAGAAGAGTTGTATATGATCCAACCAGAAGGTTTTGTTGATCCAAAAGGTGCTAACAAAGTGTGCAAGCTCCAGCGATCCATTTATGGACTGGTGCAAGCCTCTCAGAGTTGGAATATACGTTTTGATAGTGTGATCAAAGCATATGGTTTT
This sequence comes from Triticum monococcum, assembly GCA_034509565.1. Classification (NCBI taxonomy): domain Eukaryota; kingdom Viridiplantae; phylum Streptophyta; class Magnoliopsida; order Poales; family Poaceae; genus Triticum; species Triticum monococcum. Next base: position 598,324,999 of record CM067844.1, read on the forward strand.
ATATAGACTTTTGGAGAAGCCTGTATTTACAAAAAGTGAGTGGGAGCTCTGTAGCATTTCTGATATTATATGTAGATGACATATTATTGATCGAAAATGATACTGAATTTCTGAATAGCATAAAAGGATACTTGAATAAGAATTTTTCAATGAAAGACCTTGGTGAAGCTGCTTATATATTGGGCATCAAGATCTATAGAGATAGATCAAGACGCTTAATTGGACTTTCACAAAGCACATACCTTGATAAAGATTTGAAGAAGTTCAAAATGGATCAGGCAAAGAAAGGGTTCTTGCCTGTGTTACAAGGTGTGAAGTTGAGTCAGACTCAATGCCCGACCACTGCAGAAGATAGAGAGAAAATGAAAGTCATTCCCTATGCTTCAGCCATAGGTTCTATCATGTATGCAATGCTGTGTACCAGACCGGATGTGTGCCTTGCTATTAGTTTAGCAGGGAGGTACCAAAGTAATCCAGGAGTGGATCACTGGACAGCGGTCAAGAACATCCTGAAATACCTGAAAAGGACTAAGGATATGTTTCTCGTTTATATATGGAGGTGACAAAGAGCTCGTCGTAAATGGTTACGTCGATGCTAGATTTGACACTGATCCAGATGACTCTAAGTCACAAGACGTTTACATATTTATATTGAATGGTGGAGCTGTCAGTTGGTGTAGTTCCAAGGAGAGCGTCGTGGCGGGTGAGGGAGTCCTGGACTAAGGGGTCCTTGGGCGTCCGGCCTGTTAGCCATGGGCCGGACTGATGGGCTGTGAAGATACGAAGACTGAAGACTGTACTCGTGTCCGGATGGGACTCTCCTTGGCGCGGAAGGCAAGCTTGGCGACCGGATATGTAGATTCCTTTCTTTGTAACCGACCTTGTGTAACCTTAGATCCTCCCGGTGCTTATATAAACCGGAGGACTTAGTCCGGGAGGGGAGATATTCATTATCATAGCCATACCAGCTAGACCTCTAGGGTTTAGCCATTACGATCTCGAGGTAGATCAACTCTTGTAATACTCGTAATCATCAATATCAATCAAGCAGGATGTAGGGTATTACCTCCATAGAGAGGGCCCGAACCTGGGTAAACATCGTGTCCCTTGTCTCCTGTTACCATCGACCTTAGACGCACAGTTCGGGACCCCCTACCCAAGATCCGCCGGTTTTGACACCGACATTGGTGCTTTCATTGAGAGTTCCACTATGCCATCGACGAAAGGTTCGATGTCCCCTTCAATCGTCGATAGTGATGCTGTCCAAGGAGAAACTTTCCTCCCTGGACAGATCTTCGTGTTCGGCGGCTTCACACCGCAGGCCAACATGTTTGGCCACCTGGAGCAGATCGATAGCTACGCCCCTGGCCATCAGGTCAGAGTTGGGAGTTTGAACTACGTGGCGGACATCTGTGGAGATTTAATCTTCGCTGGATTCGAGACCGCGGCGACCGCTCCCGGTCACCCCGATGATCATGACCTAAATCTGTCTTCAGACCGCATCTAGGATATCGCTCCTGTAACCGCTCTGGCCTTAGAGCCGGAGCAGACGACGCCATCCAAGGACGGGAGGATCAACCCCACCACGGAGGCCATAGATTCCACGGCATTGGAGCCGCACATAGACTTAACCTCACACGACGTCTTTGTCGCCGGAACTCCGGACTCGTCTCCGGCCATAAGTTCCAAACCATGTGGGCCCGCGGACGCTGAACTTGATCGCTTATCGATCTTCGAGTTCAGTGCCACAGACATCTTCCAGCACTCGCCTTTGGGCGATGTGCTAAAATCGTTAAAGAACCTGTCCTTGGCGGAGGACTCACAGCCGAACTATATCCGGTTCGAACTAGGGGCTGACGGTGGAGAATTTCGCTTCCCACCCACCACCCACTTCATAGCCATGGTCGAGGATTTGACCGACACACTTGATTACGACTCCGAGGACATCGACGGTATGGGCGAAGATGCCGGAGAAGAAGAGGCCCAGAACCCACCGTTCACCGGACGCTAGACGACCATTTCCTCGTATGATGTATACATGGTGGATGCACCAAAGGAGAACATCGGCGATGACAAGGAAGATCCAGCTGAGGATAAACCTTCTGAAATACAATCCAGGCGCCGGCGTCAGCGGAACCGCTCTAAGTCACGTCATAGCAAAGACAACAACACTGGCATAGGAGAAGATAACACTCCAGAAGGTGCCAAAGACAACGAAGACCCCGTTGAAACAGCTAATGAACAAGATGAACGGGAAGATGTGCAGGCTAGCCCTGGTAAGGAGACCACACATGAAGACTCAGAGGACGGAAGTTATCTTCCGCTCTCCGAGGATGAGGTGAGCCTCGGCACCGACGATTTCATCATGCCCGAGGAACCTCTTGAGCAGGAGCGCTTCAAGCGCCAGCTAA